>OZ023210.1:44675509-44765509 GCA_963995525.1 Escarpia spicata
GAGAGAGAGAGAGAGAGAGAGAGAGAAAGAGAGAGAGAGAGAGAGAGGCTGACAGACATACAGAGACAGAGACAAATATATATCTGCGTCCACTATTTATGATATGATTGTTGACGTTTGTGCTGTGATCCTTAACGTTTTTGTCGTGATGACGCTGTATTGTTTGTGATTGTTAAAACACGGCGATATCTACTTAAGCTTCGTGATAATTATGTCAACCAGCAGAAGAGGGAGACCGGATTTAAGAGAGCAAATGTCAAGATAAATCTTCAAAGGGCAGATATGAACGAACGGAAGTGGGAGAAAATTGCAGACGATCGTGACGTATCAACAAAAGGGAGAAACGCACCGATTGTTGTGGCCCCACCTCTCAAGGAAGAAGAAAAAGGAGGAGATTATGATAAAGAACAGACAGAAGAGGAAGAAAAAGAAGAAGGGGTGGAAACAAAGAGGGTGAGGAAAGGGTTTACGTACTGGCTGCGACGTCGACAGCTCCGTTAGAAGGTCCGCAGTACAACACTTGTCGTCTCGTAGTTTCACCGCTGCCGGAGTCCCGTTTGCGGTTCATCTCTGTGAACCAGTAGGCGAGCTTCACCGCAGTCTGCGTCTTCCCAGTGCCTGTAAAGGACAATACGTCTTATAGTTGATTAGTCATTTCATGAACCTAGAAATGTTCTATCCTATGAACGTTTTTTGTTGATTTGCACTCATATGGTGTCTTAGAACAAATTCAGCTTGGTTGCCCAAACAGCAACTTTGGGCAACTATGGTAATTTGCATAAATCCCAGGTCAATATCTTGAACATTTTACTTTTGAACGACTAGTCCTAGAATGATGTATAATACCTCTTCTAAGGGGTATTTGGGTGCATAGAATCTATTTCTGATGTTATTGTTTCAATTCAAGGTCAAGATCAGATGCTGAAGGTCAGGTGAAGGTTAAATTTGGCCTCTTGGTGGACAATGAATGGAAACGTCTACTAAATTATATTTTAGTTTATTCATGCACATAAATGTATAATCTTACAATATTTGACACATTTGTTCATGAGATAAAACATTAATCAGTCATATTTAAAACACGTAGTCACATATGTTACACGTAGTGTATAGTGCAAAGATCATTATGAACATTGGCATTAATATTTCTTTGTGAGGAAAATTTTTGCATTAAGTAATCATGGAAGAAAGTCATTGTAGGGATGTTACAAGGATTGATATCCATAACTGTAGATACAAGATAGTTTTATACAATGCTATGCTGCTAGCGTGAGGTTTATGCTTAACAACTGCAGATATCGCCTAATAATCTTCACCTTTTACCTACTCCCACTCATCATCCCATTCATTCATTAAAAGGTAATGGGAACAATAAAATACCAGTTCGTGGCGGATGTCATATTGTAAAGTAGCCCTTTATCCAAGTCAAAAGGTGAAAAGTACAGTATTTTTTACTTTCTCCGTGAAGCTTTGCTTTACCAACGATATATACTAGTATAACCACTGTAGGTTTGGCAAATGTGGTTACATTACGTGGGTGGGATGCTCGCTGTCAACTTAATTTTCAGGAATATGATATATATGTATATATATATAATATTTCAATATGATATATAACATAATTTCCGATAAATTCACTTGGCCGTCTGACATTTTGAAAAATTTACTGACATTGTCGTTTTGGACAACCGATGTCGAGATGGATACATTGATTGTATTACCCGTACTGTTCTGGATGCACACACGGTATTGAATATTAATAACTTCTTTGTGGTGTTACCTGGCGGCCCTTGGATCACAGTAAAGCTGTCCGTTAATCCGGCTCTGATGGCCCTCAGCTGTGATTCGTTGCTTTGCGGCAGATATATCAGTGCTGACGAACGTACCGTGTCTACCTGGATGTTTTCTGGGCACATCCGTTCCAGATCAGGATCTGCAAAATGCATATATTTCACATGCTATCTATGGTGAACTAAACACATGGTGTCATGACAGTTGGCGTTTTTCCTTTTATTCTCATTTCGTTTTTTTTTTAATTTATTATAAGAAATTACTCTGTCGTTAGGACATTATTACAACTAGTGAATTATGTGCAAAAGAGAATATCAGTATTTTAAGTGGTACAAAAGTGTAACCTAAGAAGCTATGCGCACCTGGTTTCGGTACTGGTTTTGCAAGCACAATAGCCTTGCACAGTTCTGTTGTTTCTTGCAGGTCCCGAACCGCGTCTTCCTTCCTTCTGTAAAGTAATTTGACGCATTGAGCACATTCAATTCATCCATGGAGCCACAGCACAACTCCCATCACCACTACATATGTCTGACCTTTCGTTTGCTTCTAGTAGCTATTTACTTTCTGCTTTCGCTAAATACGTCATGCTACCCGATATTTCCGACTAAATCGAACTTAAAGTTACAGTGGCACCCTCTGCAGGAGAGTACCTCACGATTCAATGTGCCCATTGTTTCCTTACTTCTCCGACATGTATACACCATATTAGGTGATCTCGAAACACTAAGGCAATAATTTAAAATAAGAGGCGACTGATCATCGGTATGTTAATGTACAGCTGATACATTGCCCGAGTAGGAAGTATTTTCCGCGCAGTTCTCAGTTATCAATATTAGTGTAGACGCAAGAGAGAAAGATCAGCATAGCAACTGTCAAAAGAACAACTTTAAACAAGCAAAGGAGATTACTGGAAATGTGTCGTAGTTTTAATTACCTATCAGTATTCATTTTGGGCATCAGCTCCACCGTGCAAGAGACGCCATGCTTGTTCTTCAGCATTGCCTGAGGTGGGTCTGTATTCGAGTGTTGGACACGAAACTCCAGGTAGAGTTCTCCATCGTCGTCGTCATGGTCGTCGCCATCTCCGTTGATGATGCAAGCGTTCTGTGTCAACGCGTGGCCAACCCACACATTTCTAGATTGATGTACGGCTCCCTGTCCAATCGCAGCGCAGCGAATGCATAGGTAGCTATCCGTTGCAATCTCGTCTTGTTTCATGTTCTCAATCAACGCGATTTGCCGCGTCTTGCAGAATGCCTTGGGCAGTGTGAAACTTCCACGCAACTTGTTGTCCTCCCGTCGAATGGCAACTTTGACGTTATGCACAACAGTTGGGTCTCCTTCCTTGATGGCACCCTCCGCCGCTTCCATCGCCAGCATCGGCAGCCAGATCTCCTGGTATTCCTCGATGTTTTTGTACTTCTTCTTGCTGCGTAGTACCGCAGTCTCCGCAAAGCATTTCACCGGTTGCTCCATGTGTTCGATGCACTGGTCTAGTTGCCGGGTGAGATTGACGAGTCTAACAGTCGGCTCGAGAAGGCCGCGCACTAACTCTGCCCCAACCTGCAGATTAAGTGGGCACACGTCGTAAAATACAAAACCAATCACGTTGGACAGAATACACTATCAATTGTTTGCTAAACAAGTTCACACTGATTAAGAAAACTAACTTATTTACTGATGTTCGTATGCGTTCCAAAACTGTAGGTCAACTAGATTGAGCGGATGACATTCATGAAAAGGAAATAAGAAAACAATTACAAAACCGTTATGACACGTTGATTGTAATGAGTAATCAGAGATGAGTAAGACATTTGACACAGTGGAGCCATATTCATAAAAGAAGATTGCTGTCAATGACGTGATTGCTACGCGAATTATTATTATTTTTTTCGTTCAGTTGTCAATGTAAAAAGGTAATTAATTATGTTGACAGTAGCAGAATAACAAAAGGTAAATAGGGCCTACCTGAAACATCAAAATGTCGTTTCTCTTTACCGACAATTGAAAGTCGCAAGCCTTTCTCCACAACATCTCACCCATCTTCATTTCAGACGTCACTTCCGGTATCAACTCGTTGGACGAGGACCTCGCATTGGACAACATATCGCTTACAGTGGGCAGCATTGTTTCCGTGTCTGAGGCGATGATGGCTCGCCGGACATCGTTCCACTTGTCACGCGGGACTCGTACAACGTGTACATCCGTAGCGAGTCGCAGCGATTCGTTCACGGCGTACCTTGTCCGCGGGTGAGTTGGACATCCTCCGGCGTCGAAGATCTTCCTACTCCAAAGCAATGTCACGTCGTCTGGCTGGGAGTCGCCAACACGTTTTGCTGTCAACGCCTTACGAACTCCCAGAAGGCCATATTTCACGTCTTTTCGGAGACGCAAGTGCGGCATATACACGCTGAAATGACCTTCGTCAATTTCTTCCACGACACCAGGCAAGAACTGAGCAGCCGAGTTTAGCGTGCAAGCTGCCTTCAACGACTTCAAGTTATTGTCATACCGCTTCTGCTGTGTCATCTTGTAGTTGAGATGACGACACAGTTGGTCGATCTCGTCGCGGGTGTACGGACACGGCTGTCCATCTATGGCATCTTTGACCAGACGGTGCACAACGATATCGAAGTACCGTCGGATGGGAGACGTGAAATGCGTGTATACGTCCTCGCGAAGTGTAAAGTGACGGCAACTCGTTCCGTTTCCCGATCGCGTGTATTCTGACTTCTCCTGTATGCCAAACCAGCTTGGGAAGAGAAGTACGAATTCTGGGTGCAGTTGTTCTAACGACACCAACGTCGTCGCTCTCGCTATGTCTCCCGCCTGCACAGCCTCCCTCAGCCCTCGCGCAGTGTCAGCGAGAAGTGGGAAGTCACTGTCCTCTCCTTCGTCACAGCCCGCCAGCAACTCGTTGAACGACTGAAAGTAGAAGGTTCGTCGTGCCACGGTAGCGTGTTTTGTTTGCCAACTATGCAAGTCGTCATCCTTTGGATTCTCCTGTGTGCGCAACGGAGTGCAATCGGGGAATTTCGCAACAAGGAACTTGGCGACTTCTTTGTTCGCCAGGAGCATGAATTCTTCTATCAATTCATGCGCCTCTGCAGCTTGATCATCGTCTTCAAACAGCCCGTCGTACTGAGAGTATAATCGCGTGTCTTGTAGTCTTTTCTGTCGACATCTTTGAGACAGATCGTGCAGCCATACGAGTCTTCTGCGAAGGTTGTCATCTACTTCATTGTCCTTGTTCTGTCCAGAGGACGACAACATCTCATGTACGTCTGCGTACGTCAGTTGTGCATTGCTGTTGATTACAGTTCGTGCGACTTTCGGACTCTGCTCTAGAAGATTGCCGTTGTTGTCTAGTGTCAACTGCACCGAAAGCGCGAGCCTGTCTTTGCCAGGCAACAGACTGCACAGATCTTCGCTCAGCCTCTCTGGCAAAATGTGGAAGGCAGAATATCCTATTTCCGGATAGAAGGTCGTTCCCCTTCGTCTTGACTCGATGTCGATGGGATCCGACCGCTTCACGTAATGTGTGACGTCAGCGATATGGACGTACACCTCGTAGACCTCAGAACCATTACTGGCGCATTTTCTAACTGACAGTGCGTCGTCGATGTCCTTGCAGCCCGGAGGGTCTATAGTGAATGTGTACTCTCCACGCATGTCGCGTCGCCCACCCGGCACGTCCGGCGCATGAACACTTTCCGCGTGGTTGAAAACGTCCGTCGGGAGCTGTTGTTGTACTTGGTACTGCAGGTTCAGGATCCTCTGACCGCTCTTCATATCTCTCCCGGGTTTTATGACTTTCACGACACACCCCAGTGGGTACATAAACTTTGTATTCCACTGGATGTACCTGACGACAAACAACTTGCTCTGGCGATCTTTCGGGTTCAGCCTTTCGGGTTCGATGCGTTTGCGTAGAAACCTGCCATCCCTTTTCTCGTAGACAGTCACGAGTTGATTTCGGATGTTGTCGTATTTCTCTCTCAGGTAACTATCTATGACGTGAATTTTCGGTGCAGTTCCACAACGTGGCACCATAAGGCAGGACATGTACTCATCTACGTTGCAGATAAAGACGTGTGAGCACCGTTTGACACAACCTCCCAACACGCCAGCCACTCGTCCGCTCAACACGGTCGATTCCTTGTCCAGCTCCTTCGTGCGGATCATCTCCACGACAACTTCGTCGCCATCGAAGGTGGGGCCGCAGTTCGTCCTCCCCTTGATCGTGATCTTCGATAAGTTTCCCGCGGCAACATCCGGTGTGCAGACAGCACTGTGTCTGCCCGTCAGACGGAGGGTGCATCGTTTGTATCTGTCTGGTTTGCCACGCAGCCATTTCTCTAGCTCATGTTCGACATGCACCTTGTAGTATACATCCCCGCCTTGATAGATGATTTCTAGTGTGTCGTCTTCTTGGTCGTTGTCTCTTGTCAATATGTCTTCGTCACACATATCATCCACCGTACATGTTCCAATGTCGTTTTCCAAGCTTGATGACTCGCTGATACTCTGATACGGTTCATTGTCTGTCGACGACTCGCTCTGCTCTGGTCTGTTACGTTCAGATATCTTCGTTTGCTTTGATCGAACGCACTCTTCCACGAGATCATGCGTAGTGGTGACCTTACCAATCGTTGGTTCTGAATAGGTCTTTCCCCTATTTTCTACCTCTTCAAACAGGCACACCATGTTTTCCCACGGATGTCCTCTTTTGCACACCGGCCTGTGCGGTGTCTTCGTAATTGGTCTGTCAGGATCCATGTCTAAGCATGTCTTGCAAACGAAAACATACCGTTGGTCCAACGTTAGTTTCGACACGATATACATGGCGCGTAAGCGCGAACAGAATCTCATATCTCGGACAACAGACCGAATATCAACATCGTTCTTCCACAGTTCGCCCTCGTAGTCGTTGTGAGGACGTCCCTCGGACCCGTTCCACGACGGCGGCCGCGACCTCACGTGAACCCACTCCGCCTGGGAAACTGACTCGTTCTTCTTCTTCAGTAGCAGCATCTCCTCGCTACATTCGTGGTCAGTCACGTTGTTCTTCTCCCTCGCACACTCATCACACGCAAGGCGAATATCGTACTTCTTTGATATGATTTCAAATGTTTTGACCGACGGGGAAGCGGGTGCTTTCGTTTCAGTTGTAGTGGTGGTAGTTGCAGGCGTTGCGTGTGTTACACCAATTGTTAACCCTGGGTAATGCAACATGTGTTAACGTTATATGGAAACCAAACTCGGGTTGTTGATCATACTTGATAATAACTGTTGCATTAATAGTGCTTTGACTTAAACAATGGGTCCGGATAATAGCTTAGCCATTTCCATAAGGGTCAGGTTCAAAAGGATTGGATGGACTGCCAAGAGTAGGTGTACCCAATATGAATATTTGCACAAGTTTTTCTTGGTTACAACAGCTATGAACAGCTAGTTGGAGGTGTCTCATGCGAACCTTGCCTGTGAGTTTGTCTACATCCCAATAAAGTTCTTTGATTGTACGTATATTGTTACAGTGAACATTTAGGAATATCCTTAGCTTTCTAGTGTAACTTCCGTCGAGCTTTCTTTGCAGTTCTTTTGTGAGGGATCACGTATCCATACATCAATCAATATACTTTCGACGACAGATCAACAATTTAAGGGACATGTTTTCATATTTGACTTTCATATATGGTCTAGCTCGATACACACTTCCCAGGCTGAACGTATCTGCTTACATTGCGCGTCTAGGAACCTAGATCCGGAAATGGTATACTTCCTCAAGTAGGCTACCTCACCATTCTGGCCGTCTTTATTACTTTACATTGAACTTTGATATTGATGGAGATGACATTAGTTTTATTCACATTCGTACACAGTCCCTGTTTTAATTAATTACAGCATACCGTGGCCTAAATCATGTAACAATTACATTTTCCTAACGTCCACATAATCATATATAAATGACACGCTTATCAATTCATGTACGTTATTTGAAAGTATGACTCCTGTTCCTCGGGAATATTGTACATATCTATGTTAACCGATCCACGTTAAGGACATCGGCATTTCAGTAAAGATAACAATGGCTACAAGGTCTTCATAGACAGACATTTTATAAAGTATGTATCATGTATCTCTAGTGTGCAGCGCGTATTGCCTGGTACCATCAGCTGACCACAAAACTGTTCACATCATGTATATGCACAATAAGATAACGCACCCTTCTATGCATTTCAATAAGTAAATTGCTGTTCTTCTTTCCGGAACTGTAATAGTTAATACGGGGCTACACGTAGTCATACATCTATTTAATGTAAACGTAGAATGCGAGGACTCATCACATGACGTGCTAACGTGTGTAATTGCTTTGCAGAACGTAACGGCGAAGCGTACAGTAAACAAATCACATATACCTTTACCACTGCGAGATGTGAACAATTCTTCATGGTCTGTGGTAGCTTGGTCAACTACTTCGTAACCTGGACGTGGGTAGGACTTCACCTTTGGTTTCTTCTTTTTCCTCGTCACTGCACCGGCTTCAACGTATGCATTAAAAAGTCACATTAGCATTAATATGATGGTACGCTGATGACGTTATCATAGGATAAATTTGGATGTCTCAATTTAAGTTTACAATAATAATAATGCACGCATTGTATATTCTACGGTAAACGTAAGTTCAAACGTATAGCGCCGTATCCGTCTTTAAGACTGCTCACAATGATTTACATTTAACCCCCGCCAGACTTGTTCAATCGAAAATAATCTCGTTGGATGAATGTAGCTATTCTAAGTAGATACATTCAAATAACAATTGTTGTCATAAATATATTTGGAATGCAGATGAAGTCATACATAGTCATGCGCATACACTTACTCTGATATTAAAATGTTGTGTTGTTGTTTGATTAATGTGACAGTTACATATATATGATGTTATGTGGCATACTTACATTGCCCCTTTTTTGATGTACTTGATCTCTTCTTTGAATCGGTACTGCAACTTGGTGTCGCCTAGGATGTATAATATATATATATATATATATATACAAAACACACACACACACACACGTTATACACACATATTCAAAACATCAACACATTATTCGTCGTCGGACTAGGAGTAACAGACTTACCACAGACTAACAACTGCTCGCACCAACACACATGCACATAAACTCGAACGAAAACTATTATTGAATAATATCAACATGTTTTCGCCAAAACAAATTTTTACGTATTTTATTTTATAATAATAATTGTATTACCTGTTCAGTGCGAAACGTTGTCAGTTTATCCATCACCTCCTTAAATTCGTCGTCCTGAATGGAACATAACAACGTTACCGTTTGCAGCTGATTTCGTACACACACATCCACGCACGCGCGCACGCGTATATATATGTGTGTGTGTTTGTACATACATATATATATATATACATATATATATATATATCATATATATATATATATATGTATATACATAAACACTTTCCACCGTATTTATTTATTATCCATATACATAAAATACACATTAGCACTTAGAGGATCTTTAATCAAGCCACATCTTGTTCTTAACATTGTGCATTCTGATAGTGTTATACTACAAAATGGTAAACGCAAAGTGTAGATATTACATTTGACTACGTCTGTGCGTTAACCAACTTTCGTTTCATCTTGTATGTGTGGGGGGTGGGGGTGGGTGGGTGCGTGTGTGCGTGCGTGCGTGCATGTGCGTAGTATGTGCGTGTGTGTATGTATGTGTGCGTGTGCGTGTGTGTGTATGTGTTGTATATTCTGGTTCATAAATTTACCGAAATGAATAAAAAAACTAAAATGAATTAAAAGATTCACCTCAGGCGAGACCTTGGCTCCCGCTGCTGCATATCGCAGGCCTTTTTGGGTATCACCTTTCTTCATGTTTATCCTTAGTGCCAACCGTATGGCTTCCGGGTCTTCAAAACCACCGTAATCAAAAGCTAAAAACCAAAAGATTGCTTGTTATAATTGAATATATATCTCTGTCTCTCCTCTCTATCCCCCTCTTTTTGTGCATATATTGCTACAAACAACATATGTTATATTGTCTGGTAATGATAACCAATTTGTATAAACGTGGCTTCTGTAGATATGCGTGATGAATACTGTTGCAAGTCATTTCGACATTTATAATAATAATAATAATACATAACTTCTTACGCGCCAATCTCCTCAGGCAATCCGAGCTGAGTGGCGCACCAAAACCAAAGGATTGAGCATTCTCGTACTCGTGTGATAGGCGAAAGTCGTCAACAAACCAATTCGTATAAACGTGGCTTCTGTAGATGTGCGTGATGAATACTGTTGCAAGTCATTTCGACATTTATGGTAGGACGTTTGTAATTCTGCCTTTCTATTCTGGTGTTCGTAAGCAAACATGTTAAGTATAAATTTGGTACGATAATTGTATTACTTAAGTTAATGAAGTAATGACTTTTCATGACAAAATATAATGTAATTACCTTTCTTGCTGAAGTACTCAACTGGGTGCGCGTCCTGCAACTGTAGTGTAACTGATTACAACTAGCTTACACCCACATGGAGCAACAAATTCGCTCACAGTGGTGCCTTCTGGAGAGTAGGTAACCACTCCACAGTTTAGTTATTTATATTATTCCAATAGGTGGCAAAGCAAATACGTAAGTTCGTAAGTAAATTAATCGAAATAGCTATGTTTTGCTAAATTGCCAATTTGTAGATCTGAAACCATTGGTTCCACGAAGCAAATGATCAAAAAAAGAGGCAAAAGGACCTCGGCGCTAACGAGGACGTGCACCTACTATAGCCCACAATTAGCATATTAATAGATATATATTGCAAATGCGATGCCATTAGTTTATGACGATTATGGCATACGTGCAGGGGCGAATCCAGAGTGTACAAATACCTCCAGATATTTTTTCGCGGCCGCGCCGCTGTACGTCGTATCTTCAGTTTCTCCGCTGTCTCGGCAGACATCGATAAACGGGGTGGGAGGGGTTCGTTGAAAAAATGTTCGACGCCGCTTTCGGTTATTGTAACCTGAACGGGGACATTTTCAAGGGTCTAGGGGGCACGCTCAGCCCATTCAAAAAGGTCTACGGGCACGCCAAATTACAAAGGTCAAGGGGCACGTGCCACCCAAGCCCCATGGATCCGCCTATGTACGTGTGTATGAAGTGTTTTGTGTTCACAATATTTTTATTTAATACAAACAAGAATAAAAAAAATTAAATCAAGATATTACCTAAAAACTAATCGGTTTCAACCAGAGAGTATCAATGGAATTGACATCTAGAACGAAACCGAAGTGTGAGATGAGAAAGCTATTAGCCATCAATAAATAATGAATCGAGGCAAGGGCACTTCTGGACAAACAACATTTGTGACAGCCTGCTAACTACACCATTTGGTGAGTTAAGTAACATAATAAATTTCTTGAAGAACGGAGCTGATGGTTGCTGAATGTTTGAAGTGTGTTAATAGTGGTGCTAAAAAGAAATATTATTAATTAATACACAATTGTATGAACCGTTTCTCAAAGACACACGCCCGCATGCACACTCCCCAAATGGACGTTAACGCAGTTGTTTTCATGCACAAACTACTAACCCTGTTGCACAGAGCCAGACCGTGCATGACGTAGACGTGTCGCAGCTTATCTTCTGTAACAAATGTTAGATCGCCAGCTCTCCATAAAGCTTCCAGTACAGAAATGACAGGCAGTGATTCCATTTCAACAGCATCGTAGTTTCCCTGTCGAAGCCATTCTTCTGCTACCGTGCTTGTTTTCGTCACGTAGTTATGCAGAACCTGTATCAGATAGTTGTCATAGTCATGACTGCATGGTACTGGGACACGGAAAACACTTACATAATTATTTTAACAATTTCGACCGGACAAAAATATATACTTGAGAGTACAATGATAAAACTTCGCAATGAATTGATTGAATTCACAACAATGCAATGACCGAGCAACATTTATTTTACCGCGAAGTTCAACTGTCGTCAGCTGTTCTTTCTAAGATCTGGTCAGCTGTTAAAGAGAACCAAAATACAATTATGTGGGCCTATACACCTAAAAGTGTTAATATAATGTAAAAAGTAAAGGAAAGGTAAGTTCTTATATAGCGCAGTATCCAGTCTTAAAGACTTCTAAAACCGCTTTACTCTTTACTCTCTGCTGGCAGACCTAGCAGAACACCATCTCAACTTCTCTGGGAAGCAATGTAACCGTTTGCAACTACAGTCAAGAATATCAAGCCTGTGGTTTAGTCAGATTTTTCTCAAAGTGACGCGGTGACGCGTCGGATGCCCCCGTTTCCTCGACACATATACATGAATATGTGTTGTTTTCTCATATTCCCTTCAATTCAGAATTACATTTATTACAACTAATATAATGCCAAACATTGCACCATACGAACGTAGGTGCACTACCATTTTTAGTAGTTACAGCGCCAAATCAAATTCGGCGATGCAAAGTAGAGTAATATGAGTGAAGAGGTTCATCAGACTGGGTGGTTCAAATGCGTGATATTTATACTTATTTCACAGTCAGTTTATGTTTTGTCTGGTGTGTGCCCCCGCGGCAAGAGAATGAAGTCAACAGCAGGAAGAAGACTGTGAAATCAAAGGCATAGTGGTTCAAGGATTATTCGAAACCACATCTGGGTTGATGAAGAAATACAAGGTGAACATAGCAATGGAACCTCACAACACAATCAAGAGGTCATATGTAGGACCATAAAACAAAGTGGAACCCCAAAGGATGTGCGAAGTGATGTACGCCATATCGTGTAAGATATGTAATGTCACGTAGATCGGAGACGAAGCGCACATTAGGAACCCGCACCAAAGAACATTGACACCAAGAAAGGAACAACAAATGATCCCTACACCAGAAACAACAAAACAAAGGAGATGCACCAATCAGTCATCACATATCACATGACTAAAAAATCACATCATTGACTGGGAGGGGACCAACTTTTTAGTCAGGGAGTCAGACTAAAGAACAAGAGGCATCAAAGAAGCGATCTGGGTTAGAAAAAAACGAACACCCAGGGCGCAGCCGCAGTGGCTCACACCAGAGTGCGCAGCATTACCGATCCCCATCTAGCGGTAGTCATCTGAGGAAGACTACTGGAAGCAGCCGAAACGTCACGGGGAAAAGTGAACTGTCTATGAAATAATCACGTCTTACTGTGAATAAATAGACCATCACGTGCTGGGCTTTGGACGAGCTTTTACTTTCTGACATAACCATGGAAACGACCACCTAGAGCTACCAAACAACATCGTCTCATATATATGTGTATATTATATATATATATATACATATATATGTATATATATAATTAAAAAATATATATATATATATAATTAAAATATATGTTATATATATATATATAATGATTGTGTATTTTGTTTATAACGTATATTGTGTGTATGTGTATGTTATATTATATAACATACACATACACACAATATACGTTATAAAAAAAATACACTGACATTTTTTATAACTATAACAATTTGCACAAATCGAACTACAACGCCATCCATAGCTACAAAGTGTGGAAAACTAGTTGTAAATTAAGATACTCAGAAGCTATTCTCAGTTACCCTCACACCGTAATGAAGCTATTCTCAGTTACCCTCACACCGTAATGAAGCTATTCTCAGTTGCCCTCACACCGTAATGAAGCGCCAATTCTTGCTCTTTGTTTCCCTAACAATGAAAGACAAAAATTTAGTGGATAATGGACACTTTTGAAATGTATTACACATGTATGTGATGTTATGCAAAATGAATATGACACTAAAATTACCTCTCTATGTTCTTGGATGTTATGGGTAATGTTCAGCCACATCTTCAGCACGGTGACGCACTGACACATACCAACAATTACATCGCTGTGGCTATACTCGGTCAATCTCATGGCTGAAACATGCATGCGTACATATCTACCACATTCAGCAGATCTTTATACAAGCTACGACTTGTCAATATACACCACACTTGTTTACATATTTGCAATTGGTATCTTAAGAAAAGGAAATTATAATGTGTAATTGTAATGTATCACCTAATGTTGTGAATCCCGACGTGTGTACAGCTTCTAGCGTGTCTGCGAGGGATATCGAGTAGTAGACAGATTAGGTAAGAGAAGGGACAGGTGTTGCTGCCGAGAACTTAACAATAACAAAACCCAGAAAGCACACACAAAGCACACACATCATACGCTCACATGCGCTGACACGCGCACGCACGCACACACACACGCACACGCACGCACGCACGCACGCACACACACACACACACACAAACGCACACAGGCACACAGGCACACAGGCACACAGGCACACAGGCACACAGGCACGCGCACACGCGCACACGCGCACACGCGCACACGCGCACACGCGCACACGCGCACACACGCACACACGCACACACGCACACACGCACACACGCACACACGCACACACGCACACACGCACACACGCACACACGCACACACGCACACACGCACACACGCACACACGCACACACGCACACACGCACAATGACCATGATGTTTTCTTCGAAGTTCCCTTTATATAAGAGTGAAGTACATACGTCTTCATATAGCTGTTAATAACATTACGTAATCGCCTACCTTCATGCATTTCTTCCACGCTTTGGATCATTTTGTTCTGAAACGCGACACGTGCATTTTAAAAAAGTTTCAGCATTATTTGAATGATGCTTAACGCAGTTAAACGATGATACGCTAACGTCAAATAATTGAAATGTAACATTGCTGGTGTTAATTGTAAAAAGGTAATTAGTTCATGACGTAGATTTCGTCATTACAAAGCATTAGATACATCGCCACTACTGCCCACGTCGTCAGTTATAACATGTTTGTATATACAGTGATATAGTGGGATAGTGGACTGTTGCAGACAACATACATAGATGGAGGGAAACAACACGAACAACAGATAGGTGGCGCTGCGCTTGTAGCGACACTGTCTGCCGTGCTCTGGTGCTGTTTTTTCCCTATTGGATTGTGTTTTATGGATGGTGTAGTGTTGTGACTGTGCAGGATGGTGTCCGAACGTGTCAGGGGTGTAGCGGTGTGTGTACTGATGCTGTTGGTGCTGACTTTCTTCCCATGTGGACAGTTTTCTGACGGCGGCTCAGCCAGTCAAACCCCGCGCCATTACAACATTGCGACGCTGCTTGCCTTGCGCTCATCACCCGCAGCTAGAGTGAAGCACAACATAGGGAGGGGTTCAGAATTGCCAGCTTTATGTGTTTAACAGAAACTTATTTAGGCAATACTGTACCGGACGGACATGTTGAACTTGAAGGATGTATGGGGGGTGACAGAAGGAGGAACCCGGGAAAGAAAGGCGCAGTGGGTGTATGTACTTTTGTCAATCAGAATGATGTTATATAAACAATGCCACTGTCAAGCATAAGCATTGTTCACCGGGTGTAGAGATATTGACCCTTGGTATGCGGCCCTACTACTTGCTCCGCGAGTTTACGCACGTGCTGTTGGTGACAGTGTATGTGTCATCGCTAGCGAGAGCCAATAACGCAACAGAGACAATTGCTCATGTGCATGACCTACAAACCAGCGCTCCGGACTTGCTTATTATCATCACGGGGGACTTTAACCACTGTATCTTGAAGAATGTGCTGCTCAAGTTTAACCAGCACGTCACTTGTGCCACAAGAAAAGACAAAACTGTGTCTGTTCGTTGCCGCCGCTAGGACGTTCTGATCACAGTTTGGCCAATCTGCTTCCACGCTACAGACCCCGACTCCAGCGCGAACCACCCCTCATCAGAACTGTGTTAGACTGGTCCAGCCAGTCTCTCGACACATTGAAAGGGAGTTTGGAATGCACCGACTAGGATGTGTTTGTTGACATGTCGAGTGGCATGTGTGAACTGACAGACTGTGTAACAGATTACATTTCCTTCTGCGTGGACAATGTGATCCCTAAGAAAACTGTCAAAGGTTTTGCCAATAACAAACCCTGGGTTACAAAAGAAATCAAACAGGTTTTGAATAAGACAAATACAGCATTTGAAGAGAAAAGAATGGGTGACTTGAAAGAAATACAGAGGGAGGTCAGGTCTGTGATCAGGAAGGGGAAAGAGGGAGATAGAATATTGTTGTACGGGGAATAACATGAAGATGGCATGGGAGGGGATGAACATTATGATTGGGCACAAGGGGAAGACGGGTGGTGATAAGTGGAAAAGCAAGCGAACCGCGAAGGATGCCAATGGCCTGAATGATGTTTATGTTAGGTTTGATAAACATGATTTTAGTAAAGAGAGGGACAGTTTTAAGGATATATTATTCAGTCCTGCTCTGGGGCGAGATCAGGGAGACCCTATTCAGGTAGGTGTTAGAGCAGTTCAAAAGGGCAAATGCCAGTAAAGCGGGAGGACCTGGTGGGATGAAACCAATTATCCTGAAGCAGTGTGCGGAACAGCTGCGCTACATTGTCACTGCTATTTTCAATCTGTCTCTGGCTGAGTGCATTATTCCACGTTAGTGGAAAACTTCATGCATTATACCTGTACCCAAGAAAACGTCTGTTCAAAAATGTAATGACTTGTGCCCAGTTACGATTACTTTTGTGGTTATGAAGGCTTTTGAATGGCTTATTCTTATCAAACTCAATGAAGTTGTTGCTGATTTCAATACCCGTGGCAATTTGCATACAGAAGAAAGACAGGTGTTGAGGATGACAACCTGGTGTTTATGTTCGCTTGATGTTCTTTTATTTTATTAGTGCCTTTAACACAATACAACCTCATACAATGGCAGAGAAACTAATGAGAATGAATGTTAATTCACCCACTGTCAAATGGATGTTGGACTACTTGACAAACAGACCGCAGTATGTGAGGACTGGGCCAAATGTGACCTCTGACACAGTGAGCACAAACACAGGGGCCCCCTAAGGGACAGTTCTTGCACCATTCCTCTTCTCCCTATAAACAGCTGACTACAGAAGTTCTAGTGACTCATGTCTCATGTCCAAGTTTGCTGACGATACAGGACGACTGGACTCATTTCTTATGACGACGAGACAGACTACAGACGAGAAGTGGATAGGTCTGTGGGATGGTTTGACGACAACTACCTTCAACTCAATGTGGGTAAGACTAAAGAACTGGTAGTTGATTTTAGACAGAATAGTATGAATTACAGAGACGTGGTCATCAAAGGAGAAGTAGTGGAAAAGGTGGATGAGTACAAGTATTTGGGCATAGTACTAGACAGCAAACTGTCATAGAAGCCAAACACTGATGCAATTATGAAGAAACTGCATACTCGATTGTATTTCTTACGGAACCTGAGATCCTTTAAAGTACGTCAACAACTGCTGCAAATGATTTATACTTCAACGGTGAACAGTGTGTTTTATTTTGGTGCAGTGTGCTAAAGTGGCAATATCAGCAATCAGGACAGGAACAGGCTAGATAAATATACCAGGAAAGCAAGTGGGATTGTAGGGAGGGGACAGGTCACTTTCATATCCACACATGAAAGACGGATAATGGACACACTATGGCGATTTTGGCAGACGATACCCACTCACTCAGACCTGAACTTGACAGCAGAGGGATAGACAGGAGTAACGGATACAGAGCTCCACGCACTAGAACCACACGCTATAGGAATTTATTCATACCGTCTGCAATACATATTTTCAATGCACACGTAGAGAGAGATATGCTCCGGCTATTCTCTTCAATGCATACATGTGAGTGTGGGCGTGTAAATGTGATATTTAAACTAAGTTATAGTAATTGATATGTATGACGTATACAACCTGTTTACCAATACATTTTGGAATGGAACTCTAATGTTTGTATATTACTGTGTATCGACGTCAATGGTTTCGTGGTTCTAGTCTTGTAGTAAATAACCATCAAAACAATAATTGTTTGGTTTAATTAATAATGAATTTAATTTAGAATTTCCGCAGGTGTTGTAATTATTGTAAAAGCGGATAGTCAATAAATCGTCGGCAAACTATCACACATCCGTCGTTTGAATACCTGGTAGAGATTTAGCACTGACAAGCCTTGATGCAGATCCACACACAAAAGGCGTTTCGTATTTTCTAGACGGGAATCTTCAAAGTGCATGCCTTTTGCCAGCGCAATGCCGTCCCGGAAAAACCGTTCTGCTAGATAGTTATCTTTGTTGACAAATGCTGCTTGTCCGATCGTAATGCATTCGCGAAGTTGACACAATTCTTCATTCTGTCAAAATAACACCATTTGTCAAGTTTCCAAACGCATCCATTGTTCCAGTTTAGTCAACGCGGGCTGTTTGGGTCGACAAAACCATGAAATTTGACTTTGCTGGAAGATTACATGAGAAACTGTGTAACAATAGATCGAGTTTGCCATGTGTCCAGTGCCTTTCAACCTAATTGGTGATGACGACGAAAAGGTTTAATGAATGTTTATTTGGATATACGGACAAGTGAGTATACAAAATTATGTCTCTGTTCCACCAATTACTACTAGATCGACGGACAAGAAGAAAATGTCACGAATTTCAAACTATGCGACCATTATGACGACACGCTTCATTTATCACTTCGTACTACCCTGAAGAATAACTATAACTACATCACACATTAACACGATATCTATCCACACGAACTTGTCCTAGAAATACCAGTAACAATTACACATGAGTACATACTGTTTGTCAACTTATACTCGTCTTGTAGAACAACAGTAACTATAAAACACGTGTCTACCATCTCGTACTTATCCTGAAGAATAACAATAAATATTACCAAGGTTACCTCACTAACATACACGGTTAATGAAATACTGCAACTAAGCAACAAACCAAAATATGCGACACTGCATTGAAACAACTGAATCGCGATTGTAATTAAATACACTTGAAATTGGATATCACGTCATCTTTTATTTGGTGAATATTTCCAAAAATGGATTCCTGATAGAGGAGCCAGAAACCATACCTCATAGTCAGTTGCACCTTCAAGCGCGGCTGCACCTTCTATTTCCGGTGTTCCTTCCTGGTCTCTCGACCCTGGCTCTCTTTCATCTCGCGTATGCCCAAGCATGGTCCCGTGGTCCATAGTTGTTCTTCGATTCCTTTCCTTCTTTTCGTAACAAGTCAATGTAAAGATGAGCAGTAATGTTTGACTATGTACACCAATATGTTAGGGAACCGTCGCACGTCAGTACGCACATATGCACGTTCACAGACGCTCACGCACGCACGCACGCACGCACGCACGCACGGACACACACACACAAGCGCGCACGCGCACACACTACGGCATGAACATTCGACGAATAAAAGCAAAAAAAAGCACGACAAAAGTCTCTTGGCTAAACTTGGTAAATACATTACAGCGGTGTTAAGAAGCGCACACAAACTCATTCAGTGGTGGCCGCATATTTAGTGATCCCGTTCTGAAACCACGACAACTGTATACATTAAATGAGTCACTTCCCATTAGGTTCGTGTTAGAAATCACAACCGACGGCTCGCTTGATTATTGTTGATTTTAGCACAATGTCGCTGTAACAGACGATCAACAATTTCTTATGCCTTACATTGTGATATATCGAGACGTATAGTTAAGTCATGGGAAGTGATATAACCCCACGAATCAAATCTCACCGTATCGAGAATTCCCACCCGCCCTCCTACCAGACAGGAATATGACGTTCACGCCACAGTATGACAATGTTTACATAGTTTTATAGATCATGCCAAGTCCTGACTACAAACGTAGTTGTGATAGCTTTCCAAGAATGCATACTTATCAGATTTCACTATACATTCGACGTCATAAACATTTGATCTCCTGTCATTGCCACGGAAACGAAGAAAACAAACCGGTTTTTGCATATATGTTATGAACCATTATGGTTACTTTTTAGGAATCGTCCATTGGGGTGTCTTGGGGAGTAAATTTAGAATTCTCTATATCACGTTTTCCGTTTGGTCACTAATACACAACACATCGAAGTAATCGTGAAATAAATTTGGGTAGGTTAATTAACTCACTTTTGAGAACATTTTGAACTAGCGTGACCACGTTGTTCGATACCGAGCGTGTACTTGCATATCTCATATTTAACACATATATACAGTTTTGACTATTTGCTTAGGCGGACAAAGAGTCCCTTAGGCGTTTGGAATTTTGCCGCGGTAGAGTGGTGTGCCTCGTAGAACTGTTGAATATGTGCCCTTTGCAGGCCCCCAGACGTTCTAAAATTATGAACGTTTCCCGATTTCCGATGTAACGATCCGACAGTGGAGTCACTGAAGCTCCGGCTCATCTCACCCGATATGGAATTAGTTCTGCCGCCAATGGTTTTTTGCGAGCTCCAGCGGGGTGCAATGGGTAGTTTTTGGTACCTGCTAGACTATTTTCCGTGGATCCGCCTCTGATCTGCTATGTAGGCTTATTTTGGTTGTATTTCCTCATTCAAAAACATGTTAATGATTGTGAATCGAAATCAATAACACGTTTAGCAGTTTTTTATTTTTTTAAATACAATTTGTGATTGTTGGTCACATAGTCTTTCCTCTTTTAGAAAAGACTAGAGGTCATGTAATTACTTGTCAATTCAATGGAAATTGCTTATATATCACCATCGTACAGTTATGCAATGAATAAAGCAGTACATTTTCAATGAAGCATGACTTGTGCGGATCTCGTTATATGTAACCTTCCTGGAGATGTTTAAAATGTGTATACGCGGAGTGTAATTTTTCATTTTCATTTCACAAAATAGCAATGGTGGTCATAGACGGAGCTCATCTCCCGTTGGTCGGCGTCTAACTGATTCCGGACGAACTCCAGTTGGTCGGCGTCTGACCTTTTCCGGATGATCTCCTACTGGGTCGCTTCAGACTGATTCCGGATGATCTGTTGGCTGGCTTCTGACTGATGCCGGATGGTCTCCGGTTGGTTTGCTTCTGTCTGATGCCGATTGATAGCGACGGACGTTAGTTTCTATACATCACCAACTGTTTTTAAAAATCACCGAGTAGCAGAAACCTTTATAAAACAATTATATTAAATAGAATTAAGTTTGGCGTTTGTGTCAACTAAACGGTTAAGCCATATAGCATATTATGTTTAGGTAATGGATACCGTCACATAATTTTAGACATCTAGCCCTATCATAAAACATATAAGGACGCATATTATGCACAACAGAACGCGTGATATAAGATGTTTCTAGTAAAAAATGTAATAAATGATTAGCAGTTTCGGCGGCGATAATAACTGTTTTATTGTTTTCCATCCACCCATCCATCCATCCATCCATCCACCCATCCACCCATCCATTCATCCATCTATCACCACTTGAGTAAAAAACACCCAGAGCAGTAGTCTTTATAACACGACGTACTTTTCACCATTAGTATGTTTCCAACCAGCACTATGGCATGTACTTTCGTTTTGTATTGCCTAATACGGTTACAACAATTAACGTATCATTTTCATACTACCAACTCTTCTTCCATTACTTCCAATATATCAAATCTATATTCAACAGAATGCACGACTAAACTGGATTTCTTGCAGTTCGCAGTTATGCAAAAATCGATCCAAACTTCAGCTACGCTGTACAATCTGCCACCGTTAATGGGAAGCCGAAACGTGGCAACATTGATTCCTTTTTGAGCGATTTAATTTGCATAATCTCGGTATCGTGTATACGCTCGGTATTGTCAGCGGTGCAACTTCCATTAAAAACTAGAAAAGTGGACAATGCTTCTAATCTATCAGTATTACTTACCTTATTAGTTAAGGGATATCTCAAATACGTGTGAGGTAACACTAATTAATTCTTTAAACTGTGACCTGGGCTAGCATGTATATGTCATACATTCGCTAACGTAAAACACTATTCCATGTCAAAATATAGGTTTATTGGGTTCTATTACAGATTCCTATATTCTGGGAGGGCAATTTCACCAGTGTACGTTTTTGTCTAGGTGATTTTAGCACAGCACTCGGATATTTATAAATTGTCTTCATTAATGTTCAACCTTACGTATGCTTTGAGCATATTTTCAAAACACTACCGTAGTGTCTCGAGCTACTCTAAAAAATGTACTGTTATGCTCAAAACACAACCCAATTTCAAAACATTACCGTCAGTGTATTTTACCAGCCAGTTACATCACTCACCTTTTGGAATCATCCTATACAATAGGGTCTAAGTTGGAATAAGTTAGTCAACGAATATAATAGTTAGCTTGATATGTCAAAACTTAATGTAATATTAATAATTAATAATTATTATTGTCATTATTGTAATTAGTGATGATTTGAATTAGTTATGGTTGGGGATAGTGTTAGTCATAGCATAATCTTTGGAACAAGTCAGACGACGGAAATAAATAGTTAGTATAATAATCACCTGACGGTACTAAGTAATGATTCTTTAGGGCTAAGGTAATTATTATAATTAGGTATGGTTGGATTCAGCTACGGAGGATTAGGGTTATATACAGTATAATCGCTAAAACCAATTAGACCATTTTAATAAATAGTTATTGTGAAATACCGCTATTAATTATGGTTAAGGTTATTATTAGTTATATAATCGTAATATGTGGAACCAATCAGGCGACGGGAATAAATAGTTAGTGTGAAGTGTCATTATACAATAGGATTATGGTGTGTCTGTGTTTTAATCTTACTACACCGGCGGTGATGTTGAATTCAATCGATTTACGCGAGGAACTTGTAGCAATCGTCAGGCACACATACCGCTCACTTCCTTGATTTCACTTCCTTCACTTGATTCAGTCGACAACTCTACTTGCATCCGTCATTCTGTGAATCTGTCCGTCCGTCGGGCTAGTGTTTCCTTATAGAGCACACATCCGCGCGACGTAAATACAAGTCGCCACAATGGTGGCAGAGCCGAGGAAATTCAACGCAGCACTTTACGGAAAGTCACGGGGAAATCCCCGGTTTCGATATTTGTTAACAGCACGTGATCTGCTCTACAGACGAATGAACACACGGCTACTGGTCAAACAGCTATATTTTTTTCTAAGCACCTGCATGTTGACCAAATTAATTGACATAAAAACTCCGAGGGGTGGCCAACTATACTTGTGGTGAACACGGCCAATCAGTGCTGATATAAATTCCGCCTTAAAGGATAAAGGATGATTTATTTTCCCAACAGCATTAAAAAAATACAAAATATGTATAATTATATACACACATACACATATTACATACATATACACACATACCGGCATATGCAGTAATAATAAAATATGAAATGTACAATACAACTGAAAATATGCAATCAACAGAATACAGTATACATGTTGCAACAAAAGGAAAGAAAACAGTTGCTGTGGGATGGGAGACTCCTATTAAGATCAAAACTGGTCGCTATCATAAGAGCCACCCAGAAAAAACTATTCTTAGTGTATCAAATCCTATGATTTCGAAAAAAAATAATGATTATGTCAAACAAAATAAAAAACAAAATGTATTTGTCTTCTCTTACATAATGTGTATGATGGTTGTTTTGTTGATGCAATGTGCTTTGTAATGTGTTGAGTTCGCGTGTACGCATGCACGCATGTATGCGATTATACAAATTTAATTTTTTTTATTAACTGTGTTTCTCATTTATAATTTATTAATTTAATTGGCATTCGTAGCAATTTAGCATATTGCACGTGACGTTGTATTTTTGTAGCATGTGGTTTTTAGCATAACTTGAGAATCCTTTCAAACTATGGGTCACTATCTTGTCTTTCACAAAATCAGGGATATTATTTATAACATGTGGTAAGTTATATTTAAGACACTTTTTTGCAAATTCATGTTTAGTTCTAAAGGTGTGTAGTTCAGTTGCTCTTCGAGTGTCATATTTGTGTGTGCTGGTATTTGGGGTTAACTGCCAATTTAATAAGTAAACTGGTAAATTTTGATGTATGTATTTGTAATAAAATTGTAGTTCTTGTAAATTTAGCAAGTCTTCTACTTTTAGTATGTTGAGTTGTTTAAAAAGCGGTTCCGTGTGTGAATTGTATTTACTTAATGTTATAATTCGCACCGTTTTCTTTTGAATTTTCATTAATCTGTTTCCTTGGTATCCCCATGTCATAATACAATAATTAATATGAAATAGTAGCAATGTATTATATAAAATAATGTTTTCTAATGGTTACACATGTTTTAATCTATTTAATATTCCTATAGTTTTTGAACACTTATTTGATATTTTCTCAGTGTGTTTTCTCCAATTTAAGTTAGTATCTTGTGTTAAACCTAAGAAGTTAAATACTTCCACTCTCTCAATATTTATATTATCAATTTTGAGAAATAGGCTCTGCGTAGATTTGCTTGGCATTTGGAAGGTCATATATTTAGTTTTACTTTTTATTTAGTGACAACGTATTAATGTTAAGCCACTCAATTATTTTGATGTTTTCTTCATTTATTATAAACATTTGGCTTGCTTGTGAAAAGTCATTTATATATATAGTAAATAACAGTGGTCCAAGGATGGACCCTTGAGGCACACCTACTGGTATAGGTAAAGTATCATATGCGGTATTTTCAAATTCGGTAAACTGTTTCCGATTGCTTAAATAGTTTTCGAATAAAAGAAGCGTCTTGCCATCTATGCCATAATATCTTAAACTTGTTTAATAATATCGAATGGTCAATAATGGCAAAAGCCTTGGAAACGTCAAGAAAAATACTGATAGGTAATTGTTTTTGTCCATTTGAGTAATTATTCTAGCTACTAGTTCGAGTGATGCAATTATGTTGAATGGTGTAGCATTTCTGCTATTTCTGGATGTTTTAATCTACTTTCTTGAGGTTCAATTTGGGAAATGATGAAGGTCAAGCCTGTAGATAGACATATTGTTGACCAACCGCCTTAGTTACGTTACGTTAGTTACAGCAACTCGGTTGCAGTTGCGCTCAGTGGGGCGTGGTATTCTGTTGCTAGGCAAGCAGGTGGTTTCACTGTAATCTTAGAGGGTGTTCCACAATGCCTAGTTTGAATTGTATATTGCATTAGTCAATAGAAATGATGGAAACCTGTCATATGATGTGTAATTAGGTCCGCTTATATAAACGTATGTTGTACGCATTTCGCCATCTGGGCGCTGGCGAAGGATTGGGACATATCCAGGGTTGAACGAGACAGATTGCCCTGCTGCTAAGAGAATGGCAAATCAAGTCGTAAAGCGTGGTGGGAATCGTTAACTTGGGTTACGTTCCCAAGCTTGTGAGTGTGTAATGTTCAGCGTCCAGAGTGACTGTTCGAGCTTCGAAGAAGCCATGCCGCCCCGTCAGCGGCATATTGAGACAAGTTCCGGTCGGCCCCAACGTATTTGCGTCGATGAGCGATAATCGCGACGCGCTCACCCAGCTCGGGCCATCCTCGAACAGCAGTCTCACAGCGACATCGTCAGAAAGCTTGACCGAATGCGACTCGTAGCGGCCGGCGGTAAACGTATACTGCCAGGCGTCGTCATTCGCGCGAACCCGTTCATCCGACTTCTCGATCGTTTGCGACAGGGCAAGACCTCTCGATCGAATTCGTAGCGGCCGGCGGTAAGCGTCTACTGCCCGGCTTCGTCTTTCAGTTGAACGTATTCAACTGACCTCGCAATCGTTTGCGACCGTGCGATCATTGAACGGACGCAACTTGAGAATTCGCGGCGTACGACGGCAATCGTCAATTGCCCGGCATCATCACTCGTGCGGCCGAGATACACCGTTCTAATTGTATTCTGAGCTCGGCGTGTTGACTTCAACAAACGTTCGTATATATTCGAGATGGGACTAGCCCAGTGTAAATGTATATTTGCTGACTTAACGTATCTATGATGGCCGAGAAGGGCCATCGCGTTTTTGTGTGGCAACCTGCAGCGCCATGGGGCGATGACGCGATGCGCGATGCGATGGGCGATGCGATGAGCGATGCGCGATGCGATGGGCGATGCGATGGACGATGCGCGATGCGATGCGCGATGCGATGGACGATACGCGATGCGATGCGATGCGCGATGCGATACGCGATGCGCGATGCGATGCGCGATGCGATGGTATAAATTATAAAGATGCCGTAATGAGCATGCGTACGTCGAAAACGAGACTTTGGCAGCCATTTGTATTTTATTAAACGCATTCCTTTTTGTGTTCAGAGCATGTGATGATGGCTGATGATGCTGACTGTACGTATACGGTTACATATATATTTGGTTTGCGCACACAATTTGTTGTGTTCGTACTTCTAACTGTTGTGCCGAAAGTCTGGGTCAAACACATTTCATAACATGACATATAAAATTATGTACTTCTTTTTCTGCTCAAATTGCAGTGTTTTAATTATTTCCGTCTGGATATCCTTGGTAGAAAATATAAAACTTGTTTTGAATACATGGGAAGAGACGACAACTTTTTTCAACTTTCGCTTATTGCAAATGCCGTTCATTTGTGTCCAAGTTTATGTTTCAGTTATTATAAATAGCTACAATATTCGGTTTAACAAGAAACATGTACATTAAATAATCGAAAACACTGAATTTAGTCGTCATTTGCGTCACATGTTTTTCTTTCTGTCTACAGCTTAATTGTTTCTTTTTAGTTATGTGAATCGAATAGCTGAGGCACAGTTTATCAAACCGTAGATATGCTACAGTGTAACTGCCTGTCAATCGCAGCGATTTACGATGCTGTACAATATAGCATGCGGCACGAAGTCGTGTAATTCCATGGTGTACGTAAAATAATTTAATAAAAAGAAGAAGAAGAAGAAACAGATTGTGCAATTGAAGAAAAGAAATCAGCAACACAAATCACAGCAATACTATTGTCATGAATACACGCATTTGAATGCAACAATGAATGTTAGTTATATAAGTCACTAACATTATTTACTCACAAAAATCTCTTGACCGTTAGACGTTGCAAGTGCATATATACAATCCACTGTTGTTGCTATATAGTTCCATAGCTTAACACCTCGACGTCTAATGGTTTTATATAATACGTTGGTTTTAGAAATCGGTACATGCAGTAGATCCACATGGCGTGTCCTATAATTATTGGTTAACGATTTGCAGTTAAACACCGGAAGGACAATTGGTTTCTCATTCTACCATGGGCAACGGCCCACACATTCTTTAGACGACCAATTTGTAATTAAACAGACTGAAACGATCACAAACAATTGCTAAGAAAGCGCATGTTAAATGTATGATTATTTTAAAAATATTTTTAAAATCGTTTTGTCAACGCGGATTTGAAATACCGCATGAAAATGTCTGTATTGTTATCTGTGTCATGTTTACGAGTTAAAGTTCGCCACTTATGACATGTATTGCGTTTCAGCAGTGACACGTGGTGCAAGTCCCTGGAAGACTAGCTCAGTGGTTACGCCGCTACAGCCTCAATCACGGGGTTTCCTGCACATCCTCTTCATGTGTCTGATGTCTTCCTTGTCGTCTTCGACTTTGTAGTCTACAGTAGATATAGCGTTTTACACAAGCTAGTAAAATGTTATAACATACATTGTATAACAGTACAAATGTTTCAATCAAACTTAGGGAAGACAACAACTATATTATCAATATCAATGTTTGTGTTTAAAAACATTCCTTAAATCGATGCTGTCTGTAGAACAATAGCCTTGTCTAAAACTAAACAGAGGTTGTTTGCCCAAAAAATATTATAGTATCCTATGCTTAATAAGGTGAGCTAATTTTCTACTTTACAATTCATTTGTAAATATAATTTTCTCACCGTATATTAATTGTTCATAATGTACTCTCACTCCTATTTTGCATGTTTTAATAACATAGACTATATTCACTTTATTTTACATACTGTAATGATCGGTTTGCTTAATGGTACTGTTGTGATTCTGAAAAAGGTTCCTATCGCTCCGCTAGGATCTTTAGGATGAATGCAATTATTAAATACGTACGTCAAATATGCACAATAAACTTGAAATGCCTTATACGTATGTGTGCAAATTACATAGCATTAATGTACATTAACTTAAATGCTACGTTACCATAAATCTCTGGCAAGAAATACAGCAGGTCTGGTTTTCCTCGGATGACCATATCGCTTGTGCGCCTTACGCTCGTTCGTTTTTGATCAGTGCCAACTATACTCTGTGTTAATGATTTCTCTTAAAACGTGCGGTGGAAACAAATTTAACGAATATGCACAAAGAAGCACGGTGTTGGGAGAAAGGTGGAAAACGAGAACGAATGATCTGGTGAGAGAGCTGTGCAGGATCAGCGACAGAAATTACAAAACAATCAGACATCGAGCATCGGAATCGAGGCCAGTTTCACCCCTGACAGACAGGGATATATGAGGAGTTCAAATTCATGCTTGTGGAGAGCCTCAATGTAGATATTTGGGGGGTGTAAATCGAGGTTTTTGAAGAGCCTGAAGATGGAGTTATTTTGGCGAGCCTCAATTGGTGTGCAAATTGTGATTTTGGAGAGCCTTAATGTTGCTGTTTTGGCGAGCCTCAAGAGGTGGAATGCAAATCGAGGTTTTGGAGAGCCTCAACCCACCAAATATCCATTATGTTCCGACGCCAGTGTTTGGGGTTTGGCTTTGTTGTCTGGGCTTGAACAAATTCGTGACCATAGGCAACACTGGATGCCTTTTATGTCCAACGCATGTGTCCATGGTTGATGACTTTGAGTGTGCGTATACGGTTACACATCTAGTTATTGTGCACAAAAGATTGTGTGATTGTACTTCTAAATATTATGATAGAAGCCTAATGCGATTGAGTTTAGAAGATAAATGGAGGCATGCGAGCAATCACCTTAAAGAATGTAATCTAGGTTCTCTCACCAAAACCGGAGACCAAAAATGAGTTATTTCATAGCCTGAGGTGTGTACCTCTTCTACCACTCCCCATTTCATTTTTTGTTTCATCTGAACATCCTTGATCGAAAATATAAACGATAATTTATGTACCTCCACACATGGAAAACAGGGATGTTTGATGGCATCTATAATCAGTTAGACCCTACTAAACTTGAGTGTCTTTAGTTTATAATAAAATATCTAAATCGTAAACTAAAATAGTATTGTCTCTAATTATTTTACAAAACCTACATATAAAATGCACAAACGAGGTAGCGAATCGTTGTTCCTAGAGTGTAGTTTCATTTTTGCTAAGGGATCATCTCGGAACATCGATGTCCGATGTCAAGCGAAATAATATTTTTTGGGGGACTGGGGTCTGAGGCAGTTTTATCTGGCGTCGGACATCGACCGACACTCTTAATTATACTGGTATCATCATATAATAATGTTTAAAAAATTGGGTGGGTGGGGGGGCTGAGGCAAGATGAAAGTAATTTCGTCTGATATCGGACATCGACGTTCTGAGATGACCCCTAAGTGAATCGAATTGTAGACGCACCGCGCGCACCGTGCACCTCCTAGTAGACCTACTACAAGTTAACTTCCTGTCAATTTCGGCTGTTTATTACGTGGTCCAATAGAGCTGGTAGCTTGATTTGAGCGGGGCAATTTATTGACACCGCGTTATTCATACTTGTATTTCGGCGCAACGCTGCTTTTATGTGCTACTACGGAACCCAGATTAAGTAATTAAACATCACTGCATTTGTATCGAAGATCGTCTCACGGAATATGTGTCAGTTTCTTCCAGATATGGAAATATTGGGGACCGAGGAGTAAATCAAGAAGCATAAATTATGAAAAGTTTATATTTTAATTTATATAAGGCATAAATAACATGTTTGCATTCTGAACAGATATTATGTCATTAATTAATAAATATAAACAAATAGGCTTCAAAACTGTTGGTTAACCATCCCTGGTTCATCGTGTCTGCAGGCACACAAAATAGTGTTTATATTTGCGATCAGGGATATCCAGATGGAAACAATAATTATTTAACAAATAAAATGTTGAATAGGTACATATTTCATTTTATAAAGTAACCTATTTCAGTCCCTAGTCTAGTTTTTGCGAAGAAGCTGCCTGCCTGGCATCCGTTTTTGTTTGGCTAAATTCAATCCCAGTAGATGTCCGAGACAATATTTAGAAGTACAATCACATAATCTTTTGTGCACAATAACTAGATGTGTAACCGTATACGTACAGTCAGCGTCATCAGCAATCATCACATGCTCTGAACACAAACAGAAATGTGCTTAATACAAATAAATAAAAGTGGCTGCCTAAGTCTCGTTTTCGGCGTACGCATGCTCATTGCGGCACCTTTATAATGTATACCATCGCATCGCGCATCGCATCGCGTATCGCATCGCGCATCGCATCGCGCATCGCATCGCGCATCGCGCATCGCGCATCGCATCGCGCATCCCGTATCGCATCGCGCATCGCATCGCGCAACGCGTATCGCATTGCGCATCGCATCGCGCATTGCGTATCGCATCGCGCATCGCATCGCGTATCGCATCGCGCATCGCGTATCGCATCGCGCATCGCATCGCGCATCGCGCATCGCATCGCGCATCGCATCGCGCATCGCATCGCCCATCGCATCGCGCATCGCATCGCGCATCGTCCATCGCATCGCGCATCGCATCGCGCATCGTCCATCGCATCGCCCATCGCATCGCGCATCGCTCATCGCATCGCCCATCGCATCGCGCATCGCGTCATCGCCCCATGGCGCTGCAGATTGCCACACAAAAACGCGATGGCCCTTCTCGGCCATCATACGTATCTATTATTTGCGGTATTATGATTGGTATTTATCTGTGGTTTTGAAGTGAGGTATTATTACCCTTGGAGTATTCACACATATATATATTTATGTGTTGTAACAGATTACTGTAATGAGAGTCTGCGAGGACTAGCTATATACTGTATATTTATATTATGGGAGTTATTCTTAGATAACACTTGGCGCCTAGTGTTTGGTCGTGTAGTGGTATAATCCACCTTAGACAGGAAGTGGAATTTGATAATTGAAAGATTCAGTGTTATTGTTTATTATGTTCTGTTAAGATTTGGTTACGGGATTTCTTTATTCTGTTTATTTTTGTTAATCGAGATATATACCAAAAGGGAGAAATCTTTTATTAAATTTTCCTCGTTCTTTGTTGCTTGTTCACAATAACCGTTCTTTCTCATATGCGTTGACCTTGATATATAAGAACCCTACTAGACTGAACCATCTAGTGTACGGAGACCTCGCTAATCCGTAACAAATGGTTAGGTCTAAACCCGTACTGATTATAAAAAATAGCTTGGAATCAATAAAATAAGTGGGTGACTGATTATTGATTATTTTCTCTAGTACTTTAGAAATAGTTGGAAGAAGAGAAATTGGCCTGTAATTTGTTATTAGAGTTGGTCATCCTTTTTTGAAAATTGGAACTACTTTTGCAAGTTTTAGTTTACCAGGAAATATGCCTGTATTAATAACTTGGTTAATTACTCAGGTTAGTGATTTAATTATTGCTGGTTCAATTATTTCTAGCAGTTTTGATGAAATTCCATCAAATCCACTGCTGTTTTTAGTTGGAAGATCATTTATTGTTTTCCTTACTGTTTCTTCATCCACATTCTTAAATTTAAAAGTAGATCTAACGTTTCTATTTAAGTAGTAATAATTTTTTTGCTTCCTGTATCTTTAATGTCTTCTACAATAGTTTGAGCTATGTTTGTAAAATAGTTATTTAATTTGTTAGCTATTTCTGATTTATCTGTTATGGTAGTACTATTCACTTTAACATTTGATGAAGATGTCTTCTTTTGTTTATTTTTTAAGAAAATTTTTCCAAGTTTAATCCTTCTAAACACTTTTGTATCATCCGCAAATTTCAAAATCTGACTTAAATTGCTTTCAAAACGAACAAATGGAGATATGATATTTGTTTCAATAGAACTGATATTTTAAGAAGTGTAAAAATAATATTTTTGAGATCACCTGTTTCAATTTGTATTTCACGCTTCTGACCAGTCTACACTAATGTCCATATGTGGGCTACTTAGCGGTACCACCACAACTTTAACAGTATATGATACAATAACACCAAACGGTTGCGTGCCCGCTTTGGTTTGGTTTTGTACGATGTTCCCTTACCTACTTCGCAACGCCTTTGTATATTAAAGACGACAACGACGTGCCTCCATTAGCTTTGTGGCGGTTTCATTCACTAGCTAAACCGCCTGTTGAGCTTCGGTTGAAAATCATTCCCTGGTTGATTTCAAACTTGGGCTGTGCGTAGAAGAAGTATGGGAAGATACGGAGAAAAATATATCTTATATTGTGTTTTACATTGAATTATTGGATCCAGGCTATGCGCGCTTTATCCTTTACGAAATGATAATTATAAATATTTTCAACTCGACCTTAACCAATTATTGGTCAAACAATATTTGATCAACTTTAAAGGCGTCGGATAGAAAGGTTTTTTGCATAAAATAAAGAATGTACAATGTCTTGCTGAAATGTAGCCTGCTGTTTTTATTGCTGACGTTTCTGCAACGCTTGTACGTAAAAGTAAGTGTTTTAATTGGTGACCTTTCGAATTTGTGCGTGTAGTTGAAAGTGCCGTCCTGGCGGCTGATGATGACATACGGCGGATGCCACAAACATGGCACACGTGGTGCAGTCCGGTTTTGTTGCAAACGACTTTGACAACTATTTCGGCAGTGATGACGATAAGTCAACATTGACCAAAGATGTTGGTTATTTGTTGGTACAACGATACTAGGATGAACTAGCAGCTGAAATGCCGGCCACGTATAAAACGGACGAATTAGCTGAGAACCCGGATTCATGTACACGAAGTCAAATTCGAACATCGTGCAGTCGATTACGAAAAAAAGGCAAAACTGATACAACATTGTTTTATTACGGCACATACGCAATACAACACGTGTCTGGTTGTTGCCACAAATACGCACATATTCCATTAAAGTAGTTAACAAAGCGAGATCTTTTAAAGAAGTATCCGTGACGGCAAACCTGCATGAGCGCCCTGCCTGAGCATATATGACAAGTCCCCGGCGCGGGATAGGCCCTAATCCGGCGTTTACTAAAAAACTCGCAAGATTCGTGTAACATATACTGCAGATATCCTCAGTTACTAAGATAATATATCAAATGCATATTTGCCCTTTGTATGTCTCGTTTGTGAACTACTGAACATGTCACAGAGCCACAGCGGCACCGCCACCGACAATCTGATCTGTGCCAGTGCCGAGGGCGCCTGTACACCAGGCGAGGAGAACGGTCGGAAATGCCGTTTTGACGTGGATCCAGCGATGTGAAAATTCCATTTCATATTCTACTCGATAAAGACACTTGGGAGGACAGTTGGCTGTATATATAATGATTGTCAGGATCCGCCAGGTGGAGCGAACTTGTTTATATATTTAGATTCCGGGATAGTGTAAAACTTAACAAAACAAAAACAATGTACAGATTTCCACAATTTATTCCCCATCGAACACAAAAATGTAAGTATTCATAAATCTTCTTGGGAGACTATTAATTTCTCAGACTACCTTTAAAACATACCTGGGTGAGACTCGTCAGTCTCATACACACTCTTATCATCGATATAATATGAGCATATAAACATCTCTTCCAAGTCACCTCTTATCTATACAAATTGTAAAATAAAAACATTGTTTCCCTCATAGTCAACACAAACAACCAGGACAGGATTTTACAACCTTATGCGATCACAATAATTAAAGGTCTGGGTACTGTTACCCTCGAGGCCATCGTATAAGTCGAATAGTGTACGAGTCCAACGATATCCTATTTCTACACGGACATCAGTTTGATTCGGCCTAGCCGTTGTTAACCTTCCGAAGTCGACTCAGCTCAGTTGTAGGGAATTGTCCTCTTCTCGCGGGAATTCATTCGTGACGCCGAAACCGCCTATTCTCTCAGCCTCAGGAGCAAACGTGTAGAAGTTGCTTGTTGTCACTCTGACCCGACACTACAATAAATGTTAACGGCAATAATAAAATATTCCTACTCAATGGTGTGAACGATACACCCTTCATAGTATATGTTATGTCCAACAACCTAATACACAATCATAATACTTATATATATCTTCGACGTATACATATTAGAGCAAACTATTCAATTTGTCTTCATTAAACAGTCCCAACACCAAAAGTATTCCACGTTTTATCAAACACCCGTTAATATCATCCGTGACAACAATAATACAATCCACGTTCGATTATCGTTACTACACAACAATTGCATAGTTGAGCGATGCTTCGCTACCCGGTATAATCTTCGCGACATCAGTATCGTCGCGCTGACCAGGGTTCGTTTATTCTCGACCACACCCTTTTACAACTTTCACAATATAAAAACAGATGACCAAGACACTACCTATCAGCTAACATTCACTCGGGTGTACACAGAACACGTGTATTTTATATACATCCGATTTTGTCTATTTACGCAAACGCTCGGTATGACTTCTCTGTCTTGATTTCAGAACCACACCACATCTGTTTATAGTGGAGAACAGGCTATATCCTCTTTATTGTGCATAACTCTGGACTCTGTGTTCTTCCTCTCTCAAAACCCAGTCAGTGAACAATCTACTGCGCATTTGCCATGTGACCCCTGCTAATGCTGACATCATTGTAAGAATTTCACCGCCTCATAGTTAATACAATAATTCAACATGTATGTAATTCTTCATTATAGCGACATTCCTATACGCTAAGAAATCATTCTGCATAAATTTCCACCTGTACCACAGTTCCTATTCACATAAAGCTACATATTATTCTATAATCATTACATGTTAGACTCAACTATCCTACCTGCCTACCCTAACTATAAGGTAAGGTTTTCAATGTTCTTTGAAAATCTTACCCTATGCCACCTTCCCAGTGCATTCATACTATTGCGTAAGCACTAGTCAGGAGTCAATGCCCGTACAGGGTAACCCCTATTGTAGTCTTTCACAGTCGATAGCAACCTATGCTAAGTTCTCAATACCAAATTGTGACTATGATACGAAGTCGATTTCCAGTGCGATCGAGCAGTGTGGACGATCCGACGTCGTGTATAGTGCTTGCAGGCAACAGTGCGTAGTTTCATCAGGAAACTTGTGCAATGTGGTGTTTAATTTTGGCATTCAACCGATAGGGTAAGTCTTTAGATATTGTACAAGCTTGCAAATCGTACCTCTTTGACTTAAGAATAGCTGTTGCATGAAGCTTTCTGATTGGTTGTTATTTTGAGAGCTTACTACCTTTTGGACATTTAGCGGAAAACACAATGGCGTATCAGACTCTACGTGGAAAGCAGTAAGTATTTTAATGTGTTGTGGTCACTGTCACTGCTATAATAATACTGATATGAACAAGGTGTGATTTAGAACTATAAGACTTTAGTTTGAAAGACGGAAGTCATGTTTTTAATACTGCAGCCACAGCTAGTGAAATAAACGACAGCCTCAGCTAACTGTGATTCGCCATTTCTTAACGATGGAACCTCATGTAACGTCGGTAGTGCACTGTTTTCTATTCACCATGTATTCAAAATGGACAAAAGTTCATGAAACACGACTACGTTTATTTCCCCGCTCTCCAAGCAGCGGTGTCCCCTCTCCGATAGTATTTTCTTCATATATTTAGTGATGCTCACACCACATCCTCCTTTCTCGGGAGTGCTCGCACACATTAACATTTCAGTGTCGCGATTGGTCGTAGTTCGCCATCTGGTTGCCTCTGTAGCAGCACTACTCCAAGGCCATACGAGGATGCAACTGCTGAGACAATTGTTTCTCATCGTATATCGTACAGTGTCAGCACTGGAGCTCGTATTGGTTTTGTGCTGTCCTCTAGGTTTTCTGTGAACTTTCCCATTTGATTAGCCATTCCGAGAAATCGTCGCACACCGCTGACGTCTGTTGGCGCTGACATTTCTTAATTGTCTTGACCTTCTCGGGATCTGGGCTCACTCCGGATTCGTTTATGATCTGGCCTAAGAACTTCACTACTGGAACACAGAACTGACACTTCTTCTCGTTCAACGTGATCTTGGCACCTTGGAGTCTTTTGAGAACAGCCCGGATGCGTTCATCGTGATGACGTTGTGGATCGCCAAAGACTAGTATGCCATCCATATGACACAGCACTCCGTCTATGCCTTCCAGAATTGTCGACATCCGTCGCTGGAAGTGTTTTGGTGCCGATGACATCCTGAAAGGCAATCGGTTAAAGCAGAATCTGCCAAATGGTGTCATGAATGTTGCCAGTAAGGCAGACTCTACTGACAACGAGACCAACCAAAATCCGGAATTTGCGTCCAGTTTGGTGAAGATTCTCGCTCCTGGCAACTGTCCTAGAGTACATTCCACACATGGCATTTAGTGACGTTCACAAAGTACGCATTCGTTGAGCTTCATCAGGTCTATGCAGATCCTAACATCATCTTTCTTTTGGCACTACAACCATCAGTGCACACCAATCAGTAGGCTGTTCAATTCTCGTTATCACTCCCATTTCCTCCATATTTTTCAGTTCTTTCTTTGTTTTAGCCATCAGCGCCAGAGGTACTCTTCTTGGTACGGTGATGGCGAAACATGATCGCTGGATTCAAAGTTATTGTGTAAGGACCTTCCATCTTGCCTAGTCCTTCGAAGATATCCGGGAACTCATTCTGGTAATCTTTTGTGCCTTCGACAGACTCAACTATACTGATCATCTGGAGGGCATCTATTGCTTGGTTGCCCAGCAATTACTTACATATCCCTCTAACAACGTAAATATTCTGGGTTACTGCCATGGTTTTTCCTTGAAAGACGGCTGTGAACATGCCTACCACTGTTAGCACGCTTTGATTGCAAACACCAAATAGTGTCTTGTCTGGCACTTTGAGAGGACTGACATCTTGTAGTTCGTCGTACACTTCTTCTGGGATAACAGTTTCGTCTGCCCAAGTGTCAATGCGAAACTGAATGTTTGATTTCCCCAACTGTAGTGCTATCAACCATCGCTCGTTGCTTGTGTTATCTTCAACCGAGCCCATAAATGCGAAACCATCACCACTGCTGTAGTTGCCCACTGCTGTAGTTGCCCATTGCTGTAGTTGCCCACTGCTGTAGTTGCCCACTGCTGTAATTGCCCACTGCTGTAGTTGCCCACTGCTGTAGTTGCCCACTGCTGTAGTTGTCCACTGCTGTAGTTGTCCACTGCTGTAGTTGCCCATTGTTGTAGTTGCCCACTGCTGTAGTTGTCCACTGCTGTAGTTGCCCACTGCTGTAGTTGCTCACTGCTGTAGTTGCCCACTGTTGTAGTTGCCCACTGCTGTAGTTGCCCACTGCTGTAGTTGCCCACTGCTGTAGTTGTCCACTGCTGTAGTTGCCCACTGCTGTAGTTGCTCACTGCCGTAGTTGCCCACTGCTGTAGTTGCCCACTGATGTACTTGCCCACTGCCGTAATTGCCCACTGCTGTAGTTGCTCACTACTGTAGTTGCCCCTGCTGTAGTTGCCCACTGCTGTAGTTGCCCACTGCTGTAGTTGTCCACTGCTGTAGTTGTCCACTGCTGTAGTTATCCATTGCTGTTGTTGCCCACTGCTGTAGTTGCCCACTGTTGTAGGTGCCCACTGCTGTAGTTGCACACTGCTGTAGGTGTCCACTGCTGTAGTTGCCCACTGCTGTAGTTGCCCACTGCTGTAATTATCCACTGTTGTAGTTGCCTACTGCTGTAGTTGCTCACTGCTGTAGTTGCCCACTGTTGTAGTTGTCCACTGCTGTAATTGTCCACTGCTGTAGTTGCCCACTGCTCTAGTTGTCCACTGCTGTAGTTGTCCCCTGCTGTAGGTGTCCACTTCTGTAGTTGCCCCTGCTGTAGTTGCCCACTGCTGTAGTTGCCGACTGCTGTAGTTGCCGACTGCTGTAGTTGTCCTCTGCTGTAGTTGTCCACTGCTGTAGTTGCCCACTGTTGTAGTTGCCCACTGCTGTAGTTGCCCCTGCTGTAGTTGACCACTGCTTTAGTTGTCCCCTGCAGTAGTTGTCCACTGCTGTAGTTGTCCACTGCTGTAGTTGCCCACTGCTGTAGTTGCCCACTGCTTTAGTTGCCCCTGCTGTAGTTGCCCACTGCTGTAGTTGCCCACTGCTGTAGTTGCCCCTGCTGTAGTTGCCCACTGCTGTAGTTGTCCACTGCTGTAGTTGCCCACTGCTGTAGTTGTCCACTGCTGTAGTTGCCCACTGCTGTAGTTGCCCACTGTTGTAGTTGCCCACTGCTGTAGTTTCCCACTGCTGTAGTTGCTCACTGCTGTAGTTGCCCACTGCTGTAGTTGCTCACTGCTGTAGTTGCCCACTGTTGTAATTGCCCACTGCTGTAGTTGCCCACTGCTGTAGTTGTCCACTGCTGTAGTTGCCCACTGATGTTTTTTTAAAGCGAAGTCATGCTTAACAAATATGTTATGTTTTTTGGAAGACATCACTAAGTGGGTAGATGAGGGATCACCAGTAGATATCGTCTACTTAGATTTTCAAAAAGCTTTCGACAAAGTACCACATCAAAGATTACTGCTTAAACTAAAGGCCCATGGCATAGGAAATGGTATAATAAACTGGATAGAACAATGGCTGATTGACAGAAGACAACGTGTAGTAGTTGATGGGGAGGTTTCAAACTGGAAATCGGTATTGAGTGGGGTACCACAGGGATCAGTATTAGGACCTATATTATTCTTAATATATATCAACGATTTGGATGATGAAATAACAAGCAAGGTGTTGAAATTTGCGGATGATACAAAATTGTTTAGAAGTATTAAAAGTGATGGAGATAGACAGCATTTACAAGATGATCTTGACAGGTTGATCAAAAAAATGACAGGTCTGAAAAGTGGCAAATGCTGTTCAATTTTGGGAAATGTAAATGCCTCCACGCAGGACATGGGAAGGAAGAAGTAGAATATACAATGGGGGGTACTGAACTAAGTACTACTAGAAAAGGACTTAGGGTTAACCATTAGTGCTGATATGAAGGTTTCAGAGCAGTGCGGAATTGCAGCTTCAAAGGGAAATCAAATCCTTGGATTAATTAGGAGAAACATAACGTATAAGGAAAAAGAGCTAATAATACCGCTGTACAAAACAATAGTTAGGCCTCATTTAGAATATTGTATTCAAGCGTGGAGGCCATATCGCAGGAAGGACATAGATATGCTAGAAAGAGTGCAGAGGAGAGCAACTAAAATGATACCAAAACTGAGGGATCTTAGTTACGAAATACGCCTAAAAAATGCGGTTTAACAACACTAGAGACCAGGAGATTGAGAGGAGATCAGACAGAAGTGTTTAAAATATTGAAGGGTTATGAAAATATTGATAGAAATATGTTTTTTTCAGTTAAGAAAGATAGAAGGACTAGAGGACATGAACTTACATTGGCAAAGGAGCAGAGTAGATTGGATATAAGAAAGTTGTCATTTTCACAAAGGACTGTAAATGAATGGAACAGATTACCTGCTGATTGTGTGGGTGCTAGTAGCGTGAATATGTTTAAAAATAAAATCGACACATACCTCAGACGGGCGGGATACACATAGATAAAAGGGTCGGACTCTCGATAAGCCAAAGGGCTTCCTTGTCCACCTGCCACCTAGAGTTAATTCTCTGGGTGGCAATCTTGTTAAATGATTAGTACTTTTCGGTCTGGCCTGTACCGCTGTCTTTGTACGGTTTCTTTCTGGTCTACAGCCTTTTTCAGAGTCAATGTTGCGTCAAGTTGTAGTTTTACAGACAGTTGTTCGTCTTTTATCCCGACAACTAGTCTGCCCCTTACAAGATCATCTCTTAAATCGACATAACCACAAGTGTCTACCAGTTTGTAGAGTGACGTGATGATTATGAAGGAATCAGTAGATTCACCAGACTCTTGATTTCGCTGGTTGAACTTTGCCCCTTTCGTATATCACGTTTCTGCTTCCGACGAAGGTTACATTCCATGTAGAAGAGCGAAACAAAATTCCACATATATTCAACAAAGAGAAATAAATGACTGGGAAATATGGTTTTCGGGTTTTCTAAAAAAACACACCCAGAACTGAAGCTACGTCAACCAGAGGCAATTTCTCAGGCTTGCAAAGAAGGGTTCAAGAAAGAAGATGTCCACCACTTCTTTTACATTTTTGAGAGAACTGTCACGGTTCATCACTTTGATGCTACACGTATCTACAACGTCGACGAAGCAGGTTTGAGCACAGTGCACATACCTCCAAAAGTAATAGAAAAGAAAGATGCCAGACCGGACAGCCTTCTACCTCCTCCGACCAGATATCGCAGCCTTCTACCTCGTCCGACCAGAGAGGGCAGCCTTCTACCTGGTCCCATCAGAGAGGACAACTTTCTACCTCCCCCGGCCAGAGAGGACAGCCTTCTGCCTCCTCCTCCGAAAGAGGACTGCTTTCTATCTCCTCCAACCAGAGAGGATAGCCTTCTACCTCCTCCGACCAGAGCGGTCAGCCTTCTACCTTCCATGACCAGAGAGGACAACCTTCTACCTCTTCCGACCAGAGAGGTCAGCCTTCTACCTCCTATGATCAGAGAGGACAACCTTCTACCTCCTCCGACCAGAGAGGTCAATCATCTACCTCCTTCGACCAGAGAAGGCAGCTTTCTACCTCCTCCGACCAGAGTGGGCAGCCTTCTACCTCCTATGACCAGACCGGGCAGACTTCCACTTTTTAAAATCAAAGTGGGCAGCTTTTCACCCCTCATAAGACGACAGTGGTCAGTCTTCTACTCTCACAAACAAAAATGGACTGCCTTCCTCTTCTTCCCACACAAGTTGGGAGCATCATATCTACGCAGGGGATTGTGACTTCCAATCACATAGAAGAGTGCTAATTGCAGAAATAGCTCTTCTCAGCCGGTCAGGCAACCCAATCTCATGAATAGGATATTCAGAAAGACTAAAACCCAAATCGTAACCACCAGCCTAGCCTTTATTACCCAGGCGCCATGAGGTGGCAGCATTGGAGAAGTCACGCAGCCAGGCGAGAGTCGTTTAAGTGAGACTACTACTAGCCCATACAAGATGCTATACGTTGCGCATGTCCATCGAGGACCTTGTTGGTACACACCGTTTAAATTAATTCCTGAAATTGCTTACGCCGTGTATGTCCCTCGTTCGTGGACATTGTTATACACGGTTTAAATATTTCTGTGAGATTGCTATATACTGTTAGGAAATTGACAATCAAACTGCTATGGAGGATAACAAACAAATGCACGAATATGAATTGGGTACCCTTAGACGCAGATATTCTCCGGAGCAAAATTACAGATTTTCACAAATTGAGGATAGGCAGGATAACAGGGACTCTACCATGAAGTCATTACAGAAAACGTTGCTACACATTGCAGAACGACTAGATTCAATCGAGGCGTCAGCTCTAGAACTATATGCTTGGACACTTCAACACAGTTCAACGTGGACACCGTCGCCCCTGTCTCATCGTCATGCTGATATTAGGGAAAGAGAGGAGGTGAGTCCACTGCAGCACAACGATATAGGTGTCCACTGCTGTAGTTGTTCATTGCTGTAGTTGTCCACTGCTGTTGTTGCCCACTGCTGTAGTTGTCCACTGCTGTAGTTGTCCACTGCTGTAGTTGCCCACTGCTGTAGTTGCCCACTGCTGTAGTTGCCCACTGCCGTAGTTGCCCACTGTTGTAGTTGCCCACTGCTGTAGTTGCTCACTGCTGTAGTTGCCCACTGTTGTAGTTGCCCACTGCTGTAGTTGTCCACTGCTGTAGTTGTCCACTGCTGTAGTTGCCCACTGCTGTAGTTGTCCACTGCTGTAGTTGTCCCCTGCTGTAGGTGTCCACTGCTGTAGTTGCCCCTGCTCTAGTTGCCGACTGCTGTAGTTGCCGACTGCTGTAGATGCCGACTGCTGTAGTTGCCGACTGCTGTAGTTGCCGACGTCTGTAGTTGTCCACTGCTGTAGTTGTCCACTGCTGTAGTTGCCCACTGTTGTATTTGCCCACTGCTGCAGTTGCCCACTGCTGTAGTTGCCCCTGCTGTAGTTGACCACTGCTTTAGTTGTCCCCTGCAGTAGTTGTCCACTGCTGTAGTTGCCCTCTGCTGTAGTTGCCCACTGCTGTATTTGTCCACTGCTGTAGTTGCCCACTGCTGTAGTTGCCCACTGATGTAGTTGCCCACTGCTGTATTTTCCCACTGCTGTAGTTGCCCACTGCTGTAGTAGCCCACTGCTGTAGTTGCTCACTGCTGTAGTTGCCCACTGTTGTAGTTGCCCACTGGTGTAGTTGCACACTGCTGTAGTTGCTCACTGCTGTAGTTGCCCACTGTTGTAGTTGCCCGCTGCTGTAGTTGCCCGCTGCTGTAGTTGCCCACTGCTGTAGTTGCCCACTGCTGTATTTGCCCACTGCTGTAGTTGCCCACTGCTGTAGTTGCCCACTGCTGTAGGTGTCCACTGCTGTAGTTGTCCACTGCTGTAGTTATCCACTGCTGTTGTTGCCCACTGCTGTAGTTGTCCACTGCTGTAGTTGACCACTGCTGTAGTTATCCACTGCTGTAGTTGTCCACTGCTGTAGTTGTCCACTGCTGTAGTTGCCCACTGCTGTAGTTGCCCACTGCTGTAGTTGCCCACTGCTGTAGTTGCCCACTGCTGTAGTTGCCCACTGCTGTAGTTGCCCACTGCTGTAGTTGCCCACTGCTGTAGTTGCCCACTGCTGTAGTTGCCCACTGCTGTAGTTGCCCACTGCTGTAGTTGCCCACTGCTGTAGTTGCCCACTGCTGTACTTGCCCACTGCTGTAGTTGCCCACTGTTGTAGTTGCCCACTGCTGTAGTTTCCCACTGTTGTAGTTGCCCACTGCTGTATTTTCCCACTGCTGTAGTTGCCCACTGCTGTAGTAGCCCACTGCTGTAGTTGCTCACTGCTGTAGTTGCCCACTGTTGTAGTTGCCCACTGGTGTAGTTGCCCACTGCTGTAGTTGCCCACTGCTGTAGTTGCTCACTGCTGTAATTGCCCACTGTTGTAGTTGCCCGCTGCTGTAGTTGCCCACTGCTGTAGTTGCCCACTGCTGTAGTTGCCCACTGCTGTAGTTGCCCACTGCTGTAGTTGCCCACTGCTGTAGTTGCCCACTGCTGTAGGTGTCCACTGCTGTAGTTGTCCACTGCTGTAGTTGTCCACTGCTGTTGTTGCCCACTGCTGTAGTTGTCCACTGCTGTAGTTGACCACTGCTGTAGTTATCCACTGCTGTAGTTGTCCAATGCTGTAGTTGTCCACTGCTGTAGTTGCCCACTGCTGTAGTTGCCAACTGCTGTAGTTGCCCACTGCTGTAGTTGCCCACTGCTGTAGTTGCCCACTGCTGTAGTTGCCCACTGCTGTAGTTGCCCACTGCTGTAGTTGCCCACTGCTGTAGTTGCCCACTGCTGTAGTTGCCCACTGCTGTAGTTGCCCACTGTTGTAGTTGCCCACTGCTGTAGTTGCCCACTGCTGTAGTTGTCCACTGCCGTAGTTGCCCACTGCCGTAGTTGCCCACTGCCGTAGTTGCACACTGCCGTAATTGCCCACTGCTGTAGTTGCCCACTGCTGTAGTTGCCCACTGCTGTAGTTGTCCACTGCTGTAGTTGCCCACTGCCGTAGTTACCCACTGTTGTAGTTGCCCACTGCCGTAGTTTCCCACAGCTGTAGTTGCCCACTGCTGTAGTTGCCCACTGCTGTAGTTTCCCACTGCTGTAGTTATCCACTGTTGTAGTTGCCCACTGCTGTAGTTGCTCACTGCTGTAGTTGCCCACTGTTGTAGTTGCCCACTGCTGTAGTTGTCCACTGCTGTAGTTGTCCACTGCTGTAGTTGTCCACTGCAGTAGTTGCCCACTGCTGTAGTTGTCCACTGCTGTAGTTGTCCCCTGCTGTAGGTGTCCACTGCTGTAGTTGCCCCTGCTGTAGTTGCCCACTGCTGTAGTTGCCGACTGCTGTAGTTGCCGACTGCTGTAGTTGCCGACTGCTGTAGTTGTCCACTGCTGTAGTTGTCCACAGCTGTAGTTGTCCACTGCTGTAGTTGTCCACTGCTGTAGTTGTCCACTGCGTAAGTTGCTCACTGCCGTAGTTGCCCACTGCTGTAGTTGCCCACTGCCGTAGTTGTCCACTGCCGTAGTTGCCCACTGCTGTAGTTGCTCACTACTGTAGTTGCTCACTGCCGTAGTTGCCCACTGCCGTAGTTGCCCACTGCCGTAGTTGCCCACTGCTGTAGTTGCTCACTACTGTAGTTGCCCCTGCTGTAGTTGCCCACTGCTGTAGTTGCCCACTGCTGTAGGTGTCCACAGCTGTAGTTGTTCATTGCTGTAGTTGTCCACTGCTGTTGTTGCCCACTGCTGTAGTTGTCCACTGCTGTAGTTGTCCACTGCTGTAGTTGCCCACTGCTGTAGTTGCCCACTGCCGTAGTTGCCCACTGCCGTAGTTGCCCACTGTTGTAGTTGCCCACTGCCGTAGTTGCCCACTGCCGTAGTTGCCCACTGCCGTAGTTGCCCACTGCCGTAATTGCCCACTGCTGTAGTTGCCCACTGCTGTAGTTGCCCACTGCTGTAGTTGTCCACTGCTGTAGTTGCCCACTGCCATAGTTGCCCACTGTTGTAGTTGCCCACTGTCGTAGTTGCCCACAGCTGTAGTTGCCCACTGCTGTAGTTGCCCACTGCTGTAGTTGCCCACTGCTGTAGTTATCCACTGTTGTAGTTGCCCACTGCTGTAGTTGCTCACTGCTGTAGTTGCCCACTGTTGTAGTTGCCGACTGCTGTAGTTGTCCACTGCTGTAGTTGTCCACTGCTGTAGTTGTCGACTGCTGTAGTTGTCCACTGGTGTAGTTGTCCCCTGCTGTAGGTGTCCACTGCTGTAGTTGCCCCTGCTCTAGTTGCCGACTGCTGTAGTTGCCGACTGCTGTAGTTGCCGACTGCTGTAGTTGCCGACTGCTGTAGTTGCCGACGTCTGTAGTTGTCCACTGCTGTAGTTGTCCACTGCTGTAGTTGCCCACTGTTGTATTTGCCCACTGCTGCAGTTGCCCACTGCTGTAGTTGCCCCTGCTGTAGTTGACCACTGCTTTAGTTGTCCCCTGCAGTAGTTGTCCACTGCTGTAGTTGCCCTCTGCTGTAGTTGCCCACTGCTGTATTTGTCCACTGCTGTAGTTGCCCACTGATGTAGTTGCCCACTGTTGTAGTTGCCCACTGCTGTAGTTGCCCCTGCTGTAGTTGCCAACTGCTGTAGTTGTCCACTGCTGTAGTTGCCCACTGCTGTAGTTTTCCACTGCTGTAGTTGCCCACTGCTGTAGTTGCCCACTGTTGTAGTTGCCCACTGCTGTAGTTTCCCACTGCTGTAGTTGTCCACTGCTGTAGTTGTCCCCTGCTGTAGGTGTCCACTGCTGTAGTTGCCCCTGCTCTAGTTGCCGACTGCCGTAGTTGCCGACTGCTGTAGTTGCCGACTGCTGTAGTTGCCGACGTCTGTAGTTGTCCACTGCTGTAGTTGTCCACTGCTGTAGTTGCCCACTGTTGTATTTGCCCACTGCTGCAGTTGCCCACTGCTGTAGTTGCCCCTGCTGTAGTTGACCACTGCTTTAGTTGTCCCCTGCAGTAGTTGTCCACTGCTGTAGTTGCCCTCTGCTGTAGTTGCCCACTGCTGTATTTGTCCACTGCTGTAGTTGCCCACTGATGTAGTTGCCCACTGCTGTATTTTCCCACTGCTGTAGTTGCCCACTGCTGTAGTAGCCCACTGCTGTAGTTGCTCACTGCTGTAGTTGCCCACTGCTGTAGTTTTCCACTGCTGTAGTTGCCCACTGCTGTAGTTGCCCACTGTTGTAGTTGCCCACTGCTGTAGTTTCCCACTGTTGTAGTTTGCCACTGCTGTATTTTCCCACTGCTGTAGTTGCCCACTGCTGTAGTAGCCCACTGCTGTAGTTGCTCACTGCTGTAGTTGCCAACTGTTGTAGTTGCCCGCTGCTGTAGTTGCCCGCTGCTGTAGTTGCCCACTGCTGTAGTTGCCCACTGGTGTAGTTGCCCACTGCTGTAGTTGCCCACTGCTGTAGTTGCCCACTGCTGTAGGTGTCCACTGCTGTAGTTGTCCACTGCTGTAGTTATCCACTGCTGTTGTTGCCCACTGCTGTAGTTGTCCACTGCTGTAGTTGACCACTGCTGTAGTTATCCACTGCTGTAGTTGTCCACTGCTGTAGTTGTCCACTGCTGTAGTTGCCCACTGCTGTAGTTGCCCACTGCTGTAGTTGCCCACTGCTGTAGTTGCCCACTGCTGTAGTTGCCCACTGCTGTATTTGCCCACTGCTGTAGTTGCCCACTGCTGTAGTTGCCCACTGCTGTAGTTGACCACTGCTGTAGTTGCCCACTGCTATAGTTTTCCACTGCTGTAGTTGCCCACTGCTGTAGTTGCCCACTGTTGTAGTTGCCCACTGCTGTAGTTTCCCACTGTTGTAGTTGCCCACTGCTGTATTTTCCCACTGCTGTAGTTGCCCACTGTTGTAGTAGCCCACTGCTGTAGTTGCCCACTGCTGTAGTTGCCCACTGTTGTAGTTGCCCACTGCCGTAGTTGCCCACTGCCGTAGTTGCCCACTGCCGTAGTTGCCCACTGCCGTAATTGCCCACTGCCGTAGTTGCCCACTGCTGTAGTTGCCCACTGCCGTAGTTGTCCACTGCTGTAGTTGTCCACTGCTGTAGTTGCCGACTGCTGTAGTTGTCCACTGCTGTAGTTGTCCCCTGCTGTAGGTGTCCACTGCTGTAGTTGCCCCTGCTCTAGTTGCCGACTGCTGTAGTTGCCGACTGCTGTAGTTGCCGACTGCTGTAGTTGCCGACTGCTGTAGTTGCCGACGTCTGTAGTTGTCCACTGCTGTAGTTGTCCACTGCTGTAGTTGCCCACTGTTGTATTTGCACACTGCTGCAGTTGCCCACTACTGTAGTTGCCCCTGTTGTAGTTGACCACTACTTTAGTTGTCCCCTGCAGTAGTTGTCCACTGCTGTAGTTGCCCTCTGCTGTAGTTGCCCACTGCTGTATTTGTCCACTGCTGTAGTTGCCCACTGATGTAGTTGCCCACTGTTGTAGTTGCCCACTGCTGTAGTTGCCCCTGCTGTAGTTGCCAACTGCTGTAGTTGTCCACTGCTGTAGTTGCCCACTGCTGTAGTTTTCCACTGCTGTAGTTGCCCACTGCTGTAGTTGCCCACTCTTGTAGTTGCCCACTGCTGTAGTTTCCCACTGTTGTAGTTGCCCACTGCTGTATTTTCCCACTGCTGTAGTTGCCCACTGCTGTAGTAGCCCACTGCTGTAGTTGCTCACTGCTGTAGTTGCCCACTGTTGTATTTGCCCACTGGTGTAGTTGCACACTGCTGTAGTTGCCCACTGCTGTAGTTGCTCACTGCTGTAGTTGCCCACTTTTGTAGTTGCCCGCTGCTGTAGTTGCCCACTGCTGTAGTTGCCCACTGCTGTAGTTGCCCACTGCTGTAGTTGCCCACTGCTGTAGTTGCCCACTGCTGTAGTTGCCCACTGCTGTAGGTGTCCACTGCTGTAGTTGTCCACTGCTGTAGTTGTCCACTGCTGTTGTTGCCCACTGCTGTAGTTGTCCACTGCTGTAGTTGACCACTGCTGTAGTTATCCACTGCTGTAGTTGTCCACTGCTGTAGTTGTCCACTGCTGTAGTTGCCCACTGCTGTAGTTGCCCACTGCTGTAGTTGCCCACTGCTGTAGTTGCCCACTGCTGTAGTTGCCCACTGCTGTAGTTGCCCACTGCTGTAGTTGCCCACTGCTGTAGATGCCCACTGCTGTAGTTGCCCACTGCTGTAGTTGCCCACTGCTGTAGTTGCCCACTGTTGTAGTTGCCCACTACCGTAGTTGCCCACTGCCGTAGTTGTCCACTGACGTAGTTGCCCACTGCCGTAGTTGCCCACTGCCGTAGTTGCCCACTGCCGTAATTGCCCACTGCTGTAGTTGCCCACTGCTGTAGTTGCCCACTGCTGTAGTTGCCCACTGCTGTAGTTGCCCACTGCTGTAGTTGCCCACTGCTGTAGTTGCCCACTGCTGTAGTTTTCCACTGCTGTAGTTGCCCACTGCTGTAGTTGCCCACTGTTGTAGTTGCCCACTGCTGTAGTTTCCCACTGTTGTAGTTGCCCACTGCTGTATTTTCCCACTGCAGTAGTTGCCCACTGTTGTAGTAGCCCACTGCTGTAGTTGCCCACTGCTGTAGTTGCCCACTGCTGTAGTTGCCCACTGTTGTAGTTGCCCACTGCCGTAGTTGCCCACTGCCGTAGTTGCCCACTGCCGTAGTTGCCCACTGCCGTAATTGCCCACTGCCGTAGTTGCCCACTGCTGTAGTTGCCCACTGCCGTAGTTGTCCACTGCCGTAGTTGCCCACTGCCGTAGTTGCCCACAGCTGTAGTTGCCCACTGCTGTAGTTATCCACTGTTGTAGTTGCCCACTGCTGTAGTTGCTCACTGCTGTAGTTGCCCACTGTTGTATTTGCCCACTGCTGTAGTTGTCCACTGCTGTAGTTGTCCACTGCTGTAGTTGTCCACTGCTGTAGTTGCCGACTGCTGTAGTTGTCCACTGCTGTAGTTGTCCCCTGCTGTAGGTGTCCACTGCTGTAGTTGCCCCTGCTCTAGTTGCCGACTGCTGTAGTTGCCGACTGCTGTAGTTGCCGACTGCTGTAGTTGCCGACTGCTGTAGTTGCCGACGTCTGTAGTTGTCCACTGCTGTAGTTGTCCACTGCTGTAGTTGCCCACTGTTGTATTTGCCCACTGCTGCAGTTGCCCACTACTGTAGTTGCCCCTGTTGTAGTTGACCACTACTTTAGTTGTCCCCTGCAGTAGTTGTCCACTGCTGTAGTTGCCCTCTGCTGTAGTTGCCCACTGCTGTATTTGTCCACTGCTGTAGTTGCCCACTGATGTAGTTGCCCACTGTTGTAGTTGCCCACTGCTGTAGTTGCCCCTGCTGTAGTTGCCAACTGCTGTAGTTGTCCACTGCTGTTGTTGCCCACTGCTGTAGTTTTCCACTGCTGTAGTTGCCCACTGCTGTAGTTGCCCACTGTTGTAGTTGCCCACTGCTGTAGTTTCCCACTGTTGTAGTTGCCCACTGCTGTATTTTCCCACTGCTGTAGTTGCCCACTGCTGTAGTAGCCATCTGCTGTAGTTGCTCACTGCTGTAGTTGCCCACTGTTGTATTTGCCCACTGGTGTAGTTGCACACTGCTGTAGTTGCCCACTGCTTTAGTTGTTCACTGCTGTAGTTGCCCACTTTTGTAGTTGCCCGCTGCTGTAGTTGCCCACTGCTGTAGTTGCCCACTGCTGTAGTTGCCCACTGCTGTAGGTGTCCACTGCTGTAGTTGTCCACTGCTGTAGTTATCCACTGCTGTTGTTGCCCACTGCTGTAGTTGTCCACTGCTGTAGTTGATCACTGCTGTAGTTATCCACTGCTGTAGTTGTCCACTGCTGTAGTTGTCCACTGCTGTAGTTGCCCACTGCTGTAGTTGCCCACTGCTGTAGTTGCCCACTGCTGTAGTTGCCCACTGCTGTAGTTGCCCACTGCTGTAGTTGCCCACTGCTGTAGATGCCCACTGCTGTAGTTGCCCACTGCTGTAGTTGCCCACTGCTGTAGTTGCCCACTGCTGTAGTTGCCCACTGTTGTAGTTGCCCACTACCGTAGTTGCCCACTGCCGTAGTTGTCCACTGCCGTAGTTGCCCACTGCCGTAGTTGCCCACTGCCGTAGTTGCCCACTGCCGTAATTGCCCACTGCTGTAGTTGCCCACTGCTGTAGTTGCCCACTGCTGTAGTTGTCCACTGCTGTAGTTGCCCACTGCTGTAGTTGCCCACTGCTGTAGTTATCCACTGGTGTAGTTGCCCACTGCTGTAGTTGCTCACTGCTGTAGTTGCCCACTGTTGTAGTTGCCCACTGCTGTAGTTGTCCACTGCTGTAGTTGTCCACTGCTGTAGTTGCCGACTGCTCTAGTTGTCCACTGCTGTAGTTGTCCCCTGCTGTAGGTGTCCACTGCTGTAGTTGCCCCAGCTCTAGTTGCCGACTGCTGTAGTTGCCGACTGCTGTAGTTGCCGACTGCTGTAGTTGCCGACTGCTGTAGTTGCCGACGTCTGTAGTTGTCCACTGCTGTAGTTGTCCACTGCTGTAGTTGCCCACTATTGTATTTGCCCACAGCTGCAGTTGCCCACTGCTGTAGTTGCCCCTGCTGTAGTTGACCATTGCTTTAGTTGTCCCCTGCAGTAGTTGTCCACTGCTGTAGTTGACCTCTGCTGTAGTTGCCCACTGCTGTATTTGTCCACTGCTGTAGTTGCCCACTGATGTAGTTGCCCACTGTTGTAGTTGCCCACTGCTGTAGTTGCCCCTGCTGTAGTTGCCAACTGCTGTAGTTGTCCACTGCTGTAGTTGCCCACTGCTGTAGTTTTCCACTGCTGTAGGTGCCCACTGCTGTAGTTGCCCACTGTTGTAGTTGCCCACTGCTGTAGTTTCCCACTGTTGTAGTTGCCCACTGCTGTATTTTCCCACTGCTGTAGTTGCCCACTGCTGTAGTAGCCCACTGCTGTAGTTGTCCACTGCTGTAGTTGTCCACTGCTGTAGTTGTCCACTGCTGTAGTTGTCCACTGCGTAAGTTGCTCACTGCCGTAGTTGCCCACTGCTGTAGTTGCCCACTGCCGTAGTTGTCCACTGCCGTAGTTGCCCACTGCTGTAGTTGCTCACTACTGTAGTTGCTCACTGCCGTAGTTGCCCACTGCTGTAGTTGCCCACTGCCGTAGTTGCCCACTGCTGTAGTTGCTCACTACTGTAGTTGCCCCTGCTGCAGTTGCCCACTGCTATAGTTGCCCACTGCTGTAGGTGTCCACTGCTGTAGTTGTTCATTGCTGTAGTTGTCCACTGCTGTTGTTGCCCACTGCTGTAGTTGTCCACTGCTGTAGTTGTCCACTGCTGTAGTTGTCCACTGCTGTAGTTGCCCACTGCTGTAGTTGCCCACTGCTGTAGTTGCCCACTGCTGTAGTTGCCCACTGTTGTAGTTGCCCACTGCCGTAGTTGCCCACTGCCGTAGTTGCCCACTGCCGTAATTGCCCACTGCTGTAGTTGCCCACTGCTGTAGTTGCCCACTGCTGTAGTTGTCCACTGCTGTAGTTGCCTACTGCCGTAGTTGCCCACAGCTGTAGTTGCCCACTGCTGTAGTTATCCACTGTTGTAGTTGCCCACTGCTGTAGTTGCTCACTGCTGTAGTTGCCCATTGTTGTAGTTGCCCACTGCTGTAGTTGTCCACTGCTGTAGTTGTCTACTGCTGTAGTTGCCGACTGCTGTAGTTGTCCACTGCTGTAGTTGTCCCCTGCTGTAGGTGTCCACTGCTGTAGTTGCCCCTGCTCTAGTTGCCGACTGCTGTAGTTGCCGACTGCTGTAGTTGCCGAATGCTGTAGTTGCCGACTGCTGTAGTTGCCGACGTCTGTAGTTGTCCACTGCTGTAGTTGTCCACTGCTGTAGTTGCCCACTGTTGTATTTGCCCACTGCTGCAGTTGCCCACTGCTGTAGTTGCCCCTGCTGTAGTTGTCCACTGCTGTAGTTGCCCTCTGCTGTAGTTGCCCACTGCTGTATTTGTCCACTGCTGTAGTTGCCCACTGATGTAGTTGCCCACTGTTGTAGTTGCCCACTGCTGTAGTTGCCCCTGCTGTAGTTGCCAACTGCTGTAGTTGTCCACTGCTGTAGTTGCCCACTGCTGTAGTTTTCCACTGCTGTAGTTGCCCACTGCTGTAGTTGCCCACTGTTGTAGTTGCCCACTGCTGTAGTTTCCCACTGTTGTAGTTGCCCACTGCTGTATTTTCCCACTGCTGTAGTTACCCACTGCTGTAGTAGCCCACTGCTGTAGTTGCTCACTGCTGTAGTTGCCCACTGTTGTAGTTGCCCACTGGTGTAGTTGCCCACTGCTGTAGTTGCCCACTGCTGTAGTTGCTCACTGCTGTAGTTGCCCACTGTTGTAGTTGCCCGCTGCTGTAGTTGCCCACTGCTGTAGTTGCCCACTGCTGTAGTTGCCCACTGCTGTAGTTGCCCACTGCTGTAGTTGCCCACTGCTGTAGGTGTCCACTGCTGTAGTTGTCCACTGCTGTAGTTATCCACTGCTGTTGTTGCCCACTGCTGTAGTTGTCCACTGCTGTAGTTGACCACTGCTGTAGTTATCCACTGCTGTAGTTGTCCACTGCTGTAGTTGTCCACTGCTGTAGTTGCCCACTGCTGTAGTTGCCCACTGCTGTAGTTGCCCACTGTTGTAGTTGCCCACTACCGTAGTTGCCCACTGCCGTAGTTGTCCACTGCCGTAGTTGCCCACTGCCGTAGTTGCCCACTGCCGTAGTTGCCCACTGCCGTAATTGCCCACTGCTGTAGTTGCCCACTGCTGTAGTTGCCCACTGCTGTAGTTGTCCACTGCTGTAGTTGCCCACTGCTGTAGTTGCCCACTGCTGTAGTTATCCACTGTTGTAGTTGCCCACTGCTGTAGTTGCTCACTGCTGTAGTTGCCCACTGTTGTAGTTGCCCACTGCTGTAGTTGTCCACTGCTGTAGTTGTCCACTGCTGTAGTTGTCCACTACTGTAGTTGCCGACTGCTCTAGTTGTCCACTGCTGTAGTTGTCCCCTGCTGTAGGTGTCCACTGCTGTAGTTGCCCCTGCTCTAGTTGCTGACTGCTGTAGTTGCCGACTGCTGTAGTTGCCGACTGCTGTAGTTGCCGACTGCTGTAGTTGCCGACGTCTGTAGTTGTCCACTGCTGTAGTTGTCCACTGCTGTAGTTGCCCACTATTGTATTTGCCCACAGCTGCAGTTGCCCACTGCTGTAGTTGCCCCTGCTGTAGTTGACCACTGCATTAGTTGTCCCCTGCAGTAGTTGTCCACTGCTGTAGTTGCCCTCTGCTGTAGTTGCCCACTGCTGTATTTGTCCACTGCTGTAGTTGCCCACTGATGTAGTTGCCCACTGTTGTAGTTGCCCACTGCTGTAGTTGCCCCTGCTGTAGTTGCCAACTGCTGTAGTTGTCCACTGCTGTAGTTGCCCACTGCTGTAGTTTTCCACTGCTGTAGTTGCCCACTGCTGTAGTTGCCCACTGTTGTAGTTGCCCACTGCTGTAGTTTCCCACTGTTGTAGTTGCTCACTGCTGTATTTTCCCACTGCTGTAGTTGCCCACTGCTGTAGTAGCCCACTGCTGTAGTTGCTCACTGCTGTAGTTGCCCACTGTTGTAGTTGCCCACTGATGTAGTTGCCCACTGCTGTAGTTGCCCACTGCTGTAGTTGCTCACTGCTGTAGTTGCCCACTGTTGTAGTTGCCCGCTGCTGTAGTTGCCCGCTGCTGTAGTTGCCCACTGCTGTAGTTGCCCACTGCTGTAGTTGCCCACTGCTGTAGTTGCCCACTGCTGTAGGTGTCCACTGCTGTAGTTGTCCACTGCTGTAGTTGTCCACTGCTGTTGTTGCCCACTGCTGTAGTTGTCCACTGCTGTAGTTGACCACTGCTGTAGTTATCCACTGCTGTAGTTGTCCACTGCTGTAGTTGTCCACTGCTGTAGTTGCCCACTGCTGTAGTTGCCCACTGCTGTAGTTGCCCACTGCTGTATTTGCCCACTGCTGTAGTTGCCCACTGCTGTAGTTGCCCACTGCTGTAGTTGCCCACTGTTGTAGTTGCCCACTGCTGTAGTTGCCCACTGCTGTAGTTGGCCACTGCTGTAGTTGCCCACTGCCGTAGTTGCCCACTGCCGTAGTTGCCCACTGCCGTAATTGCCCACTGCTGTAGTTGCCCACTGCTGTAGTTGCCCACTGCTGTAGTTGTCCACTGCTGTAGTTGCCCACTGCCGTAGTTGCCCACTGTTGTAGTTGCCCACTGCCGTAGTTGCCCACAGCTGTAGTTGCCCACTGCTGTAGTTGCCCACTGCTGTAGTTTCCCACTGCTGTAGTTATCCACTGTTGTAGTTGCCCACTGGTGTAGTTGCTCACTGCTGTAGTTGCCCACTGTTGTAGTTGCCCACTGCTGTAGTTGTCCACTGCTGTAGTTGTCCACTGCTGTAGTTGTCCACTGCTGTAGTTGCCCACTGCTGTAGTTGTCCACTGCTGTAGTTGTCCCCTGCTGTAGGTGTCCACTGCTGTAGTTGCCCCTGCTGTAGTTGCCCACTGCTGTAGTTGCCGACTGCTGTAGTTGCCGACTGCTGTAGTTGCCGAATGCTGTAGTTGTCCACTGCTGTAGTTGTCCACTGCTGTAGTTGTCCACTGCGTAAGTTGCTCACTGCCGTAGATGCCCACTGCTGTAGTTGCCCACTGCCGTAGTTGCCCACTGCCGTAGTTGCCCACTGCTGTAGTTGCTCACTACTGTAGTTGCTCACTGCCGTAGTTGCCCACTGCTGTAGTTGCTGACTACTGTAGTTGCCCCTGCTATAGTTGCCCACTGCTGTAGTTGCCCACTGCTGTAGGTGTCCACTGCTGTAGTTGTTCATTGCTGTAGTTGTCCACTGCTGTTGTTGCCCACTGCTGTAGTTGTCCACTGCTGTAGTTGTCCACTGCTGTAGTTGCCCACTGCTGTAGTTGGCCACTGTTGTAGTTGCCCACTGCTGTAGTTGCCCACTGCTGTAGTTGCCCACTGTTGTAGTTGCCCACTGCCGTAGTTGCCCACTGCCGTAGTTGCCCACTGCCGTAGTTGCCCACTGCCGTAATTGCCCACTGCTGTAGTTGCCCACTGCTGTAGTTGCCCACTGCTGTAGTTGTCCACTGCCGTAGTTGCCCACTGCCGTAGTTGCCCACTGTTGTAGTTGCCCACTGCCGTAGTTGCCCACAGCTGTAGTTGCCCACTGCTGTAGTTGCCCACTGCTGTAGTTGCCCACTGCTGTAGTTGCCCACTGCTGTAGTTGCCCACTGCTGCAGTTATCCACTGTTGTAGTTGCCCACTGCTGTAGTTGCTCACTGCTGTAGTTGCCCACTGTTGTAGTTGCCCACTGCTGTAGTTGTCCACTGCTGTAGTTGTCCACTGCTGTAGTTGCCCACTGCTGTAGTTGTCCACTGCTGTAGTTGTCCACTGCTGTAGTTGTCCACTGCTGTAGTTGCCCACTGCTGTAGTTGTCCACTGCTGTAGTTGTCCACTGCGTAAGTTGCTCACTGCCGTAGATGCCCACTGCCGTAGTTGCCCACTGCCGTAGTTGCCCACTGCCGTATTTGCCCACTGCTGTAGTTGCTCACTACTGTAGTTGCTCACTGCCGTAGTTGCCCACTGCTGTAGTTGCCCACTGCCGTAGTTGCCCACTGCTGTAGTTGCTGACTACTGTAGTTGCCCCTGCTGTAGTTGCCCACTGCTGTAGTTGCCCACTGCTGTAGGTGTCCACTGCTGTAGTTGTTCATTGCTGTAGTTGTCCACTGCTGTTGTTGCCCACTGCTGTAGTTGTCCACTGCTGTAGTTGTCCACTGCTGTAGTTGCCCACTGCTGTAGTTGCCCACTGCTGTAGTTGCCCACTGCTGTAGTTGCCCACTGCTGTAGTTGCCCACTGTTGTAGTTGCCCACTGCCGTAGTTGCCCACTGCCGTAGTTGCCCACTGCCGTAGTTGCCCACTGCCGTAATTGCCCACTGCTGTAGTTGCCCACTGCTGTAGTTGCCCACTGCCGTAGTTGTCCACTGCCGTAGTTGCCCACTGTTGTAGTTGCCCACTGCCGTAGTTGTCCACAGCTGTAGTTGCCCACTGCTGTAGTTGCCCACTGCTGTAGTTGCCCACTGCTGTAGTTGCCCACTGCTGTAGTTGCCCACTGCTGTAGTTGCCCACTGCTGTAGTTATCCACTGTTGTAGTTGCCCACTGCTGTAGTTGCTCACTGCTGTAGTTGCCCACTGTTGTAGTTGCCCACTGCTGTAGTTGTCCACTGCTGTAGTTGTCCACTGCTGTAGTTGCCCACTGCTGTAGTTGTCCACTGCTGTAGTTGTCCCCTGCTGTAGGTGTCCACTGCTGTAGTTGCCCCTGCTCTAGTTGCCGACTGCTGTGGTTGCCGACTGCTGTAGTTGCCGACTGCTGTAGTTGCCGACTGCTGTAGTTGCCGACGTCTGTAGTTGTCCACTGCTGTAGTTGTCCACTGCTGTAGTTGCCCACTGTTGTATTTGCCCACTGCTGCAGTTGCCCACTGTTGTAGTTGCCCCTGCTGTATTTGACCACTGCTTTAGTTGTCCCCTGCAGTAGTTGTCCACTGCTGTAGTTGCCCTCTGCTGTTGTTGCCCACTGCTGTATTTGTCCACTGCTGTAGTTGCCCACTGATGTAGTTGCCCACTGTTGTAGTTGCGCACTGCTGTAGTTGCCCCTGCTGTAGTTGCCAACTGCTGTAGTTGTCCACTGCTGTAGTTGCCCACTGCTGTAGTTTTCCACTGCTGTAGTTGCCCACTGCTGTAGTTGCCCACTGTTGTAGTTGCCCACTGCTGTAGTTTCCCACTGTTGTAGTTGCCCACTGCTGTATTTTCCCACTGCTGTAGTTGCCCACTGCTGTAGTAGCCCACTGCTGTAGTTGCTCACTGCTGTAGTTGCCCACTTTTGTAGTTGCCCACTGGTGTAGTTGCCCACTGCTGTAGTTGCCCACTGCTGTAGTTGCTCACTGATGTAGTTGCCCACTGTTGTAGTTGGCCGCTGTTGTAGTTGCCCACTGCTGTAGTTGCCCACTGCTGTAGTTGCCCACTGCTGTAGTTGCCCACTGCTGTAGTTTGCTGTAGTTGCCGAAAGACAGCTTATGGTTTGTAGAACAAATTAGTATACCGCTTGCAGCAGTTTTCAACTTGTCATTAGAAGAGGGAGTGGTTCCTTTAGAATGGAAAGAAGCAAACATTATACCGTTATTCAAAAAAGGTTCGAGAAACAAGTCAGAGAACTATAGACCAGTGAGTTTAACATCAGTGATTTGTAAATTATTAGAAAGACTAATTAAAGATCACATGGTGGATTTTCTTGTTAAACAAAACTTGATTAACCCATCTCAACATGGTTTTTTTAAAGCGAGGTCATGCTTAACAAATATGTTATGTTTTTTGGAAGACATCACTAAGTGGGTAGATGAGGGATCACCAGTAGATACCGTCTACTTAGATTTTCAAAAAGCTTTCGACAAAGTACCACATCAAAGATTACTGCTTAAACTAAAGGCCCATGGCATAGGAAATGGTATAATAAACTGGATAGAACAGTGGCTGATTTACAGAAGACAACGTGTAGTAGTTGATGGGGAGGCTTCAAACTGGAAATCGGTATTGAGTGGGGTACCACAGGGATCAGTATTAGGACCTATATTATTCTTAATATATATCAACGATTTCGATGATGAAATCACAAGCAAGGTGTTGAAATTTGCGGATGATACAAACATTTTTTAGAAGGATTAAAAGTGATGGAGATAGACAGCATTTACAAGATGATCTTGACAGGTTGATATGCTAGAAAGAGTGCAGAGAAGAGCAACTAAAATGATACCAAAACTGAGGGATCTTAGTTACGAAATACGCCTAAAAATGCGGTTTAACAACACTAGAGACCAGGAGATTGAGAGGAGATCAGATAGAAGTGTTTAAAATATTGAAGGGTTATGAAAATATTGATAGAAATATTTTTTTCTCAGTTAAGAAAGATAGAAGGACTAGAGGACATGAACTTACATTGGCAAAGGAGCAGAGTAGATTGGATATAAGAAAGTTTTCATTTTCACAAAGGACTGTAAATGAATGGAACAGATTACCTGCTGATTGTGTGGGTGCTAGTAGCGTGAATATGTTTAAAAATAAAATCGACACATACCTCAGACGGGCGGGATACACATAGATAAAAGGGTCGGACTCTCGATAAGCCAAAGGGCTTCCTTGTCCACCTGCCACCTAGAGTTAATTCTCTGGGTGGCAATCTTGTTAAATGATTAGTACTTTTCGGTCTGGCCTGTACCGTTGTTGCCCTCTGGCGGACTCCTTCGTACTACCGTCTGCTGTTTTTGTACGGTTTCTTTCTGGCGTGCCTGGTCTCCAGCCTTTTTCAGAGTCAATGTTGCGTCAAGTTGTAGTTTTACAGACAGTTGTTCGTCTTTTATCCCGACAACTAGTCTGCCCCTTACAAGATCATCTCTTAAATCGACATAACCACAAGTGTCTACCAGTTTGTAGAGTGACGTGATGATTATGAAGGAATCAGTAGATTCATCAGACTCTTGATTTGCGCATGTCCATCGAGGACCTTGTTGGTACACACCGTTTAAATTAATTCCTGAAATTGCTTACGCCGTGTGTGTCCCTCGTTCGTGGACATTGTTATACACGGTTTAAATATTTCTGTGAGATTGCTATATACTGTTAGGAAATTGACAATCAAACTGCTATGGAGGATAACAAACAAATGCACGAATATGAATTGGGTACCCTTAGACGCAGATATTCTCCGGAGCAAAATTACAGATTTTCACAAATTGAGGATAGGCAGGATAACAGGGACTCTACCATGAAGTCATTACAGAAAACGTTGCTACACATTGCAGAACGATTAGATTCAATCGAGGCGTCAGCTCTAGAACTATATGCTTGGACACTTCAACACAGTTCAACGTGGACACCGTCGCCCCTGTCTCATCGTCATGCTGATATTAGGGAAAGAGAGGAGGTGAGTCCACTGCAGCACAACGATATCCAATATCCCCAACAACTACGCAACGTTGAAACGCTTGCGACGGCTTCACAAACCCGTTATATTGGAACAAGTGATATCGCATCACAAACCACGAGTGCACATGTTGTGAAATATCACGCTAAACAAATCACAGTGTATAATGTTGTGATGTCTTAAATAGTAATTCTTCACACACTACGTATAGTCCAACGTGTACTGTATTGCTTCACTTGCGGAGGAAGAAATCACAAGTCATGCGTTTGAACGTTACCTAAGACAAATTGCTTCTCGTGCGGTGGCTACGGCCTTGTAACCCTTGATTGTCCCAACTATCAAGCAACGTCACGGAAACAACGACGTCGTAGGAGTGCCCCACACGCGCGTGAGTGCGTTGGTAGCCACTCCCCGGGAACACAGGGCTCTACTAGTGGCAGGGGCTGCGACCATTTATTAATTGGTTTTTCCAACCATCGTAAACCACGGAAGCATCGACGTCCTAAGAGTGAATCATACCCGCGAGAGTACGGTGGGAACCACTTTCTCGTGGTAGTGGGATATACGAGTGACTCCGGACAATATCACAGATCTCCCTTTTGGCCAGCGAGAGTCACCGGAGTGGTGCCATCTCAAGATGAATTCAGAATTGAAGATAATTGTATTTTCTTTTAGTTAACACTTAAAAGCGTGATTATCAAAGTTTTGAAACTGCCTTTTTTTTTTTTTTTTTTGTGACAATATGAAAACACAGATTTCAATATTGTACCAGCTGGAAACCATCTAGTACAATATTGATGATAGGGTTTTGATATTGGATCATTTGTAGAATTTTGTTTTTGGCTCTGTCTCCAAAAAATAAGGAGATACAATCATATAGTTTTTCGTGACGGCACTTTGATATATCTGCCTTCGATCAAACTTTGTTAGCAGACCCTTCTTTGTTTGATCGTGAAAGTGTAGCCGTTTCTCTTTAGGAGGTACAATATCTAAGGGCTTACCCTACTAGGCCTATCTTGTACAACACACGTCTTTACCATGTTGGTATCAACAAATATCCATAATAGTACAACATCAAGCGAAACAACTATGTAGGCGGCGAACAATTTGCGATATTTGTTGTATTAAAGTTTAGTCCAAAATCAATTAACTTTAGGCCTACATTCTATTCTATCATAGTCAACAAAGAGGTAACTCTTCCTTAGATTACCTTTTGAGATGGTCCATCTTTTAAATAAAAATTTCCAATGAATCAATGTTCTCCATGCATTATATTATTAACTTTCCTCACCATCATATACATTTGTTAAAATAACATGCAGTTTTAAGATAAAACGGCACACAAGACAACACATTATATCCGTTTATTATTCCGCTGGCCGGATATGACGACCAGTAATTAAGCATAAGGGGTCATCCGTATAATACGTCATGCTTAGGGGATGGGTGGGATCAGCGTGACGAAGCATTCCATGCGGGTGTGGGTATTTGGGCATGCGCAATGTACAGACTAAATACGGCAACCTGTTAGCGCGTTTGGGTGACAACATCAGACTGATAGCAATAATTACTGTCATTTACAATCAGTATTGTGTATGTGTGTGTGTGTGTGTGTGTGTGTGTGTGTGTGTGTGTGTGTGTGTGTGAGTGTGTGTGTGTGTGTGTGTGTGTGTGTGTGTGTGTGTGTGTGTGTGTGTGTGTGTGTGTGTGTGTGTGTGTGTGTGTGTGTGTGTGTGTGTGTGTGTGTGTGTGTGTGTGTGTGTGTGTGTGTGTGTGTGTGTGTGTGTGTGTGTGTGTGTGTGTGTGTGTGTTTAATTTCCAAAATAACCCAAATTTGCCTTAATAGCATAAATTATTTTTAAAATGCTTTGACACTTTCTGTATCTGACCTAACTCAATCTACTCGCCTACAGTTTTTTGAATGTACAATTCAGTTTTCAGTTGAAGATTAAATGGTGTCCAGTGGTAATTTGTAACTGTTCAAAGGCAATGAATTGTATTTTCAACTACCATTGAGAGTTCCTACTGATGAAAGTTCATAAAAATACGTTTATTTCCAGTGTGGTCCTCAACCAGCTCTGCATGGTTCAGACAAATATGAATAATATATATATATATACATTATATATAATAATGTATATATTGTATATATAATATATATTATATTATATATATACACATTATTTATACTACATTATTTATACTTACCTGAACCATGTATAGAGCTGGTTGATGACTACACTGAATGGTCCAGTGGTACTGAATGGTATGTTCAAATACCATTGAGAGTACCACTGAAACCTGATTTATCATTGAATGGCATTGAATGATATGTTCGGATACCACTGAGGGTACTACTGAAACCTTAGTTATCATTGAATGGTTCAGTGATACTGAATGGTATGTTCAAATACCATTGAGAGTACCACTGGGACATACTGATTTATTATTGAATGGTATTGAATGATATGTTCAGATACCGCTGAAAGTACCATTGAAACCTGATTTATCATTGCATAGTCCAATGGTACTGAATGGTATGTTCAAATACCATTGAGAGTACCACTGGGACATACTGATTTATCAGTCAATGGTATTGAACGATTTGTTCAGATACCACAGATAGTACCATTAAAACCTGATTTATCATTGACTGGTCCAATGGAACTGAATGGTATTTTCAAATACCATTGAGAGTACCAATGAGACCTAATAATATATAATTGAATGGTCCAATGGTACTGAATGGTATTTTGAAATACCATTGAAAATACCACTGAGTCCTGCTTATATAACATTAAATGGTCCAATGGTACTGAATGGTATTCAATGGTATTCAATGATATACCATTCGGTCTTTTTTGTAAGGGCGGTCGGTGTGTATGGGGTGTCGGCGACACTCGCCCTGTACCCAGACGTGCTCACTTGGCGGACAGCGGCCATCGTGTCGACGGCGTCTGTGGTTCCTCTCATCCACGTCCACCTCTCGCTCAAGGTCGACATCAACGACCTACTTGTGAAGATCCGCGAGAAGGCGCATGCGCAGAGCTTGATCCGGTACCAGTTGGAGGACCTTGAGCGTCGACTGCGCGTGCTCCAGAAGAGCTGTGTTCCGCCGAGGATGGGCCTATTGGCGCCAGTTCGCCGGGGTTCCCGGTATCCCTATAGGTGGCACTGCGCTGTGACAACTGTTACATTCACTAGCTGGCGTGCCAAGAGTTTACAGGCGCAGTGCCACATCAGATGGTTGATAGCGACCATCTTGTGTATAATTATTATAGTTTATTTTCCTTCAATGTGGCAATGTGAGGTTATGTGATTTTATATCTCAGTTTGTTTGGAACACGCTTGTTCTACTACATACATAATAATGTAGAATTTTTGTTAATGTGTAGAATTTGTTTCAGTGTGTCACATCATAATCTGTAAGTGCGTGGGTTTCGACTCAGAATAAAGACGACGATAAATAATATGAATAGTCTATATATTATTACGTTATCTTTTGTGGCAGCATGATTTTATCTCCTCCCAAATGTCGAGGTTCACTCGCCTCTTTGATATACTATTTAGCGACGCATTAAAAATACAATACAAATTAGAGTTGTCTACTTACAGTGGAGGAATTGGGTGGTGAGCAAATGTGAAGAGAGGTTTTAGAGTTTAAGATCAGCATACTATACTGCAGATCCATGAGTATATGTAAGCTAATACCTAGTGGATAGCATTGACAGTGCTGCTATCATGTTAGCATTGTAGCCGCCAGCATTCACACTCTTACCCTCTTTGTCGGTGTTAGCCATACTTCATAACAAGACATAACAAACGACGACCATGACTGGTGATATTCGTTCCCTGTCAGAAATGATAGCAATAACCACAATACATATTTACTGGTTGCGCTCAAAGTTGTTGTATCGCTTTGTGTTAAGAGACATCCAGCGACCTTTGACCTCGCCTTAGAAATCCATATATTTTGTCACCGTCAGATCCTGTATTTTTCACGTCAGCGATTTTTATGTGTACTTCGTAGGTGCACTCTGAAAGAAATTTAATCAAACTGTCGTTAAACTACATATTCAAATACACCGCCTCTTAAAATATATTTCACTTTATCACACGAAAATGCTATGTTGCAAAGACTGTGTGTGGTCGCTATCGTGAACGTAATCCCACTAACAACAGACACCATTAGTTAACCCAATTACGTGTAACGCGACCGCAGTTTCGAACCAAACGGCAAACGTTAATTGCTAAAAGTGCAGGCTACGTCACAGCGGTTTGAGGTCCAATCAAAGGTCAACGGCAGACCTGCAGTTCGACGCGGCGTTCGTACGCGAGAAAGGGATTCGGCGTGTGCACATCCGCTTACTGAGCAGCTATAGCTAATGATGTTTCGTTAACGTGCCGACGTAAAATGTGAAGCCGATTTCAAATTTGACGTTGCGCTCGGGTTTCGCGTTCGCGCATGACGCTTAATTGCATTAGCTGTCGGCGTCTAACGTCTTGTGGACACAATTTCGAATCGTGAACGCAACACTAGGTGCGGTGGCCATTAGAACATCGGACTCTCACTCGATATATTCCTGGTCCTGGTCCAAATACTCTTATTGCCGTTTCGAACTTTGGGCAATTCGATCACTCCAAGTTACTCTTTGTGCCATTTCGAACCTTGGGCACGTTCGATAACTCCAAGTTACTATGCTTCAATTAGATGCATGAATTATTACCTTGCTATAGACAGTGGTGGATGCAAGTGTTCGTATAGTATTTGTGCACTAATTGTAGAGTGGCTGAACGTGGAGATCATGTTCGATTGAACAGGTCTGTCAGGGAGTAACGTGTAAAGCGCTTTGAACAGTCCTGGGTACTGGAGTCTGTGTACCGCGCTTTATCAAAATTTACCTTTATTTTTACTTCTGCTAGTGCTGTTAACGCCGCGCCAGTGATGCCTCTGGAATCACGTAACGGTATGCTGGGCAACATACTTACCTAATAGTTTCCCCCGCGAAAATGCAGTGGAGCAACAGGTTACATAGGACAATTTCAGAAAAATACTGTGGCCCATTGCCTCTCCCCTAAAACGTCACTGACGGGTGCGGCTGATTAAGACGATTTTAAAAGAACACTCGTGCTTATGTGCTCATGAGATTGTTAGATCAACGCAACGACTAGTTAATTTTTTTTAAAGAAAGTGAATACATTACGCTTTTGATCTTTCCCACAACACTCGATTCCCGCAGGAAGCAGGAGACACACTACCAATATATTGACGCAGCTATTGAATATTGATTCAGTTAAATTCCAAATTCGTCTTAAGAATAAGACATATAAGAAATTTGTTGTCCGATTGATCGATTGCTTCATGGGTCCGTCAGTATTCTCTTCACATTTGAAACTACCAAGTAACTGTTTTCATCGTGGAAGTCGGCCCGTCATTGTTCGTTCATAAAGTAACGACGTTTGCTGCGCACACACTGTCATACGTCCGAGTGTACACAAGGCCACGCCCACACCGTGATGTATTCGTGCAGGTCTTTTAGCGATGTTAATAATAAAATAGTGCACCACCAACAAACTGGATGTCACTGTGTTACTGCTGTCAGTGATAGGCGTTTCTGTTGCGATGGTGAGCCTGTTTTAATAACAGTAATAGTAATAATAATAGCGCTGCAAAATTCAGCCCAGTTGTTGTAAGTTGACAATCTAATGTATGTTATATTTTATATTCGTAATCAAACATGAACAGAAAGTCTAATTTGGTGGATTGGTAGTCGTGAGAACTTTGAATATTGTGTTTATTCTTGTAGTGGTGTATTCGGCACTAACTGGACTTAGGAAAAGCCTTGTGTTTTGCATGTCGACCACTCCTGAAATTATGTTAGATACAGTATTACAAGTAATCAATTAGAACCCGATATGTTTTTGTACCTGTCGGAGAAAGATGGAAACAGTGGAGGAATTAAAAGGGGAACATCTGTCAAATCAGTGCGAACTAGTTTAAGTTCAATATACTATTGTGGTGATAACGGCAGCCTTAGGTTTCTTACTCCATGAGTATGTGTAAGCCAATATCCAGTTTAATATACTATTGTGGTGATAACTGCCGCCTAATGTCCGTTACTCCATGAGTATATGTTAGCCAATACCCAGTTCACGGCCTAGACAGTGCTGCTACCAAGTGACCATTGCATCCACCAGCCGCCACATTCTTACCATGTTTTTTTTCTGAATTAGCCACAACAACAATAATTACATTAATAACATTGTTTCCGAAACAAACTGACGAAAATATGACAATAACGATAAAATCGCGTCTAAGTATGTGACTTTGAATTGTTAGTTTTCTCGATTTGAGGTGTGTGCTCTGGCAGTCATTTTCGCGAATGTTGGCACGTGAGTTCGGGTAGACAAAAGCAAATTAGCAACGTGTACCAAGTAGTGGATTTTCGACAAAAAACTGGCCCCTTTCAAATTAAAGCCGAAAATTACAAACTTTTAAGGTCACTTGATAATAATGCTGCGAAGGGTTTTTGTTGTCTGGACGGCTTACAAACCTCCTTTTAGTGATCGATTCGTAGATCTCGCCGCGTTTGTAAAAAATAGGCAGCGAGCGTCACCTTTAAACGTTTTTTAAATGGTGTTTAAATAGTGTGCTTTAATTGTTGTTTAGGTATGGTTCACAGTAGAACAAAAACACTCTTTACGAGCACCTTCAAAGAGGTATTAGTCTTACCTAATTCAAATATTTGACCCGCAGATTGTTAACATTTGGTCACACCTAAAAAGTTTTGCGGAACCCTGCTAGTAACTGAAACTTGGAATCTTTGCCTGCTTTTCTTTGGCTGATAGCAGGTGCAACTTTTAAAATAGGAAAGTGTTTCAGTACAGATGTGAACAACATCGCTTAGTTATGTATGCCCATTTCTAGGACTGATATATCAATGTATCTCCATTCAGGACTCAGTGTCTAAAGATGTAGAATATGAATGTCTAAAAGAATACACCACTTAGCAGGACAACACGTATAAACCGTAATCCGACTAAGCCACCACGAGATGTGTCGGTGGCAGTGTAGCATAAAATGCTACGGTTGTTAAATAACGTTGTATTGACCCGTAATGCGCAAATCCGGTAGTAGAAGTTCGAATATACTCCTCCGAAGTATCAGTTATATTAGCACTAAATATCTGTTTTGGCTTCTTTGAAGATAATATGTGAGAATACAACTTACAACACATTGGTTGGCTGGCAAAAATATCTACACATACATCCTTCTTCCAAATGTCTCAGATGAGCAACATTTTAATAATTGTATACCCATCCCATTACAATACCACTCAGCTACTCGAGAGAATGGTCGATTATTTGGATTCCCTAGATTCGCTGGCTTCGTCTTTGAATTTTGCGCATTTGTATGCATTGTTTTCATGAATGGGACAGTCGTGACCAGCAGAGTCAATTACTAGGAAAAAGTACAACTGATTCAACACAACTTTTATACATTGCGTATGGTGTATGTCTGATGTAGTATAGTCTAACTACCAACCTAGGCTTGCGAGGACGTCACAGCTAATCAAGGAGTTTTTCCATCACAACTGATCAAGTAGTTGTTGTTTCCGACTCCGACATTTAGGTCTCCAGTATTCAGCGGCATGTCACGGGGTCTTACTTCCTCATTTGCTTTCTGCAGTTGTCCATAAAAACTGTCCTTGTTTTCCTCTTCTGCATCTTCAGTAGGCTCATAGCATACAATCACTGTCAATATTATAGTGTATCTTGAGTTGAATCTGCCCTTGACATAGCTTGATCGAAGTGGTTTCCATTATTTCAGTGCCTTCCCCAGTTTGTTGCTGTTTATTATGGCCACTCCTCCTGTGTGCTGATTGTCTGGTTTTCATCAGCTTTCGACCCCAATGTAGATAAACAATAATTCAGATAAACAAAACACTACAAATATGCCACAGAAGAGTGTATATGTGCATAATTTAAATATTTATTAATCTTACATTCGCCACGGAGGACGGTTCCAACCTTCTGCATGTACCCGGCAGCGGGAACACGATTAATTTACAATATAAAATCCGTGATAAGCAGTGCAGTAAATTAAAAAAAACATATAAATAAAGTCGAACATTTAATTGTAGCGTGAGTCTCTTTTAGCCAAACTATACATGTTTATAATGATACACCTGCAGAGTCCACTAGAAGCAACACAAATGTAAATACTACTACTGTTACTACACAATAGTAATACTGTTGTTTGTGTTGGTACTGCTGATAATAATACCACCACCACCATCACAACCACCACCACCACCATACCACTACCACTACTACTACTACTACTACTACTACTACTACTACTACTACTACTACTACTACTACTACTACTACTACTACTACAAATACTATTGCTGTTACGACTTGCTGCTGCTACAACTAACCTCCAACACGTAAAGACACTGGTTGTTAATAAATACATCTATACAAGAAGCTCACACATTTCTGTATCATCAGCTAAACAGTCTCCATGGAACGACGTCTGTGTCACACCGCAGTAGTGACTTATCGTTTGTTTTGCCGCATCCGTCTTCCTTCATTCAGAATTGGAGCGGTTCTCGGGAAGGCCGAGACTTCGACGAGACACCCGTTGGCCCGGTATTCGTCCAGCAGCTCCCGCCACATGCTGCTACACCGCAGCACGTGCTGGTTCCCTGAACGGCGACAGACAGTTGTATTGTGAGGGGCAAGAACGAATGTGTTACGTTTAAACATCAGAATGCATCGCTTTTTTTGAATTACGTGACGCTTACAAATACTCAACTACAGTAAACGAAGGCACGAACTCAACTATTACTACTCTTACTGCTACTACTATTACTACTATTCTTGCTACTACTACTACTCTTGCTACTACTGCTACTACTGCTGATACCGCTGATACCGCTGATACCGCTGATACCGCTGATACCGCTGATACCGCTGATAACGCTGATACCGCTGATACCGCTGATACCGCTGATACCGCTGATACCGCTGATACCGCTGATACCGCTGATAACGCTGATACCGCTGATACCGCTGATAACGATGATACCGCTGATACCGCTGATACCGCTGATACCGCTGATACCGCTGATACCGCTGATAACGCTGATACCGCTGATACCGCTGATACCGCTGATACCGCTGATACCGCTGATAACGCTGATACCGCTGATACCGCTGATAACGCTGATAATGCTGATACCGCTGATACCGCAGATACTATAAATACTACTACTACAACTATTACTGCTATTGCTACTACTGCTGATACCGCTGATACTACTACTGCAACTACTACTACTGCTGATACCGCTGATACTACTACTACTACTACTAGTACTATTACTACTACTACTGCTACTACTACTACTTCTACTACAACAACAACAATAACTTCTACTACTACTACTACGACTATTAATAGTAAAGCTGCGATTGTAATTTTTTTGTCTCTTTTATTCATTGCAACACAGAAGACAGAATACAGCTTTTTTCACTATTTCCTCAAACATTCAAATACGTTTAGATTTACTTTAGTTTGAAATGTACTTGAATTCTAATGGCTTACCCACCAATGATTATTAGTCCCTTCTTTGCGCGGGTTAGACCCACGTTGATTTGGTTGTCGTTCATGATGAATCCCAAGTTCACCTTCAACCAACCAATGGTGGGGCGCTTGTCGATCTCGTGCTGAGGCATTGATCGCACAGTCGACAAGATCACGTAATCCCATTCGTCACCTGAGACAAACTAAGTGCTGAGAAACACCTTATACTTATATTAGTTTAACAATGTAAGCAATACAATGACTGCATGCATATACATCAACTATTGCGTGTCCGTGGGCACGCACACATGAACACACACACACACACACACACACACGCGCGCACACACACACACGCACACGCACACACGCACACACGCACACACGCACACACCCGCACACGCGCACACGCGCACACACGCACACACGCACACACGCACACACGCACACACGCACACACGCACACACGCACACACGCACACACGCACACACGCACACACGCACACACGCACACACGCACACACGCACACACGCACACACGCACACACATACTTACCTTGGCTGGCTATGACTGTGCTCACATTGGGTCGTTTGAACCCATATATGTCCTCCAGATTACGAGTAATCTCTGAGCACTGCGCTCTGTATTGGGTCAAGACCGTCACCTTGTTTTGTGGTACTTCACAGTAGTTCACCAGGTGAGCAAATATACGCACCTGTGAACAGTTCACATATACATTATACACAATGAAATAAGACGCACTGTGTTAAGACGTATTACCCTGTTAATTCCAATACCGAATTGAGGATAGACTGGGTCATGCACTCGTTTGCAATGTGTTCTTGACGTGTTCAAAACATGTAGTGTCACTCTATATACGCATGGTAAACTAACTGGTGAAGCTATGTCCACTTTGTGAGAACCTGGATAGGCCACTAGTTGTATCATTATGTATATTACTACGCTAACTGCTGATCTCCTACGACGCGTCGAGGTATATTGTCTCTTTCTACATTCATTCGCGTCCTTGGTCCTTTGGCCTATAATCTATCAACTGGCGATGTATTTCTAAAAAAGGATAGTTATTTAGAATTATTTATTTATTATTGAAAAGATCAAAATACTGTAATGTTGATAACTGTCGCATTTGGTATGTCGCTCCACAGGTGTGTGGAAGCTAATATTGTAATTACACAATGGAGTATTCTTGTAGTAACATGATACATCACGAAGAGCGCAATATATTGCGATACGAGTTTGTGAAACTGCATCACAAATGAAAAGCGACTGTAGAGCAGATACTCATAATAAAATAACACCACAATTATTGAACGATGGACACAATCAACCGTTCCGTCTACATACAGCGTGGTCTCTCTCAGCCATGTTGCTCTTTGACGCTTCGTTGCCGTCACTCGACGATATCACAAGACTTTGCTCGGCTCCTTCCACGTGACAGAACACAACAGGACGTTGTCCGTTAGGCCACATTTCCTGTAGTCTTCTTTTGCTTCTCTTCGGATAGTCACCGAAATTCAACCTCGCATTGAAGCCATCAGCTGTTTTCAGCCAGCCTCCGTAGAATTGTTGCGACGGGAATTCACATATCGTTGGATGCTAAAAAGTAATTATTGTATCAATATTTAGAACAACAATCAGATTATATAATTTACTAGTTCCATGAATGTAATCTAAGCAGTTTACGTACATTTATATTTCGTTACGAATATTGCATTTTTGTAATTGAACAAGTCCCCACTTCGAATATGTACATCTTAGTAAACTCGTATAATGTAAGCATTCATAAATATATCCGGTAATGATACATTTCTTTGCTTCTAAAACAAAGACTAACCTAACGTCATAGCCAAACAGTTCTCGGTTATATTTTTTCAGTGACATGTTTCTGAGAGTCCAAAGAAAGTCGACATATCACTACATCACTACATACATGTGTGCGTGATCGCATCCCGCTTTCATTTGAGCATTCCAATTTTGAAAATTACTGGAATAGATTCTTGGACAGGAATTAAATGAGTAAATAGTCTCTGCTGATCTTACCAAAACAACATACAGAAAGTTGCAAAAACAAGATATCATGTAGTACTGGTTATTATGTACTCTTGCTTGATGACAAACAATTGCTATGATACCAGCGAAGAATTGAGGAGGAACCTACAATTACATTATTATTTAAACGTACCATTCTGTACTGCATGTCCAAAAGTATTGCCTTCTTCTCGTATCGCTCAAAGAGAGATATTTCGAGACCGAGCTCCTTGGCCGTCGGCTGCTTCACGATGGGTCTCAGTTGTTTGTGGTCTCCGATGAGGACGACCTGCTGCGGCTTGTGATTCGTCAACGGAACGAGACTCTCCGGCTCCGTGCACATGCCGCACTCGTCGATGATGCACTGGACGACGTTGGCGGCTCGCGTGATGCGGGGACTGGCGCTGTGAGAGCAAGTACACAGCACGATGTCGTACTGCGGGATCTCGTGAATGGCGGCGTCCGTGATCAGCTTCGAGTACCTAAAACACGATAGTATGGCGTAGTTACAACATGCGCCTGTCTGCACCCGGCAGTATTACAAACGGCTGCATAATCGCGCGCATTGGCGCGCGTACGCACTCCAACACACACGCACTCACGTATACAAGCACGTACGTACGTAAGTACGCACAGTGACATTTCCCAATCAGCGTATTAGTTATATTTCCAATTATAGTAGTTGTGGTAATTATAACAGTTTGAAACGTAAAGCCAGGTACGTAAGGTTCTGCTTACTTCTCTATTTTCTTGTCGTCTATATTGTAGTGTCTTTTCATGTTCTCTCCGAAGAGCTGGTCGTATTCCGCTATCTCCTTAGAGAATTTATTGCCAGGTTTACGGATGAGGTAATGAAGAGCGACCTTCTTTTGATCTTCTCTGCCAATCAACTCAAACTTTCGCCCTTGTCCAATTCTCACTGAAGCCTCTCGTGGTATCGGAAACACCTGCCTCTCCAACTCTTCACTGTAGATTCGTAGAATCTTTGGGGCCTTACTCCCAAAACAGTCATGTAGTTGTTCTGAAATCACGATGATTGAAATTATTGAAATTAGCCATGCTTACCCGTCATAGTAGATTATGGTGTGTGCATGTACATTGTGTGTGTGTATGTTTGTGTGTGTGTGTGTGTGTGTGTGTGTGTGTGTGTGTGTGTGTGTGTGTGTGTGTGTGTGTGTGCGTGTGTGTGTGTGTGTGTGTGTCTGTTAATTTTGGAATCACAAAAAAACCAGTATATTGTTTTTGTTTGGGATAGGCTTATACAATACAGTTATGTGTCGGGTGTGAACAATGGAAGTAAAATAATCAGACAGAGAGGAAGACAGGAGAAGAGCAGATAGATGGAGCTAGATCGACATAGAAAGAGAGAGGGATGGAAGGACAGACGGACGGCGACAGAGAGAGAGAGGAGGCAGGAGGGAGGAGATAGAGAGAGATGAGAGAGAGGGGGTAGAGAGAGAGGAGAGAGGAAGGGAGGGCGGTTAGAGAGAGAGAGAGAGAGAGAGAGAGAGAGAGAGAGAGAGAGAGAGAGAGAGAGAGAGAGAGAGAGAGAGAGAGAGAGAGAGAGAGAGAGAGAGAGAGAGAGAGAGAGAGAGAGAGAGAGAGAGAGAGAGAGAGGAGAGAGAGAGAGAGAGAGAGAGAGAGAGAGAGAGAGAGAGAGAGAGAGAGAGAGAGAGAGAGAGAGAGAGAGAGAGAGAGAGAGAGAGAGAGAGAGAGAGAGAGAGAGAGAGAGAGAGAGAGAGAGAGAGAGAGAGAGAGAGAGAGGAGAGAGAGAGAGAGAGAGAGAGAGAGACTGTGAGAGGGAGGGAGAGTGTGTGTGTGTGCGAGAGAGTGAGAGAGACAGACTGCAGACATACAGAGAGACAAAGACAAATATATATATGAGCGTCCACTATTTATGATAGATTCTTGACGTTTGTGCTGTGATGACGCTGTATTGTTTGTGATTGTTAAAACACGGCGATATCTACAAAAGTTTCATGACTATGTTGAATCAACCAGGAGAAGACGGGGACCGAATTTAAGGGAGAAATGTCAAGATAAGTCTTCGAAGGGCAGATATGAACAGACGGGAGTGGGAGAAAATAGCAGAAGATCGTGACGTATCGACAAAAGGGATGAAAGCACCGAATGTTGTGGCCCCCACCTCTGAAGGAAGAAAACAAAGAAAGAGGAGAGGAAGAAAAGAGAGAAGACGAAGAAAAAGAAGAAAGGGTGGATACGAAGAGGGTGAGGAAAGGGTTTACGTACTGGCTGCGACGTCGACAGCTCCGTTGGAAGGTCCGCAGTACAACACTTGTCGTCTCGTAGTTTCACCGCTGCCGGAGTCCCGTTTACGGTTCATCTCTACGAACCAGTAGGCGAGCTTCACCGCAGTCTGCGTCTTCCCGGTACCTGTAAAGGACAATACATCTTATAGTCTATTTGTCAATTCATGAACCTAGAAATGTTCTATCCTATGAACTTTTGTTGTTGATTTGCACTCATATGGTGTCCTAGAACAAATTCAGCTTGGTTGCCAAAACAACAACTTTGGGCAACTATGGTAATTTGCATAAATCCAAGATGGCCACTGGTCGATATCTTGAAAATTATACTTTTGAACCACTTGTCCTAGAATGATGTATAATATTTCTTTTAAGGGGTTTTGGGGTGCGTAGAATCCATTGCTGGTGTTATTGTTTCAATTGAAGGTCAATATCAGATGCAGAATGTCAGGTGAAGGTCAAATTGGGTCTTTTGGTGGACAATGAATGGACAGTTCTACTAAATTATATTTTAGTTTATTCCTGCACATAAATGGATAATCTGACAATATTTGACACATTTGTTCATGAGAAAAACAGTAATAAATTATATTTTAAACACGTAGTCACATATGTTACACGTAGTGTATAGTGCAAATATCGTCATGAACATTGGCATTCATATTTTTTGTGAGGAAATTTCTTGCATAAAGTAATCATGTAAGAAAGTCATTGTAGGAATGTTACAAGGATTGATATCCATAACTATAGATAAAAGATAGCTTTACACAGGGCTATAAGTGTAAGTTTTACGCTATCTTTGTAACTGCAGATATAGCCTAATAATGTTCACTTTTTAGTTACTCCCACTGATCATCCCATTCATTCATTAAAAGGTTTATGGAAAAATAAAATATCAGTCCAGAGGTGAAAAGTACAGTATTTATAACTTTCTCCGTCAAGCTTTGCTTTACTAACGGCATTTACTAATGTAAACATTGTAGGTATGGCAAATGTGCATTACATTACGTGGGTGACATGCCAGCTGTCAACTAAATTTTCAGGAATTTCAATATGATATACAACAGAATGTCCGATAAATTCAGTTGGCCGTCTGACATTTCGAAAAATTGACTGACATTGTCGTTTAGGGCAATCGACGTCGTGATGGATACATTGATTGTATTTCCCGTACTGTCCTGGATGCAGACATGAATATTAATGTCTTCTTTGTGGTGTTACCTGGCGGTCCTTGGATCACAGTGAAGTTACCAGTTAATCCGGCTCTGATAGCCCTCAGCTGTAATTCGTTGCTTTTCGGTAGATATATCAATGCTGACGAACGTACCGTGTCTACCTGGAGGTTTTCTGGGCACATCCGTTCCAGATCAGGATCTGCAAATTGCATATATTTCACATGCTATCTATAGTGAACTAAACATTTGGTGTCATCACAATTGGCGTTTTTCCTTTTATTCTCACTTCGGTTTTTGTTATGTGTATTATAAGAAACTACGCTGTCGTTACAATATTATTACAACTAGTGAATTCTGCAAAAAAACAGAATACGAATATTTTATGTGGTAAAAAAGTGTAGCCTAAAAAATTATGCGCACCTGATTTCGGTACTGGCTTTGCAAGCACTATAGCCTTGCACAGTTCTGTTGTTTCTTGCAGGTCCCGAACCGCGTCTTCCTTCCTTCTGTAAAGTAATCTGACGCATTGAGCACACTCCATTAACCATGGAGCAACAGCACAACTGCCATCACTACCACATATGTTTGACCTTAGGTTTGCTTCCAGTAGCTATTTACTTTCTGCGGTCGCCAAATACGTCATGCTAACCGATATGTCAGGCTAAATCGAACGTAACGTTATACTGGCTCCCTCTGCAGGAGAGTACCTCACGATTCGATTCGTCTATTGTTTCCTTACTTCTCCGACATGTAAACATTATCTCAGGTGATCATGAAACACTAAAGCAATAATTTAAAATAAGAGGCGACTGATCATCGGTACCTGGGAGGACATAATGCTAGAATATCTCCAAGATTAGCATGTTAATGTACAGCTCATGCATTGCCCGAGTAGCAAGTATTTTACGCGCAGTTCTTAGTTATCAATATTAGTGTAGACGCAAGAGAGGAAGGTCAGCATAGTATCTGACAAAAGAGCAATTAAAAACAAGCAAAGGAGATTACTGGAAACGTGTCGTAGCTTTAATTACCTATCAGTATTCATCTTGGGCATCAGCTCCACCGTGCAAGAGAAACCATGCTTGTTCTTCAGCATTGCCAGAGGTGGGTCTGTGGTCGAGTTTTGGACACGGAACTCCAGGTAGATTTCTCCATCGTCTTCGTCGTTGTCGTCATCCCCGTTGATGATGCGAGCGTTCTGTGTCAACGCGTGGCCAACCCATACATTTCTAGATTGATGGTCGGCTCCCAGTCCAGGAATCGCATCGCAGCGAATGCATAGGTAGCTATCCGTTGCAATCTCGTCTTGTTTCATGTTCTCAATCAACGCGATGTGCCGCATCTTGCAGAATGCCTTGGGCAGTGTGAAACTTCCACGCAATTTGTTGCCCTCCCGTTGAATGGCAACTTTGACGTTACGCACAACAGTTGGGTCTCCTTCCTTGACGGCACCCTCCGCTGCTTCCATCGCCAACATCGGCAGCCAGATCTCCTGGTATTCCTCGATGTTTTTGTACATCTTCTTGGTGTGCAGTACCGCAGTCTCCGCGAAGCATTTCACCGGTTGATCCATGTGTTCGATGCACAGGTCTAGCTGCCGGGTGAGATTGACGAGTCTAACAGTCGGCTCGAGAAGGCCGCGCACTAACTCTGCCCCAACCTGCAGATTAAGTGGGCACAAGTCGTGAAATACAAAACCAATCACGTTGGACAGAATATACTATCAATTGTTTGGTAAACAAGTTCACACTGATGAAGAAGACTGATTTATTTACCGATGTTGGTATGCGTTCGGCGACTGCAGGTCAACTAGATTAAGCGAACTACATTCATGAAAAAGGAATTAGAAAACCATTACAAAAGCGTTCTGACACGTCGATGTAATGCATAATCAGACATGTGACACAGTCGAGGCATATTCGTAAAAGAAGATTGCTGTCAATAAGGTGATTGCTACGCAACAAAATGAATTTTCCGTTTATACACTTATCAACATGTAAACACGTAATTAATTATGTTGACAGTAACAGAACAACAAAAGGTAAATAGGGCCTACCTGGAACATCAAAGTGTCGTTTCTCTTTAGCGACAGTTGAAAATCGCAAGCCTTTCTCCACAACATCTCACCCTTCTTCATTTCAGACGTCACTTCCGGTATCAACTCATTGGACGAGGACCTCGCATCGGACAACATATCGCTTACAGTGAGCAGCGCTGTTTCCGTATCTGAGACGATGATGGCTCGCCGGACATCGTTCCACTTGTCACGCGGGACTCGTACAACGTGTGCATCCGTAGCTAGTCGCAGCGATTCGTTCACGGCGTACTTTGTCCGCGGGTGAGTTGGACATCCTCCGGTGTCGAAGATCTTCCTGCTCCAAAGCAATGTCACGTCGTCTGGCGGGGAGTCGCCAACACATTTTGCTGTCAACGCCTTACGAACTCCCAGAAGGCCATATTTCACGTCTTTTCGGAGACGCAAGTGCGGCAAATACACGCTGAAATGACCCTCGTCGATTTCTTCCACGATACCAGGCAAGAACTGAGCAGCCGAGTTTAGCGTGCAAGCTGCCTTCAACGACTTCAAGTCATTGTCATACCGCTTCTGCTGTGTCATCTTGTAGTTGAGATGACGACACAGTTGGTCGATCTCGTCGCGGGTGTACGGACACGGTTGTCCATCTATGGCAGCTTTGACTAGACGGTGCACAACGGTATCGAAGTACCGTCGGATGGGAGACGTGAAATGCGTGTAGACATCCTCGCGAAGTGTAAAGTGGCGGCAACTCGTCCCGTTTCCCGATCGCGAGTATTCTGACTTCTCCTGTATGCCATACCAGCTGGGGAAGAGAAGTGCGAATTCTGGGTGCAGTTGTTCTGTCGACACCAACGTCGTCGCACTCGCTATGTCTCCCGCCTGCTCAGCCTCCCTCAGCCCTCGCGCAGTGTCAGCGAGAAGTGGAAAGTCACCGTCCTCTCCTTCGTCACAGCCCGCCAGCAACTCGTTGAACAAATGAAAGTAGAAGGTTCGTCGTGCCACGGTAGCGTGTTTAGTTTGCCAACTACGCAAGTCGTCATCCTTTGGATTCTCCTGTCTGCGCAACGGAGTGCAATCGGGGAATTTCGCAACAAGGAACTTGGCGACTTCTTTGTTCGCCAGGAGCATGAATTCTTCTATCAATTCATGCGCCTCTGCCGCTTGATCATCGTCTTCAAACAGCCCGTCGTACTGAGAGTAGAATCGCGTGTGTTGTAGTCGTTTCTGTCGACATCTTTGAGAAAGATCGTGCAGCCATACGAGTCTTCTGCGAAGGTTGTCATCTACTTCGTTGCCTTTGTTCTGTCCAGTGGATGACAACATCTCATGTACGTCTGCGTACGTCAGTTGTACATTACTGTTGATTACAGTTCGTGCGACTTTCGGACTGTGTTCTAGAAGATTGCCGTCGTTGTCTAGTGTCAACCGCACCGAAAGCGCGAGCCTGTCTTTGCCAGGCAACAGACTGCACAGATCTTCGCTCAGCTTCTCTGGTAAGATGTGGAAGGCAGAATATCCTACTTCCGGGTAGAAGGTCGTTCCCCTTCGTCTTGACTCGATGTCGATGGGATCCGACGGCTTCACGTAATGTGTGACGTCAGCGATATGGACGTACACCTCGTAGACCTCAGAACCATTCCTGGCGCATTTTCTAACTGACAGTGCGTCGTCGATGTCCTTGCAGCCCGGAGGGTCTATAGTGAATGTGTACTCTCCACGCATGTCGCGTCGCCCGCTCGGCATGTCTGGCGCACGAACACTTTCCGCGTGGTTGAAAACGTCCGTCGGGAGCTGTTGCTGTACTTGGTACTGCAGGTTCAGGATCCTCTGACCGCTCTTCAGATCTCTCCCGGGTTTTATGACTTTCACGACACACCCCAGTGGGTACATAAACTTTGTATTCCACTGGATGTACCTGACGACAAACAACTTGCTCTGGCGATCTTTCGGGTTCAGCCTTTCGGGTTCGATGAGTTTGCGTTGAAACCTGCCATCCCTTTTCTCGTAGACAGTCACGAGTTGATTTCGGATGTTGTCGTATTTCTCTCTCAGGTAACTATCTATGACGTGAATTTTCGGTGCAGTTCCACAACGTGGCACCATAAGGCAGGACATGTACTCATCTACGTTGCAGATAAAGAAGTGTGAGCACCGTTTGACACAACCTCCCAACACGCCAGCCACTCGTCCGCTCAACACGGTCGATTCCTTGTCTAGCTCCTTCGTGCGGATCATCTCCACGACAACTTCGTCGCCATCGAAGGTGGGGCCGCAGTTCGTCCTCCCCTTTATTGTGATCTTCGATAAGTCGCCCGCGGCAACCTCCGGTGTGCAGACAGCACTGTGTCTGCCCGTCAGACGGAGGGTGCATCGTTTGTATCTGTCTGGTTTGTCACGCAGCAGCATGTCTAGCTCATGTTCCACATGTATCTTGTAGTATACGTCCCCGTCTTTACATATGATTTCTAGTGTGTCGTCATTTTGGTCGTTGTCTCTTGTCAATATGTCTTCGTCACACATATCATCCACCGCACATATTCCAATGTCGTTGTCCAAGCTTGGTGACTCGCTGGTGCTCTGATATGGTTCATTGTCTGTCGACGACTCGCTCTGCTCTGGTCTGTTACGATCAGATATCTTCCTTTGTTTTGATCGAGCGCACTCTTCCACGAGATCATGCGTAGTGACGACTTTATCAATCGTTGGTTCTGAATAGAACTTTGCCCCATTTTCTACCTCTTCAAACAGGCACACCATGTTTTCCCACGGATGCCCTCTTTTGCACACCGACCAGTGCTTTGTCTTCGTAATTGGCCTGTCAGGATCCATGTCGAAGCATGTCTTGCAAACGAAAACATAACGTTGGTCCAACGTGAGTTTCGACACGACATACATGGCGCGTAGGCGCGAACAGAATCTCATATCTCGGACAACAGACCGAATATCAACATCGTTCTTCCACAGTTCGCCCTCGTAATCATTGTGAGGACGTCCCTCGGACCCGTTCCACGACGGCGGCCGCGACCTCACGTGAACCCACTCCTCCTGGGAAACTGACTCGTTCTTCTTCTTCAGTAGCAGCATCTCCTCGCGACACTCGTGGTCAGTCACGTTGTTCTTCTCCCTCGCACACTCATCACACGCAAGGCGAATATCGTACTTCTTTGATATTATTTCAAATGTTTTGACCGAAGGTGAAGCAGGTGCTTTTGTTTCAGTTGTAGTAGTGGTAGTTGTAGGCTCTGCGTGTGTTACATCAATTGTTGACCCTGCGTAATGCAACATGTTTTGACTTTATACGGAAACCAAACTCGGGTTATTGATCATACTTGATAATAATTGTTGCATTAATAGTGCTTTGACTTAAATAGATATTAGCCATTTTTATAAGGGTCAGTTGTTCATAAGGAGTGGATGGACTGCCAAGAGTGGGTGTCCCCAATATGAATATTTGCAGTGGTTTTTCTTGGTTACGAAAGCAGTGAACAGGTAGTTGGATTGTCTCTTGTGAATCTAGCCTGTGAATTTGTCTACATCCCAGTAACGTTCTTTGATTGTACATATATTGTTCCAGTGGACATTTAGGAATATCCTTAGCTTTCTGGTGTAACTTCCGTCGTACTTTCTTTGTAGTTCTTTTGTGAAGGACCACGTATCCATACATCAATCAATATACTTTCGACGACAGGTCAACAATTTAAGGGATACTTTTTTATGTTTGACTTTCATACATGGTCTATTTCAATAAGTAATCGTTGTTCCTCTTTCCGGAACTGCAATATTTAATACGGGGCTACACGTAGTCATACATCTATTTAATGTAAACGCAGAATGCGAAGTTTCTTCACATGACTTGCTAATGTGTGTAATTGCTTTGCAGAACCTAACGGCGAAGCGTACAGTAAACAAATCACATTTACCTTTACCACTGCGAGATGAGAACAATTCTTCATGTTCTGAGTTAGCTTGGTCAACTACGTCGTAACCTCGACGTGGGTAGGACTTCACCTTTGGTTTTTTCTTTTTTTTAGTCTCTGCACCGGCTTCAACGAATACATTTAAAAAATCACACTAGCATTAATATGATGGTACTGTGATGCCGTTATCATAGGATAAATGTGCCTGTCTCAATTTAAGTTTACACAAATAATAATGCATGCATTGTATGTTCTACGGTAAACGTAAGTTCAAACATATAGCGGCATATCTGTCTTTAAGACTGTTCACAATGAATTACATTTAACCCCCGCCAGACTTGTTCAATCGAAAGAAATCTAAATTCTTCTCTCCTGAGATGAATGTAGTCATTCTAAGTAGATACATTCAAATAACAATTGTTGTCATCAATATATTTGGAATGCAGACGAAATCATAGATAGTCATGCGCATACACTTACTCTTATTGTTATGTTGTTGTTTCATTAATGCTTGGTCAACTAGGTCGTAATCTCGACGTGGGTAGGACTTCACCTTTGGTTTCTTCTTTTTCCTAGTCTCTGCACCGGCTTCAACGTATACATTAAAAAATCACATTAGCATTAATATCATGGTACGGTGATGACGTTATCCAAGGATAAATGTGCATGTCTCAATTTAAGTTTACAAAAATAATAATGATAGCATTGTATGTTCTACGGTAAACGTAAGTTCAAACGTATAGCGCCGTATCCGTCTTTAAGACTGCTACAATGATTTACATTTAGCCCATGCCAGACTTGTTCAATCGAAAGTAATCTAAATTCTTCTCTCCTGAGATGAATGTAGTCATTCTAAGTATATACTTTCAAATAACAATTGTTGTCATCAATATATTTCGAATGCAGACGAAATCATAGATAGTCATGCGCATACACTTACTCTTATTGTTATGTTGTTTTTTCATTAATGCTTGGTCAACTAGGTCGTAACCTCGACGTGGGTAGGACTTCACCTTTGGTTTCTTCTTTTTCCTAGTATCTGCACCGGCTTCAACGTATACATTAAAAAATCACATGAGCATTAACATGATGGTACGCTGATGACGTTATCATAGGATAAATGTGCATGTCTCAATTTAAGTTTACAAAAATAATAATGCATGTATTGTATGTTCTATGGTAAACGTAAGTTCAAACGTATAGCGCCGTATCCGTCTTTTAAGACTGCTCACAATGGTCTACATTTAACCCCCACCAGACTTGTTGTATCGAAAGTATCTAAATTCTTCTCTCCTGAGATGAATGTAGCCATTCTAAGTATATACTTTCAAATAACAATTGTTGTCATAAATATATTTGGAATGCAGATGAAGTCATAGAGAGTCATGCGCATACACTTACTCTTTTATGAAAATGTTGTGTTGTTGTTTGATTAATGTAACAGTTACATATATGATGTTATGTGGCATACTTACATTGCCCCTTTTTTGATGTACTTGACCTCTTCTTTGAATCGGTACTGCAACTTGGTGTCGCCTAGAATGTATAATATATATATATATATATATATATATACAGTGTATATATATATTTATATATATATATATGAATATATATTAATTTATACACGTTATACACATATTCAAAATATCAACACATTATTCGTCGTCGGACTAGGAGTAACAGGCTTATCACAGACAAACACCTGCTCGCAAGCACGCACCAACACACATGCACATAAACTCGAACGAATACTTGCCTACATATAAACTTCGTTTTAGTATTATTAGTGAGCAATATCAACATGTTTTCGCTCAAACAAATTTTACATATTTTATTTTATAATAATAATTGTATTACCTGTTCAGTGCGAAACGTTGTCAGTTTATCCATCACCTCCTTAAATTCGTCGTCGTGAATGGAACATAACAGCGTTACTGTTAGCAGCTGATTTCGTACACACGCACGCACGCCCGCACGCCCGCACGCACGCCCGCACGCACGCCCGCACGCACGCACGCACGCACGCACGCACGCACGCGTATATATATGTGTGTGTGTATATATGTGTATATGTATATATATGTATATATATATATATTTATATATATATATGTATTCTATATATATATATATATATATATATATATATATATATGGACTAAACACATGGACTAAAATATATACTTCAGAGTACAGTTATAAAACTTCGCAATGAATTGATTGAATTCTCAACAATGCAATGACCGAGCAACATTTATTTTATCGCGAAGTTCAACTGTCGTCAGCTGTTCTTTCTAAGACCTGGTAAGCTGTTAAAGATAAACAAAAGACAAGTATGTGGGCCTATACACCTAAAAGTGTTATTACAGTGTAAAAAGTGATTGAAAGGTAAGTTCTTATATAGCGCAGTATCCAGTCCTCAAGATTGCTCAAAGCGCTTTACACTATACTCTCTGCTGGCAGACCTGGCAGAACACCATCTCAACATCTCTGGGAAGGAATGTAACCGTTTGCAATTACAGTCAAGAATATCACGCCTGTGGTTTACTCAGATTTTTTTCAAAGTGGGGGATTCTAGTGAAATCTACGATACAGTTTCCTGACATTTTGAGGACCGCCCCTGATACTTGACCAATAAGCGCACGAAGCTTCTTTGACTATGACGCGGCGGTGACGCGTCGGATGCCCCTGTTTCCTCGACACATATATATATGAATAAATGTTGTTTTCTCATATTCCCTTCAATTCGGAACCACATTTATAACAACTAATATAATGCCAAACAGTGCACCACACGAACGTAGGTGCACTACCATTTTAGTAGTTACAGCGCCAAATCAAATTCGGCGATGCAAAGTAGAGTAATATGAGTGAAGAGGTCCATCAGACTGGGTGGTTCAAATGCGTGATATTTTTTTAACATATTTCACAGTCAGTTTTGTTTTGTTTTGTCAGGTGTGTGTCCCCGCGGCAAGAGAATGAAGTCAACAGCAGGAAGAAGACTGTAAAGAAGACAAGGGCAAAGGCATGGTGGTACATCCGTATGTCTTATTCGAAACCACATCATGGTTCATATAGAAATACAAGGTGAACACAGCAATGAAACCTCACAACACCATCAAGAGGTGATTGGTAAGACAAAGTGGAACCCCAAAAGATGTGCGCAGTGGTGCACGTCATATCTTGTAAGATCTGTAAGGCCACCTAGATCGGAGAGGCGAAGCGCACATTAGGAATCCGCATCAAAGAACATTGAGAAGACACAAAGAAACCAACAACAAATGAACCCTACACCAGAAACAACAAAACATCGGAAAAGGAGATGCACCAATCAGTCATCACAGATTACATGACTAAAAAATCACATAATAGACTGGAAGGGGGCCAACTTTTTAGTCATGTAGTTGGACTAAAGAACAAGAGGCATCAAAAAAGCGATCTAGATTAGAAACAACGAACACCCAGGACTCAGCCGCAGCGGGCACACACCAGAGTGACTCCGTCTGCGCAGCATTACCGATCGCCATCTAGCGGTAGTCGTCTGAGGAAGACTGCTGGAAACAGCCGAAACGTCACGGGAAAAGTGAACTGACTGTGAAATAAGTGCAAATATCATTAAAACTAGAACAATATTCTCAGTTTCGCGACTGGCAAATTGGGAAGAGTAGGCATTGGTGACGTTGGACTTTCTATCACAATGGCGAAGTCCGTGCAATTTAATTGATTAATTAGTAAATTGCTGGCATACTATCCTTGATTGTAGTTGCTAATGGCTAGTTTTTATGAACTCTTTTAGATGCATAGGACGAAAAAGATGCATTTTGTTTCCTTATAACATACGTCATGGCGTACGGTTCGCTGGATTTATACAAGGTCCTTTTACAATAAAACGTGATTTCACACTGTTCCGCTTGTGGTTATAGCAATACTACAGTGGATAATAAACAGCTGTCTTTTCCGTTTTACTGTGAATAAATAGACCATCACGTGCTGGGCTTTGGAAGAGGTTTTACTTTCTGACATAACCATGAAAACGACCACGTAGAACTACTAAACAACATCCTCTCATATATATATGTGTATATTATATAAATATATATATATATAATAAATTATAATTATATATATATATATATATATATATATATATATATGTATGTTTATATAATATACACATACACAAAATATACATTATAAACAAAATACACCGACATTTTTATAACAATAAAAATTTGTGGAGAATTAGTTGTAAATTAAGATAATCAGAAGCAATTATCAGTTACCCTCACTCCATAATGAAGCTATTCTCAGTTACCCTCACTCCATAATGAAGCTATTCTCAGTTACCCTCACTCCATAATGAAGCTATTCTCAGTTACCCTCACTCCATAATGAAGTGCCATTTCCTGCACTTTGTTTCCCTAACAATGAAAGACAACAATTTAGTGGATAACGGACACTTTTAAAATGTATTACACATGATGTTATGCAAAAGAATTATGCCTCTAAAATTACCTCCGTATGTTCTTGGATGTTATGGGCAATGTTCAGCCACTTCTTCAGCTCGGTGACGCACTGCCACATACGAACAATTACACCGCTGTTGCTATACTCGGTCAATCTCATGGCTGAAACATGCATGCGTACATATCTACCAAATGCCGCAGATCTTTTACAAGCTACGACTTTTCAAAATAAACAATACTTGTTTACATATTTGCAGTAGGTATCTTAAGAAAAGGAAATAATTAATTGTAATGTACAGTATCACCTAATGTTGTGAACCCCGACGTGTGTACAGCTTCTAGCGTGTCTGCGGGGGATATCTAGTAGTAGACAGATTAGATAAGAGAGGGCGCAGGTGTTGCTACCGAGAACAACGCGCTCACATGCGCTCACACACACACACACACACGCCCACACGCCCACACACGCCCACACACGCCCACACACGCCCACACACGCCCACACACGCCCACACACGCCCACACACGCCCACACACGCCCACACACGCCCACACACGCCCACACGCCCACACGCCCGCACGCCCACACGCACATACGACCACACACCCACACGCCCACACGCCCACATTCACACACACACACACACACACACACACACACACACACACACACACACACACACACACACACACACACACACACACACACACACACACACACACACACACACACACACACACACATACACACATACACACGCACAAACACACACACACACACACACACACACACACACACACACACACACACACACACACACACACACACACACACACACACACACACACACACAAACACAATGACCATGATGTTTTTCTCGAAGTTCCCTTTATATAAGAGTGAAGTAGATACGTCTTCATATAGCTAGTGTGTAATAACATTACGTAATCGCCTACCTTCATGCATTTCTTCCACGCTTTGAATCATCTTGTTCTGAAACGCGACACGTGTACTTTTGAAAAACGTTTTCAGCATTATTTGAATGATGCTTAACGCAGTTAAACGCTGATACGCTAACGTCAAATAATTGAAATATAACATTGCTCGTGTTAATTGTAAAAAGGTAATTAGGTAATAACGTAGATTTCTTCATTACAAAACATTATGTACATAGCCACTGTTGCCCACGGCGTCAATTATAACATGTTTGTATCTAGTTATAGTGATATAGTGGGATGGTGGACTGTTGCAGACAACAGACAGAGATGGAGGGAAAGAACATGACAAGCAGAAGAAGACGTGAACCCCACCCCGCCAGGGAGCAAGGGAAGAGTAGGATGTTGGACTATGATCCCTTTTGACAATTCGTTTCTAATTTGTTCGTATACAACCTGTTTACCTATACATTTTGGAATGGAACTGTAACGTTTTTATATTACTGTGTATCGACGTCAATGGCTTCGTGGTTCTAGTTTTGTAGCAAAATAACCATCAAACAATAATTGTTTGGTTTAATTAATAATGAATTTCATTTACAATTTCCGCTGGTGTTGTAATTATTGTAAAACAGATAGTCAATAAATCGTCTGCAAAACTGGGCATAATTAATGTCTTTCATCACACATTCGTCGTTTGAATACCTGGCATTGTTTGAGCATTGACAAGCAGTGATGCAGATCCATCCACAAAAGATGACGAAAAGGTTTAACGAATTTTTATTTGGATATTCGGACAAGTGAGTATAACAAATGATGTCTCTGTTCCACTAATTAGTTATTGTACCTACAAGCAATTCCATCTTTCTACTAGACCGCCGGACAAGAAGAAAATGTCACGAATTTCAAACTATACGACCATTATAACGACACGTTACATTTATCACTTCGTATTATCCTGAAGAATAGCAATAGGTACATCACACAATAACGCGCTATCTATCCACACGAACTTATCCTAGAAATACGAGTAACTATTACGCATGTGTACATGATATCTGTCAACTCGTACTCGTCTCGTAGAACAACAGTAACTATAATACACGTGTCTACCATCTCGTACTTACCTGAAGAATAACAATAACTATTACCAAGGTTACCGCACTAACGTACAGGGTTAATGACACCTACATATGCGAAACTGCATTGAAACACTTGAATCGTCGCGATTGTAGTGAAATACACTTCAAATTGGACATCACGTCATCTTTTATTTGGCGACCATTTCCAAAAAGTGATTCCTATTAGATGAGTCAGAAACCATACCTCACAGTCAGTTGCAGCTTCAAGCGCGACTGCACCTTCTATTTTCGGTGTTCCTTCCTGGTCTCTCGACCCTGGCTCTCTTTCATCTCGCGTATGCCCAAACATTTGGCCCATAGTTGTTCTTCGCTTCCTTACCTTTTTTGTAATATGTCACTGTAAAGATAAGCAGTAATGTTTGACTATGTACCCCAATATATGTTAGGCACGTCCGTACGCACATATGTACACGCACGCACGCACGCACGCATGCTCGCACGCACACACACGCACGCACGCACGCACACACACACACGCGCGCGCGCACACATGCGCACACGCGCACACGCGCACATTACAACGGTGTTCAGAAGTGCACAAAAATCATTCAATGGTGACGGCATATTTAGTGGTCCCGTACTGAAACCACGACAACTGTATGAATTAAATGAGTCATTTCGCATTACGTTTGTGTTAGAAACCACAACCGATGTCTACGCATGGTATTGTTGATTTTAGCACAATATCGCTGTAACAAAAGAACAACAATTTGTTACGCCTTACATTGTGATATATCGAGACGTACAGTTAAGTCATGGGAAGTGATATAACCCCACGAATAAAATCTCACCCGCCCTCCTACCAGACAGGAATATGACATTCGTACCACAGTATGTCAGTATGACAATGTTGACATATTTTAACAGAGCATGCCAAGTCCTGACTATAAACGTATTCGTGATAGCTTTCCTGCCTTTCCCATAACTTTCCAAGATATTGGGACTGATCAGATTTCAGTATACATTCGACGTATCAAACGTTTGATCTCCTGTCGTTGCCACGGAAACGAAGAAAACATACCGGTTTTTTGCATATATGTTCTGAACCATATATGGTTACGTTTTACGAATCGTCCAATGGGAATAAACTAAAATTATTTTATCACGTTTTCCGTTTGGTTACTAATAAACAACATATCGACGTAATCGTGAAATAAATTTGGGTAGCTTAATTACGAAAACTCACTTTTGAGAACATTTTGAACTTGCGAGTCCACGTTGCTCGATACCGGGCGTATACATGCATGCCTTATATTTAACGCATATATACAGCTTTGACTATCTGCTTAGAGGGCCTGAGGGTACGTGTCCTCGTAGACGTTTAGAATGTCACCGCGATAGAGAGGCGTGCCCCGTAAAACTGTTGAGTGTGTCCCATTTACATGCCCCCAGAGGTTCTGAAATTATGAACGTCCCCCGTCAAAAAGATCTGACAGTGGAGTCACCGAACCTCCGGCTCAGGTCACCCGATATGAAATTGGTTCGGCCGCCAATGTGGATCTTTCTGTGGATCCGCCCTTGATCTGCAGGGTAGATGTAGGCTTAGTTTGGTTGTATTTCCTCAGTCAAAAACATGTTCATGATTGTGAATCGAAATCAATAACACGTTTAGCAGTTTTATCTTTTTTGTTATACAATTTGTGATTGTTGGCCACATAGTCTTTCCTCGTTTAGAAAAGACTAGAGATCATGTAATTACTTGGCAATTCAGTGGAAATTGCTAATATATCACCATCGTACAGTTATGCAATGAATAAAGCACTACATTTTAAATGAAGCATTACTTGTGCGGATCTCGTTATGTGTAACCTTCCTGGATATGTTTAAACTGTGTATACGCGGAACGTAATTTTCCATTTTCACTTTACAAAATAGCAATGGTGGTCATAGGCGGAGTTCACCTCCCGTTGGTCGGCGTCTAACTGATTCCGGAAGATCTCCTGTTGGTTGGCTTTTGACTGTTTCCGGATTATCTCCTGTTGGTCGGCTTCTGACTGATTCCGTATGATCCCCTGCTGGTTTCTTCAGACTGATTCCGGATGATCTCCTGATTGCTGGCGTCTGACTGATGCCGGATGATCTCCTGTTGGTCGGCGTCTGATTGATTCCGGATGATCTCCTATTGGTCGATATCTGACTGATTCCGGAAGATCTCCTGTTGGTCGGCTTCTGACTGATTCCGGATGATCGATCTCCTGTTGGTTGGCATCTGACTGAAGCAGAATGATCTCCGGTTGGTCGGCTTCTGACTGATTCCGCATGATCTCCTGATTGCTGGCGTCTGACTAATGCCGGATGATCTCCGGTTGGTCGGCTTCTGACTGGTTCCGGATGATCTCCTGTTGTCGGCGTCTGATTGATTCCGGATGATCTCCTATTGGTCGATTTCTGACTGATTCCTGATGATATCCTGTTGGTCGGCTTCTGACTGATTCCGGATGATCGATCTCCTGTGGTTGGCATCTGACAGAAGCCGGATGATCTCCGGTTGGTCGGCTTCTGACTGATTCCGGATGATCTCCTGTTGGTCGGCGTCTGATTGATTCCGGATGATCTCCGATTGGTCGATTTCTGACTGATTCCGGATGATCTCTTGTTGGTCGGCTTCTGATTGATTCCGGATGATCGATCTCCTGTTGGTTGGTATCTGACTGAAGTCGGATGATCTCCGGTTGGTCGGCTTCTGACTGATACCGAATGACAGTGACAGGCGTTAGTTTCTATACATTACCAGCTGTATTTAAAAATCATCCTTGTGGCAGAAACCGTAATAAAAACAATTGTACTAAACAAAATATTAAATTTGGTGTTTGTGTCAATTAAATGGTTAAGTCATATAGCATATCATGTTAACGTAATCGATACCATACATAATCTTAGACAGCTAGCACTATTATAAAACATATTAGGACGCATATTAGGCACTACAGAACGCGTGGTATAAAATATTTCTTGCAAAATGAGTGAAATTTGAGTGAAAAACACCCAGGGCAGTAATCTTTATAACACGACGTACTTTTCACCATTAGTAAGTTTCCAACCGACACTATGGCATGTCCTTTCATTTTGCATTGCCTAATACGGTTACAACAATTAACGTATCATTTTCATATTACCAACTCTTCTTCCATTACTTCCAACATATCGCATCTATGTTCAATAGAACGCACGGCTGCGCTGGATTTCTTACAGTTCGCAGTCATGCAAAAATCGATCCAAGCTTCAGCTACGTTGTACAACGAAATCTGCGACCGTTAGTGGAAAACCGAAACACGACAACAGTGATTCCTTTTTGTGCGATTTAATTTACGTACGCTTTGGTATCGTCTATATGCTTGGTGTCGTGTATACGCTCGGTACCGTCAGCGGTGCAACTTCCATTAAAAATAAGAAATGTGGACTATGCTTCTAATCTATCAGTATTACTTACCTTATTAGTTAAGGGGTATCTCAAATACATGAAGCAACAATCATTAATATTTAAAACTGTGACCTGGGATAACATGTATATGTCTTACATTCGGTAACGTAAAACACTATCCCATGTCAAAATAGATCTATTGGGTTTTATTACAGATCCCTAAATTCTTCGATGCCAATTTAAGCAGTGCACGTTTTTATCTAGGTGGTTTAGCACAGTACTCGGATTTTTATAAATTGTCGTTTTATTATTGTTTAATCTTGCGTATTTTGTGAGTGTACTTTCAAAGAACTACCGTAATGTTTTGAGCGTATCCTCAAAACACTACTGTTATGCTCAAAACACTACCCAATTTCAAAACACTACCGTCAGTGTATTTTACCAGCCAGTTACACCAGTCACCTTTTGGAATCATCCTATACAATTGGACTCAGTTAGTGGACGAATATAATAGTTAGCATGAAATGTCATACAAATATTGATA
>OZ023210.1:44767549-44790049 GCA_963995525.1 Escarpia spicata
TCCAAAGTCGATATCAGTGACCTATTTCCGGGAATGTTGAAGTATTACCGACTGTTAAAAAATTGTATGCATAGAAACATAACGAAAGTGGTATTTTTGCCAAAAAACACACACTTCTCAACAGTTTCTATTTTCACTACATCATTCGTTATTTCTGACCATGCATGCAATATATTACGGTATTGGAGTGAACAGTATGCACAGACGTTTCAGTTGTCTCTTTTGTGTAATAGTCATCAACTGAAGTTCTTTGTCAGAGGTTTGATTAGGTACTGGAACCAGAACAACCATGACACATATAGAATTTAGCTTTATACACGCACGCACGTACACACACACGCACGCACGCACGCACGCACGCACGCAAGCACACACACACGTACTCACGCGCACGCACGCACGCACAAACACACACACACAGAGTGCCAGACGAATAACGTCATGCTGAGTTTACCTTACGTCGTGTTTCCAATCAGCGTGACCTATATTCCGGGAATATGGATAAATCACCGACATTGCGTAATAGCGTATGTAGGTCAGGTAGTCAATAGTGCATGAACGTCGCCAATAGTAAACCAAAACAACCCGACGGCGTTTCTTTCTGCTTTGCCGAAGTCACAGGGGCATATTATGAATCATACTAATGACGGGTTATGATGGAGTATTTCAAATAGCAGTAGACTCTATGCCCGGATAACATAAATCAGTCGGTGGGCCTACACATGTCCAATATCACTGGCGTCGGAACGTAATGAATATTCTGAGAATCACCAGAAACCTCCAATTAAAGATCAGACCACATTAGACTACGTCAGACTGCAGTGTATTGATCGGCACCGATTGTGCCAAACTTGAAACCGGCGTGACGTCATAATCACGTAAACTTGACTACCGTCCACTACATTGATTGTAGCTGGTGTCGGTCTGCAGTATTCGAAAGTTTTCAAGTTTACGTGATTATGTTGACACGCTGGCTTCAAGTATGGCACATTGGGAACCAGTCATTTAGGCGGACACACTGCAGTCTGACGTAGTCTGATGTGGTCCGACGTGGTTTCGTCTGGTCTGGTCTGGTCTGGTCTGGTCTGATATGGTCAAGTCTGGCAAAAGTGTCAATGTATCCCGTCCTTTACGATCATCCCCAGAACGCCGGTGTCCGATATCTGACGAAATTACTTTCGTTTTGGGGAGGGAGGATTCATAGGCAGTTTCGTTTGGCGTCGGACATCGATAGTTTACGCGTCAGACATCTTTTTGAGGTTTTTATGTATTATCTACCACTATTTTAATGTAGTGCTTTATAATGTGGGCCTTTATTTAGAATGCATTGGCTAAGTAAACGGGGCAATGTTTAAGACCTCAAATGGCCCACATTTGTTTGTAAATACTTGCATGTTATAACTCATCCAATAATTTGGTGAGTAATAAATAACTGTCAGAAGGTTATTCTGGCCATATTCTACCATATCTGTTGTTGACTTGTTGCATTGCGTAAAGTAAATTAAGATATTAAAATATGCTTATTGGTGCTTTATGAAAGGTTACTCGTAATTCTCATCCAAAACACAGCGTAATAAACTTCATCAGACATACCTTGCCGATTCCAATATGTCACATCGCCGAGTGAATCTGGTTCTTGATTAAAATGCTATGATGAAATATAGGTGGAGCGTACTAGCGCAGTAGATAAAGTACCGGACTTTCAATCGAGAGAACCGGTGTCCGAATCCTATGCATCCATGTCGAACCTTGGACAAGTTCGTTCACTCTACGTTGCTCCAGTTCACTAGGCTGTACGAATGAGTACCTGGCTGTAGACAACGGTGGATATTTGCGTACGAATAACTTTCGCGCATTAATTGTAGCATGACCTAAATGCTTCCCTGAGAAGTCAAGGTGGTGCTCGATTGAACAGGTCTGCCAGGGAGTAAAATGGGTCCCTTAAAGACTAAGCGAAATGAACCGTTTATATTCCCAATCAGAATGAAATATATTATAAAAATAATGTCCTGATATTAAACAATTTGTTACCACAACTCTACTCTTTAATTTTTTCACGCTTTTCAAGAGCCTTTTTGGTCGCGCTTTTCTGTACATTTTCTGCACATTTTTTTGTTCCTATACTTCTCGGTCGTTGTGACGTCACTGCAGGTAGCACCGCTAGGATTTAGCATGGCGCTCATTTATACGGGTCATTGTTTCAGGTCGTACCTAAAATTGCAATCGCAGAATTTTATTTTTTTGACATTACCGACGTAAAGATAATAATCTTACGTACAACTGTGTCGCTGGATGCACACATGATTTTTTACTGTTGTGTTACTGCCGTTTGAACATTGCGAATGCTCAAACTTGCAATGACATTTAATATTTTTTGGCATCACAGTAAAGATAATAAACGTATCTACAAATTTGTCGCTGGATGTACACAGGATTTGTTGTTTGGTTTTTGAGTTATTGCGGTTTGAACATCGCGAATGCTTAATCCTGCAATGTATGCGTGGCAGATGATGTAATGCAAGGTTGAGCATCTACCATGTTCAAACGGCAATAACTCAAAAAAGTTAAATTGTTGTAATATAATTCCTGTGTACATCCAACGACAAACTTGTAGATAAGAAAATTATCTTTACGGTGATATAAAAGTATTAAATTCAGCGATTGCAATTTCATGTACAATCTGAAACAACAGGCCGCGCCGCCCTTCGCCATGCTAAAGGACAGGGCGCGCTCAGTGGCCCTACCTGTAGTGACGTCAGCAACATCTGACGGGCTGTGACACGCAAATGACCACGTTTGAACTGGCTTAGTGACATGAGTTCGCAATGAATAGGCTTCACATTTGGCACATACTTGATAAAAATATCAAGTTTATGTATGCGAAGTTTCCAAGACATTTTAAATTTCATTTCACTTAGTCTTTAAGCGACATTTGTTATAAAGTTGACATTTAAAACATTACTTTTTCTGTATGGATAATCTTCTACACTTATCTAGCTATATATATATATATATATATATGCTTAAACCTGGCACATTTTTATATTATAATTACTATACATGAAGGATGTTTCAGAACACTACCTGATTTTTGCCTCTCCAAAATGTTCCTCCGAAACGGGCCTCTGCATATCCATTAGTATTATTTAACCATTATCAAACATTCAGTCCGTTAGTTGTACCCCCTCTTCCGATGTAATCAGTCCAGCTGAGACAGCCGAGAAGGTGAAGTTACAGCGGCGCAGCGGCGAACATTTTTCGACACCACCTCCCATCCCCGGTATTCCGATGCACTGATCCGATAGCGCGACAGCGGAGTTGTGCTGAAGCTCCGACACCCAATATGAATTTGGTTCGACCACCAGTGTAGGTTTTTGTGTCCCCCAGACTACCCTCTCTAAACCCGCCCCTGCATATTATTCGACTTTTGCTTTGTTGATTGATCTCCTTTCAGTATAAGCGAGACAATCGCTATGCGGTTGTAATATCATGGTTTGGTCATATATAGGTCTACGTACCTTGATAATATATTTTTGTATATATTGTATTTCTTGATTATATAATAATACAATGTATCCATACAGCTCATATTGACGCTATTTAAAATACGTTAGTGATAGTATTGGTAAGTGCTTTACTATGATTACTATTATTATTACAAAACTGGATAATATACAACGTAAATATGTTCTTAAAATATAATCCGCATATCAGAACACACACTGTATATTTACTCGAGCGTATATGGACTCTAGAATATACAGGCAGAATAGAGACGATAATTCTGCTAAACCAAACTTTATTAAACGTGGTTGCCGCGACAAGGGAGCGGCTTGTTATTTCACTTTCTATGGAGACATCATTAAGTTATATTGTTACATCCCCTCCGTTTTACAAGCAACATGTATTTAACCAAAACTAACTAAAATAATTATTAAAGTAACAAACTCATTACGTCTATGGATCAGCATCAGTGCTTCTAAGTGATATAGATAAAATAAACTTGCCAAAACCTAAATGATACATAACTGTATTACAAAACGTTTCAGCTAACACTAAACAATACATAACACACTCTGTTTCACTACAACAGCAACACTCCTGATGTCATGCTCTAAAGCCAAAATGGCATGGTCGACATACAAACGCTCAGTTATGAGAACAGGACCAGAAAACATGTCATGCTCATACGAACATGGCAAAAAAGAATATATGGAATAGGATGGAACATCCACAAGTCAACACACTTGCGAGTCCGCATCAATCAAGTCTATAGTCATCAATATTCATGTCCAATAAGCAACCATCTTATTTGCATTTATTGCTTACTCCTGTAAGAAAATCTATCCAGCTTCGATCATCTAGTTCTGACCTACTTTTTGTTCCTAGAGCCAACACTAACATTGGAACTAGGGCTTTTTCTGTTGCTGCACCAACTCTTTGGAATATGCTTCCTCTTAGTGTTAGATCAGTTGAAAATATTACAAAATTCCGTCGTCATTTAAAAACGTATCTTTACAACCTTTCTTATCCACCTTAGCTCCCTAGCGCCTTGACCCATCTGTTGACAACTGGAAAACTACTTATGGACTTTGAGATTGACCAACCCTTTTGTTTTGATGCGCCTCTGAGCTTGGTTTCCAAGGATTTAGGCGCAATAGAAGTTAACTTATTATTATTATTATTATTATTATTATTAAGTATCATCAACTGTTCATTTAGACACAACATAGTCCTTCTATGAACACACGGATGAAGCATCTACAATTAACATACATGCGAGTCCGCATCAGCTTTGACTTGTTGATTCTCTCGGACTTCCGGGGTGTCGTTGGACGTATAGGAGAGTGTGGCTCTGTCGAGTCACTCTGGTGTTGTTGTTAAACCGGTGTGTTCGGCTGAATTTCAACCGGTGTGTTGGCCCGAATTGGTTCAACTGGAGTGACCAGAGGATCGCCTTAGGATGTGATATCCATGGACTCCTCAACCAACACGTAAGGTTGTGTTTCGTGTGTTCTTCTTATGTGTACATGGTTGCTCATGTACACTGTTCCCTCACTATCTTCAACTTCATAGGACCTTTCATCCTTTGCTTTCTTCCATAACTTGACTCCAACCGCGTCATTCGGACGATATCGCCTTGATGCGGATGTGGGAGATCTGTAGCAGATTTGTCATAGTACTTGGCTTGATGGCATTGTTTCCATTTCAACATATATGTTTCTTGTTGCTGCACAGACAGCCGCAACTCCAGAAGACTGAGCTGTTGGAAGAATTGTTTTCGTCCACCTACCTAGTAGCCTCTGTGCATGACTACTATCCATTCCTTGAGTTGGGGGTTTGCGGATATTCAGCAGTGCTAAATATTGGTCATCACCAGAGCATTGTGCTTTCTTGATCATCTTCGTTGCAGCTTGCACTGATGATTCCACCTTGCCGTTTGAGCGATTGTGGTGTGGATATGTCGTCGCATGTTCGAATTCCCATTTTTTTTACTGAAATGAGCGAACTCGTCTGACACCAGCTGTGGACCATTGTCAGTAACTACAGTGTCCGGGATTCCTATCCTAGCAAAATGAGCTTTCAGCTTTGTGATTTCTGCCTTTGGGCCAGTGGTTGGTTGGTAATATATTTCCTAGAAGTCCGATCTGTAGTCAGAGGTGACTAAGTAGTTCTTTCCTTGGTTAGAGAACAGGTCGACACCGACCTTCTGCCATGAACGGTCCGGCACTTCATGGCTCATCAGAGTTTCCTTAGTCTGAGAACATTCGAACTCACGACAGGCTTCAAACATTTGGATGTACTCTTTGATTTTGCGCAGTATACTGACAGTTGAACCACAGTCAACCTGCATCTTAACTGACCGCTTTTCGACCAGTATGTTGCACAAAATGGAACCATCTTGTGAGGAGAGTGCGTGCACATTGGCAGTGACACAGCTGATATCACCAAAGCTAGCACCGGAGATATCTGATTCTGACCCATCTTGTACACTGTGAGCAGTCTTAGAGCATTGTGCAGAGCCTCTGAAATGGTTTCGACCCCTACACGCATCACACGTCTTGCCCCATGCAAGGCAGAGTTCTTTCTTCATGGGGTGCTTTTTACAGCAGAATTTGCATTTTCGCTGATTAGCAGATTTTCTTTCCCCGAAAGTTGACTTGGTAGTGTAGCGTCTGTATCTGGTGTCAACTGTATTTACTGCTTCTGTTTTATTCCGAATTTTGTATTGTTCTTCAGCCTCTTGTATGCACCGGCAGATGTCTACTGCTCTGTGTAGATCAAGTTTCAATTGTGAAATGAGTTTGTTGCGGATTGGCACTGAGGATTATCCTGTCGACAATCAACTTGTCTCGCACACAGTTGCAAAAGCCACAGTTTTTTGCTAGATTTTTTAACACTGAGTACTATTGTTCAAACGACTCGTTTTCCTGATTCCCTGTGTTAAACTTATACCTTTCAAAGAATTCTTTTACTTCGCCCAAGATATGTTCGTCACATTTTCTGATCATTTCAGCAGGCTTGACGCGTTCTTCATCCGTCAAATCCATGCCACTGAAGAAGCGTAGTGCATCTTTCCCAATACAGTGTAGAAGAAGTGCCGTCACATACCTGTCTGGTTTAGTGTCGAGTCCAGGCACGATTAAATAGTTGTCCGACATTTGTTTCCACAACTTCCAGTTTTCGACCTGATTGGTTTCCAGTTCCAGTGCAGGTGGAGGCGAGCCCTTTTGAGGTACGCGTAAATTTTATTTTAAAACATATTCACGCAACAAGCACCCACACAATCAGCAGATAATCTGTTCCAATCATTTACAGTGAAAATTAGAACTTTCTTATATCTAATCTACACTGCCCCTTTACTAATGCAACGTTATGTCCCCTAGTCCTTTTATCTTTCTTAACTGAGAACAATATTTCTATCAATATTTTCATAACCATTCAATATTTTAAACACTTCTATCTGATCTCCTCTCAATCTCCAGCTCTCTAGTGTTGTTAAACCACATTCTTTTACGCGTGTTTCATGAATAAGTTTTTCATTTTAGTCGCTCTCCTATGTACTCGTTCTACCCTATCTATGTCATATATTTCGCCTAATTAATTCAAGGATTTGATTTCCATTTGAAGCTGCAATTCCGCACTGTTCTGAAACCTTCATATCAGCACTAATTGTTAACCCTAAGTCCTTTTGTGTGGAGGCATTTACATTTTCCAAAATTGAAGAACATCTGCCATTTTGCAGACCATTTGATTAACCTGTCAAGATTATCCTGTAAATGCTGTCTATCTCCATCACATTTAATCCTTCTAAACAGTTTTGTATCATCCGCAAATTTCAATATCTGACTTAAATTGCTTTCAAAACGAACAAATGGAGATATATCTGGAAAATAGAGCTGATATTCTAAGAAGTGTAAAAAACAATATGTTTGAGATCACCTGTTTCAATTTGCATTTCACGGTTCCGACCAGTCTTCGCTAATGTCCGTTTGAGAGCTACTTAGCTGTACCACCACAACTTTAGCAATCCATAATACAATGACACCAAATGGTTGGGTGCCCGTTTTGGTTTGGTTTTGTACGATGTTCCCTTACCTACTTCATAACGCCTTTGTATATTGACAACGACGTGTCTCCATTACCTTTGGGCGGTTTCATGCACTAGTTAAACCGCCTGTTGAGCTGTGGTTCAAAAACATTCCCTGATTGATTTCAAACTTGCGCTGTGTGTAGAAGAAGTATGGGAAGATACGGAGGAAAATATATCTTACGTTGTGTGCTACATTGAATTACGGGGTCCCGCCTTATCCTTTACAAAATGATAATTATACAATTTTTCAGCTCGACCATAACCTATTATTAGTCAAACAATATTTGATCAAATTTAAAGGCTTCAGATAGTAAGGGTTTTTGCATAAAAATAAAGAATGTATGTCTTGCTGAAATATAGCCTGATGTGTTATTGCTGACGTTCCTGCAACGCTTGTACATAAACGTAAGTGTTTAAATGACCTTTCGAATTTGTGCGTGAAGTTTAAAGTGCCGCCCTGACAGCTGATGATATCATCCGGCGGATGCCACAAACATAACATAGCACGCGTAGTGCAGTCCGCTTTTGATGCAAACGACTTTGACAACTATTTCGGCAGTGATGACGATAAGCCAACATTGGCCAAATATGTTGGTTATTTTTCGGTACAACGGTACTAGGATGAACTAGCAGCTGAACGGACGAATTAGCTGAACACCCGGATCCATGTATACGAGGTTAAATTCGAACATCGTGCAGTCGATTAAGAAAAAAGGCAAAACTGGGACAACAATGTTTTATTACGGCACATACACAATACAACACGTGTCTGGTAGTTGTCACAAATAAGCACATATTCCATTAAAGTAGTTAACAACGGGAAATCTTTTAAAGAAGTATCCGTGACGGCAAACCTGCGTGCGCGCCCTGCCTGGGCATATATAATAATAATAATAATAATAATAAGATAACTTCTATTGCGCCTAAATCCATGGAAACCAAGCTCAGAGGCGCATCAAAACAAAAGGGTTGGTCAATCTCAAAATCCATAAGCAGTATTCCAGTTGTCAATCGACGGGTTAAGGCGCTAGGGAACTACGGTGGATAAGCAAGGTTCTAAAGATACGTTTTTAAATGACGACAGAATTTTGCACACTCATATCATCGATATGATATGAACATATCAACATCTCTTCCAAGTCAACTCTTATCTATACAAATTGTAAAATAAACCAATTGTTCCCTCATAGTCAACACAAACAACCACGACATGCTAATACAACCTTATGCGATCACAATAATTAAAGGTCTGGGCACTGTTACCCTCGAGGCCATCGTAATAAGTCGAATTGTGTACGAGTCCAACGATATCCTATTTCGACACGGACATCAACTCGATTCAGTTCAAGCCGTCGTTAACCTTCCGAAGTCGACTCATGTAACGTCGGTAGTGCACTGTTTTCTATTCAGCATATATTCAAAACGGACACAGGTTCATCAAGCACGACTACGTTTATATCCCCGCTCTCTAAGCAGCGGTGTCCCCTCTCCGATAGTCTCCCCCACATATTTAATGATGCTCACACCACATCCTCCTTTCTCAGGAGTACTCGCATACATTAACATTTCAGAGTCCCAATTGGCCAGAGTTTACTAGCACATAGCCACAGTTCAGGTCAATGTTTACCATCAATTGTTTACACTGTACACAGCCACATTTTAGTTACCTGGGATAAGACAGAGGTTTACTGTCTCTTGCTGGATTTCGTCTTGGTCCAGGTTCGTCAATCACCGGTGGATCGACCACATCTAGTTCGTCTGTAGGTCGATCCACAGGAACCTCAACGTCGTCCGATACTTCAACATCGTCCGATACTTCACAATCATCCGGTAACTCTTCAGATTTAGGGGCTACAGGAGTTGGTAGCAAGTGTCATCGATGTCGTCGCACAACACCCTTTCGTGTATGCACAACGTATGAACGTGGTGTCTGCGCTTGTGCTTGAACCGTTCAACGCATGTCCATGTCTTTAATCCAGACATGTTCGCATGGTCTCAACGGTCGTATATTAGCTACCCGATGATGCCCATCAAATGCTTACTTTTGTTGCTCCTTGATCCCCTTTTGCTTGTTTTTCACCCTTTGGTAGAACGCCCATTTTGGTTTCAAAGGCGATGATATCATTGGCATGGCTGTTCGCAGTTTTCGACCCATCAACAGTTCTGCTGGGCTATAACAGTTCTGCAAAGGTGTTGATCGATAAGAAAGTAATGTTGTTTTCGCGACTATCTCTGGACGCATTGCTGTTGGGATCACCAGACGCCTACCTTTCAATAGTAGTCCCCCTGGATAGTAAGGTCTGCGCTGACTGGCAGGTGTACTTTCCCCTCTGATTCTAACTTTGATCTGTCAGGCCACCCATGCACGCAGTAGTATTGAATCTTTCGACATATTGCATCATCAGCGTGTGCTCGCTTGATTTCCTGCAGTCGCATGTCGGTCATAGGAAGTGCGACAATGAATACCTTGACGTGCATTTGACAGTCATCTTGGAAGCTCTTGTCATCTGCCTGTAAGCTTTCTGTAACTGCAGCCCGCGACAACATGTCTGCAGTGATGAAATATTTTCCAGAGACGTGTGAGATGCTATAACTGAAGCGCATCAGACCATCCGGAATCGCTGTATTCTTGGCGGAAGTTCGTCAAATGTTTTCTTTGCAAGAAGTGGTACGAGAGGCTTGTGATCCGTCTGTATTTGGAATGGCGTGCCGACAAGGAAGTCGTTGTATCTATCGCATGTCCATGGTGGTGTTCGACTGCCGACATTGCTCTTGAAGCATACGCGATTGGTCGTAGTTCGCCATCTGGTTGCCTCTGTAGCAGTACTGCTCCAAGGCTCTGGAGCTGACGTCTGATTGTATTTCATCTGCGTAAAGGTTTTCTGATGTACATTGCCCCACTTCCAGTCATTCTTCTTGCTCAGAAGATCTCGTATTGGTTTTGTGCTCTCCGCTAGTTTTGCTGTGAACTTTCCCATTTGATTAGCCATCCCTAGAAATCGTCGCACACCGCTGACGTCTGTTGGCTCTGGCATTTCTGAATTGCCTTGACCCTCTCGGGATCTGGGCTCACTCCGGATTCGTTTATGATCTGGCCTAAGAACTTCACTTCTGGAACAGAAAACTGACCCTTCTTCTCGTTCAACGTGACCTCGACACCTTGGAGTCTTCTGAAAACAGCCCGAATGCGTTCATCGTGTTGACGTTGTGGATCGCCAAAGACTAGTGTGTCATCCATATGACACAGCACTCCGTCTGTGCCTTCCAGAATTGTGGACATCCGTCGCTGGAAGTATTCTGGTGCCGATGAGATTCTGAAAGGTAATCGGTTGAAGCAGAATCTACCAAATGGTGTCATGAATGTTGTCAGTAAGGCAAACTCTACTGACAACGGGACCTGCCAAAATCCAGAATTTGCGTCCAGTTTGGTGAAGATGCTCTCTCCGGCCAACTGTCCTAGAGTATATTCCACAGATGGCATTTCGTGACGTTCACGATGTACGCTTTCGTTGAGTTTCGTCCCGTCTACGCAGATGCTAACATCATCTTTCTATGGCACTACAACCATCGATGCACACCAATCAGTAGGCTGTTCGATTCTGGGTATCACTCCCATTTTTTCCATATTTTACAGCTCTTTCTTTGTTTTAGCCATCAGTGGCAGAGATCCTCTTCTTGGTACGGTGATGGCGAAAGGCTGGGCATCTTACTTCAAAGTTATTGTGTAAGGACCTTCCATCTTGCCTAATCCTTCGGGGATCCGGGAAGTTGTTCTGGTAGTCATTTGTGCTTTCAACTGGCTCAACTCTTTTGATCATTGCCCAACAATTACTTCTGTATCCCTCAAACAACGTAAATGTTCTGGGTTACTGCCATGGTTTTTCCTCGAAGGACGGTTGTGAACATTGTTAAGCACGCTTTGGTTGCCAACACCAAAGCGTTTCTTGTCTGGTACTTTGAGAGTACTGACATCTTGCAGTTCGCTATACACTTCTTCTGGGATAACAGTTTAGTCTGCCCCAGTGTCAATGCGAAACTGAATGTTTGATTTCCCCAATTGTAGTGCTATCGGCCATCACCCGTTGCTCGTTTTATCTTTCACCGGGCCCATAAATGCGTAATCATCACCACTGCTGTAATTGCGCACTGTTCCTATTTGTAGCAAGGACAGACAAACTGATGCAAAACGTCCCGTTTTTGCGTATTTGTGACACTTCACGTCTCTCGCTGGACTGTGCTGTTTTGAGTGTGGTTCTTTGCCACACCGTCTGCATGCCTTCTGAGCGTGATGGCAAGTTGATCTGTGCCACATCGGCCTTGAATGTGCGAGTGAGTGAGTTGAGTGAGTGAGTGAGTGAGTGAGAGAGTTGAGTGAGTTAGTTAAGTGCATCGAGTGCGTGAGTTGAGTGAGTTGAGTGAGTTGAGTGAGTTGAGGGAGTTGAGGGAGTTGAGTGAATTGAGAGAGTTAAGTGAGTTGAGTGAGTTGAGTGATTTGAGTGAGTTGAGTGAGTTGAGTGAGTTGACTGAGTTGAGAGAGTTGAGTGAGTTGAGTGAGTTGAGTGAGTTGAGTGAGTTGAGGGAGTTGCGGGAGTTGAGGGAGTTGAGGGAGTTGAGAGAGTTGAGGGAGTTGAGGGAGTTGAGGGAGTTGAGGGAGTTGAGGGAGTTGAGGGAGTTGAGGGAGTTGAGGGAGTTAAGTGAGTGAGTGTATGAGAGAATGAATTGAGTTAGTTGAGAGGGTGAGTTGAGTGAGTTGAGTGAGTGAATGAGTCGAATGAGTCGAGTGTGTCGAGTGAGTCGAGTAAGTCGAGTAAGTCGAGTAAGTTATGTGAGTGAGTGAATAGAGAGAGTGATTAATGTATCTAGATGAATTTCCCGAATTGATCTGTGTATCTAGGTGAATTTCATGCCCAAGTCTATAATAAGTTTCGTTCGTGACACTCGTTGATCTAAGTGTTTGGTTCGTGCATGTAGTTGGTTTAAGTTTGGTTCATGGAACTAACTGGTCTAAGTTTTGTTCGTGCAACACGCTAGTCTAAGTTTGGTTCATGAAAGTCGCAAGTCTAAGTTTGATTCGTGTAGCTCGCTTGTCTAAGTTTTATTAGTACAAATCATTGGATTAGTTTTGTTCGTGAGTTTGTTTCATGGAACTCATTAGTTTAATTTTGGTTCGTGCAACTCGTTGGTGTAAGTTTCGTTCGTGCAACTCGCTGGTCTAAGTTTGGTTCGTGCAAATAGTTTGTCTAAGTTTGTTTCATTGAACTCGCTGGTCTAAGTTTGGTTCTTGAAACTCGCTGGTCTAAGTTTGGTTCATAAAACTCACTGTAGGTCAGCATTTGTATGTTGTAGTTCGGTGTTTGTGTGTTCAGGTCGGTGTTGTGTTATTGTTTACGTGTTGTCGGACGGTCTTTATGTGTTGTACGTCAAAGTTTGTGTGTTGAAGGTCAGTGTTTTGCCATGTATACGTATTGTAGGACAGTGTTTGTTTGCTTTGGTCGGTGTTTTGCACTGTTTACGTGTTGTTGGTCGGTGTTTGTGTGTTGTAGGTCGGAGTTTGTATGTTGTAGGTCAGTGTTTACCAATATTTATGTGTTGTAGGTCGGTAGTTGTATATTGTAAGTTGATGTTTGTGTGTCGTAGGTCGGTGTTTGTGTGTTGTATGTAGGTATTTGTGTGTTGTACGTCGACGTGTGAGTGATGTAAGTAAGTTTTTAGCACTGTTTACTTGTTGTAGGTCAGTTTTTGTTTGCTGTTGATCTGTGGTTAGTGCTGTTTACGTGTTGTTGGTCGGTGTTTGTGTGTTGTAGATCAGTGATTGTGTGTTAAAGGTTTGTGTTTGTGTGTTGAAGGTTAATGTTTGTGTGTTGTAGGTAGGTGTTTGTGTGTTGTTTGTCAGTGGTTGTGTGCTGTAGGTCAGTGCTTATGTGTTTTAGGTCTGTGTTTAACACTGTTTATGATTGTGATTGTGTGTGGTAGGTCAGTACTTATGTGCTGTTATAAATCAGCTTTTGTGTGTTGTAGGTCAGTGTTTGTGTGTTGTATGTTGGTGTTGTTTTGTGTTGTATGTCGGTGTATGTATGTTGCAGGTCGGTATTTGTGTGTTTTAGGTCAGTGCTTAGCACTGTTTTGTGTTGTAGGTCAAAGTTTATATGTTGTAGGTTGGTGTTTAGCACTGTTTACGTGTTGTAGGTCGGTGTTTGGGCGTTGTAGGTCAATGTATATATATGTTGGAGATTGGTGATTAGCACTGTTTACGTGTTGTATGTCGGTGTTTGTGTGTTGTGTGTTAGTGTTTGTATGTTATAGGTCAGTGTTTTTGTATTGTAGGTCTGTGTTTGTATGTTGTAGGTCGGTGTTTTTGTGTTGTAGGTTACTGTTTGTATGTTGTAGGTCAGAATTTTTGTGTTGTTGTGTGTTTTAGTGTTGTAGGTCGGTGTCTGTGTGTTGTATGTTGGTGTTTAGCACTGTTTACGTGTTGTAGGTCGGTAGTTGTATTTTGTAGGTCAATGCTTGGTGTCGTATGTTGGTAATTGTGTGTTGTATGTCGGACAGAATTACTATCAGTTTGAGCGATTTACCACACATACCTACGCACATAGCCACTAGTTTGACTGATCTACCACGCGTACCTACATAGACAGCCGCCAGGTTGACTGATTCACCATGCGTACCTACGCAGATATCCACCGGTTTGACTGATTTAGCAGAGAAGTTCCGATTTGATAATGACTGTAAGCTATACGTAGGTTTTCGAAATATACAGGGTTCTTTCAGCATGTGTAATGACATATTCCATGATATGCTTGACCTATTTAAGCACTACCGTACGAAAATAATACTAAGGTTCTAATTCCAAGATGGTCGCCCTGTTCGAAAAAAGAGGCTTTACGTTCTGCTATAACATAGCACTATATGTATTCTACATTAGGCCTTATTATAACACCACATTTTAGACACGACGTCACCAGTCATACAAGCGTCAGTCCATAAGAAACGCCTCGGCATACGGGACAACCAGTGTCGTGTGTAACAGATTTAAATGCTGTTTGGTATAAAACAAATTCCCTATCTTTTAACATTAGTCTGGTTCCGGTGGCTCCGATGGTTCAGAGACGACATGAATTTTTTTTCCATATCCTTTAACATAGTGGTCCAAATTTCCACCCTATCTTTTAACATTGGGACCTTGTTCCGTTCCTTTGGGCAACAGAATTTGCACTGTTTTGGATCGGAGCAAAAATGTCCATCCTATCTTTTAACATGGGTTCCTTTTACAAAAATCTAAGCTCCCTCGTAAACCGCCTACTATGCTATTCCCCCCGTTTTCGAGCCTTGACTTTGTGAGGTGTAGCAGTACAAACAATGTTCTAATCTAACGTGTTACTTGGACTTGGCAACAACAAATAAGTAAGTTGATGCTTACTTGGAGTTCAGTAAAGCCTTTGATTCAGTGTGCCATCCACTGTTAATTAATATACTTAGATCATATAGGTATCTAGCCTCGATTACCCAGGCGCCGTGAGGTGGCAGCACATTTTCGCACCCTCACAACTTTTTCGCCCCTCACAATGCTCTGCCAATGCTACCGGTAGGGCGGCTTTACCCCAGATTCAGGTAGAAACGATGATTGGCTGTCAGGCCAACTATAAAATAACAAATTAAATAAGGATACAGTGGTGTCTTTCAGATCCTAAGACGCTATTCGTCTTTTCAGTTTACCCCGTGTTTTGGAGAGAGTACACCCCTGTTGTTTTGTTGCTGTTTGTACTGGCGTGGTGCAGCCATGATGTCAATTGCGACATAATAAATTTGGTCTTTCTCATATAATTATGGTGTTATTGTCAAAGGCAACATAATAAATTGGCGACAAGGATTGCAAATACTCCTAGCAGTCATGGAACACGAAGGATTGCCCGTGTTTGCAACAGAACCAGCGGAGACAGAGGCTCAACGTTGGGACCGATGGTTAAAACGTTTCGTAAACTTTACTGTGGCAAAGCGGATCACAGACGATGCACAAAAGAAAGCAATGCTTCTACACTACGCTGGCGAGGAGGTGTTCGACTTGGGTGAGTCAGAAGGGATCGTCGATGGAACGACATTTGACGATACTAAGGCGCGAATGCTGACAAAATATTTTCTCCGACGACGCAATGTTGAATACGAAACATTCGTGTTTCGCCAGGCGGCGCGACTGATAGATAAGAGATTGGACAAATTTAATGCAAGATTGCGACAAATTGCAAGAAATTGCAATCTCCACGATGTAGAAAGGGAAGTGCGTTCCCAAATAATACAAAAATGTCAAAACAGCAAAGTGCGAGACAAGGGACTGAGCGACCCAAATATTACCCTGGCCGATTTTTTAAAAGTACTGGCGTACTTTAGAGGCAGCACACTCACAATTCCAAGCGATGGCCAGCAGTGGTATCGTTGTGGAGGGGCCGAAAATACACAAGGTATCTAGCAAACAGCAGACACAGCCACGGCATGGTATACGCCAATCGATACCCAGCAGAGGTAGGAATTTTCGCAAAAATTGTTATCGATGTCATCGTGAAAATCCCTTTTCGAGAGTTTGTCGAGCAGCAAATGAAACACATGTTGTACAAAACGTGTCACAGAATGTTCCGTCGGTACCACATATATCGTACGATGAATACAGCAAGAGCATGTATCACACTTCAGAGAACCATGGCAGTCATGTCAAACCGTATATGCGTGCAGTGACAATAAACGGCGTGCCAGTTATGATGGAGATTGACACTGGTGCAACTACATCCATCATCAGTTCGAGGTAGTTCGAGCAAATTCAGCAAAGTATTCAGCTGACTAGTGAGTATTTGCCCAGTTTGCGAACTTATTCTGGACACATGATACAGCCAGCAGGGGGCATGACAGTGGAGGTGTGTCACCAGGAACAGGCGTACACTCTGCCTTGTTTGGTAATGACTTGAAATGGTCCAAATTTGCTCGGTAGGGACTGGCTAGAGAGCATGAAATTAAACTGGTCAGCAGTGCATCGAGTGGATAAAGTTGACTATGCTGTCATGTTTCCAGAGCTGCTCAAAGATGGACTGGGAAAATTGAAGAATGTTGAAGGAAAACTGTACGTTGACAGCGAAGCTGTGCCGCGTTGTTTCAAACCATGTACTGTTCCTCTAGCTTTGAGAAGCAAAGTTGACAATGAACTTGATCGACTGCAAGCTCAAGTCGTGATCGTACCAGTAGAGCATTCAGACTGGTCGGCGCCTATCGTACCGGTTTTGAAAGCGAATGGAGAAGTGCGCATTTGTGGTGATTACAAACTTACCGTGAACACAGCTCCAAAAGTTGACAAGCATCCGATTCCAAATATTGAAGACCTACTCAAAACTTGCAGGTGGTGTGGTGTATTCCAAACTGGACTTGTGTCATGCCTACGAACAGGTGGCTCTCAGTGAGGAGTCGCAGAAGCTAACCACGATCACTACACTGAAAGGCTTGTTTCAGTATACACGGCTCTGCTACGGTGTATCGTCTGCACCCGGTATATTCCAAAGTGCTACGGAACAACTCGTTCAGGACATACCGATGTTGGCAGTCTATCTCGATGACATCTTAATGTCTGGTCGCACTCTCGAAGAAGCTGGAGCGAATCTTCTGACTGTTTTGGGTCGACTACAAACAGCAGGTCTGCGGCTCAGAATAGAGAAGTGTTCTTTCATGGAAGAATCTTGTGTCTACCTGGGTCATCGACTGGATGCAGAAGGGATTCACCCTACTAACGAGAAGTTAATCGCGCTGCAAAATGCTCCAGAACCGAAGTCAGTATCAGAGCTGCGAAGCTACTTGGAATGGTGAATTATTACCACAAGTTTCTGAAGAACCCCCGTGCAGTTCTAGCGCCACTGCATCAGTTGTTGCAAACAGACAATCCGTGGCACTGGCGGTCAGCACAATCGCAAGCGTTCGAAAAGTCGAAAGCATTACTGCAATCGTCGCACGTGTTGGTGCGTTACGATCCGCGATTACCACTGGTGATATGGTGTGATGCATCGCCATATGGCATCGGAGCTGTGCTATCACATCAAATGGCGGATGGCTCGGACAAACCTATCGCATTCGCATCGCGAACATTCGTGCCAGCCGAGAAAAAGTATGCGCATATTGAGCGAGAAGGCCTTTCTATTGTATTTGGCGTCGCAAAATTTCACAAATATGTATACGGCCGAGATTTTGTCATTCAGACAGACCACCGCCGGCAATTGGGTCTACTGAAGGAGAATAAGATGATTTCATCACTCGCGAGAGCTAGAATACAGCGATGGGCGCTGACATTGTCGAATTATCAATATCACCTGCAATACAAACCTGGTGTACAAAACACCAACGCAGATGGTCTGAGCAGACTACCGTTACCAACGAATACAGCTTTTGTTCCGGTGCCAGAGGAAGTGGTTCTGTCGTTGTCAGTTGTCAACGACACACCAATAACTGCGACCGAAATAGCACAGTGGACATTTCGAGATACAGTGTTGTCAAAAGTGTTGAACTTCGTTATGCAAGGCTGGCCATCTGATGTTGAAGAGGAGTTTGCAGCATACAGGAGAAGGAAGGGTGAACTGTCCATAGAGCAAGGGTGCTTTCTATGGGGATCTCGCGGTATCATACCAGCACCAGGACGAGAGAAACTACTCGACGAACTTCATGAGTTTCATCCTGGGATCGTGAGAATGAAGGCGTTGGCACGCAGTTATTGACGCGAAATTCGAACTCAAAGTGCGTAGTCGTGGTGTATGTCAAGAACACAGCAAGTTGCCAGCAAATGTAAACTTGCACCCGTAGGAGTGGCCAGTCAAAGCGTGGTATCGCGTACATATCGACTACGCTGGTCCGTTCGAAAGAAAAATTATTCTGGTCATTGTGGATGCTCATTTAAAATACATTGATGCGCATGTCATGACATCCTCGACTACCGCGGCTACCATATTGCGGCTTCGTCAGACATTTGCGACGCATGGACTGCCATGCACTCTGGTGACAGATAATGGAACTGCTTTCACCAGCCAAGAATTTCAGAACTTCTGCAAGTACAATGGCATCAAACACATCCGCAGGGCGCCATTCCACCAACGGGCTCGCAGAAAGGGCTGTACAAACAATCAAAGACGGTATAAAGAAAATCAACGGTGGTGATCTCGAAACCAGGATGTATCAATTCCTGTCACGATATCGCATAACGCCTGAAACGACAACTGGTCAAACGCCTGCAGAGATGCTTATGTCAAAACGACCACGATTCAGACTTGATCTCGTGTACCCGGCAGAGGGAAATCGTGTGTTAAACAAACAAGCCACTGCACGAGAAAATCACGAAGCAGCTGTACCCGAGCGAGCAGTCTTTGCAGGTGATGCAGTTTGGGCCAAGAACTTTGCAGGTAAACCAAAATGGCTACCCGGAGTCCTTCAGACGCGCACGGGTCCAGTGTCGTTAATCGTCAGTCTGACTGATGGACGCGTATGGACACGTCACGTGCCCGCATTCCGGTGGAGAATGTCGGCATGACATTACCGCCACCACCAGGTGTCGGGGTTGTCCCACCTCTAGAAGGTGTTAAACTGGCACCATCGCCGGTAGTGAAATCGCCATCCCGTGAGACGGTGATTACGTCGTGTATTTCACCGAAAGTGCCTCCACCAACAGAGCGAGAGATGGCACCTGAACTTCGCAGGTCCGTACGTTTGTCCAAACCCCCGATCTGATTGGATTTATTAACCACTGTTGGTTTTATGGGTGTACACCGAACGCTGCCCTGTGACGTTTGTTATTTCTGATGCCTTAACTAAAATAGCAATTGCGGACACTTGTGTTGGTTAGACTTGTTTTGCGATTACTGACATTTCACAGTTTAAGAAGAAAAAAAATACGCATGGAAGAATGTGGTGTCTGTCACATCCTAAGACGCGATCCGTCTTTTCAGTTTACCCCGTGTTCTGGAGAGAGCAGACCCCTGTTGTGTAGTTGCTGTTTGTACTGGCGTGGTGCAGCCATGATATCAATTGCGACATAATAAATTTGGTCTTTCTCACGTAATTATGGTGTTATTGTCAATGGCGATATAATAGATACACCTTATCAGATAATACTATACTATAAAAACTATTCAACATCAAACTTATATTGAAACATGTCACACACAAAATAAATAGAAATACATTTTTGCAGTGGTTTATGTTTATCCTGAACTAGGATAGACATGCTGAGTGTTACTATCTAGCAGATAACATTTAAAAGGCGGCTTCAGAACAAGACTCTCTTCCCGGCGAAGTCACGCAGGGTGTGGGTATCCTTGAAAATGCACTAACGCAGGGGTGGATCCAGAAAGCGAGTCTGGGGGGAGGCACACAAACTTCCACTGGCGGCCGAATCAAATGGTGTAGATAATTTGTTGCTGCCGCGCCACCAAAACTTCAGTAGATCCGCAGTCTCGACTCAACTGGTGACATCGGAAGACGGGGAATGCTGTCGACAAAGTTTCGCCGCCGGTCTTTCAAACGGTCTACGACCACGTGGACACTTTCAAACCGAATCTCGCCCGGCTGCGTGACTTCGCCGGGAAACAGAATATGACCAAGATCACGCGTTATGAATGCACGTATCTAGTACCGCTCCTACGGTGCTCCCGCGCCTGGATAATCTAGGTTAGTGCAACTCGAGAATCCACATTGCGTACGCTGTCAGCAGCAAATGTTTTTGGCGAGCAGCCAATAGCACACCGCAAGCGAGTTATTTTAGAGCGACGGCCGCGGTCAAGGTCGCGAAGCTTAATTACGCCAACCGGAAGTCAGACAAGCGGCTCGTGTGTGGCTGGCATTTAACGAGTAGCTGGTGTGTCGTTCTAAATTGTTGTAATAGTAATTTCTTTTAACACAATGGTGTTTGTGTCAATTAAATGGTTAAGCAACATAACGAATCAAGTTTAGGTAATCGATACCATACATAATCTTAGACAGCTAGCACTATCATTAAAACATATTAGGACGCATATTAGGCACTACAGAACGCGTGATATAAGATATTTCTAGCAAAATTTTTAATAAATAATTAACTGTTTCTGAGGCGATAATAATTGTTTTATTGTTATCCTTCCATCCTTCCATCCATCCATCCATCCATCCATCTATCCATCCATCCATCCATCCATCCATCCATCCATCCATCCATCCATCCATCCATGCTTCCATCCATCCATCCATGCTTCCATCCATACATCCATACATCTATACATCCATACATCCATACATCCATACATCCATACATCCATACATCCATACATCCATACATCCATACATCCATCACCATTTGAGTGAAAAACACCAAGTGCAGTAATCTTTATAACACGACGTACTTTTCACCATTAGTATGTTTCCAATCGGCACTATGACATGTACTTTCATTTTGCATTGCCTAATACGTTTACAACAAATAACGTATCATTTTCATATTACCAACTCTCCTTCCATTACTTCCAACATATCGCATTTATAGTCAACAGAACGCACGCACTGGATTTCTTACAGTTCGCAGTCATGCAAAAATCGATCCAAGCTTCAGCTACGTTGTACAACGAAATCTGCGACCGTTAGTGGGAAGCCGAAACACGGCACCAGTGATTCTTTTTTGGCGATTTAATTTACGTACGCTTTGGTATCGTCTATATGCTTGGTATCGTGTATACCCTCGGTACCGTCAAGGTTCAACTTCTATTAAAAATAAGAAATGTGGACTATGCTTCTAATCTATCAGTATTACTTACCTTATTAGTTAAGGGGTATCTCAAATACGTGAAGCAACACTGTTTAATATTTAAAACTGTGACCTGGGATAACATATATATGTCATACAATCGGTAACGTAAAACACTGTCCAATGTAAAAATAGGTATATTCGGTATTATTACAGATTCCTAAATTATGCGATGCCAATTTAACCAGTGCCCGTTTTTATCTAGGTGGTTTAGCAGAGTACTCGGATTTTTATAAATTGTCTTTTTATTATTGTTTAATCTTGCGTATTCTGTGAGCGTACTTTCAAAACACTACCGTAATGTTTTGAGCGTACCCTCAACACACTACAGTCATGCTCAAAACACTACCCAATTTCAAAACACTACCATCAATGTATTTTACTAGCCAATTAAACCTTGGGTCTAGTTGGACTCAGTTAGTCGACGAATATAATAGTTAGCATGAAATATCATACACATATTGATAATTATTAAGTTTAATGTCATTATTGTAATTAGTGATGGTATCAATTAGTTATGGTTGGGGATAGTGTTAGTTATAGCGTAATCTTTGAAACAAGTGAGACGACGAAAATAAATAGTTAGTGTGATAATCACATGACGGGACTAAATAATGTTTTGTTAGAGCTAAGGCATTTATTATAATTAGGTATGGTTGGAGTAAGCTATGATGGGTTAGGGTTATATACAGCATAATCGATAAAACCAATCAGACGATTGTAATAACTAGTTATTGTGAAACACCGCTATTAATTATGGTTTAGGTTATTATTAGTTATGTAATCGTAATCTATGGAAACAATCAGACGACGGGAATAAATAGTTAGTGTGAAGCGTCATTATACAATAAGATTAAGGTGTGTGTGCATATGTATATATATATATATATATATATATATACACCCCAATATTTCCACAATTTGTTTAGAATGTATTCGCGGATTTGGTTAAGATACATCAGCCTGAAGTCCATATCCACAGCTATTTGCCTACCCCTACAATATTTGGTTTATGCACATCCCCCGGATGTTTTCCCAGACGTTCCCGATAAAGCAATAGAAAAATAGAATGACGCTACCCGCACTCGTGCACCCCATGAACGCACCGTTGACACGACGA
>OZ023210.1:44792549-44800487 GCA_963995525.1 Escarpia spicata
GCCCTACACATGTCCAATATCACTGGCGTCGGAGCGTAGTGAATACTCGGAGGGCTGAGAATCACCAGAAACCTCCAATTAAAGATCAGACCACATTAGACTACGTCAGACTGCAGTGTATTGATCGGCACCGATTGTGCCAAACTTGAAACCGGTGTGACGTCATAATCACATAAACTTGAATACCGTCCACTACGTTGATTGTAGTTGGTGTCGGTCTGCAGTATTCGAAAGTGTTCAAGTTTACGTGATTATGTTGACACGCTGGCTTCAAGTACGGCACATTGAGAGCCAGTCATTTAGGCGGACACACAGCAGTCTGACGTAGTCTGATGTAGTCTGACGTGATTTGGTCTGGTCCAGGTCTGGTCTGATCTGGTCAAGTCGAGCAAAAGTACCAGTGTATCCCGGCCTTTAGGGATCATCCCAGAACGCCGATGTCCGATATCTGACGAAATTACTTTCGTTTTGGGGAGGGAGGATTCATAACGCTAGTTTACGCTTCGGATAGATACTGATAATATATTGATATCATCATATCAGTGTTTATAAACTTTCGTCTGAGGGGATGGGGGTGGAGGAATGAGCACAGATGAAAGTGATTTGTTCTGATATCCGATATCGACGATCTGAGATGATCTCTAAGTGGATAGATAAAATCAAAATCTGCTTCCTTGTTAAAATATATTTTCCTAGTTCAAATGTATTTGAAGATAGTAAATTAAGATAATAAAATATGCTTATTGGTTCTTTTTGAGAGGATACTCTAATTCTCATCCAAAACACAGCGTAATAAGCTTAATCAGAGATACCTTGTCGATTCCAATATGTCACATCGCCTAGTGAATCTGCTTCTTGATGAAAATACTTTGATGAAATATAGGTGGATCGTACTAGCGCAGTAGCTAAAGTACCGGACTTTCAATCGAGAGAACCGGTGTCCGAATCCTGTGCATCCGTGTCGAACCTTGGACAAGTTCGTTCACTCTACGTTGCTCCAGCTCACTCAGCTGTACAAATGAGTACCTGGCTGTAGACAACGGTGGATATTTGCGTACGAATAACTTTTCGCGCATTAATTGCAGCATAACCTAAATGCTTCCCTGAAAAGTCAAGGTTGTATTTGATTGAACAAGTCTGCCAGGGAGTAAAGTGGGTCCCTTAAAGACTACGCGAAATGAACCGTTTATATTCCCAATCAGAATGAAATATAATTTTAAAATAATGTCCTGATATTAAACTAGTTTTTACCACAACTCTACTCTTAAATTTGTTCACCCTTTTCAAGGCCCCTTTTGGTCGCGCTTTTCTGTACATTTTCTGCACAGTTTGTTGCTACACCTCGCGGTCGTTGTGACGTCACCGCAGGTAGCACCGCTAGGATTTAGCATGGCGCTCATTTATGCGGGTTGTTGTTTCAGGTCGTACCTAAAATTGCAATCGCAGAATTAACATTGTTTTACATTATCGACGTAAAGATTATAATCGTACCTACAACTGTGTCGCTGGATGCACACATGATTTTTTTACTTTTGTGTTAATGCCGTTTGAACATTGCGAATGCTCAAACTTGCAATGACATTTAATATTTGTTGACATCACAGTAAAGATAATAAACGTATCTACAAATTTGTCGCTGGATGTACAAAGGCCCTACCTGTGGTGACGTCAGCAACATGTGACGTGCTGTGACACGCAAATGACCACGTTTGAACGGGCTTCTTGTTAAACAAAACTTGATAAATCCATCTCAACATGGTTTTTTTAAAGCGAGGTCATGCTTAACAAATATGTTATGTTTTTTGGAAGACATCACTAAGTGGGTAGATGAGGGATCACCAGTAGATATCGTCTACTTAGATTTTCAAAAAGCTTTCGACAAAGTACCACATCAAAGATTACTGCTTAAACTGAAGGCCCATGGCATAGGAAATGGTATAATAAACTGGATAGAACAATGGCTGATTGACAGAAGACAACGTGTAGTAGTTGATGGGGAGGCTTCACACTGGAAATCGGTATTGAGTGGGGTACCACAGGGATCAGTATTAGGACCTATATTATTCTTAATATATATCAACGATTTGGATGATGAAATAACAAGCAAGGTGTTGAAATTTGCGGATGATACAAAAGTGTTTAGAAGGACTAAAAGTGATGGAGATAGACAGCATTTATAAGATGATCTTGACAGGTTGATCAAATGGTCTGAAAAGTGGCAAATGCTGTTTAACTTTGGGAAATGTAAATGCCTCCACACAGGACATGGGAACGAAGAGGTAGAATATACAATGGGGGGTACTGTACTAAGTACTACTGTAAAAGAAAAGGACTTAGGTTTAACCATTAGTGCTGATATGAAGGTTTCAGAGCAGTGCGGAATTGCAGCTTCAAAGGGAAATCAAATCCTTGGATTAATTAGGCGAAATATAACGTATAAGGAAAAAGAGCTAATAATACCGCTGTACAAAACGATAGTTAGGCCTCATTTAGAATATTGTATTCAAGCATGGAGGCCATATCGCAGGAAGGACATAGATATGCTAGAAAGAGTGCAGAGGAGAGCAACTAAAATTATACCAAAACTGAGGGATCTTAGTTACGAAATACGCCTAAAAAATGTGGTTTAACAACACTAGAGACCAGGAGATTGAGAGGAGATCAGATAGAAGTGTTTAAAATATTGAAGGGTTATGAAAACATTGATAGAAATATTTTTTTTCTCAGTTAAGAAAGATAGAAGGACTAGAGGACATGAACTTGCATTAGCAAAGGAGCAGAGTAGATTGGATATAAGAAAGTTTTCATTTTCACAAAGGACTGTAAATGAATGGAACAGATTACCTGCTGATTGTGTGGGTGCTAGTAGCGTGAATATGTTTAAAAATAAAATCGACACATACCTCAGACGGGCGGGATACACATAGATAAAAGGGTCGGACTCTCGATAAGCCAAAGGGCTTCCTTGTCCACCTGCCACCTAGAGTTAATTCTCTGGGTGGCAATCTTGTTAAATCTTGTTAAATCTTAGTGACATGAGTTCGCAATGAACAGGCTTCACATTTGGCACATACTTAACAAAAGTATTAAGTTTATGTATGCGAAGTTTCCAAGACATTAAAAATTTCATTTCACTTAGTCTTTAAGCGAATTTTGTTATAAAGTTGACAATTAAAAAATAAACTTTTCTCTATGAATAATCTTCTCCTCTTATCTAGCTATATATATGCTTAAACCTGGGGCATTTTTCTATTATAACTGCTATACATGAAGGATGTTTTAGGCCACCACCTGATTTTTGCATCTCCAAACTGTTCCTCCGAAACGGGCCCCTGCACATCCATTAGTATTATTTAAGCATCATCACACATTCAGTCCATTAGTTGTATCCTCCCCCCGTCTTCCGATGTAATCAGTCCAGCTGAGACAGCCGAGAAGCTGAAGTTACAGCGACGCAGCGGCGACCATTTTTCAACACCACCTCCCATCCCCGGTCTTCCGATGTACTGATCCGACAGCACGACAGCGGAGTCGTGCTGAAGCTCCGACACCCTATATGAATTTGGTTCGACCGCCTGTGTAGGTTTGTGTGCCCCCAGACTACCCTCTCTAAACCCGCCCCTGCATATTATTCGACTTTTGCTTTGTTGATTGATCTCCTTTCAGCATAAGGGAGACAATCGCTATGCGGTTGTAATATCATGGTTTGGTCATATATAGGTCTACGTACCTTGATAATATTATATTTCTGTATATATTGTACTTATTGATTATATAATAATACAATGTATCCATACAGCTCATATTGACGCTATTTAAAATATATTAGTGATAGTATTGGTAAGTGCATTATTATGATTACTATTATTATTATTACAAAACTGGGTAATATACAATGTAAATAAGTTCTTAAAATATAAACCGCATATCAGAACACACACTGTATATTTACTCGAGCGAATGGACTTGAGAATATACATGCAGAATAGAGACGATAGTTTTGCAAAACCAAACTTTATTAAACGTGGCAAGGAAGCGGCTTGTTATTTCACTTTCTAGGGAGACATCATTAAGTTATATTGTTACATCCCCTCTGTTTTACAAGCAACATGTACTTAACCAAAACTAACTAAAATAATTATTAAAGTAACAAACTCATTACGTCTATGGATCAGCATCAGTGCTTCGAAGTGATATAAATAAAATAAACTTGCCAAAACCTGAATGCTACATAACTGTATTACAAAACGTTTCAGCTAACACTAAACACTATATAACACACTCTATTTCACTACAACAGCAACACTCCTGATGTCATGTTCTAAAGCCAAAATGGCAAGGTCAACATACAAACGCTCAGTTATGAGAACAGGACCAGAAAACATGTCATACTCATACGAATATGGCGAAAAAAGAACATATGGAATAGGATGGAACATCAACAAGTCATCACACTTGCGAGTCCACATCAATCTAGTTTGTATTCATCAATGTTCAAGTAAGTATCACCAACTGTTCATTTAGACACAACGTAGTCCTTGTATGAACACACGGATGAAACATCTACAATTAACATACATGCGAGTCCACATCAGCTTTGACTTGTTGATTCTCTCGGACTTCCGGGGTGTCGTTGGACGTATAGGAGAGTGTGGCTCTGTCCAGTCACTCTGGTGTTGTTGTTCAACCGGTGTGTTCTGGTGAATTTCAACCGGTGTGTTGGCCCGAATTGGTTCAACTGGAGTGACCAAATGATCATCTTGGGTTGGGATATCCATGGACTCCTCAACCAACACGTGAGGTTGTGTTTCGTGTGTTCTTCTTAGGTGTACACGGTTTCGCCTCTACACTGTTCCCTCACTATCTTCACCTTCATAGGACCTTTCATCCTTTGCTTTCTTCCATAACTTGACTCCAACGGCGTCATTCGGACGATATCGCCTTGATGCGGATGTGGGAGATCTGTAGCAAATTTGTCATAGTACTTTGCTTGATGGCATTGCGTCCTTTTCAACATATCTGTTCAGATGGTGGTCTGAAACATCCTTCATGTATAGTAGTTATAATAGAACAATTCCCCAGGTTTAAGCATATATATAGCTAGATAAGTGGAGAAGATTATTCATAGAGAAAAGGTAATGTTTTAAATGTCAACTTTATAACAAATTTCGCTTAAAGACTAAGTGAAATGAAATTTTAAATGTCTTGGAAACTTCGCATGCATAAACGTAATACTTTTGTTACGTATGTGCCAAATGTGAAGCCTGTTCATTGCGAACTCATGTCACTAAGCCCGTTCAAACGTGGTCATTTGCGTGTCACAGCCCGTCAAATGTTGCTGACGTCACCACAGGTAGGGCCACTGAGCGCGCCCTGTCCTTTAGCATGGCGAGCTGCTGTGCAGCCTGTTGTTTTAGACTATACATGAAATTGCAATCGCTGAATTTAATACTTTTATATATCACCGTAAATATAATTTTCTTATCAACAAGTTTGTCGCTGGAGGTACACAGGAAATTTGTTACAACAATTTAACTTTTTTGAGTTATTGCCGTTTGAACATGGTAAATGCTCAATCTTGCATTACATCATCTGCATCGCATACATTGCAGATTTAAGCATTCTCGATGTTCGAACCGCAATAACTCAAAAACCAAACAACAAATCCCTTGTACATCCAGCGACAAATTTGTAGATACGTTTATTATCTTTACTGTGATGTCAAAAAATATTAAATGTCATTGCAAGTTTGAGCATTCGCAATGTTCAAACGGCATTAACACAAAAGTAAAAAAATCATGTGTGCATCCAGCGACACAGTTGTAGATAAGATTATTATCTTTACGTCAATAATGTAAAACAATTTTAATTCTGCGATTGCAATTTTAGGTACGACCTGAAACAACAACCCGCATAAATGAGCGCCGTGCTAAATCCTAGCGGTGCTACCTGCGGTGACGTCACAACGACCGCGAGGTGTAGCAACAAACTGTGCAGAAAATGTACAGAAAAGCGCGACCAAAAGGGGCCTTGAAAAGGGTGAAAAAATTTAAGAGTACAGTTGTGATAAAAACTAGTTTAATATCAGGACATTATTTTTAGATTATATTTAATTCTGATTGGGAGTATAAACGGTTCATTTCGCTTAGTCTTTAAGGGACCCATTTTACTCGCTGGCAGACCTGTTCAATCAAACACCACCTTGACTTCTCAGGGAAGCATTTAGGTCATGCTGCAATTAATGCGCGAAAAGTTATTCGTACGCAAATATCCTTCGTTGTCTACAGCCAGGTACTCATTCGTACAGCTGAGTGAACTGGAGCAACGTAGAGTGAACGAACTTGTCCAAGGTTCCACACGGATGCATAGGATTCGGACACCGGTTCTCTCGATTGAAAGTCCGGTACTTTAGCTACTGCGCTAGTACGCTCCATCTATATTTCATCAAAGCATTTTCATCAAGAAGGAGATTCACTCGGCGTTGTGACATATTGGAATCGACAAGGTATCTCAGATAAAGCATATTACGCTGTGGTTTGGAAGAGAATTAGAGTAACCTCTCAAAAAGAACCAACAAGCATATTTTACTATCTTAATTTACTATCTTCAAATACATTTGAACTAGGAAAATATATTTGAACAATAAAGTTGATTTTGATTTTATCTAACCACTTAGAAATCATCTCAGATGTCCGATATCTGATATCAGAAGAAATCACTTTCATCTGGGCTCATTCCTCCACCCCCATCCCCTCAGACGAAAGTTTATAAACACTGATATGATGATATCAATATATTAACAGTATCTATCCGAAGCGTAAACTAGCGTTGTCCGACGCCAAACGAAACTGCCTATGAATCCTCCCTCCCCAAAACGAAAGTAATTTCGTCAGATATCGGACACCGGCGTTCTGGGATGATCCCAAAGGCCGTGATACACTGACACGTTTGCCAGACTTGACCAGATCAGACCAGACCAGACCAGACCAAACCACGTCAGACCACATCAGACCAAGAAAACCAAGCTCAGAGGCGCATCAAAACAAAAAGATTGGTCAATCTCAAAATCCATAAGTAGTTTTCCTGTTGTCAATGTGGTCTGATCTTTAATTGGAGGTTTCTGGTGATTATCAGCCCTCCGAATATTCACTACGTTCCGACGCTAGTGATATTGGACATGTGTAGGCCCACCGATTATTGTGGTTTACTATTGGCCACGTTCATGCACTATTGACTACATGACATACATACGCTATTACGCAATGTCGGTGATATTTCCATATTCCCGGAATATAGGTCACGCTGATTGGAAACACGACGTAAGGTAAACTCAGCATGACGTCATTCGTCTTGCACTCTCTCTCTCTCTCTCTCTCTCTCTCTCTCTCTCTCTCTCTCTCTCTCTCTCTCTCTGTGTTTGTGCGTGCGTGCGTGCGTGCGTGCGTGCGTGTGAGTAGGTGTGTGTGCGTGCGTGTGTGCGTGCACGTGTGTGTGTGCATGTGTGTGTGCTTGCGTGTTTGCATGCGTGCGTGTGTGTGTGTGTGTGTACGTGCGTGTTTGTGTGTGTGTGTTAAGGTACATTCTATGTGTGTCATGGTTGTTCTGGTTCCAGTACCTAATCAAACCTCTGACAAAGAACTTTAGTTCATGACTATTACACAAAAGAGACAACTGAAACGTCTGTGCATACTGTTCACTCCATTACCGTAATATATTGCATGCATGGTCAGATGTAATTAATGATGTAATTAAAATAGAAACTGTTGAGAAGTGTGTGTTTTTTTGGCAAAAATACCACTTTCGTTATGTTTCTATGCATACAATTTTTTAACAGTCGGTAATACTTCAACATTCCCGGAAATAGGTCACTGATATCGACTTTGGAAGTAGCAACCAGCATGAGGTCATGCGATTGATACTTGATTACTAATTAATCTC
>OZ023210.1:44800687-44903187 GCA_963995525.1 Escarpia spicata
TCTCTCTCTCTTTCTTTCTCACACACACAAACACACACACATACACACACACAAACACATACACACACACATACACACACACTCTCTCTCTCTCTCTCACACACACACATACACACACACACACACACACACACACACACACACACACACACACACACACACACACACACACACACAACCACACACACACACACACACTCACACGCACACGCACACGCACACGCACGCACACGCCAGATCGGCATCCCAGGCATTCGAAAACAATAAACAACACACATGTGCTTTAGCGTATCAGGATGAAGATTATAATTCCAAAGTGGCTGTACGAAGGTACGTATTACACTATCGCAGTTAGCAACAAGAACGCGCAGCCGTGTATTAATTCAACGAGAATTGCAACTTGCAAACGTTTACACTCGACTCGAGCCTGTCGAGGCTGACTTTAAGTTCTAACTCAACAGTCTAAGTCTAAGTCTAAGACAGTCACCATATCAGCCAGAGATTCAGTCAGAGAGTGACAACGAGCATAATATTTGATATGTATTATATTTGGTTACGCAGGATGTTGTTAATAAGCTGTTATTCCGACAATACATATTGAGAGTAGATGACGTGAGGGTGCGAAATGACAAGTAACTTTGGTTTGGTAGTAGTAGGTCCCTGTTGATCGTGCAAGTAACTTAGTCAGGGAGCATCCGTAATTTCGTGCAACAGAACGTCAATACGGGAGTATTATGTTGGTGATCGTAATAATTAGTATTAAAACATTTTTTGTGACTCATATTTTTTATACTATTACTGCAGAATATTGTTGATTTGCATTGTATTTTATGCAACATAATTTAGATTTTTATATGACAAGCATGATGGTGATGATTTTATTCAATATAAAAGTGTAAACGTGTAAATACATAAAATATCAATACATCTAGAGTACACCATATATAAGGATTACACACGTTTATGCACATATGCCGGCGGCTATTCTCATGTATTTACCAATATATGTATATATTTTCACCACAGCAATATATGAATACATAATAATATATGTAATTTGAATTATGATATTGCTAGAGACCACACTGCAACCCATGAATGAGAATGAAAGGAGGCAGAGGAGGGGCTAGAGGCGGTCACCCGGGCCAGGCAGACACAGGGAGGATACATAGTCTGCGGCAGGCCCACGTTTGATCAATCCAGGTAATTTCAAATTTATAACAATCAACCACGTATAAGTTATCAACAAATTTTAATGTGCACATTTAAATATACCACATTTGTTTTAATACACATTTTAATAATAAAATTTTGGGCATGGAAAACTAGATTGACTTCTGCACTTGTATATTATACCCACAAGTGTATCAACACAGACATATTAATACACCTTTAAACAGTATTTAGCATATGGCGATGACTCTGAAATAAGTTTATAAAATAAATTAGTCATTCTTGAAGAAGGTAGACATACGTATTATGAACCTTTGAATACTTGACGAGGAAAATATATTGTTAGCATCACAATAACACCTCATTCTGTCATTTCCAAAATTCACCTTGACCATTCAACCTCAGGCTTAAAATGTCAAACATGAATATGTGTAGTAGTTACACATGGCAGACACTGACATGAATTTGTATACTGAAAACAAAATATAAATGCGCTTTACTGATGCTTTAGTGATTAACAGAATTCAAATCAGTCTATAATATTGACTAAGATCAGGCATCACTGTAATGAAATTGAACAATTTTAAATTCATGTGTAACCGGCAGGGTTACTGAGCAATAAGTAAATTATTATTATTATTAATTTTAATCTATATTATCATTCCAAAACTCCAAGTACTCCTTTTGTTCTCATTACTTTTAATATGTTAAGTCTGTAGACGCTGCCTGAGAAGCCATTAGGTTCTCTTCCCAGGCGGTGTCAGTTTCCCCAGCAGTCACCAAGTGAGGGTCATACCCCGGTCACTAAGCCAGGATTAATTATTAAGAGACGCCATCACAGAGTTTCCGAGAGAAGCTGGACAGACATAGCGCTCCAGTGTTTTCCCACGAGGTTTCGTGTTTTACCAGAGATATAAACACAAATGAAGATGTAAGGCGGGTGGATTGAACCAGGATATAATTAACAGCCGATTTATGTAATTATCTCCCAATACTTGCTATTAATGGTACTTTTAAGTTCCCCGTGGGAAGGTCAGTTAATTGGTCTGTGTTGACAGTGTGGGCGGAATTCCCCCAGCACTTACAGCTGTTGTGTATTATGGCATACACAGTTTAAATTCCACTGTTTGGGATAAGGAAGCACTATCTACTCAATTGCATGGTTCATAATCTAGTAATTAGCGTGAGTCTTTAATACTCAATAGGAGATCATTGTGTTGATATGTTCCCTGCTGAGATGTTGGCACAGTAGGCTGTGTAATGTGTCTGCAGCGGGTGTCGGGTATCGCTATTCCCCAGAGAGTAGGGACAGCATGTTGACTGTCAGTGGATAGACGGACTGCCCATTGAGTTTAGCAGAGTAGTTTCTACTGAAGGGCTATTAATGCCCAGTGTAGTGGGTAACTTATATATTGATAGGATAGGTGTGTTTAATTAAGTCGATTTCTAATTGTTGTTAGCAATTACACTTACATGTACTTGCAAATCTAGACAACTTCAACTTATACAGCTGTATATGTGACACTTAGCAGGTGTTCTTACAGCAGAATTACATGTGCTATTTTAGTGCATTTTAAGGGAAACATTATGTCAGCATACATATAATTATATCGTGTTAGTCATTACTTGGTTTATTCATTTATAACTGATAATTGTCTGTGTATCAATTACTGAGTCTTGTTAGTTAGTGCAATGCTGTGCGAGTATTATATTTCACTTGCTGGTTTATTTACAGAGAGTGCATGGTGTGATTGCACTGAGCAGTGCTCAAGCACTGTGTTAGACTGCAGTTCCCAGTTGGGGTGAGCATTGTTACCTTCCATGTCGTGGGGTATTCCTAATTGGTTAGAGACAATGCAGTTAGACATGCGTTTAGTATTGATTAATGGACTCTTATTCTATGTGGATGATGAGCCGTTACATGATGATAATGGTCATGTATATGTACCGATGCTTTATTATGCATAGAGGAGTATCTCATATATATGCGTTTAATTGTAGAAGTATTACAACTGAGTTTATACTGTATTGACATTTTACATTGATTTGATACTGTGTTAATGATACTTAGGATGCATTTGAATGTATTTCTTGATTTGGGAATACCGTGTTTAAACTAATATAGACCTACGTGTTATTGATAGTAAGTCCGTCAAGGAGTATTGCCGTTTGGATATCTAGTTACAAATATCACAGGTGCTAGCCTGCTATTTGGTATCTGAGATGATCTATATGCAATTTAACTGTATCAAAGTTATGCAAGGAATATTATGTTTAATGCTGTTGTTGAATGATCATTTGTATCCATTGTTGCATTTGTTCTAATCGTATGTTATTATGTTGCAGGTTTTTTTTTTTTTTTTACTTTGTATTTTAGATTATCAACACAATAAATTATAGTCATCATTTAACCGTGTTGCCTGTCTTCATGGTAAATCCGTCTACAGACTTAACATATTAAAAGTAATGAGAACAAAAGGAGTACTTGGAGTTTTGGAATAATAATATAGATTAAAATTAATAATAATAATAATTGACTCATTGCTCAGTAACCCTGCCGGTTACATACGTAATGACAATGAACATCTAGTAAAGAAAAATAGTTAAAATTGTTCACCGTTTTGAAAAATTGCATATTCCACTAATGTCTGCATGCTGTATCAAGCCACCCTTCCCCGTAAAAAGCATTCGGCGGGAACTTCCGGTGGTGAATTGGTTTGGATTTGGTGTAGCCAACTTGCGACAATATAAGGATATTTGATTAAGATAAGTGATATTATTGAGTGTATAGCATACATAACGTAATTATAGATATATAGCAAGCAATATTTTTTTTAAAGTTAGCTAGAGGGAGTAATCTAGGGTAGATTAAACGTAGGCGATTTGCGAGCGATAATTGGGGACGTTAATGTAATCGGAACGTTGTTTACAAAGTAGGTCACTGGCGAAGTTAACGTAACGTGAACGACAATAGAATAGCGTTATTTGAGATAATCGATGTAATTAGATGAGTAATTAAAACATGAAACCTTTTAAAGTGTATATTAGTACACAGGAAACAGTCTTTGTAAAGACTATCTTGTATCTAGACTAAGCCTAACTTGAATACATTGTCATCGACATCGTAACTAGCCTAGGTAAGGCACAGTGTGTCACTGTGTGTTAACAAATATAACTAACTATAACCTAAACAATCTGGTGTAAATTGTACACAGAAAAGTCTTTTCAAAGACTATAAAAACTATTTTGAACATAAATAAATTCTGATATGGCACCTTGCAAGCGGCAACTCAGGGCAAAACGACACTTAGTTTGCAACGACTGCCAGAGCTGGGTGGATTTTGTGTTGTCTGGCTGTCCAAAATCATGGGCAGAGACCAAAGATGACGGATTCGCCTTTCGGTGTATGGGGTGTTTGAGGGTGGAGTGTCTGATGAAGGAGGTGTGTAAGTTGACGGATATAGTGAAAGAGATGGAGGTGAGACTCAGCATAGAGATAGATGGAGCAGAGAGGGATGGCGCGGAGAGAGTTGAGAATTCTGCAACACAGAACGAGCAGAGTTGTGACACGGAGACTGAGGAAAGGAGATTGAGAGGAGGGAAGGTGACCGGTGTGAAGGAACAAGAAATTGAGAAGACAGAGGGACGGAGGAAAAGTGTTCGGCAGAGGAAAAGAAAACGGGTCAGTGGGGATAGATCAACAGGTAGTCAGACTGTAGAGAACGAGGAGAGACGCGACAGCGATACAGGTGGTGAACAGGTAGATACCACAGAGGCAGTTGGTAAGACTGTGAGACAGAAGACTGATGGAAGAAGAGAGAGTGTTCAGCAAAAAACAGAAAACATGACAGGCGTGAAGGTGACAGGGGAGAAAGTGACCGTAGTGAAGGAGGTAGCCGGGGAAAAGGGACGGGAGAGGAGAGAAGAAAATGTGATGGGAGGAAATATGAAGGGACGAAAGGAAGTGAGAGTAAATGTGCTAGAAGAGAAGATGACAGTAGGAAAGGGGAAAAGAGAAAACGCGACAAGAAAAAAGGGAATGGAAGAGAATGTGACAGGAGAGAAGACGGCAAGAGGAAAAGACAACAACCAGACATATGCAAACCGGAGGACCTACTCCGAGGCAGTGATTGAGGGGGCAAGGAGAAAAGAGAGAGTGTTTATGGGCGATACAATTCTGAGAAAAACAGACAAGACTATATGCGAGGGGGAGGACGTTGTTGTATGTCTACCAGGGGCTAGGATAGAGCATGTGACCGAGAGGGCAGAGAAGGTATTGGGGCATGGCAAGGGAGGGTCTATACTAGTACACGTAGGGACAAATAATGCAGACAAGGAGGGAACAACTGGGATAGTAGAGAAGTACAGACATTTAGCGAGGAAGCTAAAGAAGACAAGAGTGGAACAGGTTGTTCTCTCAGGAATGTTGCCAGTAATGGGAGGAAGGGGGGCAACATACAGAAACTGTAAGAGGATGGCGATCAACGCACTAGTTGAACAGATGTGTGAAAAAGAGGGCGTGGGATTCATAGATTTATGGGGGTACTTTGTTGGGAGAGAAGGTATGTACATGAGAGATGGCCTCCATCTAAGTGGAAAGGGGGCAGCAGTATTCTCAGAGAATCTGCTGCGATCTGTTGACAGTGGGACAGGTTGCATTTATTTAAACTAGATTCGCAGGGGGGACTCGCAGAGAAGCCTGAAACTGGAGGCAAACTCTTCTGAAGTTGGATATAATTGTGTTTGTTTAAATAAAGTATAGTAAACAAAAGAAATTAACTAAACATTATGGTAGAAGATATTGACCCTCGCATAATAGGTATAACCGAATCATGGGCAACCACCGATATATCAGATGCCGAATTGGGTCTGACAGGATATGTAATGTTTAGGAAAGATAGAATAGGAAGAAGGGGAGGTGGAGTTATTTTATATATTAAAGAATCTATCCAGGCTTATGAAATAAAATTAGGCAGTGAAGCAGATTGCGAAGAAGCTGTTTGGTGTAACATAGTTACAGGAAACTCAACGTTAACGGTTGGATTAGTTTATCGAAGTCCAAACTTAAGCATAGAAGAGAATTAAAAAATACAAAACGCTATAAGGGAAGTGAGCAAACGGGACAGTGTTATTATGGGGAATTTTAATCATAGGCATACAAAATGGAAAACTCTACAGAGTTTGGGTAGTGAGTACCACACGTTTTTAGTTTTAGTACAAGATAGTTTCCTTTCTCAACATGTGCTAGAACCAACCAGGGGAGAGAATGTGTTAGACATAGTTTTGTCCTCACAGAATAAATTAATTGACAATGTCAAGAAATGTGAGCCACTGGGAATAGTAATCACAACCAAATACATTTTACCATCAATGTAAAATCAGAAAGGAATAGTAAAAGGCAGTACAGGAGAAATTTCCACAAAGGAAAATATAAGGACATAAGGAAATATTTAGCAAGGATAGACTGGAATAACACACTGAAGAATAAGACAGCAACAGAATGTTGGAATATCTTAAAGAGTGAAATTAAATGCATCATCGTCAAATTTGTTCCCTTAAAAAACACGGGAAACGGTCCAAAAAGAAACACTTATCGAAAGAAGCCATTAGAAAAATTAAGTATAAACAAATGATGTGGAAGTCATATAGACGTACTGGAAATGACGAAGACTACAACATTTATAAAGAAGCACTAAACTAAGCTACAGCTGAAATTAGAAATTCAAAGAGAAGCTATGAACATAAATTAGCTTGTAATATAAAACATGACAGCAAGAGTTGTTATGCGTATGTTCGAAGCAAACAGAAAGTTCAGGATAAGGTCGGTCCTCTAGAAGATAGTGCTGGAAATATAATATCAGAATGATTCTTAATAGCAGAAGACCTGAATGAGTATTTTAGTTCAGTGTTTACCAGAGAAGATGTTAGTTCACTGCCAGTACCTAAGCTAAGTTCAAGGGGGCGGAATCAGACTATTTAAGACAGTTAATTCTTCTTCTTCCTCTTCATCTTGGTCCTACTTTTATGTGGGGTCGATGTATGCTGACATTCGCCTCCATGTCGCTCGGTCGTACACCTCCTCCCCCGACAGTCCCTTCTCCCTGAGATCTGCCCTCACACTGTCTAACCACCTCCTCTTCGGCCTTCCTCTCCTCCTCTTCCCTTGCACTTTCATTTCCATCGCTCTCCTTCCTACATAATCCTCCTCCCTTCTCATCACGTGTCCATACCATCTCAACCTACTTTCTTGGACTTTCTTCGATATTTCCCCCACTTTCGTTTTCCCTCTGATTCTTTCGTTTCTTGTCTTGTCAATCTTTGTATCTCCGCACATCCATCGTAGCATTCGCATTTCAGCGACATCCAGCTTCTTTTCCTGTGTCTTCTTTGTCGCCAATGTCTCCGCCCCGTACATCAGTGCTGGCCTTACCACTGTCCTGTACACTTTTCCCTTGATCTTCACGTTCATTCTTCTGTCACACAGCACTCCAGATACTCTCTTCCAGTTCTTTCACCCTCTCTGCACTCTATGAGTGACTTCCGCATCCAAATGTTCAAAATGTTTTCAAAAGTGAGTTTTTGTAATTAAGCTACCCAAATTTATTTCACGATTACGTCGATATGTTGTTTATTAGTAACCAAACGGAAAACGTGATATAAATCATTTTAAATTTATTCCCATTGGACGATTCGTAAAAAGTAACCATATATGGTTCATAACATATATACAAAAACCGGTTTGTTTTCTTCGTTTCCGTGGCAATGACAGGAGATCAAACGTTTGAGACGTCGAATGTATACTGAAATCTGATAAGTATGCATTCTTGGAAAGTTGTGGGATAGGCCGGAAAGCTATCACAACTACTTTGGTAGTCAGGACTTGGCATGCTCTGTTAAAATATGTAAACATTGTCATACTGTGGCGTGAACGTCATATTCCTGTCTGGTAGGAGGGCGGGTGGGAATTCTCGATACGGTGGAATTAGATTCGTGGGATTATATCACTGCTGTTGACTTAACTATACGTTTCGATATATCACAATGTAAGGCATAAGAAATTGTTGATCGTCTTTTACAGCGATATTGTGCTAAAATCAACAATAGTCATGCGTATCCGTCGGTTGTGGTTTCTAACACAAACGTAATGCGAAGTGACTCATTTAATTTATACAGTTGTCGTGGTTTCAGAACAGGATCACTAAATATGCGGCCACCACTGAATGAGTTTGTGTGCGCTTCTGAACACCGTTGTAATGTATTTACCAACTGTAGCCAAGATACTTTCGTCGTGCTTTTTTTGCTTTTATTCGTCGAATGTTCATGCTGAAGTGTGCGCGCGCGAGTGTGTGTGCGTGTGCGTGCATGCGTGAGCGTCTGTGAACGTACATATGTGCGTACGGACGTGCGACGGTTCCCTAACATATTGGGGTACAAAGTCAAACATGACTGCTTATCTTTACAGTGACTTATTACGAAAAGAAGTAAAGAAATTGAAGAACAACTATGGACCAAGCGTTTGGGCATACGCGAGATGAAAGAGAGCCAGGGTCAAGAGACCAGGTAACTGACTGTGAGGTATGGTTTCTGGCTCCTCTAACAGGAATCCATTTTTTGAAATATTCACCAAATAAAAGATTACGTGATATCCAATTTCAAGTGTATTTCACTACAATCGCGATTCATTTGTTTCAATGCATTGTCGCATATTTGTTGTTGTTGCTTAGTTGCAGTATTTCATTAACACTGTATGTTAGTGAGGTAACCTTGGCAATAGTTATTGTTATTCTTCAGGATAAGTACGAAATGTTATAGTTACTGTTGTTCTACAAGACGAGTACAAGTTGACAAACAGCATGTACACATGAGTAATAGTTACTGGTATTTCTAGGACAAGTTCGTGTGGATAGATAGCGTGTTAATGTGTGATTTAGTTATTGTTATTCTTCACGATAGTACGACGTGATAAATGTAGCGTGTCGTCATAATGGTCGTATAGTTTGAAATTCGTGACATTCTCTTCTTGTTCGGCGATCTAGTAGTAATTGGTGGAACAGAGACATAATTTTGTATACTCACTTGTCCGTATATCCAAATAAAAATTCATTAAACCTTTTCGTCGTCATCACCAATTAGGTTGAAAGGTACTGGACACATGGCAAACTCGATCTACTGTCACACAGTTTCTCGTGTAATCTGCCAGCAAAGTCAAATTTCATGCTTTTGTCGACCCAAACAGCCCGCGTTGACTAAACTGGAACAATGGATGCGTTTGGAAACTTGACAAATGGTGTTATTTTGACAGAATGAAGAATTGTGTCAACTTCGCGAATGCATTACGATCGGACACGCAGCATTTGTCAACAAAGATAACTATCTAGCAGAACGGTTTTTCCGGGACGGCATTGCGCTGGCAAAAAGCATGCACTTTGAAGATCCCCGTCTAGAAAAAGCGAAACGCCTTTTGTGTGTGGATCTGCATCAAGGCTTGTCAGTGCTGAAACTCTGTCAGGTATTCAAACGACGGATGTGTGATGAAAGACATTAATTATGCACAGTTTTGCCGACAATATATTGACTATCTGGTTTTACAATAATTACAACACCTGCGGAAATTCTAAATTAAATTCATTATTAATTAAATCAAACAATTACTGTTTGATGGTTATTTTGCTACAAAAATAGAACCAAGAAGCCATTGACGTCGATACACAGTAATATACAAACATTAGAGTTCCATTCAAAAATGTATTGGTAAACAGGTTGTATACGAAACAAATTAGAAACAAATTGTCAAAGGGGATCATAGTCCAATACCCCACTCTTCCTCTTCCCTTGCTACTTTGCGGGGTGGGGTTCACGTCACTCAGTTACTTCTTCTGCTTTTCATATACAGTACAATATACAATACAACTTTATTGATCCCAACATTGAGAAATTGCACGTCTGTGTCAACTCTAGTGGATAACAACAAAATCAAACCTCACGCACTCATACATTAAAAAATAGTAACATAAACAAATGTTCTACAGCAGTACCAGCTCAATTCAAGCATCCACTAAGTAGTCATGCAAATCAGTTACTATAACTTAGTTTAAATATCACATTTACACACCCAAACCCACATGTATGCATTGAAGAGAGTAACCGGAGCAGCAACATCAGCATCTATCTGTCTGCGTGTGCATTGAAAATATGTATTGCAGACGGTATGAATGAATTCCTATAGCGTGTAATTCTAGTGCGTGGAGCTCTGTATATGTTACTCCTGTCTATCCTTCTGCTGTCAAATTCAGGTCTGAGTGGGTGGGTAGGTTCCGTAAGAAATACAATCGCGTATGCAGTTTCTTCATAATTGCATCAGTGTTTGGCTTCCATGACAGTTTGCTATCTAGTACTATGCACAAATCCTTGTACTCATCCACCGTTACCACTACTTCTCCTTTGATTACCACGTCTCTGTAATTCTTACTCTTCTTTCTAAAATCAACTATCAGTTCTTTAGTCTTACCCACATTGAGCTGAAGGTCGTTGTCGTCACACCATCCCACAAACCTATCCACTTCTCATCTGTAGTCTGTCTCGTAGTCATCAATGAGTCCAGTCGTCCTGCATCGTCAGCAAACTTGGACATGAGACATGAGTCACTAGAACTTCTGTAGTCAGCTGTGTATAGGGAGAAGAGGAATGGTGCAAGAACTGTCCCTTAGGGGGCCCCTGTGTTCGTGCTTACTGTGTCATAGGTGAAATTTGGTCCAGTCCTCACATACTGGGGTCTGTTTGTCAAGTAGTCCAGAATCCATAAGACAGTGGGTGAATTAACTTTCATACTCATTAGTTTCTCTGCCATTATATGAGGTTGTATTGTGTTAAAGGCACTAATAAAATCAAAGAACATCAAGCGAACATAAACACCAGGTTGTTCTAAATGAGAATAAATGTTGCTTAACAGATACAAAACTGCATCCTGAACACCTGTCTTTCATCTGTATGCAAACTGCCACGGGTATTGAAATCAGCAACAATTTCATTGAGTTTGATAAGAATAATCCATTCGAAAGCCTTCATAACCACAGAAATTAGCGTAACTGGGCGCAGGTCATTCATTATTTGAACATACCTTTTCTTGGGTATAGGTATAATGCATGAAGTTTTCCACAAACGTGGAATCTTGCACTCAGCCAGAGACAGATTAAAAATAACAGTGAAAATGTAGCACAGCTGTTCCGCACACTGCTTCAAGATAATTGGTTTCATTCCATCAGGCCCTCCCGCTTTACTGGCATTTATCCTTTTGAACTGCTCTAACACCTCCTCTTTGAATACCTGAATAGGGTCTCCCTGATCTCGCCCCAGAGCAGGACTGACTAATCTCTTCTTAAAACTGTCCCTTTCTTTACTAAAATCATGTTTATCAAACCTGGCATAAAAATCATTCAGGCCATTGGCATCCTTCACTGTTCCCTTGCTTTTCCACTCATCACCACCTTTCTTCCCCTTGCACCCACTCATAATGTTCATCTCCTCCCATGCCATCTTCATGTTATTCCCCGTACAACAATATTCTATCTCCCTCTTTCCCTTTCCTGATCACAGACCTGACCTCCCTCTGTATTTCTTTCAAGTCACCTTTTCTGTTCTCTTCAAATGCTTTAATTTTTATTATTAAAAACCTGTTTGATTTCTTTGTAACCCAGGGTTTGTTATTGGCAAAACCTTTGACAGTTTTCTTAGGTATCACATTGTCCACACAGAAGGAAATGTAATCTGTTACACAGTCTGTCAGTTCACACTTGCCACTCGACATGTCAACAAACACATCCTAGTCGGTGCATTCCAAACTCCCTTTCAATGTGTCGAGAGACTGGCTGGACCAGTCTAACACAGTTCTGGTGAGGGTGGTTCGCGCTGCACTCGGGGTCTGTAGCGTGGAAGCAGATTGGCCAAACTGTGGTCAGAACGTCCTAACGGCGGCAACGGAACAGACCGGTATGCATCTGCAACGTTTGAATAAAACAAGTCTAGAGTTTTGTCTTTTCTTGTGGCACAAGTGACGTGCTGGTTAAACTTGAGCAGCACCTTCTTCAAGTTACAGTGGTTGAAGTCCCCCGTGATGATAATGAGCGAGTCCGGAGCGCTGGTTTGTAGGTCATGCACATGCTGAGCAATTGTCTCTGTTGCGTCATTGGCTCTGGCTGACGGTGACACATACACTGTCACCGACAGCACGTGCGTAAACTCGCGGGGCAAGTAATTGGGCCGCAAGCCAAGGGTCAATATCTCTACACCCGGTGAACAATGCTTATGCTTGACAGAAGCACAAACACCCCCTGCACCTTTCATTCCCGAGTCCCTTCTTCTGTCACCCCTATACATTGAAAATCCTTCAAGTTCAACATGTCCGTCCGGTACAGTATTGCCTAACCAAGTTTCTGTTAAACACATCAAGCTGGCAATTCTGAACTCCTCCCTGTGGTGTACTTCACTCTAGCTGAGGGTAATGAGCGCAAGGCAAACAGGGTCGCCATGTTGAAATGGCGCGGGGCTTGACTGGCTGAGCCGCCGTCAGAAAACTGTCCACATGTTAAGAAAGCCAGCACCAGCAGCACCAGTACACACACTGCTACACTCCTGACACGTTCGGACACCATCCTGCACAGTCACAACACTACACCATCCATAAAACACAATCCAATAGGGAAAAAACAGCACCACAGCACGGCAGACAGAGTCGCTACTAGCGCAGCGCCACCTATATGTTGTTGATGTTCTTTTCCTCCATCTCTGTACGTTGTCTGCAACAGTCCACTATCCCACTATATCATTGTAGATACAAACATGTTATAACTGACGACGTGGGCAATAGTGGCGATGTATCTAATGCTTTGTAATGACGAAATCTACGTTATGAACTGATTACCTTTTTACAATTATCACCAGCAATATTATATTTCGATTATTTGACGTTAGCGTATCATCGTCAGAGAGGGTGTTTATGGGTGACTCCATTATGAGAAAGACGGACAAGACACTGAGCGAGGGGGAGGACATCGTTGTTTGTTTACCGGGGGCTAGGATTGAACATGTAACTGACAGGGTAGAGAAGGTATTGGGACATGGCAAGGGGGGGTCTATACTGGTACATGTAGGAACAAATAATGCAGACAGGGAGGGAACAACTGCGATAGTACAGAAGTATAGACAGTTAGTGAGGAAGCTAAAGAAGACGAGAGTCGAACAGGTTATTTTGTCAGGAATTTTGCCAGTAATGGGAGGAAGGGGGGCAACGTATAGAAACTGCAAGAGGATGGCGATCAATGCACTAGCTGAGCAGATGTGTGAAGAAGAGGGGGTGGGATTCACAGATTTATGGGGATACTTTGTTGGGAGGGAAGATATGTACATGAGAGATGGCCTCCATCTTAGTGGAAAGGGGGCAGCAGTTTTCTCAGAGAATCTGCTGCAATCTGTTGACAGTGGGACAGGTTGCATCTATTTAAACTAGATTCGCAGGGGGGACTCACAGAAAAGCCTGAAAATGGAGGCATAGATAAAGACAGCACAAATAAATCAACAAATAACAGTCTGGAAAACTCTTCTGAAGCTGGATATAAATGTGTTTGTTTAAATGCAAGGAGTATAGTAAACAAAAGAAATGAACTAAACATTATGGTAGAAGATATTGACCCTCATATAATAGGTATAACCGAATCCTGGACCACCACCGATATATCAGATGCTGAATTGGGACTGACAGGATATGTAATGTTTAGAAAAGATAGAATAGGAAGAAAGGGAGGTGGAGTTATTTTATATATTAAAGAATCTATTAAGGCTTATGAAATAAAATTAGAAAGAGAAGCAGATTGCGAAGAAGCTGTTTGGTGTAACATAGTTACAGGAAACTCAACGTTGACGGTTGGGTTGGTTTATCGAAGTCCAAACATAAGCATAGAAGAGAATGAAAAAATACAAAACGCTATAAGGGAAGTAAGCAAACGGGACTGTATTATTATGGGGGATTTTAACCATGGGCATATACAATGGAAATCTCTACAGAGTATGGGGAGAGAGGACCACAAGTTTTTAGTTTTAGTTCAAGATACATTCCTTTCTCAACATGTGCTAGAACCAACCAGGGGTGAGAATGTGTTAGACATAGTTTTGTCCTCACAGAATGAATTAGTTGACAATGTCAAGATATGTGAGCCACTGGGGAGTAGCGATCACAACCAGATACATTTTACCATCAAAGTAAAATCAGAAAGGAATAGCAAAAAGCAGTATAGGAGAAATTTCCACAAAGGAAGGTATAAGGACATGAGGAAATATTTAGCAAAGATAGACTGGAATAAGACACTGAAAAATAAGACGGCAACAGAATGCTGGAATATATTAAAGAGTGAAATTAAGTGCATAATCGATAAATTTGTACCCTTCAAAAACCAAGGAAAACGGTCCAAAAAGAAACACTTATCGAAAGAAGCCATTAGAAAAATTAAGTATAAACAAATGATGTGGAAGTCATATAGATGTACTGGAAATGATGAAGACTACAACAATTATAAAGAAGCACTTAACCAAGCTACAGCTGAAATTAGAAATTCAAAGAGAAGCTATGAACAACAATTAGCTAGTAATATAAAACATGACAGCAAGAGTTTTTATGCGTATGTTCGAAGCAAACAGAAAGTTCAAGATAAGGTCGGTCCTCTAGAAGATAGTGCTGGAAATATGATATCAGAGGGATTCATAATGGCAGAAGACCTGAATGAGTACTTTAGTTCAGTGTTTACCAGGGAAGATATTAGTTCACTGCCAATACCAAAGGCTAAGTTCAAGGGGGCAGATTCAGACAATTAATTGTAACCCCGGAAATGGTAGCTAAGAAAATAAGGGCTATGAAGGAAAATAAATCACCTGGAGTGGATGGTATTACACCCAAACTACTATTGGAAATTGTAGAACAAATTAGCATACCACTTGCAACAGTTTTCAACTTGTCATTAGAAGAGGGAGTGGTTCCTTTAGAATGGAAAGAAGCAAACATTATACCGTTATTCAAAAAAGGTTCGAGAAACAAGTCAGAGAACTATAGACCAGTGAGTTTAACATCAGTGATTTGTAAATTATTAGAAAGACTAATTAAACATCACATGGTGGATTTTCTTGCTAAACAAAACTTGATAAACCCATCTCAACATGGTTTTTTTAAAGCGAGGTCATGCTTAACAAATATGTTATGTTTTTTGGAAGACATCACTAAGTGGGTAGATGAGGGAACACCAGTAGATATCGTCTACTTAGATTTTCAAAAAGCTTTTGACAAAGTACCACATCAAAGATTACTGCTTAAACTAAAGGCCCATGGCATAGGAAATGGTATAATAAACTGGATAGAACAATGGCTGATTGACAGAAGACAACGTGTAGTAGTTGATGGGGAGGCTTCAAACTGGAAATCGGTATTGAGTGGGGTACCACAGGGATCAGTATTAGGTCCTATATTATTCTTAATATACATCAACGATTTGGATGATGAAATAACAAGCAAGGTGTTGAAATTTGCGGATGATACAAAAGTGTTTAGAAGGATTAAAAGTGATGGAGATAGACAGCATTTACAAGATGATCTTGACAGGTTGATGAAATGGTCTGAAAAATGGCAAATGATGTTCAATTTTGGGAAATGTAAATGCCTCCACATAGGACATGGGAACGAAGAGGTAGAATATTCAATGGGGGGTACTGTACTAAGTACTACTGTAAAAGAAAAGGACTTAGGGTTAACCGTTAGTGCTGATATGAAGATTTCAGAGCAGTGCGGAATTGCAGCTTCAAAGGGAAATCAAATCCTTGGATTAATTAGGCGAAACATAACGTATAAGGAAAAAGAGCTAATAATACCGCTGTACAAAACAATAGTTAGGCCTCATTTAGAATATTGTATTCAAGCGTGGAGGCCATATCGCAGGAAGGACATAGATATGCTAGAAAGAGTGCAGAGGAGAGCAACTAAAATGATACAAAATCTGAGGGATCTTAGTTATGAAATACGCCTAAAAAATGCGGTTTAACAACATTAGAGACCAGGAGATTGAGAGGAGATCAGATAGAAGTGTTTAAAATATTGATAGAAATATGTTTTTCTCAGTTAAGAAAGATAGAAGGACTAGAGGACATGATCTTGCATTAGCAAAGGAGCAGAGTAGATTGGATATAAGAAAGTTTTCATTTTCACAAAGAACTGTAAATGAATGGAACAGATTACCTGCTGATTGTGTGGGTGCTAGTAGCGTGAATATGTTTAAAAATAAAATCGACACATACCTCAGACGGGCGGGATACACATAGATAAAAAGGTCGGACTCTCGAAAAGCCAAGGGCTTCCTTGTCCACCTGCTACCTAGAGTTAATTCTCTGGGTGGCAATCTTGTTAAACTGCGTTAAGCATCATTCAAATAATGCTGAACACTTTTTAAAAAATGCACGTGTCGCGTTTCAGAACAAAATGATTCAAAGTGTGGAAGAAATGCATGAAGGTACGCGATTACATAATGTTATTACACAGCAGCTATATGGAGACCTATGTACGTCACTCTTATATAAAGGGAACTTCGAGGAAAACATCGTGGTCATTGTGTGTGTGCATGTGCGTGTGCATGTGTTCCTGTGTGCCTGTGTGCCTATGTGCCTGTGTGCCTGTGTGCCTGTGTGCCTGTGTGCCTGTGTGCCTCTGTGCCTCTGTGCCTGTGTGCCTGTGTGCCTGTGTGCCAGTGTGCCAGTGTGCCAGTGTGCCAGTGTGCCAGTGTGCCAGTGTGCCTGTGTGCCTGTGTGCGTGTGTGCGTGCGTGCGTGCGTGCGTGCGTGTGTGTGCGTGAGTGCGTGCGTGCGTGCGTGTGCGTGTGCATGTGTGTGGGCGTGTGCGCGTGTCAGCGCATGTGAGCGTATGATGTGTGTGCTTTGTGTGTGCTTTCTGGGGTTTGGTTATTGTTAAGTTCTCGGTAGCAACACCTGCGCCCTCTCCTACCTAAACTGTCTACTACTCGATATCTCCCGCAGACACGCTAGACGCTGTATACACGTCGGGGTTCACAACAGTAGGTGATACATTACAATTACACATCATTATTTCCTTTTCATAAGATACCAATTGCAAATATGTAAACAAGTATGGTGTATATTGACAAGTCGTAGCTTGTATAAAGATCTGCTGCATGTGGTAGATATGTACGCATGCATGTTTCAGCCATGAGATTGACCGAGTATAGCCACAGCGGTGTAATTGTTGGTATGTGTCAGTGCGTCACCGTGCTGAAGAAGTGGCTGAACGTTGCTCATAACATCCAAGAACATGAAGAGGTAATTTTAGTGGCATATTCGTTTGCATAACATCACATACTTGTGTAATACATTTCAAAAGTGTCCATTGTCCTCTAAATTGTTGTCTTTCATTGTTAGGGAAACAAAGCGCAAGAATTGGTGCTTCATTACGGTGTGAGGGCAACTGAGAATAACTTCATTACGCTGTGAGAGCAACTGAGAATAGCTTCATTACGCTGTGAGAGCAACTGAGAATAGCTTCATTGCGGTGTGAGAGCAACTGAGAATAGCTTCATTGCGGTGTGAGGGCAACTGAGAATAGCTTCATTGCGGTGTGAGGGCAACTGAGAATAGCTTCATTACGGTGTGAGGGCAACTGAGAATAGGTTCAATACGGTGTGAGGGCTACTGAGAATAGCTTCATTACGGTGTGAGGGCAACTGAGAATAGCTTCATTACGGTGTGAGGGCAACTGAGAATAGCTTCATTACGGTGTGAGGGCAACTGGGAGTAGCTTCATTACGGTGTGAGGGCAACTGAGAATACCTTCATTACGGTGTGAGGGCAACTGGGAATAGCTTCATGACGGCGTGAGGGCAACTGAGAATACCTTCATTACGGTGTGAGGGCAACTGAGAATAGCTTCATTACGATGTGAAGGCAACTGAGAGTAGCTTCATTACGGTGTGTGGGCAACTTAGAATAGCTTCATTTCGGTGTGAAGGCAACTGAGATTAGCTTTATTACGGTGTTAGTTTAACAGAGAATAACTTTATTACGGTGTGAGGGTAACTGAGAATAGCTTCATTACGGTGTGAGTGTAACTGAGAATAGCTTCTGAGTATCTTAATTTACAACTAATTTTCCACACTTCGTAGCTATGGATGGCGTTGTAGTTCGATTTGTGCAAATTGTTATCGTTATAAAAGGTGTCAGAGTATTTTGTTTATAACGTATATTATGTGTATGTGTATGTTATATATACATATATAGATATATATATATATTTAATTATAATATATGTTATAGATATATATATAATATGCACATATATATGAGACGATGTTGTTTGGTAGCTCTAGGTGGTCGTTTTCATGGTTATGTCAGAAAGTAAAAGCGCGTCCAAAGCCCAGCACGTGATGGTCTATTTATTCACAGTGAGACGTGATTGTACAAAATGTCACACTGTTCCGCTTGTGGTTGTACAATACCATCCACTGTAGTATTGCTACAACCACAGGCGGAACAGTGTGACATTTTGCATAATCACGTTTTATTGTAAAATTACCTAGTATAAATCCAGCAAACCGTACGCCACGGCGTTTGTTATAGGGAAACAAAAGGCATCTTTTTCGTCCTATGCATCTAAAAGGGTTCATAAAAAATAGCCATTAGCAACTACAATCAAGGATAGTATGCCATCAGTTTACTAAAATAACAATGTTCACGACTCATCAATTAAATTGCACGGACGTCGCCATTGTGATGGAAAGTCCAACGTCACCAATGCCTACTCTTCCCAATTTGCCAGTTGCGAAACTGAGAACATTGTTCTAGTTTGAGTGATATTTTCACTTATTTCAGAGTCAGTTCATTTTTCCCCGTGACGTTTCGGCTGCTTCCAGTAGTCTTCCTCAGACGACTACCGCTAGATGGGGATCGGTAATGCTGCGCACTCTGGTGCGTGCCCGCTGCGGCTGCGCCCTGGGTGTTCTTGGTTTTCTAATCTAGATCGCTTCTTTGATGCCTCTCGTTCTTCAGTCCGACTTCCTGACTAAAACGTTGGCCCCTTCCCAGTTTATTATGGGATTTTTCTAGTCATGCGATCTGTGACGACTGATTGGTATATCTCCTTTTCCGATGTTTTGTTGTTTCTGGTGTAGGGTTCATTTGTTGTTCCTTTCTTGGTGTCAATGTTCTTTGATGCGGGTTCCTAATGTGCGTTTCGTCTCCGATCTATGTGGCATTACATATCTTACACGATATGGCGTACATCACTTCTTTTGGGGTTCCACTTTGTTTTATGGTCTTACCAATGACCTCTTGATTGTGTTGTGAGGTTCCATTGCTATGTTCAGCTTGTATTTCTTCATGAACCCAGATGTGGTTTCGAATAATCCTTGTACCACCATGCCTTTGATTTCATAGTCTTCTTCCTGCTGTTGACTTCATTCTCTTGCCGCGGGGACACACACCAGACAAAACATAAACTGACTGTGAAATAAGTATAAATATCACGCATTTGAACCACCCAGTCTGATGAACCTCTTCACTCATATTACTCTACTTTGCATCGCCGAATTTGATTTGGCGCTGTAAGTACTAAAATGGTAGTGCACCTACGTTCGTATGGTGCACTGTTTGGCATTATATTAGTTGTTATAATTGTGATTCTGAATTAAAGGGAATATGAGAAAACAACATATATTCATGTATATGTGTCGAGGAAACAGGGGCATCCGACGCGTCACCGCCGCGTCATAGTCAAAGAAGCTCCGTGCGCATATTGGTCAAGGATCAGGGGCGTGTCTCAAAATGTCAGGAAACTGTATCGTAGATTTCACTAGGATCCCCCACTTTGAGAAAAATCTGAGTAAACCACAGGCTTGATATTATTGACTGTAGTTGCAAACGGTTACATTGCTTCCCAGAGAAGTTGAGATCGTATTCTGCCACTTTCTGCCAGCAGAGAATAAAGTGTAAAGCGTTTTGAGCAGTCTTGAGGACTGGATACTGCGCTATATAAGAACTTACCTTTCGTTTAATTTTTACATTGTATTAACACTTTTAGGTGTATAGGCCCACATAATTGCCTTTTGTTTCTCTTTAACAGCTATCCAGGTCTTAGAAAGAACAGCTGACGACAGTTGAACTTCGCGATAAAATAAATGTTGCTCGGTCATTGCATTGTTGTGAATTCAATCAATTCATTGCGAAGCTTTATCATTGTACTCTCAAGTATATATTGTAGTCCAGTCGAAATTGAGTAATATTATGTAAGTGTTTTAAAACCCCGTGTCCCATTAGCATGCAGTCATGACTATGACAACTATCTGATACAGGCTCTGCATAACTACGTGACGAAAACAAGCACGATAGCAGAAGAATGGCTTCGACAGGGAAACTACAATGCGGTTGAAATGGAATCCCTGCCTGTCATTTCTGTACTGGAAGCTTTATGGAGAGCTGGCGATCTAGCATTAGTTACAGAAGAGAAACTACGACACGTCTACGTCATGCATGGTCTGCGTTTCACCGGTTTGTGAAGGGTGTGCGTGTCCTGCTCCGACAACCACTGCTTGAGAGCTCGTTTCGATACTACGCGAGAGTATCGCTCGGTGCAAGGCGCCGTTGCTGCTGTAACTCCACACATGTTTCGGATCGAAGTAGACGCGGTATAGTAGGTCGCGACGGTTGTGGCGTCGACCTCCGATGGCGTGTCGTTGCGAGTCATGTACAAAAAGAACACGACTGCTGCTGCTGCTGCTGCTGATCTGCTACTACAACGACGACTATCGCTCGACCCCACTTCATAGCGCCCTATAAACCCACAATGCGGTTCACCTCTCTTTAAAAGTCCTCCTACCGACGACCAAGAGAGTGATCTCGACGAGGCGGCTTCACCTCCTGTTTGCTGGCTCGGATAGTAGCTCTTTGCTGCTACTTTGCCGACGAGCTCCATAGGGATGCTCAGACGTCTCATATGACGCGCGAACGTTCCCATCACACTGGTGGTGTCGTCTTACTTTTTCTCAGGACGTCGTTCGCGAGATCCACCATGTTACTTCCCGCGATAGGTACGCTGTCGTATTCGAACTGCCTCCGTTCGATCCATCGGGTCTTCAGTTTTTCCAACAGGAGGCGGGCTTTTCTTTTCATACTTTTTCGAGGGCTTTCCACGATTTCACCCTCTAATACGTTGAAGACCGCCGGTGGTGGTGGAGCTGCTGCTGCTTCATCTGTTGTCGCCGGTGCCTCTCCGTTATTCACCATAGATATTTGCTGCCCCCATTTCTCCTCCAAGGTGTTGTATCTTTCGAAAAGATGAAAGACAGCACCGCTCCCGTTCGGAGAAGTCTGTGCGCTCGAAGACGGTCTTTATACCAGCGTTCAAACTACTCATCACACGGGCAGTGGTCGTAGTCGGTAGTAGCTGTACGAGCGACGGTAGGAGATTCTCCACCAAACGGGGGTCTACCAAAGCCATCTTCTTCGCGTGCTCTATCTACCTACACTACCACCTGTCTGAGCAACGGTAGAAGGACCGAGCCAGCAAGGCCGATAGGAAACCTCCCGTTTGTATTAGGATCGTCCTCTTCTTTCAAACGGTCATTAGCTTTGACGATAACTGGCGCAGGTGTTTCTTGTACCTTTTTAGTGTTTTTTGTTGTGCTTAGGAGTCATCTTCACGTTTCCTTTCAATATGTTATACGCGCACTCGCACAGGCAGCAAATAATGTCGGCGTCGGCGTTGGCGATGATGGCTTTTATCAACTTTGTATTCTTGTTCCTATTCAGCATCTGCAGACACAACATATGCCTCTTCACGCGCTCTGGCACACTGCTAATGACGACTAGGACGACGCGTCTCGGCTATTATGTTCTCGGCACGTAGACGTACTGAACGGGGTGGTCGGGAAAAATACGTATACGAAGGCGACCGAGTTTGGGGGTGTCCTGTTTCAGGTCGACCGGAAGGTAACCATAAGCTGTTGCGTCTTAGGACGCGTCCTGCATGCATTTCACTCGACCCGGATACATCTGTCTCGCCAGGTGACCTACTTGACCTGCGTCTCGTGTACTCTTGAACAACACCATGTACGGCGCGTTCAGGTTGATGGTGCGGTTTTCCTTCCCTTTCCGAAACAAGGTATGTATGATGTACACGACGGACATGTTGCAGTGATTACATTTTTTATGTGAAAAAGGTCGTGACCCGACTGTCCGTTTCCGCCATCAGGTCGTCGAGGACGACGAGAATCCTCGTTCTCGCATCATAGGTCGCCGGGTCCGATAAACCGTCTACGAACTCTACGTTAGGCAGTCTTCGCCATAGAGGCGTACGTGGTTTGCCACTGACCGTAGCACCTGAAGAGCTTGTGGGGTGGAGGCACGATCATAGACGACGCGAAATGCAACAGGCGGGTGACGAAAGTGGTCTTACCACACCTCATAGGACCATACACGATACACGTAAAAGGATGCTTCAACAACATATCCATATTGGCGACTGGCAAGCACGAGGTACGTAACTCCGTTTTTATGTTTTGCATTTGTCACGCACCTCCATCAATATCTTTCCGAGCGTGTTTCGACCTTTTTTACCACCGTAGCCAAACCAATCAAAAGACCTCCAAAAACATTCTTTCGACAGCACCCGCTCCACCAGTTTGGCGCTTCCAGTAGCCAGCAAGGCCTCTCTCAAATATTTCGAGGTCGTGAACTTTGTCATAAATAAGTTCCACATACAGGCGACACGGATAGCGTCCCACTCGTATCCTCATCTCGTCTTCTTCTATGGCTGTATTTTTATATTTCACCGTGTACGCTGACTTTGCATCTTTGATACGTTCTCCGCTTTCTGCGTCTTCATTAAACATCGCCTTTCTATACTGTTAAGCGTGCTCAATAAACTTAAACACCCGACCGTACGCTTCGACTCGGCACGGGTAAAAGTTCGACAGGAAAGAACCTGACCCACCAAATCGTATAGGTTTCTCCAGAGTCTGTCCCATTGCTTTTTGCTTCTTCCATCACAGAACTACACTTGTCCCTTGTCCCAGAACGTTTAACCGATGACGAAGGTAATTATGCTACATATAGACCCAGCACCCCTACTAGGTGCTCGCAGCTACGGTGGCCTTAGAGGGTTTGCTGACTCGTAGAAACTTACATAATTCTATCAAGCAAGGTAAGCAAAAATAAATCAGCAAACTTCAACAAAATGCAAATCGGCAAGTTTTGATGCTGCATTTCTTTAATACTACTAACAACATACCGGCGTATAACATCCTGAAAGCCCTAACAAAGACGAAGCATAGCAGATCCTCTCACATTGAAGACACGAATATCCTAACTGAAAGTTATGGAATGCAGGACCGATGATCGGGGTATTGCAATGACATATATACAATTATGAACTAAACCGGGACACGAGGCTACTTCGAAATGTGTAACAAAAGTATGACATTGACATACATATTTTTACAGAAGATGTAGATAAGCAGTACGAAAAAATGTATACAAGAAAACCACCAGCTGCTAACAATATACCAGGAGAACTTACAAACATGACGGAACGGATGCAATTATTAAAGCTCTTATGACATGCCAGAAGATATGGCAGACGCATCAGTCCTGATACATAAACGAGATCCTTAGTAATAACTCTACCAAAATTCAAGCCATATTAAGCTGTCAGCTTAACATGGCATGAATCCGAACAAAGTTATGCTATCATAATATTCAACAGACTCAAAGGAAAGTGGAGGAACTGCTATCAGACGACCAAGCTGGCTTCAGACCAAAAGTACCACCGAACAAATCTGCAAAATAATTTCTTTATTCATAGAAGGGCTATGGCAAGGTTTAAGACGATATAATGTAGGGTGTATAGACGTAGAATGTGTATAGATGTCGAGTGTATGAAGAGTATGGAGTATGGATGTATAATCAGTGCTGTACTCAATGGATGGCAAATAAGTCCCATATTCCTACCAACTCTTTGGGTGCGCCATGTATCCATACTATCACCAATACTATTCAATTTGTTAGAAAATGCCACGCAAAACACTAGGAGACTTCAACAGTACCGTTTCTATCAACGCGAGAGTAGTGAACAAGCTACACTTTACTGGTGGATATCGACCATATAGGAGGCATGGAAAAAACCTACAGGCACAGACAAAAAAACTCAAAACGAGAGCAAAAGCATAATGCATGGAAATGAGCTCAGAGAGAAGCAACCTAACGACAATTAGATGCAATGCGAAAATAACCCGGAAGCTAATGAACGGGGAACACTTCGAATAAATAAAACGCTCAAATATATATGTGTTCTTATATCATCGGAAAGAAGCTGAAGTGATGATTACAAGCAAGTATAATCCAGGCAGGCAACCTCAGATATGACAAGATGGAACTATTTAACATCCTCGCGGTGGCCATGCTAACCTACGGTTCTGAAAGCTGGACCTTGGATGCAGAAACTGAGACGAGGCTATAATGTGTCGGAGATTAATTGTAAGAAATACCACCATCGCCTTATATACAATAAAAAGAAGCTATAATGACAGGTCACACAAACACGCCACAACACCGTGACCAAATTAAGGACACCATGAGAAGAGGAAGACAAGGGGAAAACCAAACAAAACTGTGATAACTTCAAAGAATGGACTGAGCTACCGCTCAAAGACCTCAACAAGACCGATGGCGACAAAATCGACGAAACGTCCAGACGTGCACCCCAACGATCGCCTGGGCCAATGGGTTGAGCGAGTGAGTGAGTGAGTGAATGAGTGAGTGAGTGAGAGATTTTATACACGTCGATACACAGTAATTAAAAAATAGAGTTACATTCCAAAATGTATTGGTAAACAGGTTGTATACGAAACAAATTAGAAACAAATTATCAAAGGTAATCATAGTCCAACATCCCACTCTTCCCTTGCTACCATTGAATAATGATGAACTTCGAACGGTAATTGACAGACATGCACCAGTCATTTCTGGAAGCATGCTTAAATCTAACATTGACATTCTTGGACCAGTGTTAACCAGCATTGTTAACATGTCCATCGTGTCGGCATCACTACCTGTCGCCATGAAACATGCCATAGTAACACCGCTGTTAAAGAGGAATAGTCTTGATCCAGAACTGTTATCGAACTATCGTCCAATATCAAATCTGTCTTTCGTATCGAAGCTCGTCGAGAGATGCATTGCAATCCAAATACGACCGCACATGGATGCGAACGGCATCTACGATATTTTCCAAAGTGCGTACCATCCAACGCACGTCTGTGAAACAGCCCTAGTACGCATACAGGACGACATATTGCTTTCTCTGGATAACAAGAAGAGCGTGATACTGGTGCTATTAGATCTCAGTGCCGCTTTCGATACTGTCGACCACCATCTGCTGTTCAATCAACTGCACAGAATTGGCGTGCGTGGCAACGCACTGTGCTGGTTGAAGTTGTATCTGTCACAGCGAACACAGGCAGTTAAAGTTGGCAACATCATTTCAAGAAGTGTCGATCTAACATGTGGTGTGCCTCAGGGTAACGTGCTCGGACCACTTCTGTTCACGATCTACTGCCTTGGACTCAACCATGTTTTTGAACATCATCAACTACGCTATCATATGTATGCTGATGATACGCAATTATATGTGGACTTTCCCCGTGACCAGCCTTTTACAATGGCCACCGATCGAATATCTCGTTGTACCACCGATGTGAAAGCGTGGATGTCTTTCCATAATCTCCTGCTTAACGAGAACAAAACCGAGGTGATCGTCATATCTGCAGTGAACAATCGGAAACTTGTTCACCCACCTGTTGACCAAGTCATTGATGTATGTGGCTATGCTAGTAGTATAGGGGGCTGCGGTGACCACAGACGGTGTACAAAGATCAAAGAAGATCAAAGGATTTGGGGTCAAAAAAGGTCACCACGGGTCATGAAAATCTGACCTACACCAACAAAATTCTACTTATAAAAAACGTATGATTGATCGTTATCTTAATTGGTTTTGACAGCTTTACTTATAAAAAAAAGTCTGATTGATGAGTTTATAATTGGTATGGCGCCAGTGCTCCATTTTACCGCTGCCCCCTAGCGACTATACTTGTTACGATAAGTGGTAGCGCCCCCTGGCGACTACATTTATACCCAGTCTATATATAGGGGTCTATTTACGAGGCCTGATAGTCATTAGTCGACAGTACGATGGAGGCGCCTATATATTTCGGTGGTTCGGCATCGTACCTATCGAATTTCTATCCTTGTGAAGTGAAGGCGTACGGTCAACGTTTCAGATCCGTCGAGCACGCTTACCAGTTTAGAAAAGCAATGTTTAATGAAGACGAGCAAAGCGCGGTGTACATCAAAGAGGCGCGGTCGGCCTATATAGCGAAACGTCGAAGTTACAGAATCACGAAGAAGAGAACGGCCGCTGAATGGGACGAAGTCAGGGTCGGGTGCATGAAGCGGCTGCTGATGATGAAATTCAGAGTTTCAAAAAGGTTGAACGACCTCCTATTGGCTACCGGGAAAGTCGAATTGGTGGAATGCGTGCCATCGCGCGAAGCCTTCTGGGGTATCGGTAAAGACGGTAAAGTAGGTCAAAATATGCTTGGAAAATTATTGATGGAGGTGCGCGATGCGTATAGAATAAACGAATAATAAGTCATCGTTCGTTTCGTACACGCCAGTCGTCGCTATGAATGGGACGTGGAAGCACCCTTTTACGTGTATAGTAGCCGGCCCTACGGGGTGTGGTAAGACTACTTTCGTTAAGCGCCTGCTACAGTTTGCTTCTTCTATGATCGAGCCGCCCCCGGAGAAGCTTCTATGGTGTTACGGCCAATGGCAAAGTGCCTACACCTCTATGTCAACCGATATAGAATTCGTAGACGGTTTACCGGATCCGAAGCTTCTAGACGGAAAAACGAGGACCCTTCTAGTACTCGATGACCTTATGGTGGAAACCGATAGCCGGGTCACGACCTTGTTCACTAAAAAAAGCCATCATTGCAACGCGTCCGTAGTACAGCTTGTGCAGAATATGTTTCCGAAAGGGAAAGAAAACCGTACAATCAGCTTGAACGCGCAATATATGGTGTTATTCAAGAGCCCACGTGATGCCGGCCAAGTAGGTCACCTGGCGAAGCAGATGTATCCGGGTCGAGTTAAATTTATGATGGAAGCTTTCAAAAATGCCACGTCAGCATCTTACGGGTATCTGCTAGTAGATCTGAAACAGGAAACAGATGAAAATATGCGCCTGCGCACTTGTATCTTCCCCGATGATCGTCTCCAGTACGTCTACGTGAAGAGAGCATAAAAGAGGTGCGCGTCACGGAGGGCCTCATTCTTCAGGATGCCGTTGAAGCGTGTCAAGAAGCACGTCCTCATGCTGGAGCTATTGAATAAATGTAAACAAGCTAAGGTGAGCAAGGCTATAATCAAAAACGCGGACTCTGACTTCATTTGTAGCCTGTGTGACTGCGCGTACAACCTATTGAAAGGGAATGTGAAATTGACGGCGGCGCAGAAAAAAACACTCATAAAATACAAGAAGCATCTGCGAAGTTTAGTGAACAAAAAGGTGGGTCTTAAGAAGAAGCGGCAAATCTTACAAACGGGCTCGGGCGCCTTTCTGACGGCCCTGCTAGCGCCGTTGGCGAGCACCGTCCTGCTGCCGCTGCTCAGACAGGTGATCGGCTGATGCAGTACGCCAAGAAGATGGCGTTGGTAGACCCGCGGTTGGTGGAGAGCCTGCTGCCGTTGATCGACCAGCCGCCGAGCACGACCCGTTCGCGTGCGATGAGCAGCCTGGACAGTGACATGAAGGACGTGCTAGACCGATCGGAGTTAGAAGGTGGCGTCGTACAATCAACTGTTGAGTCGCTACATCATGATCGAGTCGATTCGAGCGGCGCAGCCGGTACGCGTGTCAGTGGTGACGACCGAGGGCGGCGGCCAGGCACTCCCTCCTCCGCAGCCGACGGACGGCCAGGCACCCCTGCGGGGTATAGAGCGCGAGATCGTGGAAAGCGTACCGAAAACGCTGAGAGGAAAAGCCCGCCTCCTGATCGAGAAAATGAAGACCGACCCGCGGTGTCGATGGAACGATCGCGGCGAGTTCGTGTAAGCCGGTCGACCTATCGCGGGGAGTAACATGGTCGACCTCGTGAACGATCTTATGCGGACGAGGAAGAAGGGGGTGCCGCCGGTCGGGTGAGAAGTGTTCGGGGAGGGTATGAGACGCCTGAACGTGCCCATGGAGCTCGTCGGTAGCGCCCGGCATCGAGCGTACATACAGCAGCAGCAGCAGTGGGAGAAACGACCGAAGGAGGAGGCGGAGGAGGCGACCCCCGGCCGCCGACATCGGCGTCCACGTACCCGGGAACTACCGCCTAAGTGGGAGGAGGAGGGGGAGACGTATTAAAGAGCTTGAAACGTCGACTTCCGAACCACTCACGACAATGTACTTACGAAGGACGGTAGTCGGCGTCGTCCTCGTCGTCGGTGCGGCGGCCTTGGTGTATATATTACTCGTCGTAAACCGGTCGTCGTCGTCGTCGTGGTCATGGTGTCCCGGCGGCCTCGTGGTGCGCAACGAAAGCGTACTCGACAACGAGACGACGACGCCCGCCTGAAGCGCGCCTATTTCAACCCGAAGCAGGCGGGCAGTTACGGCGGTGTCGACGCCTTGCATCGGGCGGTGTCGTCGTCGGTAGGCAAACCGGCCGTGAAGCAGTGGCTAGCGGCGCAGGATACTTACACGCTACACAAGCCGGTGAAACGACGTTTCAAGCGACGTTGCGTTATCGTCGGCGGTCGAAACCAGCAGTGGCAAGCCGACCTCGTCGACGTCGCTAAACTGAAAAAGCACAACGATGGTGTAACGTTCCTATTGACGGTCATCGACGTCTTCTCGAAAGAGTAAAGCCGGCCCGGCACTCGTTACGGCCTTCGAGCACCTGCTACAGCAGCAGCGGCGGGTGCCGAACGCGCTGCAGACCGATAAGGGGACGGAGTTTCTTAACAGACCCTTTCTGAAACTTTTGAAGGACTACGGCGTCCACCATTTCGTGACGCATAACGAGGAGACTAAAGCGAGTATCGTCGAACGCTTCAATCGTACCTTAAAGACGCGCATGTGGAGGTACTTTACGAAGTATCAGACGCTGCGCTACGTAGAGCCGTTACCGAACTTTGTGCGGTCGTACAACAACACCTATCACCGAAGCATCGGTAGGACGCCGGCGAGCGTCAACGCCACGAACCAGGAGAGCGTGTGGCAACGGTTGTACGGCGGCCGAGGTCGAGGCGGCAGTAAGCCGAAACTACGAGTGGGAGACCGCGTACGCATCAGTAAGGCGAAGGCGCAGTTCAAGAAAGGGTACATGGTTAGCTGGAGCGAGGAGCTCTTCACCGTCGTAGAAACGCACCCGTCCGACCCGCCCGTTTACCGCCTGAAAGACGACGCCGGGACGGTGCTCGACGGCACCTTCTACGAGCCGGAGCTGCAACGGGTAGTCGTCCCGAAGGATAAACTGTATCGCGTGGAGGCCGTTCTACAACGGCGTCGTCGTCGTCGGGGTGCTGCGGAGGAGGTGCTCGTTAAATGGAGCGGCTATCCGGCCTCCTTCAACAGCTGGATCGATGCCGAGGCCCTCGTGGACTATAAAGGGTAGGGTACCGTAACGTCGGCCGGCAGTCGTTATGTGGACACGACGCTCGATGTGCTGGCGCCTACTACGTGACGACGTCGACGACTACTCTACGGCGTGCAGCGTTAACAGACGGTGGTGGTGCTACTATACCCGACACGGTGACGGGCGCCGACGACACCTCCTCGAGCGACTGCGAGCGCGGCACACCCGCAGACTGCGTCGACGCTACCGAGTCTACGACCCACTCCGACCGCAAACACGTTCCATGGCATTTCTGCGGGAACGAATGTCCTAAGGCCGAGTTCATCTTCCTTTGTCAGATCGTCGTCCTGTACACGGTTATCGTCGTCAGTATATACAATCTAACGCGGGGCAACGGCCACTCGAACCTGTGGACGGCCCTGTTGAGCAGCTGTCTCGGTTACCTACTCCCGAGTCCGTCTATGCGAAGGAGCGATGGCGACGGCGGCGGCTAACTTTTACCTCACCCTGCCGAGCAACGCGTCTATGAAGGAGTACCCCGAAAACACGTTGACTCACTACACTACGAAGCTGCCGCAACGCATCGACCTATCGGGGGAGTGGGAATGCGGTCTGGTGACGTTACAGTATCCGCATACGTGGTACAACGTGAGAAAGAAGGACGCGATCTTTTACCTGTCTTGCGCGACGGGCGAGGTCGGGGTGTACCGCCTCGGCGACGGCACTCCGATCCACCGGCAAGGCAACATCCCGCACGGCTTTTACAATAGCGCTTACGAGTTGACGCATAAAATCAACGAGGCGCTGATGAAACTGAGCACCGACGACGTCAAGGCCCGCCTGGAGTACTGCCCCGTCGCTAACCGGATGACGTTGCGCCTATCACCGGGTGTCGAATTTAATATTCCCCACGGGAGTCGTCTGAAGACCGTACTGGGCTTCGACTCGGGCGTCGTCACGAGTCCCCTCTTGGAGGCCGTCGTTGCCGGCGTCGTCATCGCCACCAGCCCCGCCGCGTATACCTACGAGTACGAGGGTTGGCATAAGGTGGACCTGAAAGGGGGAGTCGACACCCTGTACGTCTATACGGACCTCGTGGAACCGCGCATCGTCGGTGATGTATTCGCCCCGCTCCTTCGAGCCATGCCCGCCTACGGGATGAACACCACCATTATTTCGGAGGTCTTCGACCGCGTCCAATACGTGCCGATCCTGCGGCGACAATTCGATTCGGTCGAGCTAGATATAAGAGACGACATCGGTCAACCGATACCATTCGAGCAGGGGAAACTCGTGGCGAAGCTTCACATCAGACGCTGTAAATCTAAACTGTTTTGAGGAGGAGGAAGAGGATGACGAGAGCCGGCCGCAACGTGTACGAGGACTACTACGTGCGACAGGTCGGCGGCCAGCTGCCGGTCTTCGTCGGCGGTCAGGGGCAGCGGGGCCACGGCTTGGGTAATCTGTTCGGGAGCCTGTTTCGAAGCGCCATGCCGCTTATCAAGAGAGGCGCCATGGCACTGGGGAAACGTTCACGCCGCCGCTAACGCAGACGAGCATCGAGAGCGGTCAATGGATCGATCACCAGCCGCTGACGAACCTCGACGCCGGCGGCCCCATCGAGTTCCTCATCCCGGGCTCGGGCGACGAGTACACGGACCTGTCGAGCGTTAGACTGTACGTAAGCGCGAAAATAACCCAAGGGGACGGTGCCGATCTCGCGCACGACGCTACCGTGGCGCCGTCCAACAATTTCCTGCATTCGTTGTTCAGTCAAGTCGACGTGGCGCTGAACGGCACGCTCGTGACGCCGTCGACCAACATGTACCCGTACCGGGCCTACCTCGAAACCCTGCTGAGTTACGGGACAGACGCGAAAAGGACGCAGCTCACGGGCGGTCTGTGGTTCAAGGATACGGCCGGTTTCATGGACGCGACCGCCCAGGCTAACGGTGGGTACACCGCGCGGCGTCACTTTACGCTCGACAGTCACGAGGTGGAGCTGATGGGCCGCCTGCACGTCGACGTGTTCATGCAAGACCGGCACCTGCTGAACGGCGTCGACGTAAAGCTACGACTGGTGCGCTCGAAGGACGCCTTCGCGCTGCTGGGCGCGGCGGGGGAATGGAAAGTCGTCATACTGGAGACCTACCTGCAAGTGCGAAAAGTTAAAGTGAACCCGGACGTCCAGCTCGGTCACATCAAGGCGTTGACGCACGGCACGGCCAAGTACCCGCTACGGCGAGCCGACTGCAAGTCGTTCTCGATACCGCAGGGGACGATGTCGCATACGCACGAGAACGTCTACCTGGGTGTGCTGCCGCAACGCGTGTTCCTGATGCTCGTCGACAACGACGCCTATAACAGGGACTACATTAAAAACCCGTACAACGCGAAGCACCACAACATAAACTTTCTCGCTCTCTACGTCGACGGACGTCAGGTGCCGAGCAAGCCGTTGCAGCCGGACTTCCCGACCGGGCGTTACGTCCGCAGCTACATGAACCTCTTCGCGGCGACGGGCAAGGCGTACGCGGACGAGGGGATCGACCTGACGCGCCACGACTACGGTAACGGCTACGCCATCTTCGGCTTCGACCTGTCGCCCGACTGCTGCGACGGTCCGCATTTCAACGTCGTGCGTAAGGGCGCCCTTCGTTTCGAGGTCCATTTCGCGGCGGCTCTCCCGCCCATGGTGAACGTCGTCGTGTACGGCGAGTTCGAGGCGGTGCTCGAGATCGACAAGAGCCGCAACGTCCTGTACGATCGCTAACGATGGACACGTTTCAGCTGCTGCGTCGCCTGCGCGTCGACCCGTTCACTAGACGCACGCTCGTCGTGGCCCGAGACGCGCTACCGAAACGACGACTCACCGACCTACCGGCGGCTTTCGTGTGCAACACCGACGACGGCGGCGAACCGGGCGAACACTGGGTGGTCGTCTACGTGGACGTCGACGGCCGAGGCGACTACTTCGACTCGTACGGCCTACCGCCGCAGCACGACGACTTCCGCGCCTTCCTGCGCCGCAACTGCGGCGCGCGCTGGACGTACAACGACAAGCGACTACAGAGCGTGGTCTCTAACGTATGCGGATAATATTGCGTCGCCTACCTGCTCTTACGATGCCGCGGTATGCCGCTAAAGGGGTTCCAGTACCTGTTCGGCGCCGATAGGGTGGCCAACGACTGTCTCGTATTCGACTGGCTAAAGCCGCATTAGGCGGCACCGACTAGTATCGCTGCTTTCAAGCTTGTTGCTACTACTACGAATAAAAGACGATGAAAACGTATTGATGGTGTTGCAATTGTTTTATTTCCGTAGCAGGACCCCTACCCTACCCTACCCCTAGAGGGGGCCGCCGCCGCCACCCCCTACCCCTTAGAGGGGTAGTCCTTTAGGGCTGCCCCTTAGAGGGGCATTTCGCCTTAGAGGCGTAGTTCGCCTTAGAGGCGCCCCTCCTCCTATTCGAGGACGGGCGCCGTGGTGAGACCGTCGTAGAGCACGCGACGCTTAGCGTAGAAATAGCTCAACGCCGCGCGCTCCTGAATGTACGTCAGCACGGACGATTCGCGCACCTGGAAGCCTCGGTTCGTGCCGCCGCTGCTCCGTTCATCGCGCAGCACGGCGAGGAAGACGTCCTTGTCGATGTCGTTCTGACGCTTATTCAGTCCCTTCGTGCTGTACTTGTCGCCGTCCCGACCGAAACAGTAGTAGGTTTTACTGCAGAGCGCGACGATTCCGCGCCCGGTCCACTCCTCCTTGAAGAGGCCCGGCGTTCGCCTATCGTACAGGCGTCGTCGAGCGCAACAGGGCGACGGCGCGTCCCACGGTCGCCCGGCGAGTCGGCGTTGCACGTACGCGTCCGCGTGAACGTCGCAACATTCGGCCGGGAACCAGTCGCCGCGATGGCGAAAGTAATGCTCGCGTTTAGCCTCCTCCACCAGCTCGTCGACGTTCCGGCCCGCGAGGGCTATGTACGCCGAGTCCGTGTCCATAGCTCAGTACTGGAAGAGCGGCCTCGGGATGTAGAACGCGATGAAGTCGTAGTAAAACTCGAGCATCCGTAGCTTGGCGTACTGGTAGACGAAGTAGCCGATCTGGTTGGGTAGCGTGTAGCGGACGGTTCGCTTGTTCAGCGCCACATCGTAGACGCTGCTGGGTACGACGACGTCGAGCTGTCGGAAGCGGCGGTCGTTGACGAGCGTCGAGGCGCCGGTCGTCGTGCAGTATTTCATGTCCCTGTGGAGGTCGACGCGCGTGATAGTCTTCCCGTAGGAGCTGTTGCCCAGTAGCTTAAAGGTGTCGGCGATGATGGCCTTGTCGGGGTTGGCGTCGCCCTCGCGTCGCGCCGCCGAGACCGTGTCGCCGAAGCGGCGGAAGCAGGCGATCGGGACGTACTCGACGATCTGGTAGACGCGGTCGACGACGAGGTCGTGCGCCAGATACCACCGTAGTAGGGGCGTCGCGAGTAGAATCTGGGTGCCGAAAAAGCTACCCACGAGCGTACGTTGAGGCCGCTTCAGGAGGTCGTGCGCTTCGGCGTAGCGACGCATGAACGGGCTGAGAGCGTCGCGGTCGATGTAGGCGTTCTTGAACACCGGCTGCATCTCGGCGTAGACGTCGCGCAGCGCGTCCGGACGGCGATATGTGCCGTCGCGTACGCCGTTCAGGATCGTCGACATCGTAACGGCGGCACCGGGCGTCGTCCAGCGACTCTCCTCGGGCGGCGACGGTGCCAGCGACGGGGGTCTCACTTCGCGCCATCGACACTCCCACATCTCGACGACGGTGACGAACCGGCGCAGGTAGGCGGTGACGGCGTTCGTCGCGTCGTAGAGGCTACTCATCGACCGCCCGTTAACGTCGTTCATTTCGCGCCCCGTACACGGGCAGCCGTGAAAGAAGCACCCCTGGAACTGGTACGCCGTTCGCGTCTCGCGACACCAGCCGTCGACCCGGTACCTGCCGATGCGTTTCTCGCGACCGTTGAGCATGTGTCCGATGCGCACCCCCGTTCGTTCGGCCTCCCACGTTAGCCACTGCACGTGCACGCGTTCCGCCCGAAAGCCGTTGTCCGCTCGCCGGCGCGTATACCACCCCGTCGGCATCTCTTGGGTGATCGCCCATAGGTAGAGGCCGTTCGCATCAAAGCCCACGATCGAGCGACACGGTCGTCCGTCGCCGCCGCGTAGAACGGTCACGTCGGCCTCGTGATAGCGCGTGAAGATGATCGAGGGACCGCCGACGATCTGCGCCTGTATGAGCCGGTGCAGGTCCTTGTTCGGTTCGTTGAAGAGCGTGAAATGAACCGACAACGGGAGATCGTTGAACAGGTAGAGGAGCGTTAGACCCGGGACGCTGATGCCGTCCTTAAACATGTCGATGCGCCGCCGCTGGTAGAAGGTGAACTGCTTGTCGACGGCCTCCAAAAACGGGACCACATCTCGGTTGTTGTACCACACGAGGAAGTCCCTTAGCGTGGTCATCCCTTCGGCGCGCCATACCGCCACGCAACCCTCGTACGCCTCGGCGGAGATCCCTTCGCATTTCAGGTGGCTGTAGAACGCCTCGCGCGGCGGCAGTTGGCCGTCGTCGAGCTTCCCCAACGCGTCGACGTGCTCGTAGGGGAAGTGGCCCTTCGTTACGCTGCAGCCGTAAGCCTTCAGAAATTTATCGTAGCTGAAGCCCGGGGCCAGGTAGTTAGTGATGTCCAGGAACTTGAGCGTATCTGTCGACAGGCACATGAAATTGTTTTGGCGTTTAATCGCGAACGCAGACGAGGTGGTCTGACCGTTGATCAGGAGGAGGGGCGTGAGATACTTTTTGACGACGTTCAAATCGTACTTGCCTGAATTGAAGCCGAGGACGGGGAGTTGGCGTACATGCGTCCACAGGCGATCGGTGAGTGCGGTGTACGGGGTCTTGTTGTCGCCGACTTCGTCGCCGGCGGCGGCGGCTCGCCAGTCGGCGTCGAGCGTATCGAGCGCGTCGAAGGCTCGGTCGTATGACGGTCGCAGAGCCGCGCACGCCGCTTCGCTCACGGCCTCCAGGGCGACGATCAGGCGCCGCGCGAGATCGTCCGAATCGCCGGTCGTGACGAAGCATTGCGCCGCCTCGTGTCCGGGGACGTTCGAGGCGATACTCACGCTGAGTAGCTCGTGCCGGGCTATCCACCGGCATTTGGGGCTGTCCGCCGGCAGATCGCTGTCGACGAAGTAGCACTCGAAATCGAATGTCGCTCTGTACGGGTAGTAGCGGAGGTGGTCGGGTAGGCAGATGCCCTCGTCGTCCAGCTGCTGAAACACGGACGGCTTCGGTCGGTAGACCCCGCCGGGGTAGACGTGGCGAACGCCACCCTCGCACGTCGCCTCGTGCCGCCGTAGCTTAGAGACGGTTCGCCACAGCGATTCACCGCACTTACCGCACAGGTACGATCGCGTATACCGCGCGACGTTGGGTATATACGAGTAGTGAGTGTCGTACAGATTGACGTTCATAGTAGTGGGGTAACGGTAGAGGGACCGGCGGACCAATTCGGCGGTCGAGTCTTCGCCGGGCGTCGTCGGGGGGATCAGTCGATACACGACGACGTTGGTTTCGAAGCACGTCTCCACCCGGTCGAGGTCGTTCAGCGGAACGCCGGCGAACGCGTAGGGGCTCACCTCGCCTCCGTCGTCGTAGTCGGCGTAGAGCCGTAAGGCGGGCGCCGTCAAACGGGTGACGTTTATCACGGCGGCGGCGGCGGCGGTCAGTAGTCTTCTTCGGTGCAGGGCCAGGCAACGGAAGAGGCATAAATTGTCGGTGTACGGTTTACCTCGATGGTCTTGCGCGAGCACGATGATCGACCTGTTCGCGTACAGGTAGGCGGGTAGTTGGGCGTTCAGACACCCGATCGGATGGTGGATGACGGCGTTCAGGAAGTAGGTAACATTTGTTACCAATTCGACGACCCACCCCGAGTCGGGTCGTTGCATTATCGCGTACTGAAGCACGTCGGGTTGTCGAACGGCCTCGAGGAAGCGATCGAACGAGGCGGCATCGGTAACGAGCCTCGGGACCTCGAGGAAGCGGCCGCAACAGTTACAGGAGGTGTGATAATACCGAAAGCGGCCCGTCACTTTGTGTCTTAACACAAACCCGAAACTTAAGTTTATCTTGAACGCCCGAGTTTGTTCCTCAAACATTTGTCTTAGTCGCTGCTCGAGGACGGACGTATCCACGGAATGGGTCAACTGGTAATTGTATCTCGACTGGATGAGTCCCCGTATACTCGCCCAGTGCTCTTGCACTGTACGCCGTAGACCGGCCGACCACCCCGCATCCTCCGCCGCGTCATCACCATCCTCATTAGCGGGTAACTGTGGCGGTGACGGTGGCGATGACGGTGGTGGCACTACCTTTTTTTCATTGCCACAGATTTTCGACTTTTTCAAATGGATCGCCAGCGTACGCCGATGCAGACAATATTTTTTTAATGCCTTACTAGGCTGCAACGCTTGCTATACGTCTGATCGCAATTCGGGCATGGGTACTCCGGCTTACACGTATGTCCCACCAAACTAAAGACGACTCGATTGCATACGGGGCAGACGGTAGGAGGCATGTTGCAGCGAGCAACGCCAAACACGTTATTAGTCGAAACGGAGCTCTACACTGCCTATATATATGGGTGGGGTGATGGTGGCTGTTACCGCCACTCACCACCGCTAGGACTACTACTGTTTACCGGGGGTTTGACACTACGATCTTTGACCTAGTTACGGGCTGTCTACGGTGTGTGTATGCTGCAGCCTTTATCACAGGCGAGTAAGTCTAGGAATGGGTGATTTTCGTAAACAACAAGAGTGTGTATACATTGTCAACGTTTTATTAAGCGTCGTACAAGCAACATAGCAGGCAAATTTTTCTATTAAATAAAGTTCTCCATTAAAGTTCGTTTTTATTAAGCTCTTCTCAGACCGTTATAAAATAAAGTTCGTGATCTCGTAAGCAATGTTCGTGCAGCAGGAATTTTCTCCATTAAAGTTCATTAAGCACTGTTCAGAAGCCGGCCCTTTTCAGCAAGTAGGCCGTCACCGCCGTCTCCAGTCTCACGTAGTTGAAGACGCCGCCGAGCCAGTCGGTCTCGAGTAGCCAAGCGGTTACCTTGTTCACGAGGTTGATTTCGGCTTGCCGATCCGCGTGTGGCTCGCACAGGTCGTGCACGTTCAGGATCATACGCGTCAAACACGGAATTAACGACCGCTCCGTGTAGTCGGTCAATACGACTCGAAAGAAGCGACTGCACATAGAGGTCACATCCCCGAACATCAGCCGATAGTGGCGGCTAGGTCGTCCGGCTCTGTACCCCTGTACGTGCACGAACGGGCACCCTTCGTTGGCCTCGCACTCACCGCAGTAACGACGGGCACGATCGAGTATGGTTTCCCCGATCGTCTCGGCGAAATTACTCATCAGGCTGTTCATCAACTCCTCTTCCCGAGGTAGCATGAAGATCGCATGGCGGCGCGACGGCATCTCGAAAGCCGGCGGTGACGACTGGCCGGTTCCCGCGTTCGAAGACCCCGATGAGATGATCACGGTTGGTTGCGACGCACTCCCGACCGGGTATAGGCTCGCGTACGTAGGCGGTGGTGGAGGCGATACTGTCGAGTTCGAATACGCCGACGCCGGCGACGAGTCGGCTGGCTGCGTCGGTTGATAGGTAGGCCTCGAGTAAGGCGAGGGGCGTCGTGTCCGCTGGTCGCTCGTCGGCGCAGCTACTCAGGACTTCGGTGATTATATAGTCGAGTGCCTGCGCCCTCGCCTCGTCGACGTCCTACAGCACACAAAAGCGAATCATCGTTAGCGGGCAATATACTCATCGTCATCGTCGTCATCGTCGTCGCTTTTCTTGCTCACAACACTCCGAACGGTGTACGTCGCCAGGGGCCCCCACGTTGTCTTTCGAACGACGAGCTCCTCGATGACCGTGCCGACGATCTGTAGGACGGTGTCGCGCAGGTTGTCGGGGGTCATCGAGGCGAGATAGTCGGCCTTGTAGGAGACGAGACCGTCCATCACATTGTCGAATAGGCTGATCCATAGCTCGTCAGAGCCCTCCGGGTCTTCCCTCACCATCATCCGGACCGAGAAATACTGTCTCGGCTCGTGCTGCGCCCCGTGGGATAAGCACACCTTAGCGCCGTTCGACGTTCTAAACACCTTACGACGGCACTGGGTACACCCCTCGTACGTGCATTTATTTCTACATGCAATAGCGGCCACCCTTACGTCTGTCGCTAGCGCGTAGAGGCCATCGTCCGCCTGTAGAAGCTCGCTTACACTCACCGCAGGGGGGAGGTGGAGTAGCGGCGGTGGCGACGACGCCGGCTCCGCGGCGACGACCGGGTCGGCGACCGCTGCTACGGGCGCGGTGCAGATACCGGCAACGACGGGCGACGGCCGGCCTACGGGTGTGCGGCTGCTGCCGGCCGCAACGACGGGTGCGCGGCTAGCCGCAACGACGGGTGCGCGGCTACTGCCGGGCGACGCCTGGGCTACGGGTGTGCCGTCGACGACGGACGACGCCTTCGCCTTCTTTTTTCGTTTGATCGGCGGTGATGAGACCGTCACGACTAGGTCTTTCGCCGGTTGAGAAGCCATGACTGCTGCTGCGGAGGAGAGTAAACGACGTTAAGACAGCCAAAACCGAGTGAATACATAGACGCTCTTAGCCTAGCTACTTATAAGTTGGCGGTGAATGGCGCGCGTGCGCATAAACACGGCTACCACAAAACAGCCGAGCCTGGCAAGGTTATTGAAACTATAAAAAGGGGTTCGGCCATGGAGTGCACAAACGGTGCATTGCTTTTATAAAGTCTTATTTTCAAATATATGTTTACCATAAGATTCTCTAGTCCTTACAGGTCCTTATAGGTCGTTTATTTTATACGTTTAAGCTTTTATTTAAAATGTTTAACATTACGCAACCCGGCCTACGTGACGAGGCCTACGTGCCGCGCGTCAGGCCTTCTAGAAGCTTCTACAGCAAACGGCGTAAACAACATTCCTTTACAAGACGTCTATGGAGCTACACGGTCTTTTCAAGCCTTCTAAAACAATGGATTATTTACGAACGGTACGTTTTTAACATTCACGCGCGCACTTTCTTTTTTAAATATTTAAGGGATGCTTACAAAACTACAGGTGGGACTATTTCGTTGTGTATTATTTAAACTGTAGACCTTTTTTACTACTGTAGTATCACTTTAAGACTTTTTTCTTACAGGACAAATGCGCTATGAAAGCCCGGGGTGTGAAGAAGACGCCTGTTGAGCGGGCGCCTCGATGGATCGGTGCTGGGCACTGTAAAACGGAGGAGCGGTTGCCGGGCGCCGGCCGAGGCAGGGCGCGGCGACCGCCTGCGTCACCACCACCACCACCACAGCCGCTCGTTAGCCGGGCTAGGCTCGGCCGAGGCAGGGCACCTCCTGCGAGCGTGTGCCGGTGGTCTAGGGTAGCCGCTGTGGCTGCATCACCGCTCGAGACCGCCCCGGACACACAACTGCCAGCCGCTGTGGCTGCATCACCGCTCGAGACCGCCCCGGACACACAACTGCCGCCGCCGCTGTATCGACGCCCCGCGGTACCGGCCGCTCGCACGTCCGTCGTGACTGGCGTTCGACGCCCCACTCTGTACCGAGAACCCGGCGGCCGTGCCTCGAACCCCAGCCCGCCGCTCCGTCGACGACCGATCGGCCGGGGCTTCGGGGTCTATACGGGGCCCTCACTGCAGTACAACGGTACTGGACGACCGCCCCGGGCTTACGGTATGCGGGGGACGTACGCACCCACCCCTAACTAACGTTAATGGACTTACCTATAGTATAATAATAAATAGTTTGCTCACCTTCTCGTTGTTCACACCGTTATTATCCGTTTGAGCTCTATATTCCAACTAGTTGTCCTGAAGCCACTATAAAGACAAGCTTACATCTACCTAGGTTACGGTATGAATAATACAGTAGCATTATTCTCCAATGCATTCAATGGACTTTGGACGCCTGTTAGCAATTACGCTTGGTGTTGACAACAACGAGACCACGCGTCCTACCGGCTGCAGGTTTGTAAAAAAGGCGCGAAAGACTACCCACCTATCTTAGTAGGGGGGGCCTGCTGTAATATACACCGGTCAAACGGACGACCCTACCCCTTACAAATGCTAGAACCACCACCTAGGGGTCTATATAACCTTCTTTCGTACTAGCATAGCCCTCAGAAAGGTTAATATAAGCCTAACATAACCACCATATAACCTTCTTTCGGTCTACAGAAAGGTTAGTATAAACCTAACATAACCACCATATAACCTTCTTTCGGTCTAGCATCATAACCCTCATAAAGGTTAATATAACAACCGCTAGGAGTCGTCGCTACCACTTATCATAACAAACATAGTCACTAGAGCTCTCTAGTAGCGCTCACTACAACTTATCATACCAAGTATAGTCACTAGGGGGCAGCAGTATAATGGAGTAATTAATTATTTTTTTATATAATGTATATTCGCCTAATTAATTATTAATTAATTAATTAAATTTTAATTTATTCGCCAAGGGGCGCTACCACTTATCGTAACAAGTATAGTCGCTAGGGGGCAGCGGTAAAATGGAGCACTGGCGCCATATCAATTATAAACTCATCAATCATACTTTTTTTATAAGTAAAGCTGTCAAAACCAATTAAGATAACGATCAATCATACGTTTTTATAAGTAGAATTTTGTTGGTGTAGGTCAGATTTTCATGACCCGTGTTGACCTTTTTTGACCCCAAATCCTTTGATCTTCTTTGATCTTTGTACACCGTCTGTGGTCACCGCAGCCCCCTATACTACTTATGCTGTTTCGCCGAAGCCGGTTATCCGCGACATCGGCGTTCTACTCGGCAATACTATGTCGATGACGAATAAAGTGCGTCGTGTTTGCCAGGTTGCATATTGTCACCTCCGAAGCATCGCGTTAATTCGGAAATGTCTTAACACTAATGCCTGCAGAACCATTGTGAACGCCTTAGTCATGTCACATATTGATTGCGGCAACGCAGTGTTATATGGTCTGCCGGAGACCGACTAGCGAAAGCTGTAGATGGTACAGAATTCCGCAGCACGTCTCATTACCGGGACAAGGATGCGAGAACACATAACACTGTTCTGTACCGTCTGCACTGGTTGCCTATACGCCAGCGGATCGAATTCAAGCTGTTACTGCTGGTATATCGTGCAGTGCACCATCTCGGCCCTGCGTACATTTCATCGCTCGTGACATCCTACACGCCGACCAGATCACCTAGATCGGCCGAACAAGGTCTGCTGACTGTTCCGAGATATCACCTTGAACATTATGGCCGTCGTTCCTTCTCGGTGGCTGGCCCGATCCTGTGGAATGCCCTGCCTCATTCAGTCAGGCATGTAAACTGCGTTGCCACTTTCAAATCACTATTAAACACACTCTTATTTCGACAGGCCTTCAAAGAACTTTGCAGTCCGCATCAGTGACATTTGTGCAATATTGACATTCGGTTATGTACTTAGGTTGCAGTTATTTATTTATTTATTATTATTATTATTTTTTAATTAGCATATTATATGTATTTATTTTATTTTATTTAAGCACATTATTTATTTTAGGTATTTAAACGGCTAATTCATTTAATTCATGTCTAATATATACACTTGTAAATATATATATTTATTTTTATTCAGGTTTATCTAACTGACATTAATACAGTGTTTTATGTTATGTTCAAAGTAGTAGGCATCCTGCAGTCTCGTAAGAGTATGGATCTGCACACTAGTGTCGAAAATCAGTTGTTCGCTGAGCAGCGTCTGTTCGTTCAGTAACACTTATACAAAACAAGAAACATGTCTTAATACAAAAGTAAGTACAATTAATCATCTGTGATATTTAGTTTGTCCTGTGGCGTTAAAAAAGTAATCTTAGTATTCATATATACAGTACTTAAGCATAAATTGAAGATTTATGCACCTATTACAACATATGATAATCGTCATAATACTCGCAATCCTGAATAGGCCTGCACGACAATTTTACCTGAAAGTGACGTCGACTATGTCGAACTTACCTTCTCCCAATTCCCAATTCCCAATTCTCATGAACGCACGTGCGTACATACACACATACATAAGTAGACACATATAAGAGGTAAATTCTTATATAGAGCAGTATTCACTCCTTAGGACTGTTCAAAGCACTTTGCACATGGCAGACATGTTCAATCGAACACCGTCTCGACTTCTCTGGAAAGTAATCAGCCACACTGCATTTAATGCGCGAACACTATTCGTACACAAATATCACGATTGAGAGTCCGATGCTCTAGCCTCAGTGCCACGACGCTACACAATACACACAAATACTCGCATATACACATTGCAGCTATATCATTACTACTGAACTATCGTTGCGATTAGTTATTTTAATGAGTATTTTATTACCGTTTGCACAACTTCCGTCTTCAAGCTCTGGTATGCCTCTGCCGTTTTGTCTTCGAGATCTGATGTGAATACTGTACTTGTCAACTTAATGTTGACATTAACTCGAGCCTGGTCAGCAAACGGGATTACTGGTGTGGTCGTTGTCGCAATAGGTGTTGGTGTTGTTGGTGTTTCTGGAAGAAGATATACATTTTCCATCAAAGCATATCACAAGTATTGCCTACTTAAATTTCCCACCTTTCCCCGTCTTCTCCCTCTGCGGGGTGGCGGGTTTTGCAGGGTCTCGTCCACTGCTTCCTGTCCTGAGCCCATTCTTCCTTCATCTGCCATGCCTTTAAATCTTTCCTCACAGTGTCCTGCCATCTCAACTTGGGCCACCCTCTCGCTCGTTTTCCCTCTATCTTCATCTCCACGGTGGCTCTTATGTCTTCCCTTTCTTTCCTTCTTTTCACATGGCCAAACCACTCCAGCCTTCTTCTCCTCATGACGATCCCAATGCTCTCCACATCGGCCTCTTTCAAGATGTCATCTAATCATTCTCATCTCCATTGTTGCCAGTCGTCTTTCGTCTCTTGTTGATAGTGGCCACGTTTCACAGCCATAGAGAAGTGTCGGCTTAATTACCGTTTTGTAGAGCAGGACCTTCATCTTTTTGTGGCACCTTCTTATCATATATCACTCCTGATAGTTCCCCCCACCTAGCCCACCCTTTTGACACTCGGCTCTCAATTTCCTTACTGACACTTCCCTCCTTGCCTATGACAGAGCCAAAGTACTTAAAGGTCTGTACAGTTGGGAGGTTTGCCTTTTCCTGAGAACCATACTTTTTTATCTTCACCGGCTCTGTGTGCCCCGTTGGCGGAAGGTGTTCTGTCTTCGTTCTGCTGATCTTTAGTCCATATCTCTCAATTTTTTCTCTCCATTTGTCCTATCTCTCTTCTATCCTACCTCCGTCTGAATGACACAACACCAGGTCATCTGCGAACAGCATAGACCAGGGTGTCTGCTCCTTGATCTCCTCTTGATCTCATACTTAATTTGGGGTGATATTATCGCGTTAACAAAACCGACACTGTATCATGTGAATAGATTGCAACTGTCATCTTGTATAAAAAGTTCATCACTACGCATCGCCGCGATGTCGCATCAACTAAAACTAATCTTATTTGGAAGCCACATTGCATGAAATACAATTTGTTGTAATTATATGCGATGTCGCCTGAAAACGTCATCATATTAATGTTACACGCTACGCTATTTAGTAGCAACACCAACAAACGATTGTTGATAGGAAGTATTTGTAATCTCCAGGAAAGACGCACACAACATTTGTACATTGTCAGTGTTAATAATTTGCTACCTACGAAAACCAACGTCGTTTCCTGAGGAGAAATTTAGCCATCAATTATATCGTAAAAAATGCTGAATGTGTAGGCACGAGGAATAACCACTTTGTTTTGTGATCATTGGGAGATAATGGTGCCCGAGGTGTGGCGTATTTGGCCATTGACGAAATGTCATCTTGACACCTTAACTCGACATAGAAAGAAAAGCGTATGTTCCACGTCACCTCAGTGGTGCTAAGATTAATTGCAATGTTAAGATGTTGTTTCCGAATTAAGAATATGGTGGAGTGGACAAATTCGTCAATTAATATTGCCAAACTGTCAACGACGTTAATTGGATCGATACATTTAATGGGCTAATCTATCATATATTATTAATTCGCCATCAGTTGTTTAATAATCACCATGATGCCCCTGCGTGTTCTCATTCTGGTAAATAAGTATGGGTCGACTGTCAAACTAATGTCTAGTCAAAAATCCTGTTGTATTTGATTGAAAAATAGCAAGCCCGTAGCTAGTTCTGGTAGAGAATGAAAAAAACATAGTATATATTTACAAAGAGTCGAACAACTGTTAAACATGCTTTAGCAAGGCCAACAATGAAATTTATATAATAACTACGTTGGAAGGAAATCATATTTTGTATATCGTACACCTCCCAGCAAAACAACTCGTTGAAAAGCATGACCCCTACTTATAAAAAAGAAGAGACTGCAATAAACTAACATTTATAAGTTTTCTAAATAATACACAATACTGTTACTAGTAGTCTAGATTCATATTGCAGCATAACGTCTTGTATGCCACGATTCCACATTTAGGCCAGTTTGTATGTTTACACGTTTTGATATATTTCACTTACCTAGTTCACAATTATCCCCGTGGAATTGTGCAAAACAACTGCACGAGTAGCTGTTGACTGCATCCACACACGAGCCGCCGTTCTGACAGGGAGTGATGCTGCACTCGTCAATGTCTACAACATGACACTGATACACTGGCTATAGACATGATCATGCGAATTAAGCAAACAGTATCATGATATAAAAGTGGCACGATTGAGACCATGTTTATCCAATTTATCATGCACGTATTCAGCATATACAGACCAACTAAAATATTAATTAAAGAAACTCAGTAAATTAAAACATCTATCAGGTATGCGTGTCTGTAGCAAACGGCTTCTATCACAGTTTACCTGTTTCACAATTGGGGCCTTCGTAACCAGGCGGACATTGGCAGGTGTAGCTTGCTAAGTCGTCCTGACAGATGAATCCATTGGCACAAGGATTGCTGCTGCAGTTGTCGAAATCTATGACATATATTAAGATGCTTACATTTATACAGTTGCTTTTTCATTCTCTTACAAATATGTAAAACACATATTTATAGTTTTTGTAATTCATTATAAATTAATCTGTTGTACTAGCAACATGGGAAATGGAGTGTCTGGAAATAATTATATAAATGCTGACACATTTCACACTGGTTTCCTACAAATCCAGCCGTGCAGTTGCATGAGTAGTCATTCACCCTGTCAGAGCATGTGGCACCGTTCTTGCAGGGAGTGCTGATACACTCGTCAATGTGTAGTTGTCAGTACATCCGCCTGGCATGCCAGCGCACCAAGTTCAAAACCCGGACCAGACAGGCATATTTGTTGTAAAAACCTGGCTCTCAACATTGGGGACGGACTGTGTATCCATTGTCGGTCCCGTCTCAATTTGGGATGTAAAAGAAACACTGAAGATTACAAGCACCCTGGCAGTGACCACCCTCATTGCCAGCACATAAAGGTCGGTTTGGAGATAATATTCTTAAAAAGGCTGACTCTTAGACCATTACCACTGTAACCACGATATATACAGACTAGTCAGTTAATAAAACGTTGCCGAGCGCTGGAAACTAATAGAACTATAATCGTATCTTACCTGTTTCACAAGTAGTGCCGTTGAAGACTGGCAGACAAGTGCACGTGTAGCTGTCGCTTCCGTCTAGACAGGTTGCTCCATTCATGCATGGGTTGCTACTACAGTCGTCGAAATCTGTGACCGATTGCCAGGCATAAATATATATTGTCATAATGTAACCACGTTAATCTACAGCAAACATGCACATTTTGTCATTACATCACTTGTAACTTCCAATTTAACTGCTTAACTTACTACTAATTTAGTACACGCACGTTATTCACGAATGAAGATCATGTTTAATAGAAATATAATCAATTAATAGCATACACCAATATAATGTATCCGTACTAATAAGAAAATACAATACAACCAAGCGAGCAATTGGCATGCATCGATATGCAACCTGAGTAGGTACGTATGTTTCAGAAAGTTTACTAGATAAAGTGTTAACTGTTATCTGACAATACGACAAAGAGCAATTCTAATAATGTGCCATAGTAAAGTCATGAAAGAAATAGGAGGCTTCTGACTACGTCATACCTATCTCGCAATTGGCGCCTGTGAAACCGCGCTCACATTTGCAGCGATATTTGCTGTCCAGGTCAAAGCCTGTACCAGCGTGTTGACATGGAGTACTGTCATATTCATTGATATATGCAATGGCAATATGTAATGGTACAACATAATTGCGAAGTGGTTGATTAAATGCTCACCATGCATACGATTAGTTCAGTGTATACATCTTGTGTACATCACACACACGTACGCACATACTCACACCTCACACACACACACACACACACACACACACACACACACACACACACACACACACACACACACACACACACACACACACACACACACACACACACACACACACACACACACACACACACACACAAGGAGGAATGATCATACCATATATTAAACACAATATAAAATGTTTAACTATATAAGTCTGGGAAACTATGTATTACCAAATACTATATACTAGATATCATCAACTAAAGTGAAACTGTATATAATTTATGTAAAAAGGTTCATAATATCAATATAATTATTAATTTTATCAATATAATCAATATAAGACGTTTGTTACACACTTGTCTCACAGTTGTTGCCGGTGTATCCACCTGGGCAGGTACAAGAGTATTTCTTGCTTTCATCATGACAAGTTGCTCCATTCTGACACGGATCACTCTCGCATTCGTCGTATTCTGGAACGTTAACATAAAGATTACCACACGAGCTCTGACGATTAGCATAATAATATCATGCAGGCAATTGTATAGTGTATAATTATTCTTCAATGCCATAATATCGTCAGTACATTTGTTTAAAAATAAACAATGTTTCTTACAGTTGTAAACGAACACATTGTTTCTGAAGTACGTTTTAGGGCCTTGTGTGTCATTGCTATATTCTGGTGTATGACCTTATTATATATATATATATATGTGTGTATGTGTGTGTGTGTGTGTGTGTGTGTGTGTGTGTGTGTGTGTGTGTGTGTGTGTGTGTGTGTGTGTGTGTGTGTGTGTGTGTGTGTGTGTGTGTGTGTTATAGATTATGGTGATATTATTTAATATTATGATCACAAGTAAAAACCAACACAGTTTTACTACAAAAATCGAACATTTAGAACGGATCGTCAGAGAACCAGTCTTGCAGAAATATGTCATTCAGCTATTACTAATTACCACTACCACCATCACTGCCACAATCACCTCTACCACCAATATCACAATCACAACTGTCATCATCACAATCAACATTACCGCCATCATCATAGTGATCATCTTCATCGCCACCATATTAAAAATCTTCTCTGCCATCATTGCCATCATTTTCATTATCGTCATCACTTTCACCGTCATCATGACAACAATTATCATCATCATCACAATCTTCATTATTCTTATCAAGCTCAACTTTTTCATCATCATCATCGTCGTGGTCGTCTTCATAGCAAAATATGGTCACATACCCTTGTATGTAGTGGCGTTGCTTTGGGTGTATCCTTCATCGCAGTCACATCTGAATGTGCCAGGGGTGTTCACACAGGAGCTGTGAGAGTCACACGGCTTTGTGTCACATTCATTGTTGTCAACGGAACAATCTCCACCATCGAATCCACTTGGACACTCTTTACATCCAGTCGTATGGTCACATGCAGTATCTGGGGTCTTACAGTTGCACAGATTCATACAGTCTGCTCCCCCTGACCACTTGGACATGCTACAAGTGAATAGGCGACGACATCACGGGTTAACCAGCCAGCTGTACTGGCTACAAATCAACATTATATATCAGTAATCAACTACTTCATAGATGATCAATGTGGCACCAAAGGGATTACATACACGCCCGCAGGCACACACACCCATGCACGCACACCCGTGCACACACGCACGCACGCACGCACAAGCACACACACACACACACACACACACACACACACACACGCACACATTTCAGTATTTCAAATGATCGATCCTATGAGATGAGGGGATGCTATGCTACAACTCGATATGTAGTTAAATAAGAAAATAGTGCAACAGAGAGTGAATAAAGAGGAATTAATAACATGTCTAGCATAATTGCATAAACAAGTTTACAGAGAGTAATTTAATTTAAAATATCCACCAAATAAGATGTTTTAACTCACGTCTGCAATTCCTCTTATCATCGTTGAGCAGGAACCCATCTCTACACGAACACGTGTAGCTTATGTCTGTGTTCTTACAGTTGGTGTCGCATTTGTTTGTTTTCGCAGTGCATTCGTCGATATCTGGATGAGAAAAACACTTTAATTACTAATGCAATTATTTGTTTATTGCTAATCACGTACTAACTACACGAAGATGGTGATGGATCGGGCATATTTGACTAAGGAGAAAGGGTAGAATATAACCAAGACAATCCCTAAACAACTTGGAGGGGAACTACGAAAATGCACATATGCTCGGGGTCACACAACAAAGCAAGCTGCATATCGAGAGAATTGGACTGTTTTCGTACTTGTGTTTTCCATGTGAAATAACTGGTGCCTGTCGGGCTGTCGGTGCCGTTATTCAATATGGAATCAGGGAACGACGACCCCATTTTGTTGTACATTACAACTCGTACCCCCTCACACACACACACACACACATGCTGTGTTTTGACAAAGAATGTTAATATATTACCGAATATGTAACTGGGCTGAACACAAATATGTGAACAATCGTGTTGAAGTCGTAATCAGCAAACAAATTCATGTCGATATGCCTCCTGAAAAATGCTATGATTTTGTTAAATATGTTATCTAAGTTAATACATTAATATCTTACCAGAGCATGACTTCTTGTCTGTGCCCTGCTCAAACCGGTCATTGCACAAGCATTAAACAACTTTTATTGAGCCAGACTTCAATCGGCAGCCATGCTGGCAACCTAGGCTTGCTGACTGGCATAGACTGCTTACAGACGCATCTAAAAAAGGTACATATTAGTCTTTGTTACAATACCAACATACGCATCCATGGAGTTTAGGTGAAAAGATCAGATTGTCATTCATATTTTGCCATTATTGTAGCTGTCCATTTGACAGCTAATATAGCATGTATATATATATATATATACATATATATATATACATAAAGATATGAGGCAGGAAAAATGTCGCTGGACTGCAAAATACACGAGAGAGGGAGAAGATCGCAGGGATGTTGTAGATATGAGGTAAGGAGAACATCACATGTTCATTAAGGAAAATGGATGTATTTCAGTGACATAGTATACAAAAATAACGTTGAAACTGCAATCAAAACATTGTGCAAAGAATCCGCACCAGGTTTGGTTGACCTGTATGAAAATTACTGTTTTCTACTACTTCACATACACATTGTTAAATTGCAATTATACTACTTCAAATACACATTGATGAGTTCCAATAAGCAACAAGGTATCACCATGACTGCTGATATTTTAACATCGTGTATCTATTGGTACTGTCATGCTGTTTAATTTGTGAAAAGATGCGGCCAGTATGGAATTGACGTGGTAAGAAATGTTGAACATAATGGATATAAACATTTACAAGACGCTCTAGACAAATTAGTCAAACATCGCATGTGTTATTCCATTTTGGGAACCGTAAATGATTATACACAGTACAAGGGAATGAATAAATAAAATGTAAAGAGGGACAAGTACAAACTTTTGCAAGCACTTATATAAAAACAAGATTTAGATGTAACTATTACGATTAACATACTAATTTCAAAATTGTGCGGAATTGCAGCTCGAAAGAGAAATCAAGCTAGTAAGTTAGTTAAGATAAACATAGCATAGTCTAAACATATATATATATATATATATATATATATATAAATATATATATATATATATATTACCGGTATAATTATAATTTTATATAATTATATCGGTATATTATACCAGCATGAAAACAATAGTTAGATCTAATTTGGAATAACATATACACATGGAGGTCACATGGTATGAAAAGTAGGTAGATACACCTGTAAGAGTACAGCGGAGAGCAACACAAATTATTTTACAGCCGGGAGACCTTATTATGAAAAACGCCTAAACGTGGTTTCACAACCCATGATATTAAAATGAGATCAGGGGCCCTTTTCACTAACATTCTTATAAGCAACAACAAAAACTGCGTTTCACTAATAATTCATCCTACACACAGTCAATAATAAGGCTCCTAAAATTATAATTTATATGGACGACGTTACACCACTCTTTACAAATCACAAACAAATAGATTTATTTTTTTAACTGCGTGTTACTGTGAGTTCAGTTTCACGAAGATGTTAGGTTGTTCACATACTAACACGTTTGCTAATTATGATTTGTTTACACGTTGGCGCCGCAACCCGTTGACGAGTGCGTAGCGGATTTACAGTTTTACAAAGGTCAATATTAGAGTGTGTGTACAAACGCCACCATCTCGAAACGTATCCCTATCCCGATCGCGCCAACCGCTATGTTGGATTCTTGAACAATCGAACCTAGCGTGTGGTGATATCGGGATAGGGATACATTTCGAGATTGGGGCACTTGCAGACACTCTCTGTTATGTAATAATGGCGTTTTCAGTATTGTATTAAGTTCGTTATAAATAGAACCTTGACATGTCCCATTTGTCATCCAGTATCCTTTCTTGCATATACAGGTGAATGCATCAGGCGTGTTAATGCAAAGCTGAAGAGCTGTGCACTTGGCTGGCTGTGTGCTGCAATCATCGATGTCTGCATCCACAACAAACCACCGCCATTACAAGACTGCTATAAATACACAGGAATGATACAAAACAATTTAAACTTGATAAAACGTTTTCATCAGAATCAGTCAAAGGCAAAAGGTTTGACGAAAAGGCATTCTAATAAAAGCACAAAATCATACGACAAGCCTCGTTTGAAAACAGAAATTGCGTGTGCCATACCTTAATAACATTCCTTTTACCCAAAACAATAGTTACGCATTATTGACAAAATGTTTTTCACAACAACCCGTATTTATAATGTATTTTGAAATGACGGCATCCTTCTAAACTGTGATATATACCATGTTCAACCAACATATAATTACACCACATTTCTAGGTATTAAATATGTTGCATGATCATACGAACCAACACAGGTGCCTTCGTCATCAACGTAGCCATCGGGACACTCGCTACATTCATAGGCCTTGCCCTGACTCTCTTCCTCAGCCGGTGTCAGGTCGGTACAGTTGGTGCCCACCGTGCAGTGATTGTCACCACAGCCGTCGATGTCCTCTATACAACTACTGCCTGCAAAATCATCAGAATAGCTATCGTAGCTGTCGATCCAAACTAATTCTATATGTGAAAATATAGTGAAGTGACAACGCTATAACACCATTATCAAAGCTACAATAAACCTTATTGTGTTTTGCTGCGACAGGCTCGGCACGTCGCCTAGCTGAATCACTGTAATTGTCAAAAAGCTACTCGTAGGTCTTTTAAAAACTCGCCAAATGTGCTGACTGGTATTTCAAACTCAACTTACTGTATACGTGTGTGTGCTCCTAAGAGGTCGAGCTGTCAAACCGCGTAGTTAATTTTTAATTAATAATAAGTATTTACGTACGAAATAATGCGGCGTTTGCGCACACGCTGTACGAACGCCGCGTCGAACTGCAGGTCAACTGTTGACCTTTGATTGGACCTCAAACCGCTGTGATGTAGCCTGCAATTTTAGCAATTAACGTTTGCCGTTTGGTTCGAAACTGCGGTCGCGTTACACGTAAATGAGTTAACTGATGGTGTCTGTTGATAGTGGGATTATGTTTACGATAGCAACCACACACAGTCTTTGCAACATAGCATTTTCGTCTGATAAAATTAAATATGTTTTAAGATGCGGTGTATTTGTATGTGTAGTATAACGACAGTTTGATTAAATCTCTTTCAGAGTGCACCTATGAAGTCAATGTAAAAACCGCTGACGTGGAAAATGCAGAAACTGATGGTGAAATAAACATACGGATTTCTAGGGGTGAGGTCAAAGGTGGCAGGATATCTCTGAACACCAAGCGCTACAACGACTTTGAGCGTAACCAGTGAGTAAGTCTTGTGGTTGTAGCTTCAATTCTGACAGGGGTCGAATATCATCAATCATGGTCGTCGTCTTTTATGCAATTATGTATTAATTTTGTATTTTTGTACTTACCTACTAACATTGAAATATTATTATTATTAGTAGTATTTATTACCATTCGATATATTTTTATTCAAATGTGTCTCCCGTGTTAGCGATATTTTATGTCTAAATTTCAAATTTATGTAAACTATTTCAATTTGTACATTTGTACATGTATGTATGGTCAAAATATATATATATGTATGTCTGTCTGTCTGCCTGCCTGCCTGCCTGCCTGCCTGCCTGCCTGCCTGCCTGCCTGCCTGCCTGCCTGCCTGTCTGCCTGTCTGCCTGTCTGTCTGTCTGTATGTCTGTCTGTCTGTCTGTCTGTCTGTCTGTCTGTCTGTCTGTCTGTCTGTCTGTCTGTCTGTCTGTCTGTCTGTCTGTCTGTCTGTCTGTCTGTCTGTCTGTCTGTCTGTCTGTCTGTCTGTCTGTCTGCCTGTCTGCAATCATTACTACCATAATCTTAGAGGAGTCTCCTGACCCTACTTTTCGTTATTTATCATACATTATACCACGTTTACCATAATATTTGTATTATTTAATTATTTTTACATGGATGTATTGTATGTATTATTTGAAATGTCTGGGTCAAATAAAATAAATTCTTCTTCTTCTTCTTCTTACTGCTTCAGTCCCCAAAATATTGTCAATTTTGGTGTACAGGCTTTCTACATCCATGGAGAACAGTAGCGCATCACTAGGAATGTCGATTTTAGTCACTTTATCAATGAAGTCTGTAGTGTTTTTAACATACGAAGCATGTGTTACTGCCAATGGGACTAAAAATAGTCAATATACTCAGCTATTTTATATGATTAGCTGTTGCAATCGGATATGATCGGTCGTCCTGGAGGCATTTGAGGCTGAGGCCATTTATCTTTAGCATTATGAATCTTGGGTAATAGAGAGAGCAGACGTGGTCGAGGTGTATCCGGTGGCTCTAAATAATCTCGATGCTTCTTGGAAATGTAACCTGTTTGTCGTAATCTGTCTAATGTTGCCGAAATGCGGACTGCGGCTTGTGGATAGACCGGTTGGTCTAGTTTAGTATAATGTTTTTTGTTCGCAAGCTGTCGATTCGCCTCTGCGACATAGTTTACTTTAGACATGATTACTGTGACCGATCGTTTATCAGCAGGTTAAATAATAATATATGGGTTTCTATTGGGTGCCGAAATCGACGCCAATTGCGACTCTGACAAATTGCCAACACTGTTCCGGTGTTTGTTAGCTATCGAGCTAAAATCTTTCAGTTGTTCCAATTTAGAGTTAATGTCCTCGTTGTGGCAAGGCGGATTCCATGTTGATTTTGCTGTAAAGTTCTCTTTTAATTTGTTGATTTCGTTCCGTGAAAAAACTATCGTAGTTGGATATGTCTAGCAAATCGCCTGATAGACGCATGCGTGTCTTCTGCATCATTTGTATGAGGTGTTGGTATCAATTGTAATCCGAAATTTAGGATTTCCGCCTTTGTTTCAGATAACACTAGATGGCTTAAGTTGATAATCGTGGGATTGCGCAGATCATTGGACTTGTTTTGTGCGGTATGGTTGCCCTCAATGTTTCTTTGTTTAAATGGCACAACCGATGTATTAGCATTTTGTTCGCTGTTTCTGGTGTCCAATGAATGTTGTCTGATGTGTCTGTCTTGAACGATGACTCCTCTAATTAAGGTATTACAACAATGCCCTTAATGTCTAGTAGGCTCTCCGAAGTTCTCATGATGTATTCTTGTTCTACCAGAGGTAATCTGTCAGAAAAGATTATTTCGGATATGGCGATGATCGAGTGAGGAAAACTCTCCGAAGTTCTCATGATGTATTCTTGTTCTACCAGAGGTAATCTGTCAGAAAAGTTTATTTCGGATATGGCGATGATTGAGTGAGGAAAACACTTGCCTGCTCGAGCCGCCATCCCTCGCAAATTAAGTGTGACGACCAAATGTGACGTCACACTTGGTTTGTTCGCTCTGTCGTTGATTCCCACCGACAGGTTCACAATCTCTGGATGTGAGCCGTCTGTCTCTGAGGGGTGCATCATCATCTGTTCGGGATTCCTAATTTTGGCTCCAGGGTAACTGTCCACTTGGATGTCTCGTTCCTTCGATTCTGTAATCCTAGAAACGTTCGAGTCACCCAGAATAACGACACGTTTCGTGATTATCGGTAACTTCCAGCTGGATTTCTTGCACTTTGTGCTTCTGTGTATGGAGGGCACAATAGAGAATCGTTGTGCAGGAGTAGGCGAAGGGGGTAGTCTATGAATTATGGTACGGTCCACCCGTGGTCTGGAGACAGGTAGAAAAGAATGAGACTTGGAGTGCGGTGGAAGCTCCGGAGAACACGATTGTTTCGGTAGTGGCGGGAAAGAGTTGGGAGAAAGGGATGGAGAAGAGGTGGCAGAAACATTAGAAGGCTCACGTATGGCAATGTGTAGTGTGGCGATAGCAGCTGCTAAAGGGGGGGGGGTGGTGATGGTAGTAGAACACAACGGCGGTGGCCCCGGTGATATCTGGTCTGCCGTTTACGACCTGCAGTCGAAGTAGGAGAAGGCTTGGTCCCTGATGTATTAGCCGTGAACAAGGAGGGAGATAAAATGGGTGGAGTGAGCGGTGCTTGCGTGAAGCCAGTTGGCTTGTGTGCCGATGTGAGAGGTGTTGTAACCATACCTCTGCTTCGTTCCGTTGGTAGTGTAGTCGACGAGCTGATAATTATCTTCTTCCTTGGCTGTTTGCGTGGTGGCTTTGTTGTCGTGGGCGTAGAACTGCTCGACAAAGGTGTTGTCTCTGTATCTAACTCTGAGTGTTCACCGTCCGTAGCTGTATTGTTCTCGTCAATGCTGTGTCTCGTCGACGGTTGCATCGATTGAGTGGTTGAGTTTTTCCGCAAAAACTTGCCCATCTTTCCTTCTCCCTGGACACAGTCACAGAATTACGTCAGTAGTTTCCCGTACATGTTCCTCCCGTGTCCGTCGCGTCCGGTGCCCCAATAGTTATCAGACGTATGACTGATGAAGTTCATTCCTTCCGATGTATCGAGTCTTCTCGCGAAGGATGGGGCATGGTTGAATTTCCACTGGAATATCTCCCACTGAAAATCCTCAGCTCGATGATTCCACTTGTTGTCGTTGGCCGGGAAAATCCTTGATATCTTGTTTACCTCCGATGTTGTGCGAGCAGCGAAAATGGCGTCGGCGGCTGCTGGCATGTCGTAATATACAGCCTTGGTAAACATCAGTGCGTTGGTCCCGGACGGGAAGCAAGCGTTGTTGAAGGCATCCTGAAAGCAGACTTGACAAGCGAAAGCATTGCTAGCAGGGTCGACCCATCGTCTTATATCCCCTATCGTGTCTTCGGAGGAGGGAACAAATTGTCTTTGTTTATTATGGGGGGGCCTCCCGATGTTTCTGAAACATCACTTTGGATGGTCCTTCCTTGGCATAGCCAACCATATTGGTTAGATTATTTTGTTCAAACGCGACGACCCTATCCGAATTTGGAGGTCGAGACCTAACTGGGGGTGGTCGTGGGATTACCAACCCCCTTTATATTTTGTGCCTGAACGTTCCTACCATTTGAATTGGTAATGACAAGGGGTCGAACTTTAATCCTTGCCCCATTGCCGGAATGGCTTACTGTACCTTGTGCCGAATGTTATCTAAGCTGGGCGTCAGTCTTCGAGTGGGTCTTGGCGTGACCCTCGAATGTCCGCTGGACCGGGACGGCTGACGTGGTACGGACAGGCTGATTTCTGTGCAACGGAGCGGCTGACGTTGCAGAGAAGGGCCGTCTCTGTTTCCACCCTCTCCTGCCTAGAGCTATGTTACTCAAAGCTGTTCCGAATTCCGAAACAGTGGAATTTTGCAACTTCCGACCGAAATTATCTCGAGCCCAACCGAGCGCCGTATGACGGGCCCTGGACATTTCGTCCTTGGAGGCACGAGTATTTCTCAATGTCGAAAGAATTGAATTTAGCGTGGTGAGGTAGTAGTGGTCGTGAACAATCACTCCTACCTGTTTAGCCGAAGATTGATTTAGGTTTTGTATCCGTTTGATGATACCTGGATTCGGTCTAGCTGTATATGTATGTATGTTTGTACGTATGTATGTACGTATATATGTACGTATGTATGTACATATGCACACATGGAGGGGAGTCCTAGCTTAATGACAGCACGGTCCATACATATGGTGGAAATGTTAATAGTTGCAAGTTATGTCATGTTACCTAAGTACGTAACGTGACCTCGTCTAGACAGTGGTTCACTATGAACGCATACGTTCACAGTCTTCAAAACGTAACGCGGTTTAGTGGCGCCACCTATTTATTATGGTTACCAGAACTGGACAGAGTTGTGGGTATAGTATTGGCAGCCGTTTCACGTCAGTTGAATCCGGCTTTTATTGACTGTAATTTTGGAAGCCATTTTGGAACGCTGAAAATCGCAAGTATTTGTGGAGGTAGATGTTGGTTTGAACCAGCATGGAAGTTGCGATTCATAACGGAAGCGCGCAAAATCAAACAAATTACAACAATGTTAATTACGATGTGAAAAATGTAAATATATATATTACAATGTAACAAATGTAAATATATATTATCGATGGACTTTCAATATGCTACAGCATCCACCGGAAACGCCACCTATCAGTTACGTTGTACGTCAGTAACGTAGGCAATTGACACATTTGTTTTGTGGTGATCTGCTATGGTGTAACTCTAGATAATATCTGCTTCTAATCTCTTTTCTCGGGCTCGGTGCGTACATGTTCAAAGAACCATCGTGCGTGGAGTTAGAACATTTCGGCAATAGTATTTTGACACGTATGTCGTGCAGCCTCTTCGACAGATGGAAGTGCGAATTCGTAAACCTCAGAATGACTAAACTGGGCGAAAGCGTGGATTACAAGAAACCCAACTGGCATGTACGCTACGGGTTCCATCTCTGGTCCGATTGCATTAATTACATACAATGTGCTTTTTCCAAAATAGAAGATCGGTAAAGAAATAATAACATGAAATGAAGCTATTTACCAGCAGTACTGCCGAAGGACGTTGACCACCAACATGCTGACATACGCCATAGTTGAATAGTTCGTCGCCGGTCTGAAGAGCGAGAACACTTCGTCTTATGCCTGTTGGAAACTGCCTGTGTGAATTACTCTGACGTACATGCAGTGCCATCGCGTGCAAATTGTATGCCAAACGTGATTTGGTGTGTTATACCTGTTTTGTACAGTGATTCGATAAACATAAAGATATGGCTAACAATTATATAACATTTATCGGTCCATAATGTTGTACTACAATTAGAAAGAGAACGTTGTAGTTAATTAAAGATAGTACGTCGTGTTAGTCTTTAATGTGCACGTTTAGACAATTTTTTTATAAACATAATCCTGCGTGAAAAAACGTTTCCATCGTTATGCAATGTTTAAAGCATATTAATTCAACTTTAATAAGTGAATAGTGTTAAACATAGACTCCATGTCAGATGGAGCTGTGCTTCACTGAGCATGCGTGCATACGTGTATTTGGGCTGCATAATTAATCATCCATGTGGCAACAAGCTCAAAGTGATTCGTGTTAACACAGTTATTTTTCGGTATTTTTGCAAATGTAAGACCCAAAATAAACCTATAAAATGCAGGTAATAAGTGACAGATGAAGTACTTATATGGCAAATGATCACACTTTAATATAGTATATCTCGAATTAGCTTACACAGAATTGCTTTAACCATCAGCCTAAGAAAAGCAGACAAAGGTTTTAGGTTTCAGTTAGTGCCTAAGGACTTTAAAAACCCTCCAACGCAAGCCACATAAAAGGTAATATTTACACAGCGAAGCAATATTATTATCATTATTGTTATATTTACGACTGTTTCTTTTGGAAAGAATCGTGTTGATGTTATTCGTTTTACTGTGGTTAAGACAGAAAAACAGGGTAAGAGTGTGAATGCTGGCGGATACAATGCTAACACGGTAGCAGCACTGACAATGCTATCAACTACTAGCTTACATATACTCATGGATCTGCAGTACAGTATGCTGATCTTAAACTCTAAAACCTCTCTTGACAGTTGCTCACCATCAAAGAAGTGAGTGAACCTAGACATTTGGGAGGAGATAAAACCATGCTGCCACAAAAGGTAACGTAATAACATGGACTTTTCTTATTATTTATCGTCGTCTTTATTACTCGAAACTCATGCACTAGTTAATGATGTGACATATTGAAAAAAGTCTACATGTAGCAGAGCAAGCGTGGCCCAAACAAACTGAGATATAAAATCACATAATCTCAAATTGCCACATTTAAGTAAAATAAACTATAACAATTATACACAAGATGGTCGCTATCAACGCTCTGCTGTTGCACCGGCCGGTGATATACCGTGCTCGGCTACCGCCCACCATCGGCGGAACACAGCTCTTCTGGAGCACGCGCAGTCGACGTTCATGGTCTTCCAACTCGCACCGGATCAAGCTCTGCGCATGCGCCTTCTCGCGGATCTTCACAAGTAGGTTGTTGATGTCGACCCAAAGCGAAAGATGGACGTACATGAGAGGAACCACAGACACCGTCGACACGATGGCCGCTGTCCGCCAAGTAAGCACGTCTGTGTACCGGTCGAGTGTCGCCGACACCGTACACACACCGACCGTCAAGAGAGACTTGACCAGAAACGTGTTGTGTTTGTAGACGGCGATGTCACGCTGAACCTGTACGTAGGAAATATTCACTGTAATAGTAGTAGTGGTAGTGATAGTGTTAGTGGTAGTGTTAGTGGTAGTGGTAGTAGTAGTAGTAGTAGTAGTAGCAGTAGCAGTAGTAGTAGTAGTAGTAGTAGTAGAAGTAGTAGTAATAATAGTAGTAGTAATGGTAGTAGTAGTAATAGTAGTAGTAGTAGTAGTAGTAGTAGTAGTAGTAGTAGTAGTAGTAGTAGCAGTAGCAGTAGTAGTAGTAGTAATAGTAGTAGTAGTAGTAGTAGAAGTAGTAGTAATAATAGTAGTAGTAATGGTAGTAGTAGTAATAGTAGTAGTAGTAGTAGTAGTAGTAGTAGTAGTAGTAGTAGTAGTAGTAGTAGTAGTAGTAGCCGTAGTAATAACACGCTTACACCCACCCATGACATATCACACAAACACAACTACATTTATTTTGGTGGAGCATTAGTAGCATTGTTTTCAAGAAAGGTCTATGCTAATGTCACTTTCCTACATATCAGTGACAACATTTTAAATATTTGCCATTTACTGAAATAATTCCTTTCGAAATTGCGCTAGCTGTCCACAACAACGTTAACGAGCCGCCGATTAAAAAGATAAACATTTATTTGACTCACCCTAACCAGGTACTTCTCGGCCAAGTGCAGTCGGTTGCTGGCGATATCCATCTCGGCAGATATCTTAAGGAACAGCGTCGTTAGGTCGTTTGACTCTTCCCGCATTCCGGTCTCCTCATAGTTCTGTAGACCGTACAATACCGCGCTTCATGTTTGCAAAGATAATCACAACAGCCGGCATTAGTCGGATATTTGTTTTACTGATTCCTGTTCTCATTATATCATTGCATTAGAAATGTGTGCTATTTAGCATTTTACTATAATCATAACGGATGGATGTATAGTAAACGGGATGGAACATCTCCGTAGAAATACCTAGATATTGTTTAACCTGCATGTAATAGTAATTTTTCTAAATTAATACTAACATATCAATAAGTTCCATCTGCCATGAATTTATGTTATAATTTATGGTAGACACACCCTTTTCTTGCTCTAAGAAACTATTCATTCACGGTGTCGCGCTTACATTTATCCGGGCGTTCCATTTTATCCGGTTGATGTTTATGTGCATATGTTAGGGATAATATTTAGCACCAGTAGATCACGTAGCGATAAATAATATCTAGTAGTTAAATATGTTTCGTTTGTTGTCGTAATACGAGCGTTATAGTTAGAGTATATAATTATAATTTGCTGTTTCAGATTTGTGACCAAGTATAAGAGTAAGTCACGTGACGTGTGGGTGGAGATGAAACTGTTTTACGACAAAAACTGTTTATGTCTGTGGGAGGCAAAAAATTTATAATCTATGTATATATATATATATATATATATATATATATATACATATATAGACATATGTGTAAATATATATATATATATATCCGGTTGATGTTTATATGTATATATATATATATATATATATACATATAAACATACATAACGTCCGCATAAATGATAACGCGACAGTCGTAGCTGGTGCTAAATGCATTCCCCTAGATATGCGCACGCGCAGAAACGTCATCCGGATATTATGTAACGCCCGGATAAATGTAAGTGTGACAACGGCACTCGCTCTACAGACCTGAATGAACGCCTCGAGCTGTTCGCCGGCCTCTGCGATAATTTTCGTCAGTCTTGACATTATATCGTTCAATCGTTCCAAATGCGATCGACCAGTTTGATTACTTCAATAAACGACTTCATGACTGACTCGTGTAAGCGCGCGTCAGCACGGCACAAGTAAACAGAGATGCAAAACGACGCCATCACCGGTCCGAAAAGCTCGGCAAACAGTTTGATGCCTTGCATCAACTTTGCCAGATGCTTCTTGCTAATCTCAAAGGCAGTCTGTCCTTCTGGCGTGTCGAGAAACTTCACCAGAACGCTCAGTACAGCCCATGCCCATTCAACTTGGCTGCCAGCTGCTAGGTTCGTAGTTTCGATTTACCTCCATTGAGTATTTGTCTGCCACTGCCTGGAGTTCTTTGACGAATGTAGACAATCAGTTGGTGTCATATATATGTGTACCCTGCCTAAATAATGTGTTCCACTTTGATCAGTAACATGAGCCACATAGGACATAAGACCGAACAAATATGTTATTTTCCATAATAACGTGATTGTTAAACGCATTATTCAAATGATGGTATCTCACGTGACTACTCTACTAGAGTTATTCTTTGCAATATTGAACAACATTTTTACAAATATATATCAACTAACACATGTGACTAATCAACTACAAATTAATTATATATAAATAATAATATTATCACTTTTAATGTTACATCAGTTATCTTATTCATTTCATATTATGTTGGTGATGCATTAATACTGCCAATGTCAGCTATGGTTAATTATTCTCTTTCAGATCTACCAATGGTTATATCAAAATAGGAGCATCGTACAAAAACAAAACCCCAACCAAATCTGAAGATATGTTGAGTACATCAAACAAAAAAGCATTAGAAACAGCCGGATTTGCTATGTTCGCACCAATGTGGACAGACTGCAACGCACGTGCAGGTGACGTTTTCTATCACCTGTACGACGGAGCCACCAATGACGTGACTGACGACAACAAGGCAAGGCCGAGACATACTATGGCGCTGGCTGCTGAAGACGTGAAGAACTTTGGTGGACTATCGGATGTAGATCCATCCAAAATTATTACGTCTAGAAAAGAAAAAATATTACAGAAAAAAACTCGACGATTGTAAGACTAATATAAGGGCAACTTGGAAAACTCTTAACAGCATAATAGGTAAAAGAAAATCTGATACCACATATTTGAAAAAGTTTCATGTTGGCGATAACATAGTAGTATTAGAAAATAAAGAAATAGCTAATCATTTTAACAATTTCTTCGTCGATATAGGTACTAAATTATCCAACCTCATAGAACCCTGCCCGGGAACAAAGCCAACCGACTTTGTAAAACGTACTGTATCACAATCAATGTATATGTCCCCCGTTACTGAGCAAGAAGTACTCGAAATTGTGTCTGGATGCAAAAGTAAAACTTCATACTGACCTGATGAAATCAGCATGAAAACAGTTAAGCATGTAATAAAGCAAATTGTACAACCGCTAATCCACATTTTTAACAGATCTTTGATCAGCGGATCATTTCCAAATGATATGAAATTAGCAAAAGTCATTCCTATATTTAAGTCAGGAGATCGTTTTCAGTTTTCTAATTATAGACCTATATCTCTCTTATCCCAATTTTCAAAAATACTTGAAAAAATATTCAACAAAAGGCTAAGGTCTTTCATTGAAACACAACACATATTGACAGATGGGCAGTATGGCTTCAGAAGTAATCACTCAACTTCACTAGCTTTAACAGAATTTGTCGAAAAAATTACATCCGCAATGGATAAATGCCAAAGCACGATTGGGGTCTTTATCGACCTAAAAAAAGCCTTTGACACTGTTGACCACAATATACTGCTAAGTAAACTGCAATGCTACGGAATCAGGGGTCTGGCTCTGGCCTGGATAAAAAGCTACTTAACCAACCGTAGACAATATGTATGCTATAACAACAGTAACTCAGAACAAAAGGAAATCAAGTGTGGAGTCCCGCAAGGTTCAATCCTTGGCCCGTTATTATTTATTCTGTACATAAATGACATGTGTGAAGTCTCAAAATTGCTTGACATTATTTTGTTTGCTGATGATACAAACATTTTTTATTCCGCTAGTAACACAGCTGAAGTAAGCACTGTTATTAACAACGAACTAAAAAAACTAGACCTGTGGTTTCGAGCGAACAAATTATCACTTAATGTGAACAAAACACATTTTATAATGTTCAACAATAAAAAGCAACCTAGAACAGGTGTGAATATAGTTTTGAATGGGAAAAACATTGAGCAGGTATCATATACTAAATTCCTTGGAGTAACCATTGACGAAAACGTAACATGGAGAGAACACATAAAAATGGTTGAATCAAAAGTATCAAAAAACATAGCAGTTTTGTATAAAACTAGGCATGTTCTTGATTGTCAAGCGTTACACACATTATATAATTCACTTGTTGAACCACATATGTCATATTGCTGTGAGATCTGGGGAAATACTTATCAATCTAGACTTAGAAAACTATTTATGTTACAGAAAAAAGCTATACGGATTATTTATAATCTTAATTATCATGATCATACATCTGTATTTTTCCATCTCTCAAACATGCTTAAATTTCATGATTTAGTTAAATACAAGACTATGATCATACTTTATAAAGCAAACAACCATTCTTTAAATGGTCGTGTTCAAGCATTATTTGAACCAACCGCAGCTATCCACATACATGATACAAGACAAAGCAAACTGTTCTATGTTAAAAAGACAAACACCACCCTCCGACTGCTGTCAATCACCGTCAAGGGTATAAAAACGTGGAACAATTTACCAAATAAATTGACTCAGCTTCCAAGTTTAACACAATTTAAAAAAGCAATCAAGTTGTCATTACTTTCTACATATTTGTGAATTGTTAATTGAAGGTGACGTTTTGTTAAACCCATGAAATAGTAACACAAGCACTATAGTAAACAGTCTATAAAATTATATGAGTTGTGAATATTATTTTGTGATTTATTTATAATTCCTGTTGTATTTATTCAGTTTTCATAGTTCGAGTAGGGCATAGCAACACATAAGTCTATGACTTCAGCTATGTCCTTTAAGCAGCAGCAGCAGCAGCAGCAAACCATACTGTGCATGTATTATGTTGTTGTTGTTGTTGAATAAACGTTCATTCATATCCTGGATAATGGTGGTCACGTGGACAGATGTGATTCCACGCGCGTCCCACATCCCGTCAAATGATATGGTAAAATATTATTGCAACTGGTGCTAATAAAGTATAACACGCTGAACTCGTATTGACAAAAATTATGACACACTGATGTGAAAATAATTACGACACACTGATGTGACCTCGTGTGTGAAATACAACGAAAGCACAGTAAATCATGACGCATAAACTTGACACCTATGTTACCTATGATTGTATTGCTGGTGATGCGATGAAAATTGTCGTTGCTGATACCGTATTTATATCCATCACGACGTTGTTGCAGTGGTCGTTATCGTCACGTTGATTATGATAACATTGATTATTGGTAATGCAAATGTAGTGCGGAGCTACACTGTAAATAGTTCGCACACACAATATAAGTACGCACATCCGCATTACACCCTAACAATACACCCACACACACACACCCTATAAATACCCGTGCTACACAATAGCCAGCAGTCCGTATTGCCGCCGCCATTAAGCACAGCCCCTCATCGAGGAGACGCTCCCGTCGGCCTTCGGCCTCCGCTGCGGGTTACTCCATTGTGCCTGCCCAAGTAAGTGCTGCGCACAGTACAATGTTCATGTGTTGTGAGCGCTTATGATATGCAATGCAATAATAGTTGTTCTCTTACTGTTACATGCTACGTTTGCATGCGCATGACTCCTATAGTTTGATCTGACTTGAAGCACATATTTCGTTTTCAGCCAAACACCTTCCCACTTGTGATCATCTACGATGCCTCACGTTGGTCGACATTTGTTATTTTCTCATACGAGAAGACGGGTTGGGACACAGTGTTCACAACTCGAGGTAGCATGATTGGATATTATGTAACTCAACATGGCGCCACACAATCAGAGGCATTGATGAGATGTGTCCGTAGGAGTGTAGCATAAAATGCTGCGGTTGTTAAATAATGCAGTACTGACCCGTAATGCGCATTTCCGGAAATAGCAGTTCGAATATTCTCCTCCGAAATATCAATTATTTGATCACCAAATATTTGTTTTGGCAGTTTGAAGATAATATGTGCTGAATACAACTTACAACACCGTGGTTGGCTGGCATAAATATATACACATTCATCCTTCTTCCAAATGTCTCAGATGAGCAACATTCTAATAATTTTACACGCATCCCATCTCAGTGCCAGTCAGCTACTCGAGAGAATGGTCGATTATTTGGATTCCCTAGATTCGGTGGCTTCGTCTTTGAATTTTGCGCATTTGTATGCACTGTTTTCATGAATGGGACAGTCGTGACCAGCGGAGTCAATTACTAGAAAAAAGTACAACTGATTCAACGCAACTTCTATACATTGCGTATGGTATCTGTCTGAGGTAGTGTAGTCTCACTACCACCCTAAGCTTGCGAGGACGTCACAGCTAATCAAGTTTTTCCATCACACCTGATCAAGTACTTGTTGTCTCCGACTCCGGCATTTCGGTGTCCAATATTCAGCAGCATGTCACGGGGTCTTACTTCTCTGTTGCTGCCTGCAGTTGTCCATAAAAACTCTCCTTGTTTTCCTCTTCTGCATCTTCAGTTGGTTCGTGGCATACAATCACTGTCAATTTAATGTATCTAGAGTTGAATCTGGCCTTGAGATAGCTTGGTCCAGTGGTTTCCATTATGCCAGTACTTTCCCCAGTTTGTTGCTGACTATTAGGGCCACTCCTCCTATGTGCTGATAGTCTGGTTTTCATCACCTTTCGACCCCAATGTAGACGTAATTCAGATAAACAAAACACTACAAATATGTCACAAATGAGTGTATATGTGCATAATTTTAATATTAATTAATTTTACATTCGCCACGAAGGACGGTTCCAACTCCTGCATGTACCCGGCAGCGGGAACACGATTAATTTACAATATAAAATCCGTGATAAACAGTGCAATAAATTAAACAAAACATAGAAATAAAGTCGAACATTTAATTGTTACGTGAGTCTCTTTTAGCCAAACTATACATGTCTATAATGAAACACCTGCAGAATCCACTAGAAGCAACACAAATGTAAATACTACTACTATCACTTCAATTAATACTATTATATTAGTACTACTGTTGTTAATGCTGTTTGTGTTGCTGCTGCTGATAATGATACCACCACCACCACCACCACCACCACCACCACCACCACCACTACTACTACTACTACTACTACTACTACTACTACTACTACTACTACTATTACTACTACTACTACTACTACTACTACTACTACTACTACTACTACTACTACTACTACTACTACTACTACTACTACTACTAATACTACTACTACTACTATCGTAACAGTAATAGTACTACTACTAGTAGTAGTACTATTACTGTTACGATTTGCTGCTGCTAAAACTAACATCCAACACGTATAGATACTGACTGTTAATAAATACATTTATACAAGAAATTCACACATTTCTGTATCATTAGCTAAACAGTCTCCATGGAACGACGTCTGTGTCACACCTCAGTAGTGGTCTATCGTTTGTTTTGTCGCATCTGTCTTCTTTCGTTCAGAACTGGAGGTGTTTTCGGGAAGGCCGAGACTTCGACGAGACACCCGTTGGCCTGGTACTCGTCCAGCAGCTCCTGCCACATGCTGCTACACCGCAGTACGTGCTGGTTCCCTGAACGCGACAGAACAGTTGTATTGTGAGAAGCAAAAACGAATGTGTTACGTTTAATCATCAGAATGTATCGCTTTTTCTTAATTACGTGACGCTTATAAATACTCAACTAGAGTGAACGAAGGCACGAACATAGTAACTACTACTACTACTACTACTACTACTACTACTACTACTACTACTACTACTATTACTACTACTACTACTACTACTACTACTACTACTACTACTACTACTACTACTACTACTACTGCTACTACTAATACTACTAGAAATTCAAATTACCTTGATAAAGACTATTCAGTCGAACCGGTCGGTAAATTGAGAGATAAATCGAATTTGAAATTCGTAGTATAGCTTATAATCGCCTCTACAAGGGCACTCGGAATAAAATAGACGGCCAGGCTGGTAGCAATATTAACTTGGCTAAACTCCTATTCCAGTTGCTACAGATGATCCATCATATATCGATAATGAATGAACAAGCAGAAGGCTCTCCTGTTAAAGCCTTCTTGCATAAAATAGCTGAGTTGAACCATTTCATCAAGCCAGCTAGACCAAATTCAGATATCATCAAACGGATTCAAACCCTAAATCGATCTTGGACTAAACAGGTAGGAGTGATAGTTCACGACCACTACTACCTCACCACGCTAAATATAATCCTTTCGACATTGAGAAATACTCGTGCTTCCAAGGACAAGATGTCCAGGACCCGTCATACGGCGCTCGGTTGGGCCCGAGATCATTTCGGTCGGAAGTTGCAAAATTCCACTGTTTCGGAATTCGGAACAGCTTTGAGTAACATATCTCTAGGCAGGAGGGGGTGGGAACAGAGACGGCCCTTCTCTGCAACGTCAGCCGCTCTGTTGCACATAAATCAGCCTGTCCGTACCACGTCAGCCATCCCGGTCCAGCGGACATTCGAGGGTCACGCCAAGACCCACTCGAAGACTGACGCCCAGTTTAGACAACATTCGGCACAAGGTACAGTAAGTCATTCAGGGAATGGGGCAAGGATTTACCAATTCAACTGGTAGGAACGTTCGGGTCCAAAATGTCAAGGGGGTTGGTATCCCATCACCACCCCCAGTTAGGTCTCGACTTCCAAATTCGGCTAGGGTCGCCGCGTTTGAACAAAATAATCTAACCAATAGGGTTGGCTATGCTAAGGTAGGACCATCCAAAGTGATGTTTCAAAAACATCGGGCGGCCCCCCATAACAGACAAACACAATTTTATCCCTCCTCCGAAGACACGATAGGGGACATAAGACGAAGGGACGACCCTGCTAGCAATGCTTTCGCTTGTCAAGTCTGCTTTCAGGATGCCTTCAACACCGCTTGCTTCCCGTCCGGGACCCACGCACTGATGTTTGCCAAGGCTGTATATTACGACATGCCAGCAGCCGCCGACGCCATTTGTGCTGCTCGCACAACGGCGGAGGTAAACAAGATAGCAATGATTTTCCCCGCCAACGACATCAAGTGGAATCATCGAGCTGAGGATCTCCAGTGGGAGATCTTCCAGTGGAAATTCGATCATGCCCCGTCCTTCGTGAGAAGACTCGACACATCGGAAGGAATGAACTTCATCAGTCATACGTCTGATAAATATTGGGGTGCCGGACACGACGAACACGAAAGGAACCCGTACGGGAAACTACTGACGCAATTCCGTGACTGTGTCCAGGGCGAAGGAAGGATGGGCAAGCTTCCGCAAAAAAACTCAACCACCCAATCGACACAACCATCGACGAGACACAGCATTGACGAGAACAATACAGCTACGGATGGTGAGCACTCAGAGTGCGACACAGAGACAACACCTTTGCCAAGCAGTTCTACGCCCACGACAACAAAGCCACCAAGCAAACAGCAAAGGAAGAAGGTAACTGTCAGCTCGTCGACTACACTACCAACGGAACGAAGTAGAGGTATGGCTACAACACCTCTCACATTGGCACACAAGCCAACTGGCTTCACGCAAGCACCGCTCTATTCCACTGTCGTATCCACTCCATCCATTTCTTCTCCCTCCTTGTTCACGGCTAATACATCAGGGACCAAGCCTTCTCCTTCTTCGACTGCAGGTCGTAAGCGGTAGATCACCTCTCTATCACCGGGGACACCGCCGTTGTGTTCTACTACCATCACCACCCCCCATTCAGCAGCTGCTATCGCAACATCAACTCTGCATCCAGCCATACGTGAGCCTTCTAATGTTTCTGCCACCTCTTCTCCATCCCTTTTTCCCAACTCCTTCCCGCCACTACCGAGACAATCGTGTTCTCCGGAGCTTCCACCTCACTCCAAGTCTCATTCTTACCTATCTGTCTCCAGACCACGGGTGGACCGCGCCATAATTCATAGACTACCCCATTCGCCTACTCCTGCACAACGATTCTCTACTGTGCCCTCCATACATAGAAGCACCAAGTGCAAGAAATCCAGCTGGAAGTTACCGATAATCACGAAACGTGTCGTTATTCTGGGTGACTCAAACGTTTCTAGGATTACAGAATCGAAGGAACGAGACATCCAAGTGGACAGCTACCTTGGAGCCAAAATTAGGAATCTCGAACATATGATGATGCATCCCGCAGAGACAGACGGCACACATCCAGAGATTGTGATCCTATCGGTGGGAATCAACGACAGAGCGAACAAACCAAGTGTGACGACCATCCCTAATTTGCGAAAGATGGCGGCTCGAGCAGGCAAGTGTTTTCGTCACTCAATCATCGCCATACCCGAAATAAACTTTTTTGACAGATTACCTCTGGTAGAACAAGAATATATTATGAGAACTTCGGAGAGCCTACTAGACATTAAGGGCATTGTTGTAATATCTAAATTAGAGGAGTCATCGTTCAAGACAGACATATCAGACACCATTCGTTGGACACCAGAAACAGCGAACAAAATGCTAACACTTTGGTTGTGTCATTTAAACTAAGAAACATTGAGGGCAACCATACCGCACAAAACAAGTCCAGTGATCTGCGCAATCCCACGATTATCAACTTAAGCCATTTAGTGTTAGAAACACAGGCGGAAATCCTAAATTTCGTATTACAATTTATACCAACACCTCATACAAATGATGCAGAAAACACGCAGGCGTCTATCAGGCGTTTTGCTAGACATATCCAACTACGATATGTTTCACGGAACGAAATCAACAAAATTAAAAGAGAACTTTACATCAAAATCAACCTGGAATCCACCTTGCCACAATGAGGACATTAACTCTAAATTGGAACAACTGAAAGATTTTAGCTCGATAACTAACAAACACCGTAACAGTGTTGGTAATTTGTCAGAGTCGCAATTGGCGTTGATTTCGGCACTCAAGAGAAACCCATCTATTATTATTAAACCTGCTGATAAAGGCTCGGCCACAGTAATCATGTCTAAAGAAAACTATGTCGCAGAGGTGAATCGACAGCTTGCGAACAAAAAACATTATGCTAAACTAGACACACCGGTCTATCCACAAGCTGCAGTCCGCATTTCAACAACACTAGACAGATTACGACAAACAGGCTACATATCCAAGAAGCAACGATATTATTTAGAGCCACCGGATACACCTCGACCACGTCTGCTCTATCTATTACCCAAGATGCATAAGGCTAAAGATAAATGGCATCAGTCTCAGATGCCTCCAGGACGACCGATCATATCCGATTGCAACAGGGAATCATATAAAATAGCTGAGTATATTGACTATTTTTAGCCCCATTGGCAGTAACACATGCTTCGTGTGTTAAAAACACTACAGACTTCATTGATAAAGTGATGCGCTACTGTTCTCCATGGATGTAGAAAGCCTGTACACCAATATTGACAATATTTCGGGGACTGAAGCAGTAAGACGAAACCCGGATTATGACCGCCCAGACGCAGACATTTTAGAACTACTTAAAATTTCCTTACAACACAACGACTTTTTATTCGGATCAAACTGGTACCTTCACATTTTCGGCACTGCAATGGGGAAACGATTTGCCTCCAACTATGCCAATCTTTTTATGGTTCAGTAGGAAAAACAAGCACTAAGGAAATGCAACAAATTACCGTTAATCTATGTGCGATACTTAGACGACATTTTCGGAATATGGACACATGGGAATGATGAATTCCTAGTTTTCTTGGACATACTAAATAGCCATCAAAATTGCGTAAAATTAACGTCAGTTATGAATAAACACTCAATAGATTTCTTGTACACTACGATATTTAAAGGCGAACGCTTTAATTCGACGGGGCATCTTGACAGCAAGGTTTACTTTAAACCAACAGATACACATCAACTACTGTACAAAGACTCGTTCCATCCGAAACATACCTACTCTGGTATCTTCAAGTCGCAACTATTACGATTTCACAGGATTTGCAACAATGAATCGGACTTTGAGGAAGCCGTACAAACACTTTTTTTATAGCCTGAGGCAAAGGAATTATACATCGCGTTTCTTAAGGCACATTAAAAGCACTACCCTAGCGGACATTAAAAATCAGAACAAGAAAGAACAAGCCGTGAAATGTCAGGTGAAAAGGTGTTTAGCCTGAACGGTATATGTAGACTTCACACCTATTAACAACACAAGAAGGCCACCACAGGGCAAAATCAACAATTGCGGTACATCCAGCGTGGTTTACCTAATTACCTGCAACGTCTGCTCCGCAAGATACGTGTGTGAGACTGGCAATCAACTACGAACACGTCTAAATAATCACAGATATCATCACAACGACACACAAGTGGCCAAGCATTTTAACGGAGCCGGTCACTCAATATCCGATTTGCGTATTACAATCTTGGAATCAGGGCCATTTTCTGACGTCGCCTCACGGGAAACCATTTACAGACGAAATTGTGAATCAAAATGGATTACGAGACTTAAAACTACGCAGCCAGTGGGACCGAATGTTAGAGAGGACTCTTTTGATATTATACCTTTTTGTGATTCGCTTCTCTCACCAGGGACGAACAATTGCTAAACTAGCTAAAGCCACCTATAAACTGCTACAAACAGCGTATCCAGAAATATACACGCCGATATTTATAACAGCATTCTCAAAAAATAAGAACCCGAAAGATGTGCTGGTGGCCACCAAATTACAATGAACAATGGACTTCTACAGAACAATGACCTTAGCGCTTAGGACAGTGTGAGACGTCGTAGTGTTAGTGCAATTGTGTAGTTGTTAGGGGGATTAGCCAGCATGTGGGATTGTCGGGTTGCAGCAGTGCTGGCTCGTACGGCGTCACATGTTTCCGTCTCCTGTACCACTATGATAGGATAGATATACTTCATACACAATGTAATGGCTTATTTTGTTTTTACAGGTTTACCGTCCGAAATTAATACTGAATACCCATGTATTAATTATTAATAACAGGACACGTGTTTGTGGAGGTGTGGGGTGGTCAGCAGTAGCGGCTCTGTGGAAAGCACCACAACTTCACAATCCCGTGTTTACTTTAATTTCAGCGTATACCTTGGTACGGCCACCGTAGGTTTTTTTTTAATACAGCATCGTCCCTCTCTGATTCAGATGAAAACCATCGTGTCGCAAATACTTTTTGTATCGTGTAGCGAACCCTCTGTGTTTGTATATGTATACATGTATGTTTAAAAAAATATGTATTCATCTATGTTATTTAACAGGACAGAGGAGGGTAACCCCCGGTTACTATCCTCAGCCTTGTCCAATTGGTCATTGTTTAATGTTCAGTGGCATGGGAATGTAACGGCTGAATGCATCCCTGTGCCATGACTGGATAATCACGCATTCTCGTCTCCGTTGTAGACCGATAGTTGTTATTTAGATGTACCATTAATCGTACATGTTTTTTTATAGGTTTTATTTACAAAATTGTTTTGCAGAGAAGACCATCTACCCGAAAGGACTAAACTGATTTTATCAGATGTCTGGGTTTAGGGTTCACATTCGCCACCTATACTCCGTTGCCAGTGCATTAGGGTCTTCGTTCATGTTCCAAATCCTTAACAGAGGATACTTGAGCCCAGTACACCCATTTTCCTAAACTTTTACTACTCTTGCTACTACTGCTACTACTACTACTACTACTACTACTACTGCTGCTGCTACTACTACTACTACTACTACTACTACTACTACTACTACTACTACTACTACTACTACTACTACTACTACTACTACTACTGCTACTACTGCTAATACCGCTAATATTGGTGATACTCTTGCTGCAACTACTACTACTGCTACAACTATTACTACTCTTGCTACTACTGCTGCTGATACCGCTGATACCGCTGATACCGCTGATACCGCTGATACCGCTGATACCGCTGATACCGCTGATACCGCTGATACCGCTAATACTGTTGATACCGCTGATACTACTACTACTAGTACTACTATTACTACTACTACTACTACTACTAATATTACATCTACTACTACTACTACTACTACTACTACTACAATTACTAATATAACAACTACTAATACTACTACTACTACTACTACTAATAATAATAATAATAATAATACGACTATTGGCGATTACCAGTGTTTTCGTTTCTTTTATTTATTGCAGCACAGAAGACAGAATACAGCTTTTCACTATTTCCTCGAACATTCAAATACGTTTAGGTTTACTTTGGTTTGAAATGTACTTGAATCCTAATGGCTTACTTACCAATGATTATTAGTCCCTTCTTTGCGCGGGTTAAACCCACGTTGATTTGGTGAGTGTCCATGATGAATCCCAAGTTCACCTTCAACCAACCATTGGTGGGGCGCTTGTCGATCTCGTGCTGAGGCATTGATCGCACAGTCGACAAGATCACATAATCCCATTCGTCACCTGAGACAAACAAAGTGCTAAAAAACACCTTATATACTTATATTAGCCTAACAATGTAAGCAATACAATGACTGCATGCATATACATCAACTATTGCGTGTCCGTGGGCACGCACGCACACGCGCACACGCACACACGCACACACGCACACACGCACACACGCACACACGCACACACGCACACACACGCACACACACACACACACACACACACACACACACACACACACACACAACGATATACCTACATACACATCAGATAACCGCACGCACGCATGGACGCGCGCGCGCACACACACACAGACACATCCTTACCTTGGCTGGCTATGACTGTGCTCACATTGGGTCGTTTGAACCCATAAACGTCCTCCATATCACGGGTGATCTCCGAGCACTGCGCTCTGTATTGGCTCAAGACCGTCACCTTGTTTTGGGGCACTTCACAATAGTTCACCAGGTGAGCAAATATACGCACCTGTGAACAGTTCACACATACACTATACAAAATGAAATAAGGCACAGTATGTTAAAACGTATTACCCTGTTAAACTCAATACCGAATTAAGGGTAGACTGGGCCACGCACCCGTTTGCAATGTGTTCTTGACTTGTTCAAAACATGTAGCGCCACACTATGTCCGCATGATAAACTAACGGGTGAGGCTATGTCCACTTTGTAAGAACCTGTATACGCCATTAGTTGTATCATTATGTATATTAGTACGCTAAGTGCTGATCTCCTACGAGGCGCTGTGGTCCATTTGCCTCTCTCTATGTTCATTCGCGTCCTTGGTCCATTAGCCTATAATCTACCAACTGGCGATGTATTTGAGAAAAACAAGGGTAGTTATTTAGAATTATTTATTTATTATTGAAAAGATCAAAATAGTGTAATGTTGATAACTGTCGCATTTGGTATGTCGCTCCGATGTTGTGTGTGGTAATATTTTAATTACACAATGGAATATTCTTGTAGTAACCTGATACATCACGAGTTTGTGAAACTGCATCACAAATGAAAAGCAACTATAAAGCAGATTCCCTTAATACAATGACATCACAATTATTGAACGATGGACACAATCAACCGTTCCGTCTACCTACAGCGTGGTCTCTCTCAGCCATGTTGCTCTTTGACGCTTCGTTGCCGTCACTCGACGATATCACAAGACTCTGCTCGGCTCCTTCCACGTGACAGAACACAACAGGACGTTGTCGGTTAGGCCACATTGCCTGTAGTCTTCTTTTACTTCCCTTCGGATAGTCATCGAAATTCAACCTCGCATTGAAGCCGTCAGCTGTTTTCAGCCAGCCTCCGTAGAATCGTTGCGATGGGAATTCACATATCGCTGGATGCTAAAAAGTAATTATTATATCTATATTTAGAACAACAATCAGTTTATATAATTTACTAATTCTATGAATGTAATCTAAGCAGTTTACGTACCTTTATATTTCGCTACGAATATTGCATGTTTGAAATTGAACACGTCCACACTTCGCATATGTGCATCTTAGTATACATGTGTAATGTAAACATTCATAAATATCCGGTAACGATACATTTCTTTGCTTCTAAAACAAAGACTAACCTAACGTCATGGCCAAACAGCTCTCGGTTATATTTGTTTTAGTGACATGTTTCTGAGAGTGCAAAGAAAGTTGACATATCACTACATAACTACAGAAACACATGCGTGATCGCATTCATTTGAGCATTTAAATTACTGGGATTGATTTTTGGACAAGAATTAAATAAGTAAATTGTCTCTGATGATCTTACCAAAACAACATATAAAAGTTACAAAAACGAGATGGCAACTACTAGTGGTTACTATGAACTCTTGTTTGATGATAAACGACTGACATGATACGAGCGAAGAAATCGAATTAAAGAGGAACCTACAAGTATATTATTATTTAAACGTACCATTCTGTACTGCATGTCCAACAATATTGCCTTCTTCTCGTATCGCTCAAAGAGAGATATTTCGAGACCGAGCTCTTTGGCCGTCGGCTGCTTCACGATGGGTCTCAGTTGTTTGTGGTCTCCGATGAGGACGACCTGCTGCGGCTTGTGACTCGTCAACGGAACGAGACTCTCCGGCTCCGTGCACATGCCGCACTCGTCGATGATGCACTGGACGACGTTGGCGGCCCGCGTGATACGGGGACTGGCGCTGTGAGAGCAAGTACACAGCACGATGTCGTACTGCGGGATCTCGTGAATAGCGGCGTCCGTGGTCAGCTTCGAGTACCTAAAACACGATTCAGTCTGGCGTAGTTACAATATGCGCCTGTCAATGTTGCCGTCAATATTACAAACGACTGCTTAATCACCCGCACACGCGCGCGCACGCACTTCAACACACACGCACTCACGTATACACGCACGCACGTACGCATACACGCACAATTAAAGTTCCCAATCAGTTTATTAGTTATATTTCCAATTGTAGTAGTTGTGGTAATTATACTAGTTTGCAACGTAACGACACTTATATAGGGTTTTGCTTACTTCTCAATTTCCTTGTCGTCTACATTGTAGTGGCTGCCCATGTTCTCTCTGAAGAGCTGGTCGTACTTCATTATCTTCTCAGAGAATTTATTGCCAGGTTTACGGATGAGGTAATGAAGAGCGACCTTCTTTTGATCGTCTCTGCCAATCAATTCAAACCTTCGCCCATGTCCAATTCTCACTGGAGCCTCTCGTGGTATCGGAAACACCTGCCTCTCCAACTCTTCACTGTAGATTCGTAGAATCTTTGGGGCCTTATTTCCAAAACAGTCATGTAGTTGTTCTGTAATCACGGTTATTGAAATTACCCATGATTACACTTGATTCGTTCTTATGTGTGGATGTTCACGCCATAGTAGATTACGACGTGTGCATGTACATTGCGTTTGTGTGTGTGCTTGAAAGTGTGTGTTAAATGTGTGCTAATTTTGGAATAAAAAACAGTATATTTGTTATTCTGGATAGGCCTATAAAACACAGTTATGTGTCAGGTGTGAACTATTTCAATAAAAATTGACAGACAGAGAAGAAGACAGAAGAGAAGAGAGAGAGAGAGAGGGGGGGATAGAAACAGACAGAGAGAGAGGGGGGAGGGGGGAGAGAGAGAGAGAGAGAGAGAGAGAGAGAGAGAGAGAGAGAGAGAGAGAGAGAGAGAGAGAGAGAGAGAGAGAGAGAGAGAGAGAGAGAGAGAGAGAGAGAGAGAGAGAGAGAGAGAGAGAGAGAGAGAGAGAGGGAGAGAGAGAGGGAGAGAGACAGAAGCGAGAGGGGGAGAGACATAGAGACAGAGACAAAGACAATATATATATATATATATATATATATATACACGTCTGCTATTTATGATATGATTCTTGACATTTGTGCGCCTCCCTGTGATGACGCTGTATTGTTAGTGATTGTTAAAACACGGCGATATCTACTTAAGCTTCGTGATAACTATATTATGTCAACCAGGAGAAGAGGGAGACAGAATTTAAGAGAGAAAATGCCAAGATGAATCTTCAAAGGGCAGAGATGAACAACATTGCAGAATTCGTGTATCGACGAAAGGGAGAAAACACTGAATGCCCTGCCATCGCACCTCTCTAGGAAGAAGGAAAATATGGAGGAGATTATGATGCAGAAAGTACAGAAGAGGAAGAAAGAGAGGAGAACGAAGAGGATGAGAAAAAAGGTTTACGTACTGGCTGCGACGTCGACAGCTCCGTTAGAAGGTCCGCAGTATAATACTTGTCGTTTCTTAGTTTCACCGCTGCCGGAGTCCCGTTTACGGTTCATCTCTATGAACCAGTAGGCGAGCTTCACCGCAGTCTGCGTCTTCCCGGTACCTGTAAATGACAATACGTCTTATGACTAAACGTCCGCCTTTGATTGATTGATACTTCCATTGTATCACAGATACTCATTTGACAAGTATTTTCCAATGCACACTATACCATTCAATTATCACTTTGCCGCATGGTGTTATATTTTGTTCGTTTATATTGGATTGGGACCCCTTGTTGTCATTTTGTATTTGCATCAAATCTAGAAAAAATGTACACTTATTACATTACCTAATTATAGCTGGTTGTCGTAATAAGCCCCCTGGGGATTCTAGAGAATATCCAGAGTTACTTGGTGGATCTATAATTGCGTTCATACTTGTAATATCACTATAACCGGGTAACCAAATAAACTTGTTTCATTCATTAAAAGGTAATGGGAAGAATACAATACCAGTTCATGGCGGATAACATCTTGTAAAGTAGCACTTTATGCAAGTCCGCAGGTTAAAATACATTATTTCGAAAACGAATACGAAGCAGAAGGTGTAACAACATTGAAAAAAAAAAAGATTTCCTTCGTCAGATGTACAGGAGTCGTTACAAGTATGTTTCTCCACCGTACTGTCACCGAGTTACAATGTCAGTTTAAGCAGCTAAATCTCGGAGTCATGTCACAGAGAAGAACGCATTGATAGATCAAGAAACATACATCACAACCAAACTTTCTCCGTCAAGCTTTGTTTTACCAACGACGTTTACTAATGTAAACATTTTAGGTATGGCAAATGTGCATTACATTACGTGGGTGGCAACCCAGCTGTCAACTAAATTTTCAAGAATTTCAACATGATATACAACAAAATGTCAGATAAATTCACTTGGCCGTCTGACATTTTGACAAATTGACTGTCTTTGTTGTTTTGGGCAACCGATGTCGTGACGGATACGTATTATTAGTATTACCCGAACTGTTCTGGATGTAGACATCACATTGAATTGTATTAATGTGTGGTGTTATGTTGTGTGTGGTGTTACCTGGCGGTCCTTGGATCACAGTGAAGTTGCCCGTTAATCCAGCTCTGATGGCCCTTAGCTGTGATTCGTTGCTTTGCGGTAGATATATCAGTGCTGACGAACGTACCGTGTCTACCTGGAGGTTTTCTGGGCACATCCGTTCCAGATCAGGATCTGTAAAATGCATATATTTCATATGCTATTTATGGTGAACTAAACATATGGTGTCATGACAGTTGGCGTTTTTCCTTTTATTCTCATTTCGGTTTTTGTTATATTTATTATAAGAAATTACTCTGTCGTTAGAACATTATTACAACTAGTGAATTATGTGCAAAAGAGAATATCAGTATTTTATGTGGTACAAAAAGTGTAGCTTAAGAAACTATGCGCACCTGGTTTCGGCACTGGTTTTGCAAGCACTATAGCCTTGCACAGTTCTGTTGTTTCTTGCAGGTCCTGAACCGCGTCTTCCTTCCTTCTGTAGAGTAATCTGATGCGTTGAGCACACCTCATCCATCCGTGGAACAGCAACAAGCACACGCTTTTGACCACTTTATATTCGCTTCTCAATTCGCCCATTGTTTCCTTACGTCTCTGACAGGTAAACACCATATCAGGGTGAGACAATAATTTAAGATAAGAGCCTTTTTGTTGTTTCTTCAAAAAAGCATTGTTATTTGGCAGATTTCAGAACAACAGTACAAGGATGTGAACTGACACAGAAAGAGGCGACTGATCATCAATACATGAGAGGAGATAATGCCAGACTATCTCCAAATTTAACATGTTAATATACAGCGCATGCATTGCCCGAGTAGCAAGTATTTTCCGCGAAGTTATCAGTTATCAATACCAGTGTAGACGCAAGAGAGGAAGATCAGCAACTGTCAAAAGAACAACTGAAAACAAGCAAAGGAGATTACTGGAAATGTGTCGTAGTTTTAATTACCTATCAGTATTCGGTTTGGGCATCAGCTCCACCGTGCAAGAGACGCCATGCTTGTTCTTCAGCATTGTCAGAGCTGGGTCTGTATTCGAGTGTTGGACAAGGAACTCCAGGTAGATGTCTCCATCGTCGTCGTCGTCGTCATTTCCGTTGATGATGCAAGCGTTCTGTGTCAACGCGTGGCCAACCCACACATTTCTAGATTGATGTACGGCTCCCTGTCCAATCGCAGCGCAGCGAATGCACAGGTAGCTATCCGTTGCAACCTCATCTTGTTTCTTGTTCTCAATCAACGCGATTTGCCGCGTCTTGCAGAATGCCTTGGGCAGTGTGAAACTTCCACGAAACCTGTTGCCCTCCCGTCGAATGACAACTTTGACGTTATGCATAACAGTTGGGTCTCCTTCCTTGATGGCACCCTCCGCCGCTTCCATCGCCAGCATCGGCAGCCAGATCTCCTGGTATTCCTCGATGTTTTTGTACTTCTTCTTGCTGCGTAGTACCGCAGTCTCCGCGAAGCATTTCACCGGTTGCTCCATGTGTTCGACGCACAAGTCCAGCTGCTGGGTGAGATTGACGAGTCTAACAGTCGGCTCGAGAAGGCCGCGCACTAACTCTGCCCCAACCTGCAGATAAAGTGGGCACAAGTCGTGAAATACAAAAGCAATCACGTTGGACAGAATACACCATAAATTGTTTGCTAAACAAATTCACACTTTTGAAGAAGATTTACTTATTTTCCGATGTTGGTATGCGTTCGAATACTGCAGGTCAGCTAGATTGAGCGGATAACATTCATGAAAAAGGAATAAGAACAGTTACAAAAGCGTTGCAATACATAATCAAAGATGAGTAAGACATTTGACACAGTGGAGCCATATTCGTAAAAAGAACATTGCTCTCAATGACGTGGTTGTTACGCGAACAAAATGATTTTTACGTTTATACACTTGTTAACATATAAAAGGCTATTTAGTTATGTTGACAGTAGCAGAATAACAAAAGGTAAATAGGGTCTACCTGGATCATCAACGTGTCGTTTCTCTTTAGTGACAATTGAAAGTCGCAAGCCTTTCTCCACAACATCTCACCCGTCTTCATTTCAGATGTCACTTCCGGTATCAACTCGTTGGACGAGGACCTCGCATTGGACAACATATCGCTTACAGTGGGCAGCATTGTTTCCGTGTCTGAGGCGATGATTGCTCGCCGGACATCGTTCCACTTGTCACGCGGAACTCGTACAACGTGAGCATCCGTAGCGAGTCGCAGCGACTCGTTCACGGCGTACTTTGTCCGCGATTGAGTTGGACATCCTCCGGCGTCGAAGATCTTCCTACTCCAAAGCAATGTCACGTCGTCTGGCTGGGAGTCGCCAACACGTTTTGCTGTCGACGCCTTACGAACTCCCAGAAGGCCATATTTCACGTCTTTTCGGAGACGCAAGTGCGGCAAATACACGCTGAAATGACCCTCGTCAATTTCTTCCACGACACCAGGCAAGAACAGAGCAGCCGAGTTTAGCGTGCAAGCTGCCTTCAACGACTTCAAGTCATTGTCATACCGCTTCTGCAGTGTCATCTTGTAGTTGAGATGACGACACAGTTGGTCGATCTCGTCGCGGGTGTACGGACACGGATGTCCATCTATGGCAGCTTTGACCAGACGGTGCACAACGGTATCGAAGTACCGTCGGATGGGAGACGTGAAATGCGTGTAGACGTCCTCGCGAAGTGTAAAGTGGCGGCAACTCGTTCCTTTTCCCAATCGTGTGTATTCTGACTTCTTTTGTATGCCATACCAGCTGGGAAAGAGAAGTGCGAATTGTGGGTGCAGTTGTTCTGACGACACAAACGTTGTCACTCTCGCTGTGTCTCCCGCCTGCACAGCCTCCCTCAGCCCTCGCGCAGTGTCAGCGAGAAGTGGGAAGTCACCGTCCTCTCCTTCGTCACAGCCCGCCAGCAATTCGTTGAACGACTGAAAGTAGAAGGTTCGTCGTGCCACGGTAGCGTGTTTTGTTAGCCAACTACGCAAGTCGTCATCCTTTGGATTCTCCTGTGTGCGCACCGGAGAGCAATCGGGGAATTTCGCAACAAGGAACTTAGCAACTTCTTTGTTCGCCAGCAGCATGAATTCTTCTACCAATTCATGCGCCTCTGCCGCTTGATCGTCGTCTTCAAACAGCCCCTCGTATTGAGAGTAAAATCGCGTGTCTTGTAGTCTTTTCTGTCGACATCTTTGAGAAAGATCGTGCAGCCACACGAGTCTTCTGCGAAGGTTGTCATCTACTTCGTTGCCCTTGTTCTGTCCAGTGGACGACAACATCTCATGTACGTCTGCGTACGTCAGTTGTGCATTGCTGTTGATCACAGTTCGTGCGACTTTCGGACTGTGCTCTAGAAGATTGCCGTCGTTGTCTAGTGTCAACCGCACCGAAAGCGCGAGCCTGTCTTTGTTAGGCAACAGACTGCACATATCTTCGCTCAGCCTCTCTGGTAAGATGTGGAAGGCAGAATATCCTACTTCCGGGTAGAAGGTCGTTCCCCTTCGTCTTGACTCGATGTCGATGGGATCCGACGGCTTCACGTAATGTGTGACGTCAGCGATATGGACGTACACCTCGTAGACCTCAGAACCATTACTGGCGCATTTTGTAACTGACAGTGCGTCGTCGATGTCCTTGCAGCCCGGAGGGTCTATAGTGAATGTGTACTCTCCACGCATGTCGCCACGCCCGCCCGGCACGTCTGGCGCACGAACACTTTCCGCGTGGTTGAAAACGGCCGTCGGGAGCTGTTGCTGTACTTGGTACTGCAGGTTCAGGATCCTCTGACCGCTCTTCAGATCTCTCCCGGGTTCTATGACTTTCACAACACACCCCAGTGGGTACATAAACTTTGTATTCCACTTGATGTACCTGACGACAAACAACTTGCTCTGGCGATCTTTCGGGTTCAGCCTTTCGGGTTCAATGCGTTTCCGTTGATACAAGCCATCCCTTTTCTCGTAGACAGTCACGAGTTGATTTCGGATGTTGTTGTATTTCTCTCTCAGGTAACTATCTATGACGTGAATTTTTGGTGCAGTTCCACAACGTGGCACCATAAGGCAGGACATGTACTCATCGACGTTGCAGACAAAGAAGTGTGAGCACCTTTTGACACAACCTCCCAACACGCCAGCCACTCTTCCGCTCAACACGGTCGATTCCTTGTCCAGCTCCTTCGTGCGGATCATCTCCACGACAACTTCGTCGCCATCAAAGGTGGGGCCACAGTTCGTCCTCCCCTTTATCGTGATCTTCGATAAGTTGCCCGCGGCAACATCCGGTGTGCAGACAGCACTGTGTCTGCCCGTCAGACGGAGGGTGCATCGTTTGTATCTGTCTGGTTTGCCGCGCAGCAACTTGTCTAGCTCATGTTCGACATGCACCTTGTAGTATACATCCCCGCCTTGGTAGATGATTTCTAGTGTGTCGTCATCTTGGTCGTAGTCTCTTGTCAATATGTCTTCGTCACACATATCATCCACCGTACATGTTCCAATGTCGTTGTCCAAGCTTGATGACTCGCTGGTGCTCTGATACGGTTTATTGTCTGTCGGCGAATCGCTCTGGTCTGGTCTGTTACGTTCAGATATCTTCCTTTGTTTAGATCGAGCGCACTCTTCCACGAGATCATGCGTAGTGGCGACATTACAAATGATTGGTTCTGAATAGGTCTTTGCTCCATTTTCTACCTCTTCGAACAGGCACACCATGTTTTCCCACGGATGCCCTCTTTTGCACAGTGGCCGGTGCGGTGTCTTCGTAATTGGCCTGTCAGGATCCATGTCGAAGCATGTTTTGCAAACGAAAACATACCGTTGGTCCAACATGAGTTTCGACACGATATACATGGCGCGTAAACGCGAACATAATCTCATATCTCGGACAACAGACCGAATATCAACATCGTTCTTCCACAGTTCGCCCTCGTAGTCGTTGTGAGGACGTCCCTCGGACCCGTTCCACGACTGTGGCCGCGACCTCACGTGAACCCACTCCGCCTGGGAAACTGACTCGTTCTTCTTCTTCAGTAGCAGCATCTCCTCGCGACACTCGTGGCCAGTCACGTTGTTCTTCTCCCTCGCACACTCATCACACGCAAGGCGAATATCGTACTTCTTTGTTATGATTTCAAATGTTTTGACCGAAGGTGAAGTAGGTTCTTTCGTTTCAGTTGTAGTAGTGGTAGTTGTAGGCGCTGTGTGTGTCACAGCAATTGTGGAACCTGCGTAATGCAACATGTGTTGACGTTATATGGAAACCAAACTCGGGTTATTGATCATGCTTGATAATAACTGTTGCATTAATAGTGCTTTGACTTAAATAATGGGTCCGGATGATAGCTTAGTCATTTCCATAAGGGTCAGTTGTTCACAAGGAGTGGATGGTGTCCCCAATATGAATATTTGCACTTCTTTTTCTTGGTTACGACAGCAGTGAACAGCTAGTTGGAGGTGTCTCATGCGAATCTTGCCTGTGAGTTTGTCTATATCCCCATAAAGTTCTTTGATTGTACGTATATTTTCCAGTGGACTTCTAGGAATGTATTTAGCTTTCTGGTGTAACTTCCGTCGAGCTTTCTTTGCAGTTCTTTTGAGACGGTCCACGTATCCATACATAAATCAGTACACTATCGACAACAGATCAACAATTTAAGGGAATTTTGGTGTTTCACTTTCATACATGGTCTAGCTTGTTACACACTTCCCAGGCTGAACGCCTTTGCTTATATTGCGCATCTAGGAACCTAGATCCGGAAATGGCATACTTCCTCAAGTAGGCCACCTCACCCCTCTGACCGTCTTTATTACTTTACATTGAACTTTGATATTAGTGGTGATGACCTTAGTTTTATTCACATTCATACCCAGTCCGTGTTTTAATTAATTACAGTATACCGTGCTAAATCATGTAGCAATTACATTTTCCAAAGGTCCACATAATCATGTATACATGACACGCTTATCAGTTAATGTACTTTAATTGGAAGTGTGACTCGTGTTCCTAAAGAACATTGTTAACCGGTCCACGTTAAGGACAGCGGCATTTCAGTAAAGATAACAATGGCTACAAGGTCTTCATAGACGTATACTTTATAAGGTCATGCATCTATAGTATGCAGCGCATATAGCCCGATACCATTAGCTGACGACAAAACTGTTCACATCATGTGTAGGCTCATTAAGATGCACCCTTGTATGCATTTCAACAAGAAAATTGCTGTTCCTCTTTCCGGAATTGCAATACTTAATACGGGCTACACGTAGTCAGACATCTATTTTATGTTATGTAAATTCGCAGAATGCGAGGTTTCATCACATGACCTGCTAACGTGTGTAATTGCTTTGCAGAACTTAACGGTGAAGAGTACAATAAACAAATCGCATATACCTTTACGACTGCGAGATGAGAACAATTCTTCATGTTTTGTGATGGCTTGGTCAACTAGATCGTGACCTCGACGTGGGAAGGACTTTGGTTTCTTCTTTTCCCTAGTCACCGCACCGACTTCAACGTATACAATAAATAATCACATTAGCATTAATACGATGGTATGCTGATGACGTTGTCATAGAATAAACGTGCTTGTCTCAATTTAAGTTTACAATAATAATAATGCACGCATTGTATGTTCTACGGTAAACGTATGTTCAAACATATAGCGCCGTATCCGTCTTTAAGACTGCTCACAATGATTTACATTTAACCCCCGCCAGACTTGTTCAATCGACAACAATATCAATTATTCTCTCCTGAGATGAATATAGCCATTCTAAGTATATACTTTCAAATAACAATTGTTGTCATCAATATATTTGGAATGCAGATGAAGAAATAGAGAGTCATGAGCATACACTTACCCTTATATGAAAATGTTGTGTTGTTGTTTGATTAATGTGACAGTTACATATATATGATGTTATGTGGCATACGTACGTTGCTCCTTTTTTGATGTACTTGACGTCTTCTTTGAATCGGTACTGCAACTTGGTGTCGCCTAGGATGTATAATATATATATATATATATACATGTGTATACATATACGTTATACACACATATTCAAAACACCAACACATTATTCGTCGTCGGACTAGGAGTAATAGGCTTATCACATACTAACACCTGCTCGCAAGCACGCACCAACACACATGCACATCAACTCGAACGAAAACTTGCCTACATATATACTTCGTATTAGTATTATTAGTGAGTAATATCAACATGTCTTCGCCCAAAAATTGTTTACATATTTTATTTTATAATTAGTTTACCTGTTCACTGCGAAAGTTTGTCAGTTTATACATCACCTTCTTAAATTCGTCGTCCTGAATGGAACATAACAGCGTTACCGTTAGCAGCTGATTTCGTACACACACATGCATGCGCGCGCACGCGTATGTGTGTGTGTGTATGTGTGTATGTGTGTGTGTATTATATATATGTATACATATATATATATATATATATGTATACATATGTACACACTTTCCACATTATAAAATACATATTAGCACTAAGACGATTTTTAATCAAGCCACATCTTGTTCTTAACATTGTGTATACTGATAATTTTATCCTACAAAATGGTAAACGCAACGTGTAAATATTACACTTGACTACGTCGGTGCGTTAACCAACATTTGCTTTATCTTGTGTGTGCGTGGGTGGGTCCGTGCCTGCGTTCGTGCAAGTGCGTGGTGTGTGCGTGTGTGTGTGGTATATTCTGGTTCATTAATTTACCTAAATGAATGACAAAAATTTAAATGAATTAAAAAATTCACCTCAGGCGAGACCATGGCTCCCGCTGCTGCATATCTCAGGGCTTTCTGGATATCACCTTTCTTCATGTTTATTCTAAGCGCCAACCGTATGGCTTCCGGGTCTTCAAAACCACCGTAATCAAAAGCTAAAAACCAAAAGATTGCCTGTTATAATTGAATAAATCTCTCTCTCCCTTATCTCCACTCTTTCTGTGCGTATGTTGCTACAAACAACATATGTTATATTGTCTGGTAATTATAACCAATTCGTATAAACGTGGCTTCTGCAGATATACGTGATGGATACCATTACAAGTCATTTCAACATTTATGGTAGCACGTTTGTAATTCTGCCATTCCAATCTGATGTTCGAAGCAAACATGTTAAGTATAAATTTCGTACAATAATTGTATTACTTACGTTAATGAGGTAATGACTTTTCATAACAAAATATAATGTAATTACCTTTCTTGCTGAAGTACTCAACTGGGTGCGCGTCCTGCAACTGTAGTGTAACTGATTACAACTAGCTTACACCCACGTGGAGCAACAAACTCTTTCACAGTGGTGCCACCTGGAGAGTAGGTAATCACTCTACAGTTTCGTTATTTATATTATTCCGATAAGTGGCAAAGCAAATATATAAGTTCGTAAATCGCCAAATTCGAAATAGCAATGTTTGCTATATCACCAATTGGCAGATCTGACACCACTGGTTCCAAGAAGCAAATGAACAAAGAAAGAGGCAAAAGACCTCGGCGCCAACGAGGACGTGCACTTACCATAGCCCACAATTAGCGTATTAATAGATAGATATTGCAAATGCGATGCAATTAGTTAAGACGATTATGGTATACTTGCAGGGGCGGATACAGAGAGTGTAGTCTGGGGGACACAAAAACCTCCAGATATTTTTGCCGCCTTACGCCGTATCTTCAGTTTCTCCGCTGTCTCGGCTCGACTGGTGACATCGGAAGAAGGGGGGGGGTGTCTTTGAAAAATGTTCGACTCCACTTTAGCTTACGTCAGCTTATTGTAACCTGAACGGGCACATTTCCAAGGGTCTAGGGGGGCACGCTCAGCCCATTCAAAAAGGTGTGCCACCCAGGCCCCCTGGATCCGCCTATGCATGTGTGTATAAAGTGTTTTGAGTTTACAATAGTTTCTTTAGTACAAACAAGAAGAACATCACAAGGAAAATCACGGCATTACCTAAAAACTAATCGGTTTCAAATGGAGAGGGTATTAGTGGAATTGACATCGAGAATGAAACCGAAGTGTGAGATGGAAAACACAGGCTCTCTGGGTGAGAAAGCTATTACCCATCAGTAAATAATGAATCTAGGCAAGGGGACGTCTAGCCAAACAACAATTGGAACAGCCGCCTAACTACACCATCTGGCGAGTTAAGTCACATAATTAATTTCCTGAAGAACGTAGCGGATGATTGCTAAATATTTGAAGTGGTGCTAAAAAGTATATTAATTAATACACAGTTTTATTAAACGTTTCACAAAGACACACGCCCGCATGCACACGCACACGCACACGCACACGCACACGCACACGCACACGCACACACACACACACACACACATATACACGCGCGTGCGCGTTTTAGATGTTTACAATGTGTTATCCCAAATGGACGGTTACACAGTTGTTGTCATGCACAAACTACTAACCCTGTTGCACAGAGCCAGACCGTGCATGACGTAGACGTGTCGCAGCTTATCTTCTGTAGCAAATGCTAGATCGCCAGCTCTCCATAAAGCTTCCAGTACAGAAATGACTGGCACGGTTTCCTTTTCAACTGCATCGTAGTTTCTTTGTTGAAGCCAATCTTCTGCTACCGTGCATGTTTTCGTCACGTAGGTATGCATAGCCTGTATCAGATAGTCGTCATTGTCACGACTGCATGCAACTCAGCGACAGGATTTCAAAACACTTACGCAAGTTTTTAATAATTTCGACTGGACTAAAATATATACTTGAAAGTACAATGTTAACGTTTCGCAATGAATTGATTGAATTCACCACAGTGACCGAGCAACATTTATTCCCTGTCGAAGCCATTCTTCTGTTACCGTGCTTGTTTTCGTCACGTAGTTATGCAGAGCCTGTATCAGATAGTTGTCATAGTCATGACTGCATGCTACTGGGATACGGGGTTTTAAAACACTTACATAATTATTTTAACAATTTCGACCGGACTAAAATATATACTTGAGAGTACAATGATAAAGCTTCGCAAAGAATTGATTGAATTCACAACAATGCAATGACCGAGCAACATTTATTGTATCGCGAAGTTCAACTGTCGTCAGCTGTTCTTTCTAAGACCTGGTTAGCTGTTAAAGGGAAACAAAAGACAACGATGTGGGCCTATACACCTAAAAGTGTTAATACAATGTAAAAAGTAAAGGAAGGGTAAGTTCTTATATAGCGCAGTATCCAGTCCTCAAGACTGCTCAAAGCGCTTTACACTTTACTCTCTGCTGGCAGAAAGTGGCAGAATACGATCTTAACTTCTGTGGGAAGCAATGTAACCATCTGCAACTACAGTCAAGAATATCACGCCTGTGGTTTACTCGGGTTTTTCTCAAAGTGTGGAATTCTAGTGAAATCTATGATACAGTTTCCTGATATTTTGAGACACGCCCCTGATGCTTAACCAATAAACGCACAGAGCTTCTTTGACTATGACACTGTGGTGACTCGTCGGATGCCCTTGTTTCCTCGACAAAATTAATAAACATACCAGCTCATATGTTATTTACTCATATTCCCTTCGATTCAGAATTACTCTTACAATAACTAATACAATGCTATACAGTGCACCACACGAACGTAGGTGCACTACCATTTTAGTAGTTACAGCGGCAAATCAAATTCGGCGATGCAAAGTAGAGTAATATGAGTAAAGAGGTTCATCAGACTGGGTGGTTCAAATGCGTGATATTTATACTTATTTCACAGTCAGTTTATGTTTTGTCTGGTGTGTGTCCTCGCTGCAAGAGAATGAAGTCAACAGCAGGAAGAAGACTGTGAAGGCGACAAGGGCAAAGGCATAGTGGTACATCCGTATGTCCAAGGATTATTCGAAATAATATCGTGGTGCATGAAATACAAGGTGAACGCAGCATTGAAACCACACAACACCCTCAATAGGTCATTGGCAAGACCATAACACAAAGTGGAACCCAAAAGATGTGCGAAGGGGTGTATGCCATATCGTGTAAGATCTGTAATGCCACGTAGATCGGAGACGAAACACACATTAGGAACAACAGCAACAACAAATGAACCCTACACCCGAAACAACAAAACTTCGGAAAAGAAGTTGTACAATTCAGTCATTACAGATCAGATGACTCAAAAAATTACATAACAGACTGGGAGGGGGCCAACTTTGTAGACAGGGAGTCGGACTGAAGAACAAGAGGCATCTAAGAAGCAATCTGGATTAGAAAAAACAAGGACACCCAGTGTGCAGCCGCGGGGGGGTATACACCAGAGTGATTACGTCTGCGCAGCACTACCGATCGCCATCTGCCGGTAGTCGTCTGAGGAAGACTATTGGGAGCAGCCGAAACGTCACGGGGAAAGTAAACTGACTGAAATAAGTACAAATATCACTAAAACTAGAATAATGTTCTCAGTTACGCGACTGGCGAATTGGGAAGAGTAGGCATTGGTAACGTTGAACTTTCTATCACAATGACGATGTCCGTGCAGTTTAAATGACGTGTCTTCAAAATGGTTACTTTAGTAAACTGCTGGCATACTAACCTTAATTCTAGTTGCTAATGACTAGTTTTTATTAACTCGTAGCACAGGACGAAAAAGATGCCTTTCGTGTCCCTATAACATAGCCCATGCCGTTCGGTTCGCTGGATTTATACAACGACATTTTACAATAAAACGTGATTGTGCAATATGTCACACTGTTCCGCTTGTGGTTATAGCAATACTACAGTGGATAGTAAAGAGCTGTCTTTTCCGTTTTACTGTGAATAAATAGACAATCGCGTGCTGGGCTTTGGATGGGCTTTCACTTTCTGATATAACCATAAAAACGACAAACTAAAACCCCAAACAACATAGTATATACACACACACACACACACACACACACACACACACACACACACACACACACACACACACACACACACACACACACACACACACACACACACACACACATATATATATATATATATATATATATATATGTATATATATATATATATATATGAGACTGTGTGTTTGTGGTTCTAGGTTGTTGTTTTCATGGTTACATATATATATATATATATATATATTTACAAAAATCGAACAAGGGAAATTATATCTAAATAGAAACCGCATGCATACATTATTGAGGCAAGCACAGCGCCATCTATAGCTACGAAGTGTTGAAAAGTAGTTGTAAATTAAGACAATCAGTCTCCGTAATGAAGCGCCATTTCTTGCACTTTGTTTCCCTAACAATGAAAGACATTTCGTGGACAGTGGAGAGCTTTGAAATATTACACACGTATGTGATATTATGCAAACGAATATGCCATTAAAATTACCTCTTTATGTTCTTGGATGTTATGGGGAATGTTCAACCACATCTTCAGCACGGTGACACATTGCCTCATAGTAATCATTACACCGCTGTGGCTATATTCGGTCAATCTCATGGCTGAAACGTGCATGCATATATATATATATATATCTACGACATGCACGAGATCTTTTATACAAGCTACGACTGGTCAATATACACTATACTTGTTTACGTGTTTTCAATTGGTATTTTAAGAAAAGGAAATAATAATATGTAATTGCAAAGTGTACAGCTACTAGCGTGTCTGCGGGGGATATCGAGTAGTAGACAGATTAGGTAAGAGAGGGCGCAGGTGTTGCTGCCGAGAACTTAACAATAACCAAACTCAGAAAGCACGCACACAGCATACATACATCATACGCTCACATGCGCTCACACGCACACACGCCGCACGCACACACGCACGCACGCACCCACACACGCACACACGCACACACGCACACACGCACACACGCACACCGCACACACGCACACACGCACACACGCACACACGCACACACGCACACACACGCACACACACGCACACACACACACACACAATGACCATGATGTTTTTCTCGAAGTTCCCTTTATATAAGAGTGAAGTAGAAGTCTTCATATAGCTGCTGTGTAATAACATTACGTAATCGCCTACCTTCATGCATTTCTTCCACGCTTTGAATCATCTTGTTCTAAAACGCGACACGTGTATTTTTGAAAAAAGTTTTCAGCATTATTTGGATAATGCTTAACGCAGTTAAACGATGATACGCTAACGTCAAATAATTGAAATATAACATTGCTGGTGTTAATTGTAAAAAGGTAATTAGGTAATAACGTAGATTTCTTCATTACAAAGCATTAGGTACATGGCCACTATTGCCTACGTCGTCAGTTGTAACCTGTTTGTATCTAGTTACAGTGATATAGTGGGGGGGGGGCTGTTGCAGACAACAGACAGAGATGGAGGGAAACAACATGAAAAGCAGAGGAAGTAACCGAGTGACGTGTACCACACCCCGCCAGGGTGCAAGGGAAGAGTGGGATGTTGGACTACGATCACCCTTTGATAATTTGTTTCTAATTTGTTTCGTATACAACCTGTTTACCTTTACACTTTGAAATGGGATTCTAATGCTTTTATATTACTGTGTATCGACGTCAATGGCTTCGTGGGTCTAGTTTTGTAGCAAAATAACCATCAGAACAATAATTGTTTGGTTTAATTAATAGTGAATATAATTTAGAATTTCCGCAGGTGTTGCAATTATTGTAAAAGCAGATAGTCAATAAATCGTCGGCAAAACTGGGCATAATGAATGTCTTTTATCATACATCCGTCGTTTGAATACCTGACAGTGTTTGAGCACAGACAAGCAGTGATGCAGATCCACACACAAAAGGCGTTTCGCATTTTCTAGACGGGGATCTTCAAAGTTCATGCTTTTTCCCAGGGCAATGCCCTCCCGGAAAAACCGTTCTGCTTGATAGTCATCTTCGTTGACAACTGCTGCGTGTCCGATCGCAATGCATACGTGAAGTTTATACAATTCTTCATTCTGTCAAAACAACATAATTCTTCAAAATTCCAAACGCATCAAGTGTTCCAGTTTAGTCAACGCAGGCTGTTTGGGTCGACAAAAGCATGAAATTGGACTTTACTGGCAGATTACATGAGAAACTGTGTGACAATAGATCGAGTTTGTCATGTGTCCAGTGCCTTTCAACCTAATTGGTGATGATGACGAAAAGGTTTAATTAATTTTTATGTGGATATACGGACAAATGAGTATAAAAAGTTATGTCTCTGTTCCACCAATTAGTTACTGTACCTACAAGCAATTCCATCATTCTACTAGATCGCCGGACAAAAAGAAAATGTCACGAATTTCAAACTATACGACCATTATGACGACACGGTACATTTAGCACTTCGTACTATCCTGAAGAATAACAATAACTACATCACACATTAACACACTATCTATCCACACGTACTTGTCCCAGAAACACCAGTAACTATTACGCATGTGTACATGATGTCTGTCAACTCGTACTCGTCTTGTAGAACAATGGTAACTGTAATACACGTGTCTACCATCTCGTACTTTTCCTGAAGAATAACAATAACTATTACCAAGGTTACCTCACTAACATACACGGTTAATGAAATACTGCAACTAAACAAAAACAAAATCGACATTTACATATGCGACACTGCACTGAAACAGTTGAATCGACGCGAATGTAGTGAAATACACATGAAATTGGATATTACGTCATATTTTATTAAGTAACCATTTCCAAAAAGGGATTCCTATTTCCTATTAGAGGAGCCAGAAACCATACCTCATAATCAGCTGCAGCTTCAAGCGCGGCTGTTTTCGGTGTTCCTTCCTGGTCTCTCGACCCTGGCTCTCTTTCATCTCGCGTATGCCCAAGCGATTGGTCCATAGTTGTTCTTCGATTCCTTTCCTTTTTTTCGTAACATGTCACTGTAAAGATAAGCAGTAATGTTTGACTATGTACTCCAATATGTTACGGAATCGTCGCAAGTCTGTACGCACATATGTACGTACACACAGACACGCACACGCACGCAAGAACGCACGCACAGACTCTGGCATGAACACTCGAACGCACGACGAAAGTCGCTTGGCTACACTTGGTAAATACATTACAACGGTGTTCAGAAGCGTACACAAATAATTCAGTGGTGACAGCATGTTTAGTGAACCCGTTCTGAAACCACGACAACTGTATGAATTAAATTAGTCACGTCGCATTACGTTTGTGTTAGAAACCACAACCGACGGCTACCCATGATTATTGTTGATTGTAGCACAATGTCGCTGTAACAAAAGAACAACAATTTGTTATGCCTTACATTGTGATATATCGAGACGTATAGTTAAGTCATGGGAAGTGATATAACACCACGAATCAAATCCCACCGTATCGAGAATTCCCACCTGCCCTCCTATCAGGCAAGAATACGTCGTTCATACCACAGTATGACAATGTTTACATATTTTAATAGAGCATGCCAAGTCCTGACTATAAACGTATTTGTGATGGCTTTCCGGCCTTTCCCACAACTTTCCAAGATATTGGGACTTAGATTTTAGTAAACATTCGACGTCTGAAACGTTTGATCTCCTGTCGTTGCCACGGAAACCAAGAAAACAAACCGGTTTTCGTCCATTGGGGTGTTTTGGGGAGTAAATTTTGAAGTCCTTACATCACTCTTTCCGTGTCGTCACTATTACACAACACATCGAAGTAATCGTGAAATAAATTTGGGTAGCTTACTTAAGAAAACTCACTTTTGAGAAAATGTTGAACTTGCGAGTCCACGTTGCTCGATACCGAGCGTATACATGCATGCCTTATATTTAACACATATATACAGCTTTGACTATATGCTTAGGCGGACCAGGGGGGGCCTGATGGTACGTGTCCCTCTAGACGTTTAGAATACTGCCGTGGTACAGTGGCGTGCCTCGTAGAACTGTTGAATATGTGCCCTTTACATGCTCCCAGAGGTTCTGAAATTATGAACGTCCCCCGTCTTCCGATGTAACGATCTGACAGTGGAGTCACCGAACCTCCGGCTCAGCTCACCCGATATGAAATTGGTTCGTACAGTTATGCAATGAATACAGCATCACATTTTCAATGAAGCATTACTTGTGCGGATCTCATTATATGTAACCTTCCTGGAGATGTTTAAAATGAGTATACGCGGAGTGTAATTTTTCATTTTCACTTTACAAAATAGCAATGGTGGTCATACACGGAGTTCATCTCCCGTTGGTCGGCGTCTAACTGATTCCGGATGATTTCCTGTTTTTCGGCGTCTGACTGTTTCCGGATGATCTCCTGTCGGCTCGCTTCTGACTGATTCCGGATGATCTCCTGTTGGTCGGCTTCTGGCTGATTCCGGATGAGCTCCTGTTGGTCCGCTTCTGACTGATTCCGGATGAGCTCCAGTTGGTCCGCTCCTGACTGATTCCGGATGACCTCCTGATTGTTGGGGTCTGACTGATGTCGGATGATCTCCGGTTGGTTGGCTTATGACTGAAGCCGGATGATCTCCGGTTGGTCGGCTTCTGACTGATTCGGGATGACAGTGACAGGCGTTAATTTCTATACATCACCAGCCGGATTTAAAAATCACCGTCCTCCTTGTGGCAGAAATCTTTATAACACAATTATATTAAACAAAATTAAGTTTGGCGTTTGTGTCAATTAAATGGTTACGCCATATAGTATATTATGTATAGGTGATAGATACCTTACATAATCTTAGACAGCTAGCACTATCATAAAACATATTATGACGAATATTAAGCGCTATAGAACGCGTGATATAAGATATTTCTAGTAAAATGTTTAATAAATAATTAACTGTTTCGGCGGCAAATATAATTGTTTTATTGTCATCCATCCATCCACCATCCATCCATCCATCCATCCACCCATCCATCCATCCATCCATCCATACATCCATACATCCATACATCCATACATCCATACATCCATACATCCAAACATCCATAGATCCACACATCCATACATCCATACATTCATACATCCATACATCCATACATCCATACATCCACCCATCCATACATCCATACATCCATACATCCATACATCCATACATCCATACATCCATCGCCATTTGAGTGAAACACACTAAGAGCAGTATTCTTTATAACACGACGCACGTTTCACCATTAGTATGTTTCCAACCAGCACTATGACATGTACTTTCATTTTGCATTTTCATATTACCAACTCTTCTTCCATTACTTCCAACATATCGCATCTATATTCAACAGAACGCACGCACTGGATTTCTTACAGTTCGCAGTCATGCAAAAGTCGATATAATCTTTAGCTACGTTATACAACGAAATCTACGACCGTTAGTGGGAAGCCGAAACGTGGCAACAGTGATTCCTTTTTGCGCGATTAAATTATGCATATGCTCGGTATCGTGTATACGCTCGGTATCGTCAGCGGTGCAACTTCCATTAAAATAAGAAACGTGGACTATGCTTCTAATATTACTTACTTTATTAGTTAAGGGGTATTTAAAATACGTGTGAAACAAAACACTACCCAATTTCAAAACTCTACCGTCAGTGTATTTTACCAGCCAGTTACATCAGTCACCTTTTTTAATCGTCCGATATAATAGGGTCTAGTTGGAATCAGTTAGTCAACGAATATAATAGTTAGCATGAAATGTCATAAAAAATATTAATAATTATTAAGCTTAAAGTTATTATTGTAATCAGTGATTGTTTGAATTAATTATGTTTGGGTATAATGTTAGTCATAGCGTTATCTTTGGAACAAGTCAGACGACGGAAATAAATAGTTAGTGTGATAATCACATGACGGGTCTAAATAATGATTAGTTAAGGCTAAGGTAATTATTATAAATAGGTATGGTTGGAGTTAGCTATGGAGGGTTAGGGTTATATAAAGCATAATAGCTAAAACCAATCGGACGATTGTAATAAATAGTTATTGTGAAATACCGCTATTAATTATGGTTAAGGTTATTATTAGATATGTAATCGTAATCTATGGAACCAATCAGACGACTGGAATAAATAGTTAGTATGATAATCACATGACGTGACTAAATAATGATTCGTTAGGACTAAGGGAATTTTTTATAATTAGGTATGGTTGGAGTCAGCTATGGAGGGTTAGGGTTATTTATAGCATAATCGCTAAAACCAATTAGACGATTGTAATAGTTATTGTGAAATACCGCTATTAATTATGGTTAAGGTTATTATTAGTTATGCAATCGCAATCTATGGAACTAATGACAAGACGGGAATAAATAGTTAGTGTGAAGTGTCATTATACAATAGGATTAGGGTGTCTATGCACTCCAATATTTCCACAATTTTATTAGAATGCATTCACGATTTGGTTAAGATACATGAGCCTGAAGACCATCTCCGCAGTTATTTGTCTACCCCCTACAATATTTGGTTTATGCACATCCCTCGGATGTTTCCCCAGATGTTCCGATAAAGCAATGTAAAAAAATAGAATGACACTACCCGCACTCGTGCACCCCATGAACTTACCGTTGACACGACGAGGTTAAAAAGGGAAACATAAGGGAACTTTTTGATGTTATGCACCTAAAAGAGTTAATGCAAACTAACTATTTCCAACTGTAATCATATTTTTAACGTCAGTGGTTTACTGGTAATATTAACTCAAAGTGGAAAATTCTAATGAAATCTTCGATAACATGAAGGCAGCCATCTTACTGATGATGACAAAAAGCAACCAACAAACGAGCAGCATTATGTTTATCACGGTGATCCCATGACGTAGGCAATGCTGTCATTGTTGACTTTACCTGATGCAGTTGTCACATATGTTACGGCATACGCTTCGTTGGACTTTGTTATGGTTGGTTTGGAGTAAAAACGTGATTTTGCAATATGCCATACTGTTCGGCATACGGGTTAACAATACGAATGTGAAAAACAAAGAGCTGTCTCGGTTCCATTTCCCGTTGGATATACCAGAACTAAAGAAGTGGATTCATAACTGCGGACGGGCTGGCTGGAAGCCCTCGGAGTACAGTTCTCTGTGTTCGGCACATTTTGAAGAAACGGGTTTCGAAGTGGATCTGTTTCATCAATTGATGGGATAAGACCCGTCGAAACGTCGGCGACGTCGGGTTTTGAAGCTTGGAGCAGTACCGACAATATTTAGTTTCAGACCACAGCGGTCGAAACGCCGCACGTTCTCAGTCGAGCGCGCTGCCAAGTCAGATCGCAAGAATGTTAGTATTGAGTATTCAGTACCTAAATGATAATCTTGTACCATTTGACACTGCAGGATCTGACGTAATATATGTAATTATATTGTTTATAAACGTCCGGCATAGTTAACTTTCTAGAAGGTAAATGATGCATAATGTGATAAATTGGTTCCTGACAGACTTAGCCTCTGAAGAATGCATGTCTTCTCCACGGGTAACGCTATATGCCCGGCTGTTCATGCACATGACGTCACCCATTTACGTGCACTTTCTTTATTTACATGCCGCGCATGAATATAGACAGATACGGCGCCGTTAGCGGGTTAACGAACAGAAAATGGAGGGAAACGGTTTCTAAATTATGCCAGTTAGTGAAATATGTTAGTTTATGTTTTAGTAAAACACAATAATGCTACCTTCGTTAGCTCGATGCATTCTTATTCGAAAAGTAAGTATGCCAAGTTACAAGTAGAATATGCGTCAACCGTAACTGACTAGAACACAATTATGATGATTATGTGGGACTTTCGGCAATCGGCATACTCTGTCATTATTAATCACGGGCATTATCATTATGATTATGGCTTATGCCGATTATGGTGATTACCGGACGTTTTGCCTAGGCTTTAAGACATTAAGTTTAATTGGTAATGCCTAATGGCCAGGGTGCCATGCATATTACTATTAGGCCTTCGTCATAATTATTTATGGTTCACAATTTAATGTTTAAGTGGTGCGTAACTGAAAGGGTCTACACAAAGCGTGCCTATACGAAATAAATTCGGATATTTTTGCTTTTGCCAGTTTTGGTAAGTTTTGCAGTTTAGGCCCGCACCTCGAAGAAAACGTGAAAACGGTAACCTACAGTCACCAAACTTCACACCATATATCTACAAACACCTATTCTACACGTGCACAATTATCACGTGATCAAACAATTAAATTTACTGTTTTTATCGATCAAAATTTACAAGAAATTCACTCGTTTTTACATGTATTTATTAATTCCAACGGAAACTCCGGTAGGCGGCGCCACTTTATTGTTGCCCTCAGACATGGGGATAGATCACAATTCATATTTCATTTTATTGACTTTTTTACAATAATTATTATTGTCAAAGTCAATAAAATACACGATGTTTCCTTAAATTAATTAATTAAGTAAGGTTACGTTAAACTTAATGTTTACAGCTGCTGAGAGTATTTATTATAGTTATTAGTTCGAGTAATTATTGCTGCATTTTAATATTGTCTACCAGAGGTAATTTATCATACCATGATGCAGCATATATTATTTAGTTATTACAAACAACTTGTTTGTTGCAAAATTATAGTTTAAAATGTAGATCTACAAAGTGCATAATAACATTGTTGACAAAATATTTAAATACACTGCATCAGTGTAACAACGTGTTTTATTTGGTACTGGGGAGTGCAATAATTATTTGTTATGTCCATCATTTAGAGTAAATGATATTGAATTTGTTTCTGTCGAACTCCCGTTTCCATGACAAATAAAATGGCCATTGTATGATGGAAATGAAGTTATAAAATTACAAAACTTTAAAAGTAACGCATATTTTAAAACACTGTTTCCAATCATCATTGGTGTATTTAATTGAAGAAGATTCCTAAAACATTTTGAATGTTGTGGAACATTTATATTTTATGAATTTTCAAAATTATTGTAAAAACAACTTTGTTGGCACCTTTTTATACACTACACACAGTATAGTTCAATTAACACAAACTTGTTTCGACAAATTTTGAAGAATATGCTGTAGAACACAATCCAAACATGATTAGCATAAGAAAGCATGAATTCTATTATGTACTCCTATTTTGCAACATAATGATGAAATGTTGTGCATTTTGATGCACAAAATCGATCGATTGCAAAAATCCATATCAAACATGTTGCGATGTACATATTCCCAGCAGAAGCCACGCGGAAGTAATGTGGCAGAACAAAGTTAGGCATATTCTTCACTACTGTGTCAGTTAACACATTGACCAATTAATAGCACTGCTATGCATGTTGATACACAAAGCTATCAGATGCACACATCATTTTGAAACACAAAGTGATGTACAACTTCCCAGCAGATGTCACACAGAACAGAATGGGGCAGAACAAAGTCAGGCACCATCTTACGTCAAGTGACCCTTTGTCCAATGAATGGCACTGTTGAGTAGAGCTTTTCAATTTCCTCTTTCCATCAGCTCGGTTTGTTTGCTACACAGCATAACATTCTTGGTATCAGTAATAATATTAATGACAACAATTATTTAAAATGTTCATTACATTATTTACAAGCACCCATTTTTAGTTTGATATGTGTTAAATGAACCAATAATGTAAGGATTTTCATAAATTAAATGGCACGTAATGTATAACATTTATTAGATAATTTGAAATAGATTACTGTAATTAATTTTCTATGTCGTAATTCATGCAATGTTACCACGCGTCAGAGCAGTGGAGTTCATTGTGGTCCAGTGATGTGTGGCAGGATGAAAACCTGCTGGTGTTTGAATGTTGCGTCCAAAACAGTACTGGTTGTGCACATCCACTGATTGCATTAATTGCGTTCAGCATGTGTAATTTTTTTATGTGGCCACTACCTACCTTTTTTAATATTGATATATTAATTTGTTGTATGTGATTCAATAAAAACACACTAACAAATCTATCATATACAGTGTTTGAAGATTTAAATTGAACCCTGAAGAGATTGTATCAAGGATTTGTTATTCCTTAGTCAATGTCACTCCTAGGACAGTCAAAATGTATATCTTGTATAACAAATGCCTACATACTAATATGACAACAAATGCCTACATACGGATATGAACATGCACCTATGTTGCATAGAATTTTTTGCACATACTTTATATACACTTGTAGTAAAGATAACACCATAATGCAATTCAACTGTTTTATTTCTCCATTCAATGCATGAAAATTTAATCATGAAAAACACACATATTGCATTGACTATGATCATGACATTAATGATGATCCAAAATTGTTTCTCTTCTCCTTCAGGTTAGGCAGCTACTGTCAAACAGTTTCGGTGAACTCATTATCAGTGTAATGCAAATTAAACAATACTTATTGTATTGGAATGTGTTAAGGGAACTGTTTGCCACGCAAATACAACCACAGATGTGTTTAAATACACCCAGCATTGCAGCTTCTTGAAGGACCGTACAATGGATGTGGGATGTGGGACATATACAATGTGTCTTGTAAAAATATGTACAATCATGCAATGTGAACATGTGGGATTACATCACGCAATACCATGCACGCTTTTATTGGATAAGAATTTTCTTTCTTAATTCTTTCTAATAGTTGCATCATTAAACACAACCCACAAATGAAGAGCAAGTGCCTTGGTGCCTACAGCTCAACAACATGATTTTAACAAGTTACATATTAAATATGATATTGTGCACAGACATACCAATGTATAGTAGGCAGTGTTGGGTTCAATTCTTAATTTAATTAGAATTGAATTGAAATGCTTGAATTTGAATTGAATAAAACCAAAACACATTGAATTGGAATTGAATCCAGCAAAGTAAGATTAATTTAATGAATTGATCGAAATAGAAAATTTGCACTTCCAATTATACACATTACACGAATAAATACATATTTTCATGTAAATATTATTGCAACAATCAATGTTTTTATTTGTTCTGGTATCCATTTGTTCTACCCTATTTGCTTGCTATACTTGGCGATCATTTGCGTTATTAGGCACTGCAAATGAAGCAACAACAATGCGGTGCCTGTCGTACACAGATCACACGAATGCATCGACATTGGCACAGTGTTTATTTTTGTTACAATATTAATGCATACTTTTTTTGTAAGAATTATTTACTAATAAGCTAACAGCACATGATGTGAACTCGTGAGCATATGTGACATGTTTAATGTTGTAAGCATCATCGTGGTTTACGAAAAAATAACTAACAAAATTACTCGGCTAGTGATCGCATTTCTCTAAAAGTTTTAAATTATCGTACGTTCGTTTCAGGTGCTTTCTTGACTATACCATTGTAACGTTCGCG
>OZ023210.1:44908187-45327526 GCA_963995525.1 Escarpia spicata
ATTCATAAATTATTGTCCGGTAGTTGTCTTTGAACTGATCATCTTCTAAACTAATTGGGTTTTCCATCCACAGTTTAAACGTACTTTACAACCATATAATGACAGACTAAATGCCATTGAATATGGCACCACCAAGAAGGCAAAAAAAATTGCAGGGTAATGGGAATGTCGAATCAGAAATCGACAATCAAACAATTACGGAGGATGACAAACAAACGGGTGAATTTGAATTTGGTAGCCCCAGACGTACATACGCAACATAGCGTATTTACGACAGCATAGCCAGGCTTGGGGCCAGATTCTCTCAACCAGAGGAGAGGTTTCACAGGAAAGAACCTGCCATCGAATCGATGCAGAAAGCACTGTTTCAAATAACTGAGAAACTAAACAAACAGGACATAGTTGAAGCAACAGTGCGTGCCTTACAGGCAAAGGTGTTCGGCCCGGAAAGAGGCCCGGTTGTGGAAATATGTGCCGGGTTCTCTTCAGGAGCTCGACCGAAATACGCACAAACATATGCAACACCATGTACATGGGGGAATATAGGCGAAACGAAGCATCGCGATGAGTACAAGTCCCTGTCAACGAACGCGGTGCATGTCGACATAAGGGACACCTTCCCCAACAGTAATTACGATGGTCCGCAACGGTATCCACACGAACGATCTAGCCATGATCGGTACTCCACTGATCCTGGGGATGACCAATCAATGGAACGCCCCAACCACAGTCGACGACGCCAGGACAATAGGAGTGGTCTCGAGATATCTCGTAGGGCAAATGACAGAAATGTCACTATCGACAAGTTTGATGGTAAACCAGTTGAATGGGATAACTGGATTCACCAATTCGAATTAATAGCCGAGGCTTACAACTCGGACCCAGGTGTAACGGCGGAGGTATAACGGGGAGAGGATGCACGGCGTGGGATATATAGGACTCTTCATGATGATAACTGGGGAAGATATTATCAGCCTCCAGAGAACAATTGCAGCCGAAGTCCCATTCCTCGTCGTGATCTCCCCGCCCCTTCCAATAGAAAGGTGATGGGACGGATAAACCACCGCCAAATTAAATAAGGTCAACCCAGTTGGCCATGGGTCCACCACCACCCTTTGGGGATATTGGCCAACCAATGCACAATAATAACAGACCAACTCCATGTATGTCCACCAGTAAGGACAATGGTGATGGAGTAGGTGTTAAAGCTCAGTGTAGTATTGGGGCAGGTGTCAAAGTATTCCAGTAAACCATTCACATTGCAGAAAGGGAAAATACTAGTTCAGGCATAGGAAATGGATGCCATATTAGATACTAGATCAGAGCCCTGTCGAGAAAGCATTCAGGTTAGTCGTAATGAAATGATGGAGAATACTAGTGATGTTAATGGGCCTACGTGGGAAGATGTAAACAGGATTAATGAAACACCACCGCCTACAGCAGTCCCTTATTCCAAATGTTAGCTTAGACGAAACACAAGTCTCCACTACGCTTACGGAGGTGGAATCACAAATACCGTCTTACTTATACGTTATACAAATACTTAGAGGACATGTTTACCAAAGCAAAGAAGAACATTTATATTAGGGAACAAGTCGCATTGGGGCTATTAATAGCTAAATGTGGTAGCATTTTCTCCAAGGACAGTAACAATTTAGAAAAATTCACTCTTATACACCATCGCATAATCACTTATTATGAAGACCCCGCCAGAGAACGATTAAGGGGCACTCCATTAAAATTCCAGAGTGACGAGTAGAAGACACTGAATAACATGCTTGATGCCCAAGTAATAAAGCCATCTTCATCAGAGTGGGCATCTGCACCCGTGTTAGTAAGGAAACAAGATGGGGAAGTAAGATATACAGTGGATTATCGACAACTAAATGTGAAAACTAATAAAGATGCTTTTCCGTTGCCCTTGATCGAAGAGTGTATTGATAATTTGACAGGTACTCTGTGGTTCCACACATTAGACATGGCCAGCGGCTATTGGCAAATAATGGTAGATGAACGCGACAGCCATAAGACGGCGTTTCTAACCAAATATGGCCTCTTCGTACATGTCAGAATGGCCCAGGGGTTATGTAATGCACCTGCCACGTTCCAGAGGGTTACGCATCTTGTCCTACGCGGTCTCGCATGGAACAAGGTACTAGTATACTTAGATGACGTAATCGTAGCAGCAGGAATAACCTGCGTGTGGCACAAAACCGTCAAAAGAAATATTATAACACGCGAGCCCCAATTCGAGAATGAACATTTGATGTGGGTGACCTAACGTATATCCGTAACTCTGGGACAATCTTGAGGCAAAGTAAGAAATTACGAAAGTAGTGTCGCGTTTCTTATATGAGAGTCACGTGGGATGCGCCGGTATGTGGTTGCACCATAACAAGCTCTGGAATATTTCAATTTGTATAAAGTTTTTATCCAGGACACAGCGGCGAAGTTTATACAGTTGGTTTTATGAAAGTCTACTGATAATGCTGGACTATACTGTTTTAGCAGACGTTTTAATTTGTTTTGGTATTTTAGTAACTTTTACATTGTGTGCACCTGTCTAGTTGAACTGCACCTGTGTTGCAACATTGCTGGTCTACCAGGCGTGACATTGACAACAAGAACACTGTGAACAACCATTCCTACAGCATGATCATATACAATAGGACTGAATTACTGCTGATTAGATGTGCCTCTGTCACCCGACTTCACCCAGCACTGGACAATTGTATTGCACCGCATGAACGCTTGAATCATCGTCGTCGGACTCATAGGGGCTGTAGGGCTGGCAGGTCCAAGAAAAGACTTATTGCTGTACTGACTAATCCTCGCCCCCCGCCCCTGTTTACTGTGAGACGCAAAGCCTGCCTACAAAATCTGATTGCAGTGGACATTCACACATCTCCACGTGTAACTAAGTGTGCGAGACCTACAATAATTGCATGTCTACTAAATACCCGGTCCGTGAAATCTAAAGTGGATCAACTTGCCAAGTTGCTTGATGACAACGAACTTGATATTCTAGCACTGACAGAAACCTGGCTGAGCCCGGGTGATGCTAGTCGGACAGAGATAAATTCGTTGTCACCAAACGGCTACACATTTGACCACAAAGCTCATAGTGACAGAACTGGAGGAAGTTTTGGTGTCATCTACCGTACATCTTTCGAAATGAGGCAACTTGCCACAAAGACAGACATATCGTTTAAAGTGATGTATAGATCATACAGTTTCCGGGTATGTGTTATCTATAGTCCTCCACCGTCAGATTTTCTGCAGTGTTTCTGCATGGGTCCTGACAACTTGGTGATTGTTGGAGGTTTCAACATACACGTTGATTTGTTGGATGATACAAAGACTGTACGCTTTCATAACATCCTAGAATCTCATGGTCTGCGTCAGCATGTGATGGAAAAGACACATTCACATGGTCACACACTAGACCTAATAATCACGCGATCCGAAGCAGACATCATTGGTGATATCGTGGTTGAGAATCCGGGTATATCCGACCACTCAGCAGTGACATTCAAGATACAAGGTTATAAACTTTGTGCTCCTAAGAAACGGGTCAGCTACAGATTATACCGCAATGTAAGTGCGTGTGACATGCAGGCAGACATTTCTCAGTCAGAGCTGTACACTACTCCAGCTGAAGACTTGGATGGACTCGTTCGCCATTATGACTCGGTCTTGCGAAGCTTGTTGGATAAACATGCTCCCGTAAGGCAGAAGACGATCACGGTGTGACATGATGTGAAATGGTACAACAAAGAGTTACGCAAGGAGATACAGACACGTCGGAAATATGAACGTCTATGCCGGAAATCTGGACTTGAAATTCATCGCCAGATGTTCAGACACCAGTGCACGGTCGCAAATAACTTCGTCAAGCCAAACATCGATACTATTCTAACAAGGTTGTTGAGGCTGGATCAAACAAAAAGAAACTTTACAGCATTGTGCAAACATTGATGCACACTCGGGCGGACCCGCCACTGCCAACACAGGCCTCTCCAGAAGCTCTGGCTGAAGTTTTCCGAAATTACTTCCAAGAGAAAACTGCAAGCATTCGCTGTGCACTAGATCGCCGAGCGGGAGCACAACGTGATGCCCAGATCACTACTTATAAACATGATGGAAGTCATCCGTTGGACAGGCTGTCGCCAGCTTCTCAGGATGAGGTCAGAAACATCATTACATCATCTGCTCCTCGATCCTGCGCTCTCGATCCTCTGCCGACACGGATGCTGAAGAATTGCCTTGACGCACTTGTTCCTGTCATTACCAGGATTGTGAACATCTCGCTGGCCACAGGAGATGTGTCAGCTAACTTGAAAGCTGCATTTGTGACTCCGCTTCTTAAGAAGCCATCCCTGGATACCGAATGTCTTACAAGCTACCGACCGATATCTAATCTCAGTTTCCTGTCCAAAGTAATTGAGAAGGTGGTGTCGTCACGTTTGTCACGTCACATGGCACAGTACAACCTATTTGAGGTGAATCAGTCAGCATGCAGAAAGGGCCACAGTACAGAGACTGCACTGCTGAGAATCCAGAACGATTTACTTTTTCTACGGAAAATCGGTGTGTCTCGTGTCTAGTCCTCCTTGACTTGGCTGCTGCTTTTCACACGATTGACCACCAGGTGCTTGTGTCACGTCTGTCTAAGAAGATCGGCCTTTCGGGCACAGCACTAAACTGGTTTACCTCGTATCTCGAAAACAGAAAACAAGCTATTAAGATTGGAGAAGCCATCTCGAACGTGTCGGTGCAGACATGCGGTGTCCCCCAAGGGTCAGTCTTGGAACCGTCACTGTTCACCATATACACGGCTGGTGAACTGGGTTGCAAAATCCGACAACATGGCTTGGATTTTCATATGTACGCTGACGATACGCAGCTCTACACAACATTCAAGATCTCCGACACATCTGTTGCCATATCTCAGCTAGAAACATGCATTGCTGACATCAACGGTTGGATGACAGCAAACAAACTTCAATTAAATGGTGACAAAACTTAAGTTCTGTTCACGGGATCAGAGGCGCTGCGCAGAAAGATACCTAAAACAACAAAGATCAACGTTGGAGATGCCCAAGTGACCCCCAGTACATGTGTCAGAAATCTTGGGGTCATGTTCGATGCTGGACATATAATGGATCAACAAGTCAGTGCCATCTGTAGATCTTCTGGTCTGCAAATCCGAAATGTGGGTAAAATCATCAAATTTCTGACGCCAGGAGCTGTCGAACAAATCATCCATTCATTTATAACGTCTAGACTGGATGGTTGTAATTCGCTGCTGTTCAGAACTAACACGTGTGAGCGAAGTAGACTGCAGTGCATTCAGAACACGACTGCTCGTTTAATCACACGAACAAGGAAACACGAGCACGTAACACCAGTCCTGAAATCTCTCCATTGGCTTCCCATCCAAGAAAGAATTACGTTTAAAATTCTCCTGATCACCTTCAAGGCATTCCACGGACTTGCACCGATATACATTTTCGAGCTTCTTGTTGAATATCAGCCCACACGCTCCCTCCAATCGAATTCTGCTGGTCTGCTGACAGAACCACACGCCTCAAGTCTTTCGGAGACCGTGCGTTCTCCAAAGCGGCTCCTGTACTTTGGAACAATCTCCCACAGTCAGTCAGACAGTGTGACACTATTGCGTCGTTTAAGACGGCGCTGAAGACACACCTTTTTAAAATCGCTTTCACTACCTAAATGAGTGACATATAATTGTGAACTTTTTGGTAAAGCGCTTTGAACAGAACTAAGGACTGGATACAGCGCTATATAAGACCTTATTATTATTATTATTATACCGTATCGCGGGCCGTAAGCGAGGATACGTGAAATACCATGACAAGCTTCGGGTATGCGAGGATCGTGATATCCCCTTATATATAAAACGGAAACGACAAGCAATCCTCTACATCGGTGGACCTCCCACAGAGGTCACCCCCATTGACGATCCGGTAGACGGGGTTGAGTCATTGCTCAACGCTAACCAACCACTAACCAGGCGAGAAGTGGAAATGGCCACAACACGGGGGGAAATCCCGCGAACTACCCGCGGGGGTCGACCCATCAATCGACCCTGTAGGTATGACGACTAACCGTAATAACAATGATTATGTTACAGATGGATGCCACCGATACTGATGGTACCACTAGTCCTGTCAGGAACTGGCTGCCCAGACACCGGCCAATAGCTCAGTCAGTCTCCATTCGGCCTGCCGCACTGGGCGACCTCCAGCACCTGGTGAACGCAGTACAAGGCACCTTGGTGCCGTATGTGACACTGGGTGGCGTGCAGGTGTCATTAGACGCCATTGTCCACAAACGTCCGCCCCCCACATACGCCCAAGTAGTGCAAGGTGCCAGGGTGACAATTCTGCTACAGAATACCAGCACAACCATCCCTACCACATCACCCCTATACACGGAGATACTTACGAATCGCAGTCTCCATGCACTACCCCTCGCATGAACACCACGCTTGGGGGGAATCCCCGCTACCACGTCATCGCTATACACAGGGACACCATTCAAACGCACCATACACCATTTTCATGCACCACCGCAACTAGTACGCAATATATGCACAGGGGTAACCCCAGCGGTGACGGATAATAGTCCTGTCACACTAACCGCTATGGAAGGGGCCAGAGACCTCGAGGCCAGGGCCCCCCTATAGTATTCAGCAAGCGATGGCGGCAACGAAACAGGTGCCATAAATCATAGCCCCCCTCCCCCACCTTCCGTCTCCTCTGATGATGAATGTGAAACGGTGACAGACAACAGTCCACAATTACCACCAGCATCCTCACAACAGAAGACCTTGTCACGACGGAGGGAGAGTGAGGCGGCGCAACATGCGTCGTCTGCTGCCGAAATGTCCCCCTCCATAAAGAGGAGATTATAAAAACCACTTACGGTGTTCACCCTTGACTGGCAAAATCGCTTGATAATGATTCATGGGACAGGGTGTAGGCCAAGATCTACAGTCCCGAGTACGCTGCGATATGCGAATGTGGCCTCGATTACACGGAGGCACTACATTAACTTCCCAGCCAACGACTACTGTTCGAACAGCATATTGCCTTGGCTAAGGAGTTGGAGAAGCCGCTGGTTCTCTACTTGCGTGGTAACTGGAAAAGCACACATATCAACGCCTACTGATACATGTGCACAGCTTCACCGGTAGTCTGGCAGACTACAGACAGTGGGTACGACAGTTTACGAACAGTGTTTTCGGAATTACCAACAAGTCGGTGGCCGAGCCAGGATTTAGCGAACTGGATCGACCTATACCGGCTGGTACTGGAAACAGATGCCCCCCTGTTGTTACCACGGGGTCATAACCATGGACACCCGTATGAGCTAGTGCACCAGGCACAATACATTGCGGAACTTCGCAATCTGCCAAGCTGGGTAGTACTTTGCGTGGCCACCCTCAACGCGCAGGCGTTTTACAAGGTATAAAACGCATATACCACGTGACTGGCCATATACCTACTGCCTATGCCAGTAGGCGATAGTAGTATAGGGGGAGATCTGGATAGGTATCCACAGCCCTTTTTGAGGAGTTTTGGTTGATAATAGGGAGGTTTCGAAAGCCGCCCCCCCTGAGCAAAGTGCGTAGTCACGTGACCGTATGTATGTATAACGAGAGGCGCCCCCTGACGGGTACGTTAGAGGTGACGCCTCCTAACGGGGAGTGGTGTTGTAGGTGAATGCGCGTGTATGAAAGAACTAACGAAACACAAGAGTATACGAGTGCACACGTGTTTTATTGATGAAAGATACAAGCGTGAAACCATGTTTTATTAAACGAAGTGCATCAAGACTTGTGGGTGAGTGAACACCGCGACAGAGGTCGTGAGCTTAGGGGTCAATACGACCACGCCAGCGGCTCGTGGGATGATGGTATACGACTTACGGGTGAGTGAACACCGCGTCAGAGGCCGTGAGCTTACGGGTGTGTGACCACCGCGCCATAGGCTCGAATCGTTAATGACGATGATGATGATGATAACACCTGTTCGTTAATGAAACACGGTTATTGCAGTTGTTTAAGCCAATCGAATACACGGCAATCGTTTGCTATCAGATCAGTGCCGAAACCTTTTACGAAATCCTTCATGACAACTCCACGACATCGAAACATGAGATAAGCAACACAGTATTGTCCACAAACGTTAGACACGGGACTCTGTAGTCTCTTAGAATTATGAGTCCACGTTACACAATGTTTATTCAAGAAGCGACAAAACTCGACGTGTTGCGGCGGCAGACCGTACGAGCAGAAGTATTCACCGCAACCGTCGGCGTCTACGTATATCGCTATCCAATGTTCACCAGGTTTGTCCGCGTCGTGTGTGTTGCACACGAAGGCGACGGGGTAAGCGTCTATCCGGAGTTCGAGGAGTACGTCTTTGGGTACGATTCCACGCATGACAGGGGCAACAGGGTCGGGGTCAAACCAAGGGTTGGGGGGATCGTAAAGTCCCCGTGTCTGGAGCAGCTCCGCCATGACGTTGCAGAATGTATAATTGTGGTATTCGCGGAGCTCTTCGTCTCTGGAACATACATTAAAACTCTCAAACCATACAAACGAGACGTTAAATATATGAAAACTTTGAAAATATCTTCTCTGAAACATATATGAAAAAGTTGAAAATGATCAAGCGAGTGGAATAAGGCAGCGATGTAACCAGACACCGCGTAGGGAACCGACACACGATAAAAGGGCAAGCTAGATCAACGGACTATGATACAATACGTAATGGAGACGTCTGGTGACAGCCAGTGATGTAACCAGACACCGCTTAGGGAATCGGCACACGATAAAAGAAGGTAAAGAAAGCCACCAAAAGAGATTTGACAAGATCAAGCACAGAAGGGAGACAGAGGGGGATAGGAAGGCAGAGAAGGCGAGGAAATAGAGGAGAGGGAGACAGAGGAGGATAGAAAGCCAGAGGAGGCGAAGAAAGAGAGGAGAGGGAGACGGGAGGATAGGAAGGCAGAGGAGGCGAGGAAAGAGAGGAGAGGGAGACAGAGGATGATAGGAAGGCAGAGAAGGGAGGGAAGAGAGGAGAGGGAGACAGAGGAGGATAGGAAGGAAGAGAAGACGAGGAAAAAGAGGAGAGGGAGACAGAGGAGGAGAGGAAGGCAGAGGAGGCGAGGAAAGAGAGGAGAGGGAGACAGAGGAGGATATGAAGGCAGAGAAAGCGAGGAAAGAGAGGAGAGGAGACAGAGGAGGATAGGAAGGCAGAGAAGGCGAGGAAAGAGAGGAGAGGGAGACAGAGGAGAATAGGAAGGCAGAGGAGGTGAAGAAAGAGAGGAGAGGGAGACAGAGAAGGATAGGAAGGCAGAGAAGGCGAGGGAAGTGAGGAGAGGGAGACGGAGAGGATAGGAAGGTAGAGAAGGCGAGGGAAGAGAGAAGAGGTAGACAGTGGAGGATAGGAAGGCAGAGAAGGCGAGGAAAGAGAGGAGTGGGAGATAAGGGAGGATAGGAAGGCAGAGAAGGCGAGGGAAGAGAGGGGAGGGATACAGAGGAGGATAGGAAGGCAGAGAAGGCGAGGAAAGAGAGGAGTGGGAGATAAGGGAGGATAGGAAGGCAGAGAAGGCGAGGAAAGAGAGGAGAGGGAGACAGAGGAGGATAGGAAGGCAGAGAAGGCGAGGAAATACTTGGGAGATCAAGCATATGTCAAGCGATAAAATACAAAGTTTGCAGCACTTACTTATTGGAGACGTATAATATTCATCTTGTCCTCGGGACATGCCTTGTCGTGAGCGCTCGCCATCTTCAGCAGTCGGAGTGAAGTTGCGTTGTTCGAAGTCGGTAGAAAGTAATATGCTCCACTAGAGTTTTGTTAGGTTTATATACGCAAACCCGATAGAGGCGTTATGTCTTTTCAATCACGAGACAGTACAGACAATGGAGTCACGAGTTGAACTCTGCTCTCTGCCCGTGCTCGTTAGCGGGTGCAATATGAGATAAGCCGCGTGCCTCGACACTCACGAGAAGCCACTACGCTACGTCCATCCATACACGTGTTCCAACTTCCAACAGTTTACTTACCACAATTCTCATTCTTCAAACTGTCATATACATCTTGTGTCACAGGTGCTCGTTAGCGGGTGCATTCCGTACTTGGTCTAGCCTGTTACATGTCTCCCTTCCATACATGGTATAGTTTGTTACATGTTTGCCTTCCATACATGGTCTAGCCTGTTACAGGTCTACCTTCCATACATGGACTAGCTTGTTACATGTTTGCCTTCCATACATGGTCTAGCCTGTTACATGTTTCCCTTCCATACATGGTCTAGCGTGTTACATGTTTGCCTTTCGTACATGGTCTAGTTTGTTACATGTTGACCTTCCATACATGGTCTAGCCTGTTACAGGTCTACCTTCCATACATGGACTAGCTTGTTACATGTTTGCCTTCCATACATGGTCTAGCCTGTTACATGTTTCCCTTCCATACATGGTCTAGCTTGTTACATGTTTGCCTTTCGTACATGGTCTAGTTTGTTACATGTTGACCTTCCATACATGGTCTAGCCTGTTACATGTTTGCCTTCCATACATGGACTAGCATGTTACATGTTTGCCTTTCGCACATGGTCTAGTTTGTTACATGTTGACCTTCCATACATGGTCTAGCCTGTTACATGTTTGCCTTTCGTACATGGTCTAGTTTGTTACATGTTGACCTTCCATACATGGACTAGCATGTTACATGTTTGCCTTCCATACATGGACTAGCATGTTACATGTTTGCCTTTCGTACATGGTCTAGTTTGTTACATGTTTCCCTTCCATACATGGACTAGCATGTTACATGTTTGCCTTCCATACATGGACTAGCATGTTACATGTTTGCCTTTCGTACATGGTCTAGTTTGTTACATGTTGACCTTCCATACATGGTCTAGCCTGTTACATGTTTGCCTTCCATACATGGATTAGCATGTTACATGTTTGCCTTTCGCACATGGTCTAGTTTGTTACATGTTGACCTTCCATACATGGTCTAGCCTGTTACATGTTTGCCTTTCGTACATGGTCTAGTTTGTTACATGTTGACCTTCCATACATGGACTAGCATGTTACATGTTTGCCTTCCATACATGGACTAGCATGTTACATGTTTGCCTTTCGTACATGGTCTAGTTTGTTACATGTTTGCCTTCCATACATGGACTAGCATGTTACATGTTTGCCTTCCATACATGGACTAGCATGTTACATGTTTGCCTTTCGTACATGGTCTAGTTTGTTACATGTTGACCTTCCGTACATGGTCTAGCCTGTTACATGTTTGCCTTCCATACATGGACTAGCATGTTACATGTTTGCCTTTCGCACATGGTCTAGTTTGTTACATGTCTGCCTTCCGTACATGGACTAGCATGTTACATGTTTGCCTTTCGTACATGGTCTAGTTTGTTACATGTTGACCTTCCATACATGGACTAGCATGTTACTGTTTGCCTTCCATACATTGACTAGCATGTTACATGTTTGTCTTCCATGCACGGTCTATCTTGTTACATATTTGCCTTTCATACATGGTCTAGCCTGTTACATGTCTGCCTTCCATGCACGGTCTACCTTGTTACATATTTGCCTTTCATACATGCTCTAGCTTGTTACATGTTTGCCTTCCGTACATGGACTAGCTTGTTACAGGTCTGCCTTTCATACATGGTCTAGCTTGTTACATGTTTACCTTCCATACATGGACTAGCTTGTTACAGGTCTGCCTTTCATACATGGTCTAGCTTGTTACATGTTTACCTTCCATACATGGACTAGCTTGTTACATGTTTGCCTTCCATACATGGACTAGCTTGTTACATGTTGGCCTTCCGTACATGGTCTAGCCTGTTACATGTCTGCCTTCCGTACATGGTCTAGCTTGTTACATGTTTGCCTTCCGTACATGGGCTAGCTTGTTACATGTCTGCCTTCCATACATGGACTAGTTTGATACCTGTTTGCTATCCATACATGGACTAGCTTGTTACATGTTGGTCTTCCATATATGGTCTAACTTGTGACATGTTTGCCTTCCATACATGGTCTAGCTTGTTACATGGTTGCCTTCCATACATGGTCTAGCTTGTTACATGTCTGCCTTCCATATATGGTCTAGCTTGTTACATGTTTGCCTTTCATACATGGTCTAGTCTGTTACATGGCTGCCTTCCGTACATGGACTAGCTTGTTACATGTTGGCCTTCCGTACATGGTCTAGCTTGTTACAAGTTTGCCTTCCATACATGGTCTAGCTTGTTACATGTTTGCCTTCCGTACATGGTCTAGCTTGTTACATGTCTGCCTTCCATACATGGACTAGCTTGATACCTGTTTGCTATCCATACATGGACTAGCTTGTTACATGTTGGCCTTCCGTACATGGTCTAACTTGTTACAAGTTTGCCTTCCATACATGGTCTAGCTTGTTACATGTTTGCCTTCCGTACATGGTCTTGCTTGTTACATATCTGCCTTCCATACATGGACTAGCTTGTTACCTGTTTGCTATCCATACATGGTCTAGCTTGTTACATGTTTACCTTCCATACACGGACTAGCTTGTTACATGTTTGCCTTCCATACATGGTCTGGCTTGTTACATGTCTGCCTTCCATACATGGTCTAGCTTGCTACATGTCTGCCTTCCATACATGATCTAACTTGTGACATGTTTGCCTTCCATACATGGTCTAGCTTGCTACATGTCTGCCTTCCATACATGATCTAACTTGTGACATGTTTGCCTTCCATATATGGTCTAGCTTGTTACATGTTTGCCTTTCATACATGGTCTAGCCTGTTACATGTCTGCCTTCCGTACATGGACTAGCTTGTTACATGTTGACCTTCCGTACATGGTCTATCTTGTTACATGTATACCTTCCGTACATGGACTAGCTTGTTACATGTTTACCTTCCATACATGGACTAGCTTGTTACAGGTCTGCCTTTCATACATGGTCTAGCTTGTTACAAGTTTGCCTTCCGTACATGGACTAGCTTGTTACATGTGTGCCTTCCATATATGGTCTAGCTTGGCGGAAAGTGAAGGAGCTAGTGTCTGCTCCTGAGGGGGAATTAGCCTGTCACGGGACCGACCTCCTAGTGGAAGTAGTACCACCTGGCGGGTAATGAAGGAGTAATGAGGGAATATTAAAGGCTAATTGACGTAGACTGAGTCTGCTGATATATATCACTCTGGCCTGGAGCACCCATGGGGAAATTTTAAGATGGTGCCCGTCTCCACGTGATCTACCCCCCTGGAGGAAAGAAGTGTAAGTAGTAAGGATATTTTATTTGCTATATTGTTTGTATGACTGCCAGTTTAAATGGTTATTTATTATGATGCCTAAAAAATTGAAACTGATGACACATTCATTCTGTCACGCATTGTCCGAAATGTCATGTCTCCCTTGTAACACTTTGTCGTGATTGCCCAAAGACACACCACTCCCATGTAACACTTTGTGTCACTATTGCCCAAAGACCTCCACTCCAATATAACACTTTGTGTCACTATTGCCCAAAGACCCCACTCCCATGTAACCTTTGTGACTATTGTCCAAAGTCCCCCACTCGAATGTAACACTTTGTGTCACTATTGCCCAAAGACCCCCCACTCCCATGTACCACTTTGTCACTATTACCCAAAGACCCCCCACTCTCATGTAACACTTTGTCACAAGACCCCCACTCCCATGTACCACTATGTCACTATTGCTCAAAGACCCCCAATTCCATGTAACACTTTGTCACAAGACCCCCACTCCCATGTAACACTTTGTCACAAGACCCCCACTCCCACGTAACACTTTGCCACAAGACCCCCATTCCTATGTAACACTTCGTCACATCACCAGTGTGACATACTTTATGGTTGCCCCCTGTGTATAAGAACCATCACATGACACGACTCACCGAGCAGCCTTCGACCTTCTCGAGAAGGAAGGCGAGGCTCTTGAGGGTGTCCTCCTCCTCCTCTACGTCCTCCGCATCCTCTACTGCAACACCAAGGCACTACATCACAACACAACATCACATCACATCACAACACCACATCACATCCTCCAGTACAATACCACAGCACAGCATCACATCACCACTACATCACATCAATACATGATTACATCACAATACAGCATCACTACATCACAACATAGCATATCATCTCATCGCATCACTACATCATATCATCCCAACACATTCACTACATCATATCATCGCATCATTACATCATATCATCGCATCACATCACTACATCATATCAACTCATTACATCAGTGCATCACATCACTACATCATATCATCTGATTACATCACTACATCACATCACAACATCATATCATCTCATCACATCACATCATATCATCTCATCACTACATCACATCATCTCATCACATCACTACATCATGTATGTATGTATGTGTATGTACGTATTTTGTGAGTTCTACTATCAAAAGAGTGAAATTTTGTGAGTTCTACTGTGGTGTCCTAGCCTTACACGAGTTCTACTATCAAAAGAGTGAAATTTTGTGAGTTCTACTGTGGTGTCCTAGCCTTACACGCATGCACGCACCCATGCACCCACCCACCGTCGCCGTCCCCACCCGCCCTCGCCGCCCTTCCCTGAAGGGCGGCGGCGAGGGCGGGTGGGGACGGCGACAGTAGAACTCACAAAATTTCACTCTTTTGATAGTAGAACTCACAAAATACGTACATACACATACATACATACATGATGTAGTGATGTGATGAGATGATGTGATGTAGTGATGAGATGATATGATGTGATGTGATGAGATGATATGATGTTGTGATGTGATGTAGTGATGTAATCAGATGATATGATGTAGTGATGTGATGCACTGATGTAATGAGTTGATATGATGTAGTGATGTGATGCGATGATATGATGTAATGATGCGATGATATGATGTAGTGAATGTGTTGGGATGATATGATGTAGTGATGCGATGAGATGATATGCTATGTTGTGATGTAGTGATGCTGTATTGTGATGTAATCATGTATTGATGTGATGTAGTGGTGATGTGATGCTGTGCTGTGGTATTGTACTGGAGGATGTGATGTGGTGTTGTGATGTGATGTGATGTTGTGTTGTGATGTAGTGCCTTGGTGTTGCAGTAGAGGATGCGGAGGACGTAGAGGAGGAGGAGGACACCCTCAAGAGCCTCGCCTTCCTTCTCGAGAAGGTCGAAGGCTGCTCGGTGAGTCGTGTCATGTGATGGTTCTTATACACAGGGGGCAACCATAAAGTATGTCACACTGGTGATGTGACGAAGTGTTACATAGGAATGGGGGTCTTGTGGCAAAGTGTTACGTGGGAGTGGGGGTCTTGTGACAAAGTGTTACATGGGAGTGGGGGTCTTGTGACAAAGTGTTACATGGAATTGGGGGTCTTTGAGCAATAGTGACATAGTGGTACATGGGAGTGGGGGTCTTGTGACAAAGTGTTACATGAGAGTGGGGGGTCTTTGGGTAATAGTGACAAAGTGGTACATGGGAGTGGGGGGTCTTTGGGCAATAGTGACACAAAGTGTTACATTCGAGTGGGGGACTTTGGACAATAGTCACAAAGGTTACATGGGAGTGGGGTCTTTGGGCAATAGTGACACAAAGTGTTATATTGGAGTGGAGGTCTTTGGGCAATAGTGACACAAAGTGTTACATGGGAGTGGTGTGTCTTTGGGCAATCACGACAAAGTGTTACAAGGGAGACATGACATTTCGGACAATGCGTGACAGAATGAATGTGTCATCAGTTTCAATTTTTTAGGCATCATAATAAATAACCATTTAAACTGGCAGTCATACAAACAATATAGCAAATAAAATATCCTTACTACTTACACTTCTTTCCTCCAGGGGGGTAGATCACGTGGAGACGGGCACCATCTTAAAATTTCCCCATGGGTGCTCCAGGCCAGAGTGATATATATCAGCAGACTCAGTCTACGTCAATTAGCCTTTAATATTCCCTCATTACTCCTTCATTACCCGCCAGGTGGTACTACTTCCACTAGGAGGTCGGTCCCGTGACAGGCTAATTCCCCCTCAGGAGCAGACACTAGCTCCTTCACTTTCCGCCAAGCTAGACCATATATGGAAGGCACACATGTAACAAGCTAGTCCATGTACGGAAGGCAAACTTGTAACAAGCTAGACCATGTATGAAAGGCAGACCTGTAACAAGCTAGTCCATGTATGGAAGGTAAACATGTAACAAGCTAGTCCATGTACGGAAGGTATACATGTAACAAGATAGACCATGTACGGAAGGTCAACATGTAACAAGCTAGTCCATGTACGGAAGGCAGACATGTAACAGGCTAGACCATGTATGAAAGGCAAACATGTAACAAGCTAGACCATATATGGAAGGCATACATGTAACAAGCTAAACCATGTACGGAAGGCAAACATGTAACAAGCTAGTCCGTGTATGGAAGGCAAACATGTAACAAGCTAGACCATATATGGAAGGCAAACATGTCACAAGTTAGATCATGTATGGAAGGCAGACATGTAGCAAGCTAGACCATGTATGGAAGGCAGACATGTAACAAGCCAGACCATGTATGGAAGGCAAACATGTCACAAGTTAGATCATGTATGGAAGGCAGACATGTAGCAAGCTAGACCATGTATGGAAGGCAAACATGTCACAAGTTAGATCATGTATGGAAGGCAGACATGTAGCAAGCTAGACCATGTATGGAAGGCAGACATGTAACAAGCCAGACCATGTATGGAAGGCAAACATGTAACAAGCTAGTCCGTGTATGGAAGGTAAACATGTAACAAGCTAGACCATGTATGGATAGCAAACAGGTAACAAGCTAGTCCATGTATGGAAGGCAGATATGTAACAAGCAAGACCATGTACGGAAGGCAAACATGTAACAAGCTAGACCATGTATGGAAGGCAAACTTGTAACAAGTTAGACCATGTACGGAAGGCCAACATGTAACAAGCTAGTCCATGTATGGATAGCAAACAGGTATCAAGCTAGTCCATGTATGGAAGGCAGACATGTAACAAGCTAGACCATGTACGGAAGGCAAACATGTAACAAGCTAGACCATGTATGGAAGGCAAACTTGTAACAAGCTAGACCATGTACGGAAGGCCAACATGTAACAAGCTAGTCCATGTACGGAAGGCAGCCATGTAACAGACTAGACCATGTATGAAAGGCAAACATGTAACAAGCTAGACCATATATGGAAGGCAGACATGTAACAAGCTAGACCATGTATGGAAGGCAACCATGTAACAAGCTAGACCATGTATGGAAGGCAAACATGTCACAAGTTAGACCATATATGGAAGGCCAACATGTAACAAGCTAGTCCATGTATGGAAGGCAAACATGTAACAGGCTAGACCATGTACGAAAGGCAGACCTGTAACAAGCTAGTCCATGTATGGAAGGTAAACATGTAACAAGCTAGACCATGTATGAAAGGCAGACCTGTAACAAGCTAGTCCATGTATGGAAGGTAAACATGTAACAAGCTAGACCATGTATGAAAGGCAGACCTGTAACAAGCTAGTCCATGTACGGAAGGCAAACATGTAACAAGCTAGAGCATGTATGAAAGGCAAATATGTAACAAGGTAGACCGTGCATGGAAGGCAGACATGTAACAGGCTAGACCATGTATGAAAGGCAAATATGTAACAAGATAGACCGTGCATGGAAGACAAACATGTAACATGCTAGTCAATGTATGGAAGGCAAACAGTAACATGCTAGTCCATGTATGGAAGGTCAACATGTAACAAACTAGACCATGTACGAAAGGCAAACATGTAACATGCTAGTCCATGTACGGAAGGCAGACATGTAACAAACTAGACCATGTGCGAAAGGCAAACATGTAACATGCTAGTCCATGTATGGAAGGCAAACATGTAACAGGCTAGACCATGTACGGAAGGTCAACATGTAACAAACTAGACCATGTACGAAAGGCAAACATGTAACATGCTAGTCCATGTATGGAAGGCAAACATGTAACATGCTAGTCCATGTATGGAAGGCAAACATGTAACAAACTAGACCATGTACGAAAGGCAAACATGTAACATGCTAGTCCATGTATGGAAGGCAAACATGTAACATGCTAGTCCATGTATGGAAGGTCAACATGTAACAAACTAGACCATGTACGAAAGGCAAACATGTAACAGGCTAGACCATGTATGGAAGGTCAACATGTAACAAACTAGACCATGTGCGAAAGGCAAACATGTAACATGCTAATCCATGTATGGAAGGCAAACATGTAACAGGCTAGACCATGTATGGAAGGTCAACATGTAACAAACTAGACCATGTACGAAAGGCAAACATGTAACATGCTAGTCCATGTATGGAAGGCAAACATGTAACATGCTAGTCCATGTATGGAAGGGAAACATGTAACAAACTAGACCATGTACGAAAGGCAAACATGTAACATGCTAGTCCATGTATGGAAGGCAAACATGTAACATGCTAGTCCATGTATGGAAGGTCAACATGTAACAAACTAGACCATGTACGAAAGGCAAACATGTAACAGGCTAGACCATGTATGGAAGGTCAACATGTAACAAACTAGACCATGTGCGAAAGGCAAACATGTAACATGCTAGTCCATGTATGGAAGGCAAACATGTAACAGGCTAGACCATGTATGGAAGGTCAACATGTAACAAACTAGACCATGTACGAAAGGCAAACATGTAACAAGCTAGACCATGTATGGAAGGGAAACATGTAACAGGCTAGACCATGTATGGAAGGCAAACATGTAACAAGCTAGTCCATGTATGGAAGGTAGACCTGTAACAGGCTAGACCATGTATGGAAGGTCAACATGTAACAAACTAGACCATGTACGAAAGGCAAACATGTAACACGCTAGACCATGTATGGAAGGGAAACATGTAACAGGCTAGACCATGTATGGAAGGCAAACATGTAACAAGCTAGTCCATGTATGGAAGGTAGACCTGTAACAGGCTAGACCATGTATGGAAGGCAAACATGTAACAAACTATACCATGTATGGAAGGGAGACATGTAACAGGCTAGACCAAGTACGGAATGCACCCGCTAACGAGCACCTGTGACACAAGATGTATATGACAGTTTGAAGAATGAGAATTGTGGTAAGTAAACTGTTGGAAGTTGGAACACGTGTATGGATGGACGTAGCGTAGTGGCTTCTCGTGAGTGTCGAGGCACGCGGCTTATCTCATATTGCACCCGCTAACGAGCACGGGCAGAGAGCAGAGTTCAACTCGTGACTCCATTGTCTGTACTGTCTCGTGATTGAAAAGACATAACGCCTCTATCGGGTTTGCGTATATAAACCTAACAAAACTCTAGTGGAGCATATTACTTTCTACCGACTTCGAACAACGCAACTTCACTCCGACTGCTGAAGATGGCGAGCGCTCACGACAAGGCATGTCCCGAGGACAAGATGAATATTATACGTCTCCAATAAGTAAGTGCTGCAAACTTTGTATTTTATCGCTTGACATATGCTTGATCTCCCAAGTATTTCCTCGCCTTCTCTGCCTTCCTATCCTCCTCTGTCTCCCTCTCCTCTCTTTCCTCGCCTTCTCTGCCTTCCTATCCTCCCTTATCTCCCACTCCTCTCTTTCCTCGCCTTCTCTGCCTTCCTATCCTCCTCTGTATCCCTCCCCTCTCTTCCCTCGCCTTCTCTGCCTTCCTATCCTCCCTTATCTCCCACTCCTCTCTTTCCTCGCCTTCTCTGCCTTCCTATCCTCCACTGTCTACCTCTCCTCTCTTCCCTCGCCTTCTCTACCTTCCTATCCTCTCCGTCTCCCTCTCCTCACTTCCCTCGCCTTCTCTGCCTTCCTATCCTTCTCTGTCTCCCTCTCCTCTCTTTCTTCACCTCCTCTGCCTTCCTATTCTCCTCTGTCTCCCTCTCCTCTCTTTCCTCGCCTTCTCTGCCTTCCTATCCTCCTCTGTCTCCTCTCCTCTCTTTCCTCGCTTTCTCTGCCTTCATATCCTCCTCTGTCTCCCTCTCCTCTCTTTCCTCGCCTCCTCTGCCTTCCTCTCCTCCTCTGTCTCCCTCTCCTCTTTTTCCTCGTCTTCTCTTCCTTCCTATCCTCCTCTGTCTCCCTCTCCTCTCTTTCCTCGCCTCCTCTGCCTTCCTATCCTCCCGTCTCCCTCTCCTCTCCTCTCTTTCTTCGCCTCCTCTGGCTTTCTATCCTCCTCTGTCTCCCTCTCCTCTATTTCCTCGCCTTCTCTGCCTTCCTATCCCCCTCTGTCTCCCTTCTGTGCTTGATCTTGTCAAATCTCTTTTGGTGGCTTTCTTTACCTTCTTTTATCGTGTGCCGATTCCCTAAGCGGTGTCTGGTTACATCACTGGCTGTCACCAGACGTCTCCATTACGTATTGTATCATAGTCCGTTGATCTAGCTTGCCCTTTTATCGTGTGTCGGTTCCCTACGCGGTGTCTGGTTACATCGCTGCCTTATTCCACTCGCTTGATCATTTTCAACTTTTTCATATATGTTTCAGAGAAGATATTTTCAAAGTTTTCATATATTTAACGTCTCGTTTGTATGGTTTGAGAGTTTTAATGTATGTTCCAGAGACGAAGAGCTCCGCGAATACCACAATTATACATTCTGCAACGTCATGGCGGAGCTGCTCCAGACACGGGGACTTTACGATCCCCCCAACCCTTGGTTTGACCCCGACCCTGTTGCCCCTGTCATGCGTGGAATCGTACCCAAAGACGTACTCCTCGAACTCCGGATAGACGCTTACCCCGTCGCCTTCGTGTGCAACACACACGACGCGGACAAACCTGGTGAACATTGGATAGCGATATACGTAGACGCCGACGGTTGCGGTGAATACTTCTGCTCGTACGGTCTGCCGCCGCAACACGTCGAGTTTTGTCGCTTCTTGAATAAACATTGTGTAACGTGGACTCATAATTCTAAGAGACTACAGAGTCCCGTGTCTAACGTTTGTGGACAATACTGTGTTGCTTATCTCATGTTTCGATGTCGTGGAGTTGTCATGAAGGATTTCGTAAAAGGTTTCGGCACTGATCTGATAGCAAACGATTGCCGTGTATTCGATTGGCTTAAACAACTGCAATAACCGTGTTTCATTAACGAACAGGTGTTATCATCATCATCATCGTCATTAACGATTCGAGCCTATGGCGCGGTGGTCACACACCCGTAAGCTCACGGCCTCTGACGCGGTGTTCACTCACCCGTAAGTCGTATACCATCATCCCACGAGCCGCTGGCGTGGTCGTATTGACCCCTAAGCTCACGACCTCTGTCGCGGTGTTCACTCACCCACAAGTCTTGATGCACTTCGTTTAATAAAACATGGTTTCACGCTTGTATCTTTCATCAATAAAACACGTGTGCACTCGTATACTCTTGTGTTTCGTTAGTTCTTTCATACACGCGCATTCACCTACAACACCACTCCCCGTTAGGAGGCGTCACCTCTAACGTACCCGTCAGGGGGCGCCTCTCGTTATACATACATACGGTCACGTGACTACGCACTTTGCTCAGGGGGGGCGGCTTTCGAAACCTCCCTATTATCAACCAAAACTCCTCAAAAAGGGCTGTGGATACCTATCCAGATCTCCCCCTATACTACTATCGCCTACTGGCATAGGCAGTAGGTATATGGCCAGTCACGTGGTATATGCGTTTTATACCTTGTAAAACGCCTGCGCGTTGAGGGTGGCCACGCAAAGTACTACCCAGCTTGGCAGATTGCGAAGTTCCGCAATGTATTGTGCCTGGTGCACTAGCTCATACGGGTGTCCATGGTTATGACCCCGTGGTAACAACAGGGGGGCATCTGTTTCCAGTACCAGCCGGTATAGGTCGATCCAGTTCGCTAAATCCTGGCTCGGCCACCGACTTGTTGGTAATTCCGAAAACACTGTTCGTAAACTGTCGTACCCACTGTCTGTAGTCTGCCAGACTACCGGTGAAGCTGTGCACATGTATCAGTAGGCGTTGATATGTGTGCTTTTCCAGTTACCACGCAAGTAGAGAACCAGCGGCTTCTCCAACTCCTTAGCCAAGGCAATATGCTGTTCGAACAGTAGTCGTTGGCTGGGAAGTTAATGTAGTGCCTCCGTGTAATCGAGGCCACATTCGCATATCGCAGCGTACTCGGGACTGTAGATCTTGGCCTACACCCTGTCCCATGAATCATTATCAAGCGATTTTGCCAGTCAAGGGTGAACACCGTAAGTGGTTTTTATAATCTCCTCTTTATGGAGGGGGACATTTCGGCAGCAGACGACGCATGTTGCGCCGCCTCACTCTCCCTCCGTCGTGACAAGGTCTTCTGTTGTGAGGATGCTGGTGGTAATTGTGGACTGTTGTCTGTCACCGTTTCACATTCATCATCAGAGGAGACGGAAGGTGGGGGAGGGGGGCTATGATTTATGGCACCTGTTTCGTTGCCGCCATCGCTTGCTGAATACTATAGGGGGGCCCTGGCCTCGAGGTCTCTGGCCCCTTCCATAGCGGTTAGTGTGACAGGACTATTATCCGTCACCGCTGGGGTTACCCCTGTGCATATATTGCGTACTAGTTGCGGTGGTGCATGAAAATGGTGTATGGTGCGTTTGAATGGTGTCCCTGTGTATAGCGATGACGTGGTAGCGGGGATTCCCCCCAAGCGTGGTGTTCATGCGAGGGGTAGTGCATGGAGACTGCGATTCGTAAGTATCTCCGTGTATAGGGGTGATGTGGTAGGGATGGTTGTGCTGGTATTCTGTAGCAGAATTGTCACCCTGGCACCTTGCACTACTTGGGCGTATGTGGGGGGCGGACGTTTGTGGACAATGGCGTCTAATGACACCTGCACGCCACCCAGTGTCACATACGGCACCAAGGTGCCTTGTACTGCGTTCACCAGGTGCTGGAGGTCGCCCAGTGCGGCAGGCCGAATGGAGACTGACTGAGCTATTGGCCGGTGTCTGGGCAGCCAGTTCCTGACAGGACTAGTGGTACCATCAGTATCGGTGGCATCCATCTGTAACATAATCATTGTTATTACGGTTAGTCGTCATACCTACAGGGTCGATTGATGGGTCGACCCCCGCGGGTAGTTCGCGGGATTTCCCCCCGTGTTGTGGCCATTTCCACTTCTCGCCTGGTTAGTGGTTGGTTAGCGTTGAGCAATGACTCAACCCCGTCTACCGGATCGTCAATGGGGGTGACCTCTGTGGGAGGTCCACCGATGTAGAGGATTGCTTGTCGTTTCCGTTTTATATATAAGGGGATATCACGATCCTCGCATACCCGAAGCTTGTCATGGTATTTCACGTATCCTCGCTTACGGCCCGCGATACGGTATAATAATAATAATAAGGTCTTATATAGCGCTGTATCCAGTCCTTAGTTCTGTTCAAAGCGCTTTACCAAAAAGTTCACAATTATATGTCACTCATTTAGGTAGTGAAAGCGATTTTAAAAAGGTGTGTCTTCAGCGCCGTCTTAAACGACGCAATAGTGTCACACTGTCTGACTGACTGTGGGAGATTGTTCCAAAGTACAGGAGCCGCTTTGGAGAACGCACGGTCTCCGAAAGACTTGAGGCGTGTGGTTCTGTCAGCAGACCAGCAGAATTCGATTGGAGGGAGCGTGTGGGCTGATATTCAACAAGAAGCTCGAAAATGTATATCGGTGCAAGTCCGTGGAATGCCTTGAAGGTGATCAGGAGAATTTTAAACGTAATTCTTTCTTGGATGGGAAGCCAATGGAGAGATTTCAGGACTGGTGTTACGTGCTCGTGTTTCCTTGTTCGTGTGATTAAACGAGCAGTCGTGTTCTGAATGCACTGCAGTCTACTTCGCTCACACGTGTTAGTTCTGAACAGCAGCGAATTACAACCATCCAGTCTAGACGTTATAAATGAATGGATGATTTGTTCGACAGCTCCTGGCGTCAGAAATTTGATGATTTTACCCACATTTCGGATTTGCAGACCAGAAGATCTACAGATGGCACTGACTTGTTGATCCATTATATGTCCAGCATCGAACATGACCCCAAGATTTCTGACACATGTACTGGGGGTCACTTGGGCATCTCCAACGTTGATCTTTGTTGTTTTAGGTATCTTTCTGCGCAGCGCCTCTGATCCCGTGAACAGAACTTAAGTTTTGTCACCATTTAATTGAAGTTTGTTTGCTGTCATCCAACCGTTGATGTCAGCAATGCATGTTTCTAGCTGAGATATGGCAACAGATGTGTCGGAGATCTTGAATGTTGTGTAGAGCTGCGTATCGTCAGCGTACATATGAAAATCCAAGCCATGTTGTCGGATTTTGCAACCCAGTTCACCAGCCGTGTATATGGTGAACAGTGACGGTTCCAAGACTGACCCTTGGGGGACACCGCATGTCTGCACCGACACGTTCGAGATGGCTTCTCCAATCTTAATAGCTTGTTTTCTGTTTTCGAGATACGAGGTAAACCAGTTTAGTGCTGTGCCCGAAAGGCCGATCTTCTTAGACAGACGTGACACAAGCACCTGGTGGTCAATCGTGTGAAAAGCAGCAGCCAAGTCAAGGAGGACTAGACACGAGACACACCGATTTTCCGTAGAAAAAGTAAATCGTTCTGGATTCTCAGCAGTGCAGTCTCTGTACTGTGGCCCTTTCTGCATGCTGACTGATTCACCTCAAATAGGTTGTACTGTGCCATGTGACGTGACAAACGTGACGACACCACCTTCTCAATTACTTTGGACAGGAAACTGAGATTAGATATCGGTCGGTAGCTTGTAAGACATTCGGTATCCAGGGATGGCTTCTTAAGAAGCGGAGTCACAAATGCAGCTTTCAAGTTAGCTGACACATCTCCTGTGGCCAGCGAGATGTTCACAATCCTGGTAATGACAGGAACAAGTGCGTCAAGGCAATTCTTCAGCATCCGTGTCGGCAGAGGATCGAGAGCGCAGGATCGAGGAGCAGATGATGTAATGATGTTTCTGACCTCATCCTGAGAAGCTGGCGACAGCCTGTCCAACGGATGACTTCCATCATGTTTATAAGTAGTGATCTGGGCATCACGTTGTGCTCCCGCTCGGCGATCTAGTGCACAGCGAATGCTTGCAGTTTTCTCTTGGAAGTAATTTCGGAAAACTTCAGCCAGAGCTTCTGGAGAGGCCTGTGTTGGCAGTGGCGGGTCCGCCCGAGTGTGCATCAATGTTTGCACAATGCTGTAAAGTTTCTTTTTGTTTGATCCAGCCTCAACAACCTTGTTAGAATAGTATCGATGTTTGGCTTGACGAAGTTATTTGCGACCGTGCACTGGTGTCTGAACATCTGGCGATGAATTTCAAGTCCAGATTTCCGGCATAGACGTTCATATTTCCGACGTGTCTGTATCTCCTTGCGTAACTCTTTGTTGTACCATTTCACATCATGTCACACCGTGATCGTCTTCTGCCTTACGGGAGCATGTTTATCCAACAAGCTTCGCAAGACCGAGTCATAATGGCGAACGAGTCCATCCAAGTCTTCAGCTGGAGTAGTGTACAGCTCTGACTGAGAAATGTCTGCCTGCATGTCACACGCACTTACATTGCGGTATAATCTGTAGCTGACCCGTTTCTTAGGAGCACAAAGTTTATAACCTTGTATCTTGAATGTCACTGCTGAGTGGTCGGATATACCCGGATTCTCAACCACGATATCACCAATGATGTCTGCTTCGGATCGCGTGATTATTAGGTCTAGTGTGTGACCATGTGAATGTGTCTTTTCCATCACATGCTGACGCAGACCATGAGATTCTAGGATGTTATGAAAGCGTACAGTCTTTGTATCATCCAACAAATCAACGTGTATGTTGAAACCTCCAACAATCACCAAGTTGTCAGGACCCATGCAGAAACACTGCAGAAAATCTGACGGTGGAGGACTATAGATAACACATACCCGGAAACTGTATGATCTATACATCACTTTAAACGATATGTCTGTCTTTGTGGCAAGTTGCCTCATTTCGAAAGATGTACGGTAGATGACACCAAAACTTCCTCCAGTTCTGTCACTTGGAGAGAGTAGCTGGTCGGGATCCTGGTCTTCTTCTTGGTGACAGTCAGTAGGTGGCATTTTCCGACATTGAATGACATCTGCCATTTCTGTTCCCAAACTTCCAGTTTTCTCAGGTCTTCCTAGAGATCATCCGCATCAGACTGGGTCTTGATGCGGGAATAGAGGATGGTGTCGTCGGCGAATTGTCTTAGTCTGGCCCTGACTCCATCTCCAAGATCGTTGATGTAGACCAGGAACAGAGATGGTCCCAGAACCGATCGTTGCGGTACTCCTGAGATAACAGAGCCAGTGTGTGAGCTTTCTCCCTCTACTACTATATACTGCGTGCCACAGGAGAGAAAGTTCTCGATCCATGTGTTTGTCGCCCCTCTGATTGCGCAGTAGTCCAACTTCATGAGCAGTCTCTTGTGGGGCACTTTATCAAAGGCCTTGGAGAAGTCCAGGAATATCGCGTCAATCTGTCCGTCCCTGTCCAGTTCCTCTGCAAAGTCTTCTACCGTGAGGATGAGTTGAGTTTCGCAAGACCGTTTTTTTGCGAAAGCCATGCTGGGCATCAGTGATGATTTGGTTATGTTCTCGGTGACCTGTTATTTCAGATCTCACGATATGCTCCAAAAGCTTGCAGCAGACACAGGTCAAGGAGATGGGTATATAGTTGTTAGCTTGGCTCCTGACTCCTTTCTTGAAATTGTGCTGGACTAGGGCATGCTTCCAGATAGCATGGATCAGGCCTGTGGTTAGTGATCTGCTGAAGAGGAGGGTCAAGGCTGGGGCAAGTTCCCGGGCAACTTCCTTAAGGAGAAGGCACGGAATGTTGTCCGGTCCTGCAGCTTTCCTGGGGTTCAGATTGGACAGTAGATTGAAAACACCGTTTTCTCCAATGGAGATTTCCGGCATGGTCGGGTGGGGGCTGCTTCCCAGTGATGGCATGTTGCCTGTGTCCTCTGTGGTGAAAGCCGAGCAGAACTGGTAGTTCAAGATGTCTGCTTTCATCTTGCTGTCAGTGAATGTGAGCCCATTCCTTTTCAGTGGGGATACTCCCGACGTGTCGTTTCTTCTGTTCTTGATCAACCGCTAGAGGTTGTTGGAAGAATCTTCCTCAATAAGATGACTGACAAACTGCCTGTGGATACGTCGAGTTTCTTTCTTTGATGGCCCTGTATCGCTCCCAGTCCTTCACTATGTCTATGGATTTTGTCCTGTGCTTGCCGCGCGAGATCTTTTTCAGCTTGCCGTTGATCCAGGGCTGGTGGTTTTTTTTTTACCAATGTTGTCTTAGAAGGAACATGCTGTTCCACCATGGTGGTTAGGTGATTGCGTATGAGCTGCCATAGTTTCTCGGCTGATGATTCCTGATCTGTCTGGATTTCACCGCTAAATGCAGTTGTCTTCTCCCTGATCGAGGTGAAATCTGCTTTCTTCCAGATGCTGACATTCCTGGCTACTGGCGTCACTCTCGATGCTTTGATACGGCTATCGGCTAGTACGGTATCGTGATCACTTAGACCTGGAATGGTGATGGTTCTGTTTACCAGGTTTGGTCTATTGGTCAGGAAGAGATCAATTAGCGCATTGCCTCTGGTTGGTTTGTCATTCATTTGGTGGAGTCCCAGGTCATTCATTTTGTCCAGGAAAACTTGGATGATCCTCTGGGGGTAGGCGTGCCCTGTCATTGTCTGGTCTTTAATTTCTTCTTGAAGTCTGTGTCTTTACCAGTACTGCCTCTGCCGATGTTACATGCTGCAGCTGGTGTGAGATCAGGTTTGACCTGACGGCGATGAGAACACCTCCATATCCATCCTCTCTATCCTTGCGGTAGACATTGTATGTGGGCGGAAATATATCAGCACTGTTTATCTGTTAATTTAGCCACGTCTCTGAACCAAAGACAATGTCTGAGTTTGCTTCTAAAAGGAGGGGCAAACATTCAGCCTTCTTAGGCCTGATGCTTTGGAAGTTAATCACCAGGCTGCGGAGAGAGGAGGCCTCTTTCATAGGTGATGTTCTGTTATGTTTCCACCATGGATGACTAGTAGACAGTGAAGTACAGAATGTGCGGAAAAGCAACGTTGTAAATCGAGTTCGCGAAATTTGTCGAGAGCTCCTACCATGTTTTTTCGAAGATCCTGCACTGTTTCACGATCATCGTTCTCCTCTTTCACGCTTTCAAATCGGGCAGCAATATTCGTTATGCGTCTCTTAGCCGACGATCGACGCGATACAACCGTCTGCAGACGCTCAGTCATCCCAATAGTTTAGCTTGCATATCCTATAGGCAGACCCGCGATACACGACCGTGCACGAGGGGCGACCGTGTGCAGCGTAACGCCACAAAGCAGGCGTGTGCAGTCAAGCGTAACGCGCGAGCTTGGCAATGCTGGTGTGCCCGTGTGCGTTCAGCCGTGACAAGCTCGAGCAAACATGTGGATGGACCAAATGCTTTCTTCGGTAATTGCTGTTGTCTCACCTCTGTTACTCCGGTAAAAGCATATAACATAATTATACACTTGTATCTCGTCATGGTCACCACTTATAGTTTCTGCCAGTTTATCAGTGGGATATACTATTGTGGCAATGAAAGGATAAACACATGCTTTGAGCTAGAAGGTTTATTCTCCTCTGTCTCCTTCTCGAAATCCTCAACAACTGTTTATTTGTTTCTAACTATTTACCCTCTCTACAGACAACTAAACATAATATTTCCTAAACTGCCTACAGTGCCTAGTGTTCTTGAATATTCGTAATTCCAATGGCAGAGAATTCCACAATGTCGGCCCAGCAAATGCAAATGCCCGGCGACCATAACGTTCTAGCTTCACACGTGGAAAGTCCAGAAGCAAACCACCGCCAGAGCGTAAGGTTCTGCGTGGCGTGTGACGATGTAGCAGTGAGGTGGGAGACAGTACCGTGTGCACAACCATAACTAACTTGTACTGGATACGCTTTCTCATTGGGAAAGTGGGATCCAGTGTCGGTGTTGTAGGACCGCAGTGATAGATCGCCGGTCACCTCGTCGAAGTTGCATCACAACACGAACAGTTGACCGTGCACTCTCTCTAGACGGTGCAGCAGACGGCTAGATATCCCAAAGAGCATCGCATTTCCATAATCAATTCTGGATGTCACAAGTTCACGGACAAAACATTTGCACACACTGATCATCATTGACTCTCGTACACAAGCAATAATTCTCGAGAGATTGTAGGGTGCACTATGACATACATTCGCCACTTGCGACACCATCGACAAATCAGCGTCGATTGCAACGCTAAGATCACAGACGATGGTCGATGTCGCTACATATTGATCGCATATGTCGACATGCTCAATGAGTATTGGCCTGTGTAAGCTCGGTGAACTTGTTGTTGCTTCCGTTTCCTCTAGTTGAGAACCAGTCCACCGTGATAGAGCGAGGTTTCAACTGCCCTGATGCAAGCCTCCATTCGAATAAGAGCATTTGTATGCTCAAACGGTGGTAAATCGACGTATAACTCCGTGTCATCGGCTTATATATGGTGTTGTACGTCGTGTCGGTTGAGTAGATTCGTTAGAGGCGCAATATAGGTGTTGAAGAGCACTGACCCAAGAAGAAGAAAGCGGCAGAAGAAGAAAGCGGCAAAAAGCTGTTGGTAAGGCGAGGAGATGTACGGAAGCAGACCTCTATGACGAGCAAGATGATGATGGTAGAAAGAAGATTACATATAAAGTGGCTCATGGCAGGGATAAGAATAGTAAGGACGTGAACGGTGGGACGGTAATCGAAGATAGAAATGGGAAGTCAGTGACAGAACAAGAGGAGGTGCTGAAGGTTTGCGAAAGCTACTTCAAGGGTCTCCTGAACAAAGGAGGATGTAACAACGATCCGATCTGGAATTACCATGATTTCTACGGGAGAAAGTGGAGTTAGCTGATACTACTGATACAGACATTCAAACCAGGATGAAAATGGAGAGAGCATCTGGTATTTGTGAGATGCGTTAAGATATGGTAGTGACAGCGGGGGAAATTGGAACCATCTTGAAAAGACGCTGCTGAATACAAACAAACTTGAATTTTACTTATTTATATTATTACGACACTGGTGAGATTTGAACATCGTTTTGATAACATTACCCTGAATGCACGGAGCTGTTCGTTCGTGTTATTGGTTTTATATGTGCGTGTATTTCTGCGACTTTTATTCCGGTGGCACACCTGTACTCATGGTGACCTACACTCGGCAGGAACTATTCGCCCATAACATTGCGAGTGTCACTGGCGGAAGGCTGCCTCAGCCTTTGTTCGACACGTTAAAGGACAATGGAATTTGTGCGGTCACACGAGGTTGCAGAGCCGGTCGCAATCGCCATCGTACAATACGTCCAGTAATTGGACGTCGGCCCGGCTTTACACCCACTTATCACCAACGCGGTGTCAACAACGCAAACATTACACGTGTGAAACTGTCGTCTTGTCAAACTGATGAAAAGGATTTTAAGAATCGTTACACCAACATAGCATTGATCAATGCAAGATCTGTGAAAAATAAGACGCTGACTATAAATGAGGAAATTATCCAACACGATTGGGATGTTTTGGCCATCACCGAGACGTGGCTAAAAAAACTGGAGACGAAGCGATTGTGGCTGAACTGACGCCTCCCGGCTACACATTCAATCATGTAGCACGTGCCTCTGGTCGTGGCGGCGGAGTTGCCATAGTTCATCGAAATACCTTAAACACCAAGATCCTCCCAAAGCTGCCATTCACAACCATCGAACTTCTCCGTCTGCAACTCACCAACCCGTTCTTGTTGAAATACAATATCTGGGTCGTTTATCACCCGCCTGCATCCAGTAAGACATCTGGAACAATATCGAATTTTTACGCTGAACTTGAGCAGCTATTCATCGAGGCATCCGTCTCCGTTGTTCCTACTGTCATCATTGGTGACTTCAATGTTCATTTTGATGATACCCTCAAATCAGAACCACTTCGCACTCTATGTGAATCGTTCAATCTAACTCAACATGTACATTCGCCAACGCACCAAACTGGACATATATTGGATCTTGCGATCAGTCAAACTGATGACGACTTCATTACTTCCGTTACTGTGCATCCTGACTCTCTGTCTGACCACCATCGCATTGAACTCACACTAAGAGCACTGAAGCCTGCAGTAAAAACTAAGACGATTACAAAGCGGAATTTCAGGAACACTGAAACAGATGCACTCCGAAACGATATCGAGTCTGTATGTGCTGACATGACATTGCGTACATGCGCGAATGATCGACAAGCAGAGGATTTGGTGGAGATGTACAACGCCTGTCTCACTGAGTGCCTTGACAAACATGCTCCGTTACGCAATGTGAAAGTAAGAGACAGCACACCACATCCCTGGTACGACTCTGACATCGACGACGCCAGGGATAAGAAGCGGAAACGGGAGAATGTGTGGAGAAGAACTAAACTGGAGATTCATCGACAATTATATGTCACCGCTCGTGAAGAATGCACTGCTTTGGTATCAGCACGCAAAATGGATTATTATCAAAACCGCCTGGAGAAGGCAAACAACAAAACCATGTTTTGATTACTGAGATCGCTTGATGGCCACCGCATACAGGAACACCCTGAATTCCACTTGACAGCCCAAATATGCGAACAATGTTCACGTTTCTTTAGTGAAAAGTTTGACAAGCTCCTGTCAGGTCTGCAGTGTTTCAACATCATTGATAGGCCAACAGATGAAAGACGTTGTTTCACTGACAGTATCCATGCGTTTGATCCAACAACGAACACAGAGATCACAGCGATGTGTGGTACTACTGGCAAAACGTGCGCGTTGGATCCTCTGCCTGCAATTCAGCTAAGAGACAATATGACAAGTATTGTGTCTGTCATTACACGGATTACAAATGCTTCGCTGGACGAGGCAGTCATGCCAAAGTCGCTGAAGCATGCAATTGTCCGTCCGCTTTTGAAGAAAACATCACTTGACAAAGACTGAGCAGTTATCGACCTGTGAGCAACCTTACACATTTGTCCAAAGTAATTGAGAAAGTGGTCGCGCTTAGGATAATGACGCATGTGTCTGACCAGCAAATGGTTGAGTGCTTTCAGTCGGCGTATCGAAAAAAACATTCGACCGAAACCGCGCTACTGTACGTTACAAGTGTCATCAAAACAGCGATGGACAATAAACAAGGAACCATCTTGGTTCTCGTTGATTTTAGTGCCGCCTTCGATACTATCAACCATGACATCTTGATTAAGCGTCTACGTTTGCGCTATGGCTTTGTTGGAAAAGCACTGGACTGGATGACATCGTACCTGCAAGACCGGACGCAGCGAATTGTAATCGGTGACCAATCGTCGAGTATTACTACTCTAACGACAGGTGTCCCGCAAGACTACGTCATTGGACCACTGCTCTTTTCATTATATGTCCAACCTATCGGTGACATTATTCGAGCCCATGGACTCTTCTTCCACCACTATGCTGACGACTTACAGATCTACTCACATTTCGACCCGAATCGTTCCGCTTTAACGGCTGCGGTTCAGCAAATGGAGGACTGTTTGGGTGAAATAAAGAACTGGATGGCATGGAATTCTATGTGCATGAACGACGGCAAGACACAGTATCTTCCGATTGTACCCAAGTCTGCGGATGCAATCATTGATGGCACTGTGATTCGCGTTGGTAGTTCTATAATTACACCTTCAAGATGTGTTCAAAGTCTCGGTGTCTTCATTGACAGGCACCTAGATATAAAAAAGCAAGTGTCGCAAACTGTCAGCGCATGCTCATTCTACCTCCGCCACATCAATAAGATTAGCCGTTTTTTACCCAAACCAACAAAGGAACGCGTAGTCAATGCCATCATCACATCGCGGATTGACTACTGCAACGCACTCTTGTACGGCACGTCTGCAGTTAACATCGCGCGTCTGCAACGAATACACAACTCGGCTGCCAGACTGATCCTGCGACGTCCACGTAGTGACAGCGCCACGCCCCTGTTACGCGAACTTCATTGGCTGCCTGTTGCGCGCAGAGTGGATTACAAGATACTGGTACTCACGTACAAAGCCATGCACAATGACGCGCCCGTGTACCTGTACCTGTACCTGTACCTGTACCTGTACCGTGTACCTGGCAAGAGCTCTGCGCTCTGCGAGCAGTAACATGTTGGAAGTGAAGCGAACTCGTATCAAGGCTGGGGACGGCTCGTTCGCTGTAGCTGCTGCGTCCCTATGGAACACTTTACCGAGTGTTGTTAAAACCTGTGACACTCTCGCCAGCTTCAAATGTCGTCTGAAGACACATTTCTTTTGTGTTTCATATTAGTGCCACTCTACACGAACACTGCCCTCTACTAAAACCAATTTTAATTAGTTATCGTATTCGCATAATGATTATTCATTATTCCTCACGTAAACTATTTTATATCAAATGTTTTTACTAAATTATTTATTAGTATTAATCATACAGATACATATTTATTTATTAGTATTATTTTATATAGTTATTGTGCTAGATTGATTATTATTAATATTATTGAATTTTGATGAATAACTGCTATTTATTTACTTGTTTATTTAGAAATTCTACATTATTCAATATGTATGTATTTATTTATTTTATTCTTTACCACTAATATATATTTTAAATTAATATACATATACATATTTATTGCAATTCTACAATTTTTATGTATTTTAATATGTTGTGAAGCGCCACGAACAATACTGGAAGTGGCGCTATACCAAATAAAATATATTATTATTATTTATACATAATAATTATAATAATAACTCTATTTTGTCCACAAAATGGAAATACTTTCTGCACTGGGGAGGGTGGGACATGTATGGAGTAATGTAAAGTACCAGAGGAATGGCGGACAGGGCTAATTATCCCGATATTGAAGAAGAAGGTATGTGTGTATGACCCATGGAAGTATTGAGGAATAACACTTCCAAGTCATATTATGAAGTTGCAAGCAGGATCCTGGATGCGAAGGTTCAAAAGAGAATAGAGCAAGAATAGCTGTACTCTCAATATGAATTCAGAAAGGGTTGAAGGACGACTGATGCGATATTTGCATTAAGAGAAAAGTTTGGAGATCGTCACCCTCATAGCAGAATTGCCTACGTCATATTTTCAAGTATAGCGAAAAACAGAAGAAACTTACTCGAATTATATAATAATATATCTAATACGACAATTGAGCTTAACAAACGCCTTTAAACGCTGACCTCTCAATGAATAATTTAGGCGGTTTTATCACGGATGCCCAGCATCATGAAGAGTTGATTTAGACAAAAATGTCAATCATAGTTTAGAGGGTGACGAGATGCAAAAAGAAAGGTTGAATAAAAATATTTTTAATATACTATCCTGAATGTGTTGTGTCAATACAAACTGTCCAACTACTTTATTGCTTCAGGGGTTTTGATGATGCGATGAACAGCCTGAATCCTGCCTATCCGTGGGCGATCCGATTGCGCGGTGCTGGTCTCATCTACTTCCACTGCCATCGCGTGCTTGCTGAGATCATGGGAAAAGACGAATCGGACGACCTTGTGAAGCGCATCTACGCTAAGGTCTATGAGGAGTTCGTTCACGCCAAAGATGCAGCCAACAATCCAATTATCCGTATCAGAGACAGATACGTTATTGTTCAGTGAGTATGGATTCTAAGCAGTCGCTCGTCCTTCTAACTGGACGTGTTCCCATGTTCACGTAGGTTCAGTACATGAATATTAGTAGTTATATGTTGACGCTGCTGTAGTGCACTAGCAATGCCATACACATAGTTGTGCTAATCTGATTAGCAATATGAATTTCTTAGTTAACTGTAAAATACACTGTGGAAAAATACACGAAATACACCCTTCATGAGGAATGTGAGCAATTGTCATTGGTATATGCTGTTCTCTCTGTAGTTTTAAAACGTTCGTATATAAAGATATAATGACAAACTAAGTTAGTCTACAGTTCACCTACGTGAATCGAACAACGTTTCTGATTGTTCTCATTACTGTGTGTCAGTTCTGAAGCAATAACATAATTCGCTGCACGGCTCAATACATTTGGTTCATCTCATTATTAGCAAAATTAGTGCAGGACGGGTGATTGAAGAGTGCTTGGCAACATTGATAAATATACAAAATAAATGTAATGCAAACACCTATCTGAAGCCTTTCGTGTTTAGCGTGTGACTGTGAATACAAGCTGTATTTGGGCCATCGGTAGTTTTTTGTTTACTGGACTCTTGGTAAGACAGCTAGGCACACAGTAACATAACTAATCCGTCAATTGATCCGTCAGTTAAACCTAACATGCATATATTAGTTTTAAATTGAATAATTTTCTGATGTTGATTGATGTATAATTGTATATACTTTACGTATAATGTTGAACTAAAAAATACGTCGATTATATTCTTTATAGTTACAATACAAAAGCAAGTCTAACTGCCAGAGTCGGCTATCTTCTTCCTTCTGGTGGTAATAACACAGAAGCTAAACAACAGGCAAGTGCCCTCGTGTACGTACGTGCTAGTGTGTTTGCATGGATTATGGGCATATATATATGCACTGTGCGTTATATATATATATATATATATATATATATATATATATATATATATATGGAGTACGACCTGTGACAGCGTGCGGAGTTGTGCGATACGTTTGCAGAAAGCTCTGCAGTATCTGACTTTCCGAAACATCAGACTTATCATACAGTGCGTGTTTGTGTAACACTGACTTCAAGATCTGTACAACTCTTTTCACCTGCCCTGCTGGCTGGGTGGTATGGTGGACATTTTGTATGTTTCACACCATTTGTTCTCATGAATGATTCAAATTCAGACGCAATGAACTGGGGTCCAATATCGGTAACCAGTTCTTCAGGAAGACCGTGTTGAGCGAACAGCTTTCTCAGTTTTTCAATAGTACGATACGCGGTCGTCGATTTCATGGGAACTACTTCGAACCACTTTGAGAAACTGTCAACAACAACGAGATAGTTCATATTCTTGAACATTGCAAAATCTGCATGCACTCGCGACCATGGGTGACTTGGATATTTCCATGGCATCAGTGGTGATTTGACAGGGTCATGTTGTGCCGTTTGGCAAATAGAGCACGCGCTTATCATGTCTTCAATTGCGTTGACGATACCAGAGAACCAGAAGTAGCTGCGAGCAATGGCCTTCGTACGGACAATGCCAAAGTGGTCTTCATGTAGTCGTTGCAGTAACGCCGACCGATGACGTTCTGGTATTATCACTCGCAATCCTCACAACACACAGCCCTAATCAAATGACAGTTCATCACGTCGTCTATGATACGGCTCCAAGTTCGCATCAACTTTGCCTGGCCAACCGTGCACGACGAAGTCCTTCACCTTTGACAAGACTGGGTCATTTCTCGTGGATGCACCGATTTCCTTAGCTGTGATTGGCAACTCGTTCACGTACGTGAAATAGTTGACGTCAAGTTCAAGGTTTTCTCTAGCAACACCAGTTGGTGCTCTACTCAGAAAATCGGCATTGCAGTGTTCCTCTGAGCGTCGGTACGTGATGTCATAGTCGTACGTCATTAGGATGAGTGCCCATCTCTGAAGTCTCAAAGGGGCAAGCGTCGGAACCCCTTTCTTTGGCCTGAGAATGGTCGTGAGAGGTTTATGGTCAGTGATGAGGTTAAACTTTCGACCATAGATGTACTTGTGAAATTTCTTCACCCATAAATTATGCTCAGAGGCTCCTTTTCATCTATCTCCTTGTCGTCAGTGTTCGTGAGCTGAAAGCGATTGGTCTCTTTGTGGCGTCTGCCATAATGTGAGACAATGTTTTGTGCGGATCGTAATGCACCAGCACATTGTCACCCGTTAACTGCTCCTTGATCATCTTAACTGCCGCATCACAATCAGATGTCCAGTGCCACTCAGCATCAACTCGCAGTAGGTTGTGCAATGGAGCTAAGGTAGTAGACAATTGTTTTAGAAACTTGCCATAGTAGTTGACGATACCGAGATACTGTCTTAACTCAGTCACGTTTTCTGGCACTTTGACATTCCTGATTGCTTCAACTCGGACTGCGATTGGATGGATCAATCTTGTGACCTAAATACTCGATTTAATTCGTTAAGAAGCTGCATTTCGCACGCTTTGCTCGGATTCCGTGCTTTTCAAGCCGTTGAAGTAAAGTCTCCAGTCTCTGAAGATGATCTGCCTCAGAACCAGCTGTTATGAGTATGTCATCACAGCAGACACCTGGGATTCCCTGCAATACCTGGTCCATCACATTCTGAAACACGAGTGGCGCAGTCTTGATTCCATACGGCAGTCTTGTTGTTTGGAATAGACCCTTCGTCGTGTTTATTGTCAGATAGTGTGTCAAATTCTCGTCGACTTTCAGCTGATTGAATGCGTTTGAGAGGTAAATTTTGGTAAATGCCTTACCACCAACGAGTGTAGTGAAAATATCATCAGCGGTTGGTAGAGGATAGGGTGTGTCCTCCACAACCTTGTTGATCGATACCTTGTAATCACTGCACATGCGTACGTTACCATCTGGTTTAGGAACAACTACCACCGGCGACGCCCACTCCGCTCGTTCGACCTTCTTCAAGATGCCCGCAGCAACTTGCTTGTCGAGCTCTTTGTCGACAAAGAGTATGGCACAGGTCTCGCTTTATGAAATATTGGAGCCGCATCATCTTTCAATGTGACGTGTGCTTTGAATGGCGTCATTTCATCGTACCCGCCTACAAAAACATATTTGTATTTCCCAAGGAATCTCTCCAAACTGCGATCACCTTTGCGTTCGACGTGAAGTATTTCTTCCCAGTTGAGTTTAATCCTCTCCATCCAGTTTCGCCCAAAAAGAGACGTGCGTCTCCCTTCGGCTACAAGTAATGGCAGTTGGCATTCTTGCCCACCGTACTTGGCGTTCACGGTAATTTCCCCAAAAAGTTCAAATTAATGTCCTGTGTACCCTCTCAATTTTGCTGTAGAGTCCTTCAACACGACAGACTGGAAGAACTTCGTGTAAGTTTCTTCGCTAATGATGGACACCGAAGACGAAGTGTCCACAGTGAAAGAGATTGGTGTACCATTGACGTCTACTTCGACTTTTAGTTCGTCACTGCCAACAACATTTACTGAAGAAACATCGCTCACTTCATACAAAGTTTCATCATCCTCATTGCAGATGTGATTGGTTCTACCACTACGTTTCTGTCTGTAACTACGCGGAACTCTGTCTTTGAGCTTCCTCTATTGCGGCAGGCCTTTGCGACATGGCCAATCTTGTTACAGCTGAAGCATTTAGCATTTGTGAAGCGACATGCGTTTGCTTGAGGCTTGCCATGGCAACGGTAACACTTTTGATCAGTGTCAAAATGAGAAGCAGCTCTTGGTTTAACAAATCTACGTGGTTGTTGTTTGACAGATTGACTGATGAATGCGCATGTATAAGTTTACTGCCCGAACGTGCCATGTCCATTTGAATGCTAATTTCGCATGCACGTTTCCACGACAAATCATGTTCTGCCAACAGCCGATTGCAAATGGCCTCCTCCTTGACATCCACAACTAACCAGTTTCTAAGCCTTTTGTTTAGTTGATCTTCGTCACCAAAGGCGCATTTATTGCTAAGCTTTTTCAAAGCTACGACATAGCCCGAAATCGAGTCGTTCTCCGCTTGGTCGCGCGTATCAAACTGATAACTCGATATTACCTCGTTTTCACCCGACTGGTAATGCCTACTAAGCATGCCTGTTAAGTCTGCACATGGCTTAGTAGTTATGCCATTTGGTGTGTACAAAGACACCAACAAGTCACAGCCTGCGACCCGACTACTGCAATTAGCACATCCAGTGTTTGATCTTCCGCTATTTTATTTACTCTCAGCCACGTCGTCGCTTGTACACCTGCCAATTATCATTCAAATTCCTTTATAGAGCCGATAATAGCGGTAGCCATATTGTTGATTATACTTACAGCACTTCAACAACTATAGTTCAATCAACGACAAAGTTTGCAGAACCTCTATTATAACTTGAAACTGTAGTGAATAGGCCTACTATCCACCATATGAGAAGAATCAACGTTATATTCTTTTCCTGCTGAACTGAACTACCAGTGTCAATGCATCTTGTCAATTGTCATCACACCCAGAAGTGCACGCCAGCAGCCATGTGAAATAATTTGCGAAGCACGTGGCAACTGTTACTTTCGACTGCGCCAGCGGCGACTCAGCGGCGGCGGCGGCCTTCTTATCTACTAACATTCTTAGAACTGGAACGGGCTCACCGAATTTGTTCCGCCTGCTGCATGTCGACAGTTCACGGATGTTTTCCATCCCATCCTCGTCGCCAAATTGTTGTGTATGTGACTGTCTTGTGTCATATTACGAAGCGTGTGACCGAAGGCATTTAACGAATTTTAATAGCCAACCAACCGGGCACCGGAACCGGAACTCCTGTTCAGCTCAGATACCAATACATACAGTATCGTACCAATGATGCCAATTCGGCCCACTGCATGTATCACAATCATAGCAATTAATACTTGATGGATTACCGCATTTTATATTGGTCATACGTCTTGAATTTCATCAACTTCTACATGATCAGTCAGTTAAAAAGTATTTTGTATGCAGTAACATAGCAACACTGGTCAATGTAAAATCAAACCTGTCTTGTAAGTACATTGTACATTGATGTTTAATATAACAATTAAAAATTACTCCAACCAATTACGTTGTACTAACTCCCATGCTGGATTCCTGTCGTCACCCTGTCTTCAGCCGTTGCTTTCCATGTTGGCATGACAAACTTCCCAGGATGATAAAGGGCTCCCCATCAGCTGCAATGTGGGGCAGAGCTGTTGCCCGTGTGTCCCCCCAGTGCACACCTTTCTCTAGCAGCTTGTCAGACAGACGAAACATTAAAACACAAAGTATGTGTTGCAAAGTCAAACTAATCAGTTCTCAAAATCATTGTTATACTTTCATAATTTGAGGGGATATAACAATAAAACTACACAATCCAATTTCAAACATTGTTACTGAAAGGAAAAGCAACATTGGAGGTAGATAATCAAACAAAGTGTCTAACCTGGTGGATTTGACATCAAGTTGCCCAAACAACTCAGAACAAACATGTCAAGAGATTACATAACTTACCAGCACTAATGTGGAGTACACCGTTTGTTTGTGTGTGTGTGTGTGTGTGTGTGTGTGTGTGTGTGTGTGTGTGTGTGTGTGTGTGTGTGTGTGTGTGTGTGTGTGTGTGTGTGAGTGTGTATGGATATGTGTGTGTGTGTGTGTGTGTGTGTGTGTGTGTGTGTGTGTGTGTGTGTGTGTGTGTGTGTGTGTGTGTGTGTGTGTGTGTGTGTGTGTGCGCGTGTGTGTGTGTGCGTGCGTGCACGTGGGTGTGCATGTGTGTATACAAGTGGGGGCAGAAATTGTGTGTCCAATATTTTTTGACGTTTTAGCAAAACCCTGATCAAAATGAATTACTTACGAAAATATAATACTCTTATTGTTCATTGGACTCTGGACGTCAACTCAAACTCAAAGTGTCGAACTCAAATCGACAAAGGCCATCACAAATGACAAAGTTCGCGCGTCGCGAAATTCGAGTATTGACTCCAATCTGTTTCGTCCGTTTTCGTCATAATTACATTAAAGGTTTACGAAGATAAATGTCATCGCCTGGTACGTACACGTTTTTATTTTGAAGTCACTCGTATGCGACACTAGTAGGTGTCAAGAGCACAAGCCAGACATTTCATCAATATTCACAATATTGAAAGGCACAGAGGAGTCTTTTGATGGTAACTACAATTATGTTGTAGATAACGCGCTAAAACGCGGTGTAAATTGAGGTATATACATAGTACATTATGAAACCAAAAATGGGATGCTCAGTAGAACGTATATCTTGCGTCACACAAATTGTCATCGTAAGCCCCTTTAAAATTATCATACTTTTACATAGGCGCAGATCTATGTTTGATACAGAGTGTCCAAACATAACCACACGTCAGTTACTTGGCCACTATATATTTCGCTGATGTACACACATTATTGGAAACAAGAGATACTACTGGCAAAATAGTTAATTTCAGAAAGAAATAAACGTTTGATAAGGACATCCAAGACACGTGCTAAAGGTTGCTGACAGTTGTGGCACCCAGTATCTCTCCAAGTACATCAACGAGTCCATTGTACTAATCATGTTTTATTCAAACATCACCAAATTCTGACAAGGGTACTAACAAACATTTCCTGGTATGAAATATACGGATATAATGTACAAAATACCAATGATAAAAGCAGCTTCTTGTCAGAGTAGTTGACGTAAGCCTACAATTAGTTTAAGCTGCCTTGCCATGTGCAAACTTCGGTACAGTTCGGTTATATTAAGCTGAAAAGTGTATGACCGTAGACAATGTTAGCATGCCAGTCCATGTACACAAATTCAACATACGGCACTTCTGTTATGTGACCAGTTTTAATTTCTATTACTAAAATTGGGATCATTGCGGTCGCTGCATATTTGGAGAGTCACACACTGCTATGACATTCTTAGTCACATTCGGGGTATATTTATGTAGATTCTCAATTGTTCTTGTTGTCTCAGTTAGTGTATGGATGTTCTTGTAAAAAGCAGGTGCTAGGTGCCTGATTGGTAGAAATGTATGACAACCTGCTTCCTATGGTGGCCAACTTTTCACTAAAATTAGGGCTGCGTTGTGGGGGGGGGGGGTGGAATCAAAATGTTGCCTGCTTGCCCATTATTGCTTATTGTGCGATCCAAGTATGATATATACAAGTGCCATATAATTAGGAAGGACGAGTTGGAACAGGAGAAACACTCACGTTAGTATTGGAGTTAAGAAAACACGCATTTATAGATGTCGCTTACAAAAATATAAATGACTGAGGCGAAATTAATCTTACTGGAAATTACTGGAAATATGTTAATATTGTCGCATATGATGTGCAGATGTAATAGAAACTCCACGCCCTGCACATATGCACTTATTACACAAGCTTTCGTGGTACTCAGAATGTAGCGTTTAACCTCCACACAACCTAAATTATCACTTTATTTTCCATGTATACCACCTAATATCTGGCTTGTTAATTACTTTTAAAACCTCTTTTAGACGTAACACTAACAGTATGCAATAGCTGCACGGTATTCTGGTCTGCATCAGCTTCCTAATGCAGCCAAGACCATCACCAGTCGCTCAAATCATATTTTGGCGGTTTTCGTGATAAAACGGGCCGTATTTCTTGTAAGACATTCGGTTCAGGGACGGCTCCTTAAGAAGCGGGGTCACAAGTGCCGCTTTCAAGTTGGCTGACACATCTCCTGTGGCCAGCGAGATGTTCACAATCCCGATAATGACAGGGACAAGTGCGTCGAGGCAATTCTTCAGCATCCATGTCGGCAGAGGATCGAGAGTGCAGGTCGAGGGGCAGATGATGTAATAATGTTTCTGACCTCATCCTCGGAGGCTGGCGACAGACTGTCCAACGGATGGCTTCCATCATGTTCATAAGTAGTGGTCTGGACATCACGTTGTGCTCCAGCTCGGCGATCCAGTGCACAACGAATGCTTGCAGTTTTCTCTTGGATGTAATTTCGGAAAAACTTCAACCAGAGCTTCTGGAGAGGTATGTGTTGGCAGTGGCGGGTCCACCCGAGTGTGCATCAATGTTTGCACAATGTTATAAAGTTTCTTTGGTTTGATCCAGCCTCAACAACCTTGTTGGAATGGTGTCGATATTTGGCTTGACGAAGACAGTTATTTGCGACCTGAACATCTGGCAATGAATTTCAAGTCCAGATTTTCGGCATAGACGTTCATATTTCCGACGTGCCTGTATCTCCTTGCGTAACTCTTTGTTGTACCATTTCACGTCGGATCGCACCGTGATCGTCTTCAGCCTTACGGCAGCATGTTTGTCCAACATGCCTCGCAAGGACCGAGTCATACTGGCGACCGATTCCATCCAAGTCATCAGCTGGAGCAGTGTACAACTCTGACTGAGAAATGTCTGCCTGCATGTCACACGCACTTACATTGCGGCATATTCTGTAGCTGACTCGTTTCTTAGGAGCGCAGGGTTTACAACCTTGTATCTTGAATGTCACTGCGGAGTGGTCGGATATACCCGGATTCGCAACCATGATATCACCAATGATGTCTGCTTCGGATCGCGTGATTATCAGGTCTAGAGTGTGACCATGAATGTGTCTTTTCCATCACATGCTGATGCAGACCATGATATTCTAGGATGTTGTGAAAGCGTACAGTCGTTGTATCATCCAACAAATCAACGTGTTTGTTGAAATCTCCGACAATCTCCAAGTTGTCATGGCCCATGCAGAAACACTGCAAAAAATCTGAGAATTCATGCATGAACATCGATGCGCTCAGACCATTACAGGTGGAAGGAGGAGGAGGACTATAGATAACACATACCCGGAAACAGTATGATCTATACATCAGCTGAAGACACATCACTTCAAATGATCTGTATGTCTGTGTGGCAAGTTACCTCATTTCGAAAGATGCACAGTAGATGACACAAAAACTTCCTCCAGTTCTGTCACTACGCGGTTTGTGGTCAAATGTGTAGCCCTTTGGTGACACCGCATTTATCCCTGTCCGACTAGCATCACTCGGGCTTAGCCAGGTTTCTGTCAGTGCTAGAATATTAAGTTCGTTGTCATCAAGCAACTTGACAAATTGATCCAATTTAGATTTCACGGAGTTGATGTAGGTGACTTCGCCCTGTTATGATCCGGTTTACAGCACTATGCTGCCTTGGCTGAATGACATACAGCAAAACAATAAAACTGATAGGGAAAATGATGTTAGACCACACTACATTCTGGCGCACTGCGCTGCCAATGTTTATTGTTGCAGGCTTGTAGTGAAAGAACACGTGAGAGCCTCCGCCGTGTCACTGACAGTGATGTGCCACCTACCGCTGACCGCTTGCACCGTGCTGATGAAAGCGACAGTCCACGATGTCAAGGTGGTCGTGAAACGTATAGTGACGCCAGCAACTAGTCACCGAGTCCAAGCATTGGTATGCCGGGGGTGAAACCTGGATATGTTATCCAGGCATGCCAGACGTTCACTCTCGGCCAGTAGTGCTAATTGCCAATGTCTATACACACGAGATTTAATGTACACCTGCTAAAGAATACAACACAAGCTAGAGCTTTCAATGTTAAGCTACAAAACAGACTTGAAGTGTTGGAAGAAGACACATATACATCTGATCATGTACAAGAGAAGTGGGAAATCATCAAGAAAGCATACTATCAAACCAGCAAAGATACACTGGGCATTAAAACCCGACAGCACAAAGAGTGGATCAGTACGGAAACAAGGGAGCGCATACAAGAGAGAAAGCAACTGAAAATTGTAATTGGACAAACCAAATCTGAAAGACTGAAAAAAAGATTGCGAATACAATACAGTGAGGTGAACAAACTTGTTAAAATGTCAGCTAGAAGAGACAAAAGAAAGCATTTAGAAGAACTTGCAAACAAAGCTGAAACAGCCGCTTGCAGGCATGAGATGAGCACTGTGTACACGATAACTAAACATATTTGTGGAAACACCAACTACAAGGTCAACCCCCCAGTCATGGACAAAGATGGACGGCTGCTGACCAATGAAGAGGAACAAGAAAGTAGATGGATAGAACACTTCAATGAAATACTAAACAGAACAGACCCACAACACCCAAGCCTGCAGAAAGAGACCTGGAATAAGAAGTCTGAGATTAAAGCAGCAATAGCCACACTGGGGAACAACAAGGCTCCAGGAACAAATGCACTATGTGCAGAAGTTTTCAAGACAGACCCAGAAACGGCAGCCGATATACTACACCCTCTCTTCACCAACATATGGGAAAAAGAAGAACTGCCTGATGACTGGTCTCAAGGGAGAATAATCAAGTTACCAAAGAAAGGAAATTTAGCAGACTGCAGCAATTGGAGGGGAATTACTCTACTCTCCATACCAAGCCAAATTTTATCTAAGACATCATGACACGAATGAAGACAACAGTAGACAAGCTTCTCCGTCCAGAACAAGCAGGCTTCAGAAAAGGGAGAGGAACACCCGAACACATCTTCACTCTGCGGAACATTCTAGAACAATGCAACGAATGGCAGAGAAAAATATATGTAAATTTTGTAGATTTTGAAAAAGCATTCGACAGTGTACACAGAGAGAGCCTTTGGAAAATCCGGAGGCACTATGGAATTCCAGAAAAGTTGGTGAAACTCATCCAGATCTTCTACAGGAATTTCTCCTGCAGTGTCGGAAACTCAACAACAAAATTCACCGTGAATTCCGGTGTCCGCCAAGGGTGTGTCATGTCTTCATTTCTTTTCACCCTAGCCATCGATTGGACTACAAAAATCATGAACAACCAACAGCGGACTGGAATCAGATGGAACTTGTGCTCTTCACTCGAAGATCTAATCTATGCAGATGCCCTTGCGTTGCCTTCTCACACTCGAGATCAAGTACAAAAGAAAATAAGTAACCTAGAACAACAACCCAGTTCCATTGGTCTTTCAATTAATGCAAAAAAGACAAAAATATTGACAAACAACAACCTATCATGATTGACAATCATGCACTCGAATATGTGAACAAGTTCACCTACCTGGGCAGCATCATCAGTCTCCAAGGAGGTGCAGAAGAAGACATTAAAACACGATTGGGAAAAGCCAGGTCAGCATTTGCAAATCTTCAACGGCTATGGAAATCCACAGTATACTCCCCCCAAAAAAACTAAGAATCTACAAAAGCAATGTCCTCTCTGTGCTCCTGTACGACTCAGAGTGCTGGCACATGACACAGCAAGACACCAATAGACTCTCCAGCTTCCACAACACCTGCCTAAGGAAGATAATGAAAGTATACTGGCCCGAGACCATTTCCAACACAAGACTCCACCAAGCAACAAAACAACAACAGATCTGCCTCACCCTGAAAAAGAGGAGGTGGACATGGCTCGGCCATGTCGACAGGATGAGCAGCTACATTCCAGCAAAGACAGCATTGACCTGGACGCCAGAACGAAATAGAAAAAGAGGCAGACCGAAAACAACTTGGCGACGAACAATTGAAGAAGAACTAAAGAATGCTGGGCTGACCTGGGGCACAGCAGCAAGGAAAGCCCAAGACAGGGGGGGTCTTGCGAGATCTTGTGCGAGCCTTATGTGCACGGCACGAAGAGGATAAGTAAGTAAGTAATACACACGAGATGGCAGCACCCATCCACTGGATGCAAGCCCCAAAGAAGGAGGCATGCCAGGTACACTCCAAGCCTAGCCACAGGATGACACCACAATAAAAATGTAAACATACATTTCCCGCAAGCAAGCTATATACATAGCATTTACTGTAGTATACCATAGTTGTTTTAGAACTAGTACACTGGGACAGATACTTGGTAAAAAGGCTATCCTTGACACCGTAGCCACCACATGGCCCAGGTGTCAATCTGGGCAGAGTCTATGCACTGGCTGGTAAAGCCACATTACCGAAGTCTGTACCTGTACAGACTCTTACAATAAACGCTGAGTACACCGTTTTACAGGTATGGTACAGTTTCTACATTTAAGTTGTTGTCAACGAAAAGTGCTTAACAGTGTTGGGTCTACTTGTTACTTTACACTGACAGTACCCAGAGCTCTGTTACCTGTCAAACATGTGAAGAACACAAAGTCATGGTTTTCTGTAATACAAGGAATTTTCATATATGTTGTTCTATATATATATATGTTTTATATAAAGCTTTGATTTACAGTATATTGTAACTGGTAGTTTCAGGTATCAATTCGATAACATGTATGTCAATATGTGTAGAGTCTATGCACTGGCTGCTAAAGCCACATGTACCTGTACGGACTCTGACAATAAACGCTGATTACACCTCTTTACAGGTGCTGAGTTATTATCCCTCGAACCCAACCGACGAGCGGAACCGCGAGACTCAGCAGTGTTAGGCAGGTGGCAGCACCTGTTACGGTGTATAACATCTGTGAACACTCTGGCCAGTGCCCTATATCGGTTAGTTATTACTGTGTTTACTATTGGGATGATGTGTCATGTGTTCAATACTTACCGATATTGGTTACATTGGTTATTTTGTTTATTATTGAAATGTCTGGACAACATTCATTGATGGAGGGGGTACATATAACAGATACTATAGCTGAATACGATAGTTGTTTTAGAACTACTACACAGGGACATCTATTTTGTTAAAAAGGCTATCCTTGACACCTTAGCCACCATATGGCACAGGTGCCAATCTGGGCAGAGTCTATGCACTGGCTGCTAAAGCCACATGTACCTGTACAGACTCTGACAATAAACGCTGATTACACCTTTTTACAGGTGCTGAGTTATTTAGTCCATTTGACATTCATATGCATTCAATAACCAACCGAGAAATAATCTATCCTATGAACTTTTTTGATGATTTGTACTCATATGGGGTCTTAGAACAAATTCAACCTGATTGCCCAAACAGCAACTATGTGGCAACTATGGTAATTTTCATAAATCCAAGATGGCGACTGGTCGATATCTTGACAATTTAACTTTTGAATCACTTGTCCTAGAATGGTGTATAATACCTCTTTTAAGGGGTGTTGGGGTGCGTAGAATCCATTTCTGATGTTATTATTTCAGTTCAAGGTCAAGATCAGATGCTGAATGTCAGGTGAAGGTCAGATTTGACCTTTCGGTGGACAATGAATGGAAACTTTTATTAAATTATATTTAGTTTATTTATGCATATAAATTTATAATCTTACAACATGTGACACATTTGTTCGTGAGAAAACACAGTAATCAGTCATATTTGAAACAGGTAATCACATATGTTACACGTAGTCTATAGTGCAAAGATCATTATGAACATTGGCATTCATATTTCTTTGTGACGAAAATTCTTGCATTAAGTAATCATGTACGAAAGTCATTGTAGGGATTTTACAAGGATTGATATCCATAAGTATAGATAAAAGATAGTTTTACACAATGTCATGCTATAGCATAACATTTATGCTATCCTAGTAACCGCAGATATCGCCTAATAATCTTCACCTTTTACCTACTGCCACTCATCATCCAGGTAATCAGGATCAGCAGGATCATCCTCAAAATCCCCCTGCTGAAGTGAATGTGGCTGATTCGAATGTGTTTGGAGAAAAATGGACAGCAAGTACATCGCTAGTCTTCCCGATGGGTTCTACGACCTCTCAATAGTCCCATCAAGGCGATGGACGTTCTAAAGAAGCAGGATTAGGGCAACAGGGGCACGCCAGCCATCAATCTTGAGAACAATTTTCTCCGGGTCTTGATGATTGATCAACAGCGGCAGATGAAGCTTGGGCCTCTGTTCAACTACGAGCTGTGTGCAGTGCCTCCATCGCTCATCAACGAACATGTATCAACAAAGCCAACAAGTCGGGGTTCGTCATGCGTCTGGGTGTGCTCGAGATCTCGTCAAAAACTGCTGAACGTGTAACCGTGGATGTTCAGCAGCTGTTCTACAGTATCGTGGGGCCACACGGCGGAAGTCCCTCAGTTCTGATCGCATCCATCTAGGGTCGTCTGTGTCACTATCCAAATGGTACTGAGAAAATCATTGTCTTCGACAAGATGTACTTGCCAAGGATCATGAGAGAATACGGCGGGATGATAAAGTTACCCTCATCAACGAGATTTTAATCACCAGTCCTCTGCCAAAAAGAGATGCAATTCTGAAGTGCAAGTACAATAAGCAGAGCCTGGAGAGCGTGTTGTCTACCTTCAGTGCAGGAGAGAACGTGACGATGGAGAATCGTGACGATGGTGCGTTTGGTCATGATGAGACAGACGTCACCGTGATCTCCTATGTCAATGAAGTTGCCAACTCTGGCAAAAGCGTGATCCGTGTACTTAGCGACGACACAGACGTGTTTGTCCAACTTGTCTATTGGGTGTAACGGGAGGAACTGGAGAGCAGATGGAGCGGTGGGATACGACAATGCTGGACATCAACGCCACCTGCGCTGACCTAAGGCCACATTATTTGCAGTTGCTTGGCGTGCACGCCCTCAGCGGGTGCGACACGACCTCATATCCGTATGCCAAAGGCAAGATCAACGCACAAAATACCTTGTTCACTGGGAACTTCCCAGGTTTTATTGGTCCATCACACATGTGTGATGTGATTCATTGTGAGTGTAGGGCACAGGGCAAGAAGTGCAGCACGGAGGTTTGTGGCTGCCACAGAGAACATCTTTCGTACACGACGTACTGCAACTGCTCTGGCGAAGAGGGCTGTAAGCCGTACACGAAGACAGAAGAGGCTCAGGCTGGAGAGGAGGAGGGTGTCGAGATGGAGGAAGCTGAGGAGGACGATCTGAGGATGAGAGGGTAGAGAATGAGGATGTAGATGAGGAGGGTGAAGGCCATGAGGATGTTGAGGACGGTCCTGCTGATCCTGATTACCTGGATGATGAGTGGGAGTAGATAAAAGGAGAAGATTATTAGGCGATATCTGCAGTTACTAAGATAGCGTAAACAATATGCTTATAGCATAGCATTGTGTAAAACTATCTTTTATATATATATATATATATGGATATCAATCCTTGAAACATCTCTACAATGACTTTCGTACATGCATAGAATGCAAGAATTCCCCTCACAAAGAAATACGAATACCAATGTTCATAATTATATTTGCACTATACACTACGTGTAACAGATGTGACTAGGTGTTTCAAATATGACTGATTACTGTTTTTTCTCACGAACAAATGTGTCAAATATTGTAAGATTATCCACTTATAGTGCTTGAATAAACTAAAATATAATTTAGTAGAAGTTTGCATTCATTGTTCAATGAGAGGTCAAATTTTACCGTCATATGACCATCAGCATCTGATCTTGACTTTGAACTGGAAACAATAACATCAGAAAAGGATTCTACGTACCCCAACACCCCCTAAAAGAGGTATTATACATAATTCTAGGACAAATGGTTAAAAAGTTAAATTTTCAAGATATCGACCAGTCGCCATCTTGGATTCATTCAAATTACCAGGGTTGCCCAAAATTGCTGAATTTGTTCTAGGACCCCATATGAGTACAAATCAACAACAAGTTTACAGGATAGAAAATGTCTACGTTCATGAAAAGGCAAATGGACTAATTATTCTCTCGAACCCAACCGACGAGCGGAACCGCGAGTCTCAGCAGTGTTAGGCAGGTGGCAGCACCTCTTACGGTGTATAACATCTGTGAATTAACACTCTGGCCAGTGTGTTGGCAATCAGATGGAGTATTGTAGAACTGCTAGACAGAAGTATTGTCAAACTTGCTGCTGAAGCTGCCTTACAGGCAGCGAATGATGAACAGTAAGCAGCGAGTGTGAGACAATTCAACAAATGTATGACAACAATGCTATAAGGGAAGTGAGCAAACGGGACTGTGTTATTATGGGGGATTTTAACCATGGACATATAAAATGGAAATCTCTACAGAGTATGGGTAGTAAGGACCACAAGTTTTTAGTTTTAGTACAAGACAGTTTCCTTTCTCAACATGTGCTAGAACCAACTAGGGGGGAGAATGTGTTAGACTTAGTTTTGTCCTCACAGAATGAATTAGTTGACAATGTTAAATTATGTGAGCCTCTGGGAAGTAGTGATCACAACCAGATACATTTTACCATCAAAGTAAAATCAGAAAAAAATAATAAGTTCAGGAGAAATTTCCACAAAGGAAGATATAAGGAAATGAGGAAATATTTAGCAAAGATAGACTGGAATAACACACTGAAGAATAAGACAGCAACAGAATGCTGGAATATCTTAAAGAATGAAATATAGTGCATCGTAGATAAATTTGTTCCCTTCAAAAAAACAAGGGAAACGGACCAGAAAGAAATACTTATCGAAAGAAGCCATTAGAAAAATTAAGTATAAACAAATTATGTGGAAGTTATATAGACGTACTGGAAATGACGAAGACTACAACATTTATAAAGAAGCACTTAACCAAGCTACAGCTGAAATTAGAAATTCAAAGAGAAGCTATGAACATAAATTAGCTTGTAATATAAAACATGACAGCAAGAGTTTTTATGCGTATGTTCGAAGCAAACAGAAAGTTCAGGATAAGGTCGGTCCTCTAGAAGATAGTGCTGGAAATATAATAACAGAAGGATTCTTAATGGCAGAAGACCTGAATGAGTATTTTAGTTGTGTTTACCAGAGAAGACGCTAGTTCACTGCCAGTACCAGAGGCTAAGTTCAAGGGGGCAGAATCAGACTATTTAAGACAGTTAATTGTAACCCCAGAAATGGTAGCTAAGAAAATTAGGGCTATGAAGGATAATAAATCACCGGGAGTGGATGGTATTCCACCCAAACTACTATTGGAAATTGTAGAACAAATTAGCATACCGCTTACAACAGCTTTCAACTTGTCATTAGAAGAGGGAGTGGTTCCTTTAGAATGGAAAGAAGCAAACATTATACCTTTATTTAAAAAAGGTTGGAGAAACAAGTCAAATAATTATAGACCAGTTAGTTTAACATCGGTGATTTGTAAATTATTAGAAAGACTAATTAAAGATCACATGGTGGATTTTCTTGTTAAACATAACTTGATAAACCCATCTCAACATGGGTTTCTAAAAGTGAGGTCATGCTTAACAAATATGTTATGTTTTTTGGAAGATATCACTAAGTGGGTAAATGATGGATCACCAGTAGATATCATCTACTTAGATTTTCAAAAAGCTTTTGACAAAGTGCCACATCAAAGATTACTGCTTAAACTAAAGGCCCATGGCATAGGAAATTGTATAATTAACTGGATAGAAAAATGGCTGATTGACAGAAGACAATGGGTAGTTGTTGATGGGGAGGCTTCAAACTGGAAATCAGTTTTGAGTGGGGTTCCACAGGGATCAGTACTGGGACCTATATTATTCTTAATATATATATAAACGATTTGGACGATGACATATCTAGCAAGGTGTTGAAATTTGCAGACGATACAAAAGTGTTTAGAAGGATTAAAAGTGATGGAGATAGACAGCATTTACAAGATGATCTTGACAGGTTGTTCAAATGGTCTGAAAAGTGGCAAATGTTGTTCAATTTTGGGAAATGTAAATGCCTTCACACAGGATATGGGAACGAATATGTAGAATATACAATGGGGGGAACTGTACTAAGTACTACTGTAAAAGAAAAAGACTTAGGGCTGACAATTAGTGCTGACATGAAGGTTTCAGAGCAGTGTGGAATTGCAGCTTCAAAAGGAAATCAAATCCTTGGATTGATTATGCGAAATATAGCATATAAAGAAAAGGAACTAATAATACCACTGTACAAAACAATAGTTAAGTCTCATTTAGAATATTGTATACAAGCGTGGAGGCCATACCGCAAGAAGGACATAGATATGCTAGAAAGAGTACAGAGGAGAGCGACTAAAATGATTCCAAATCTGAGGGATCTTAGTTATGAAAGGCGCCTAAAAGAATGTGGTTTAACAACAATAGAGACCAGGAGATTGAGAGGAGATCAGATAGAAGTGTTTAAAATATTGAATGGTTATGAAAATATTGATAGAAATATGTTTTTTTCAGTTAAGAAAGATAGAAAAACTAGAGGACATGAAGTTACATTAGTAAAGGAGCAGTGTAGATTAGACGTAAGAAAGTTCTCATTTTCACAAAGGACTGTGAATGAATGGAACAGATTATCTGATGATTGTGTGGGTGCTAGTAGTGTGAATATGTTTAAAAATAAAATCGGCACATACCTCAGAAGGGCTGGATATATGTAGATAAAAGGGTTGGACTCTCGATAAGCCAAAGGGCTTCCTTGTCCACCTGCCATCTAGAGTTAATTCTCTGGATGGCAATCTTGTTAAAACTGTGATTACTCTGGCTAGTGTGTTGGCAACAAGACAGATCATTGCAGGACTGCCGAACACAAGTCTTCTTTTATGTCATGCAGCTAACGTTGCCATACAGACATCGAACAATGAACGATTAGAAGCAAGTGTCCGGCCAGTGTGTCGGCAAACGGACAGGACATTGGCAAACAACGAACAGTGAACAATTAACAGCAAATGTATGGCGACGAACAATTAGCAGTATGTGTGTGACATCTGTGAACACTCCAGCCAGTGTGTTGGCAAACAGACGGTACACTGGCACCACTGCTAGATGCCAGTAGTGATCTCGACTGATACGTGCCACTGAAGTTGCCTCACAACCAGTGAACGATTAGCAGCCAGTGTGTTGGCGAACAGATAGAACATTGACACCACTGCTAGGTACTGTATGACATATGTAAATACCACCGCCAGTGTGTTGGCAAACACTTGAAACAGAACGATTAATTAATGTTGGACATTAGACCTAGTTGCACATTTTCTAATTGTAATTGTTTAGTAAAAAAACTACTGTGTTTGTTAAATTTGCTATTTTATTAGAACTGTTAAAGGGATTCTTTGATAATTTTAATATCTTTGTAATGTACGCAATTATTAGGTAATCCTGTTATTATGATTATTTCATGTAATTCTATGCCTTTATTTCATTAGAATTATGTTTTATTAATCACTAATGAACCTGACAATATATCGAAAAAATAACTCGGCGTTCGCGGAGTTTCCCCTTTGGGCCCATCTTCACGATCCGTTGCTCATGAATATTCGGAACTGTCCGTCAGATTTCGATTAGCTACGCCGAGTTAATAGATGCAAGAAATACGTCATCAACATGTGAGTATATGGATTAGCCACCGCCATGCGAACGGGTCGTGACCGATAAAATTATCAAAACGATACGTGGACCAGCTGCTGTTTATGTCACAGAGTCAGCAAAGAAAAGAAGGAAAATATATGGAATAAACGGAGAATGTTCAGTTCATGACAGACGGATCGATTTAAAAGAAAAAACACCACCTCTCCATGCACGAAGCCGCCGATGGCGAAGCCGATGTCATATTGAATGATTGGCATTGTTTTTGTTGAAATATAAAAACTATGGTTCTATCATGTTCCTTTTTCAGTAGGTACACCTGGCTATACATTTTGAAGTGACGTTTTAATGAAAAATTTGGATAACAGAAACTTACAGAAGCCGAGAAACATTCAATAATGAAACAATTTTATTTGCACCATAAATCAAGCTGCTATTTCCATAACCAGTATAAATACATTATACATCACTTGCGTAACTTACGGTATTAAAATAGAATAGGTAGTTCTGTACTTTCCCATCTGCATAGTTTAATTTTAGTTTGAAAAATGTAGATCTCTAAAGAACATAACATTATTGTCGACAAAATATATTGCATCAGTGTACTGGGGGTGCAATAATTATTTGTTTTGCCCATAATTGAGAGTAAAAAATATTGAATTTGTTTCTGCCAAAATTCTGTTTCGATAAAAAAATAAAATGGCCATTGTACGATGGAAATAAAGTGATAAAATTACAAAACTTTAAAACGCATATTTTAAAACGGTGGCTTCAGTCATCATTGGTTTATGTAGCTCAAGAAGATCCCTAAATATTTTGAATGTTGTGGAACATTTAGATTTTATTAATTTTCAAAATTATTGTTAAAGCAACTTTGTCGACACCTTTTTATACGCTACTCCCAGTATAGTTCACAATACAATACAATACAATGACTTTATTGTCTGTTGGGTTACAGAAAATTTCCTTTAGGCTTGTTCATATAAAATCTTACATAAGTATGTATATAAGGATAAGATAAGTACTAAGAGCGAGGTTATCATATAATATTCATATCACATGCACAATAGGATATAGTGATAGATCATATGCACATAGATAAGTAAACCACAATAAATAAGTAAATAAGTAACAGGTAAACAAGTAAACCACAGGAGGAGAATGTCTATCATACAAATAGTACTGTAAACAATCAGGCTAATACCTGGGGTCAGAGTAAATACATTATAAAATAGTAAACATTATAAAATGGTAAGCATACTATCACAGATTGTAATTATTCAATTAAACACATATATATTGCAATATATTATTATGAAGTCATAGTCATTCCTAAAAATGTTAAGATTCGTTTACACATGCACTCTTTTATCATGAGCATTAAGTTAAATAATAATCAAAATAAAAGAAGAATGGCGTTACCATGACTAGACATCTGGCGCCGGCATTACAAGTTAAAAAAAACTGTGGAGCCACGACATATACACTGCAGGACACTAAGGCACAAACAGCACAATATAATGACATAAAAAAACTAAATGCAATAAAAATACTGCTACAGAATACATTCACCTACAGTTGAGAATGGACACTGCAGTTGGTATGAAAGATTTGTTAAAGAAATTCTTCCGAGCAAGGGGCATCTTATATCGTCGGGCCTGACGGAAGCTGCTGGAACTGACCAAAAAGAGGATGGGTGGGGTCGCAAACAATAGTAGTAGCTTTCCTTCTGACAGCGCCATTGTACAAGTCTTCCCGCGAGTACTGCCCTGACCCAATATTTTTTCTTGCAACTTTGACAATGCGAGACAGCCTACCTTTGTCTTTCATGTTCAGTTTACCAAACCATACAACACCATTGAAGGTCCGAACACTCTCTATTAAACTCCAATACACCATTTCCAAGATTTCTTGGCTCACATCAAATATCTCAATTTCCTTAGAAGGTAGAGGCGCTGGTTTGCTTTTTTACAATGTGACCAGTGTTATCAGTGAAAGACAGCTTGTTGTCATAAAAAGTGCCAAAATATTTAAAGTTGGACACAACCTCAACATTACTAATCTTGGCAGGAGTAAAAACATCAGAGACTTTCCTGTTGTCGATCACAAGTTCTTTCGTTTTGCCAACGTTAAGGTGAAGAAAGCTATCAGCGCACCATTTCTCCAAAACAGAGATTTGTAAAAGGTATTCTGCCAGGGAATCTTCTTTTTTCAGGAGGCCAACTAAGGCCATGTCATCTGCAAATTTCAGTAGCCAGTTAGAGGAGGTCTGACAACTCGTGTGATCTGTGTATATTAAAAAAGTGTCGGCGAGAGGACACAGCCTTGGGGTGCGCCGGAATTTACAATAATCATTTTCGTTCACTGCATGTCAAATACCGGACAATGCAGTTTTACTAACTAGAAAGGCGAGACCCTTGCCTAAGGTTATGTTATTTACTGTAGTAGAGGCTCGAAATCAGACATATTAGCTGTTTGTGTGACGTCAACGGTCTGTGTGTGTTTCTCTGCGTGTGCATGAATATTCATTATACTCTGGCTGCAGAATTAATCATCCACGTGGCAACAAGCTCAACATGATTCGCGTAAACACAACTGTTTATCGGCTTTTTGCGCAGATAACACCCAAATTATGCATAAACATGCAAGACATAAGTAGCAGAGAAAGTACTTGTGGTAAATGAATACGTTTTAATACGGTACACCTCGAATGTATATTAGCTTATAACGAATCCCTTTAAGTGGTTTTTTCAGAACATTATAATTTTTTGGATAATTCTGGGTATGCTTAGGTCCCACAAGAATTACAACCTCCTAAAGATAAAACGGAGGAAGGATGTGGAAGGACCTAAATACGTTATTTTGAACAGTTTAGTTATTTGTTAGAACATAATCTTTACTGGGTAGACACCCTTCTTAATTTATACCCTGCTGTGGGTAGACAATTTGAAGATGGCGGTCAATTGTGAATTGTATTGTATGTTGCTTGCATTACAATTTGGATATATCGAAAACCAGTGCATGAAAATACATGAAATGTATTACATTGTCTATAGAAATTAATGTTTCAATAAAATATTTTGTTAAAATTGCTGTGTTGCGTTCTATTACTTAACTTTTAGATCTTAAAGCAAAGTTCAACAATTACGATGACAAAATGGAACGTAAATTTCACCATGCCATACCAAACAAATTACAGAACCTACCATAAGTGCTCCAGCGAAGCAAATGTAGCCTTGCATGTTAGTTTTGCTCTAGTAAAACATTTATCTAATTCTGATGGTTAATATTCAAATTACGCATTATTTTGTAAACGACATCAACGTGAGTAAAAACGTAAACATAATAATTTCCAAAGTGGCTACCGTCTACCGATCACGTTACTGAATGGAATCTTCCGTTCCAATATAAAATCAACACCCTAAATGTCAAAAGACAGAAATCTTTTTCACAAATATGTGTCCCCTTAGCGTTATCAATGCTATCACGGTACGAAATACAGCATAAATAAACACATTAAACAAGGTGTGGACGGTGCCACGATCAACAAGATGCAGGCTGCATATGTACTGCGAACTCCCTCCCATAATTCTGGGTGTTATCAGTTTCCCTAAACACAACTTCTAAAAGCAAAAGGAAGGAAGGATCTAAATATGTATTATGTGTTACTGTGTCTTATGTATGATATTATTGTTATAATGTTGTGTTAGTGCTTAATCGCCAGGTGGCAGCACCGCCGTAGCCACAGGTTGGTAGGTGCTGCCACCGACTGGTTGTCTTGTATGATGACAACTAGTCCGAATATAGGCCGTTAATCGAGTGCATTTGTTGGTCACTCAAGATAATAGAAATGACCTAATTTCCCAGAAAGATTACGAAGCATATGTATATGACACATGCGTCGTAATCTTTCTGGGAAATTAGGTCATACATATTATGTAAGTGGCCGTCTCGCATGATCAACCACTTTTTTGATAATTAATAGTAACCGCCACAAGTCATAAGTTCGATCTACGTTGCTCGGCTGAGGTTGTGGACGACGGTTACACTGCGCGGGGCTTGTCACAGGTACGTGAGATTATCCCATTCACTGCACCTGGATGGCTCTCTTTCTACCTTTCTACTATATCGGAAGACGGGGGGTGGGTGCTGTTGACATTTTTTCGCCGTCGTAACTTCAGTAACGGGGGCACATTCCAAAGGTGTAGGGGGAAGGTGCATTAGGCCTACTGCCGGTCAATTCGCTGTGTTCTTTCTTTCTGCTCAATACATGACAAAAGTTATATATAGCGCTGTAAAGACAATAGTGGGTGTTATTATAATATAATCACCGGAAAATCACTGCCCAGAACTTCCACATTCCTAAACCCGGCGCTGATTAGGAACCACAAACTGAAATTGAAACGATTCCTCAGCTACAACATATGTTGCTGATTTTTATAACTAATAGCGTTTTGGCTTTTTGGAGACGGCTCTCAACGTTGTACATTCATCAGTTAGCTGCAGGCTACGCGTATAAGAAGCAGTGGGATTCAGCCAAACACGTCACTTGACTTCGAGTACAGTTACATAACCTAATGTGGTGACTATTTGCATTATGTAATGCCAATGTAACAGTAATCCTACAGGTATTCGCATATGAGCTGATTCCAAAGTCGCTTAGAAAGTCGCCGCTGTGCATGCATGATATGTATCATACGTGACTTCAAATAATTGTGGTGACCAGCCAGTTTTTGTTGAAATACGCTCGACTGTTCTTTGCCGAGTTCCTGGTTCATCGAAAGTGTGTGTGTGTGTGTGCGTGTGCGTGTGCGTGTGCGTGTGCGTGTGCGTGTGCGTGTGCGTGTGCGTGTGCGTGTGCGTGTGCTTGTCTGCATGTGTGCTTTCAATTTACGGGAAGGACGTTTATAGGCTAGGACAAATGACGGATTATGGTTTATGATCATCTCGACTTCTCTGGAACGTATTCCCAGCGTAGCCTTGGGCATGGTGTGTCAATCAGAGAAGAAAATATTAAAATGGTGTTTGACCGCAGTAGGTTATATAGGCTATCAGACTTTGAGACAAACTATCAGATTAGAAGACGGTGAGACTGGTGTAATCAGCAGCGCCCCCTGGCACGCGAGAATAAAAAGCCAAATTTCCAATTTTCAGGAAAGACACCGCTATGCTGGGTTTCTCGCACGAGCAATCATTTTGTTTTCCGGCCTGATTTGTGTATGACGCGCGCGAGTCATGCCGGACAATGTAGAAATTAGGCAAAACGCCACTGCATGTAGTTGCATAAAAGATCTAATCTGATCCTGTTCAGTCGCAGATATGGACGTCGTTTGCATTCACATACATAAATAGAACACGTTAGTAGAACAAAACCGCCTCGACCTTCGAGATTGGTGTAACGATCGGTGCTGCCCACTGTGTATGAGTCACACATTTCACGATACCTTCCGTTTCCAGTTGGTCCAACCCTCGCTCTGCCGCTGGCCTGTGTGCAAATGTGATGGGTCTTGTAATGAGCGCTACCTAAGACAGCACGCCATCTAGCGAGTAACTCGCACATACGATATGAACAGAAAAAATGACACGTGAATGACTCCATCTTGTCTGTCAGATGGGCTCGAATTGAATACATGATTTTGTGGTTCTACTAAGTTGTCTTGTCGTCTTTATATGTCAGAATCACTACATGGTGGCAGCGGGTTAGTAAACCTTGCCAGTCGACAGTCAGTCGACAGTCCGTCGTCAACGGTCAGTCAGTGAATTCGAACGATCAGCGAATTTGTACGGTCAGTCAGTAAATTTGAACGGAAAATAAAATGCCGAAATTTAACCCGCCAGAGTCGATGTCATTCGACGCCCCGTCCAAATGGCCGGAATGGAAAGAACGGTTTATGCGGTTCAGGATCGCAACGTCACTGCATAAAGACGATCCAGAGGTGCAAGTTGCGTCGCTCATATACGCCATGGGCAGACAAGCCGAGAACATTTTCAAATCGTTTAAGTTTGCGGAGCCGTCAGAGGGCGCCACAGACCCTCGAAATGACTTTGTCACAGTGATGCAAAAGTTCGACGAATATTTCGTGCCAAAGAGAAATACAATACATGAGCGTGCAATTTTCTACCAACGTTCTCAGCAACAGGGTGAGTCAATTGAAGCGTTTGTGCGTTGTTTGCATGACCTCGCGGCTCACTGTCGGTTCGATCAAAAAGAAGAAGAGAACGTGCGCGATCGACTCATAAGCGGCATGCTCGACAAAGAAATGTCGCAGAAACTTCAGTTGGAGCAAGACGATCTGACGTTGGAGAAAGCAGTCGACAGCGCGAGACACAGTGAGTTAGTCAAAAGTCAGAACACTGTGCCGATGTCAAACGTGAACTTTGTAAAAAAAAAGAGCGTAAACAGCAAGCTAGTCGTCATCAGCGCCACAGTCATAGAGGCGTGAGAGAGGAAGTCGTCGCGAAAACGCCATGTGGCCAATGTGGCTATGTGCATCGCTCGCCAGGCCCCGACGCATGTCCTGCTAAGGGGAAGACGTGCAATCGGTGTCGCAAGACAGGTCACTTCAAGAAGATGTGTCGCGCCAAGTCGTCATCCATTCGCGAGGTGAAAGTGCAGCCGGACGAGGAGTACTTCTGCGGATCGGTCAGTTGCGATGACAGCAGTCCAGCGTGGAAGGTTGACCTCGACCTCAAAGGTCGTCCTGTGACCTTTAAAATCGACACGGGTGCCGACGTTACGGTGATGTCGCACGCGAGCTACGTCATGCTGAGGCCGCGACCGCCTCTCAAGGCGATCAGTGCAAACCTCAACAGTCCAGGTGGTCCATTGGACTGTCGCAGGCAGTTCATCGCCAGCACAGAGGTCAAAGGCACCACCTATCACTTTCGTGTCATCGTTGTCGCAAATGACGTGGAGAACCTGCTGAGTCGTGGGGTTGCTTCGTGAATGAGTCTCGTCAGAAAACTAGACGCTATTACAGACGGCGTCGGTTGTCTGAAAACAGAGCCGGTGAGGATCATCCTGAAGAAAGACGCGCAGCCATCAGCCCTCACAGTCGCCCGCAGAGTGCCTATCCCAATTCTCCCCAAGGTCAAGGAGGAATTGGACCGTCTGGTATCTGCAGGGGTTATTGAGGCTATCACAAAGCCAACGCCGTGGTGTGCTCCCATGGTGCCTGTCGTAAAAAAGTCGGGGAAGGTCCGACTGTGCGTCGATTTGAAAAAAGCTCAACCAGCATGTGCGTAGGGAGAGGTACATCCTACCCACCCTGGAGGACGTGACGTCGCGTTTGTCGGGCGCTACGGTGTTCTCGTCATTGGACGCCGAGAGCGGTTTCTACCAAATCCCTCTTGAGTCGTCAAGCCAAGAGCTGACGACGTTCATAACGCCCTTCGGTCGTTACTGCTACAAGCGACTGCCCTTCGGGATTACCTCTGCCCCGGAGATCTTCATGAGGAAGATGGTCGAAATCCTCGCGGGGCTCGAGGGCACAATAGCATACATGGGCGACATTCTAGTGTATGGGAAAGACGAGGCCGAGCACGAGACGCGCCTCGCGGAAGTCCTTAAAGTGCTTCGGGCAACAGGCCTAAAGCTAAACGAGGATAAGTGTCACTATGATGAAAAGGAAATTACGTTCCTTGGTCATAAGTTTACGCCAGACGGCGTCGTAGCAGACCACGAAAAGGTCGAGGCCATAACGAAATTGCCTCGTCCGACGTCTGTGCCACTTCTGAGGCAGATTCTCGGTATGGTCCATTACTTGGGTACGTACTTACCGGACTTGCATGTCGCCACTCGTCCGTTGAATGATCTGCTCAAAGGAGATGCGGTCTGGGCATGGGGTCCCGACCAGGAGAATGCGTTCAATAAGCTGAAGCAGCTGGTGTCGTCAACGCCAGTGCTCGCCTATTACGACGTAACGAAGCCGACCGTAGTGAGCGCAGACGCCAGTTCGTACTGTCTCGGGGGAGTGATCATGCAGGAAGGAAAGCCGGTCGCATTCTGCTCCAGATCCCTCACTCCGGCTGAGCAGAGATACGCCCAGATCGAAAAGGAGTGTTTGGCGGGGGTGTGGGCGTGCGAGAAATTTGATCGGTTCTTGTGCGGTCTGGGTCAATTCAAATTACTCACAGACCACAAACCGCTTGTACCCCTCATCAACAATAAAGATCTTGACAACACGCCACTCAGATGTCAACGACTTCTCATGCGACTGATGCGATATAACGCTAAGGCGGAGTATTCGCCTGGGAAGAGCCTTGTCATATCAGACGCACTCTTGCGGAGTCCGCTCGCTCCGCAGATGCATCGTTCTTCAACGGAGGACGACGTGAAGGCACACGTTGACCTCGTTGTGTCGAACCTTCCGGTGTCACCCGGGAGGTGAAGCGAGCTGCAGTCGTCTACGAGTGATGACTCAACGCTTCAAGCCGCCATTCACTACACCATAGCAGGGTGGCCCCGCTATGAACAGGACGTTCCTGACAACCTGAAACGTCTCTTCAATGTCAGAAACCTCTTGTCAACGTCAAATGCCCTACTGATGTATGAAGGCAGAATCGTCGTACCTGCCAGCATGCGAGCTGACATGCTAGATAGGATCCATATAGGTCATCAGGTACTTCACGTGCGGAGTACCATAACAGCGGCCTGCTTAGCGAAGATGAAGGACGTCTTTGCGCGGTTCGGACTTCCGGACGAAATTGTGTCGGACAACGGTCCGCAATTTGTGTCGTCCGAGTTTAAGTCGTTCACGGAAGAACACGCCATCACTCACACGACGTCGAGTCCGTTTCTCCCGAATAGCAACGGGGAGGCGGAACGGGCTGTAAGGTCGGCCAAGGGCATCCTTCGGCAACGTGAGCCGTGGATGACTTTGTTAATCTACCGTGACACGGTCATGGCCGCCACTCGTCATAGCCCTAACCAACTCCTGATTGGCAGACATGTCAAAACGAACCTGCCAACGCCACCGTCAGCCCTTCAGCCGTGTCGATCCAGTGACGAGGAAGTTCGCGAACACCACGAGCGTGCGAAACGCTCGTACGCGCCCCACTACAATCGTCGACACGGTGTGCTCTCGTTACCGTCCTTGTCGCCAGGTGACGAGGTGAGGGTGAAAACTCCTCAACAGGCCGACTGGGCGGAGAAAGGCGTGGTGACGACTCCCGCCGACACGCCTCGGTCGTTCATGGTTGAGACGTCATCAGGTGCTGTGTACCGTCGCAACCGAGGCCACCTGCAGGCCACGGGTGAGGGTGATCCGCCAAACCAGCCGATCCCACCTGTGCCCGTCGACGTGCCACTTGAGCCGGGTGTTGCGCAGATCCGCGAGACGCGGGCGTGGCCAAAAGCCTGATCGCTTGATCGAAATGTGTTAGTTAGTGTGGTCATAATAATACCACCAGCGGTTGGCAATGTTGTGCCTGAGACAGGCCGTTTACTTTAATCTGTTGTAATTGCTTAATTGCAAGGGGAGATGTAATGAGCGCTACCTAAGACAGTACGCCATCTAGCGAGTAACTCGCACATACGATATGAACAGAAAAAATGACACGTAAATGACTCCATCTTGTCTGTCAGATGGGCTCGAATTAAATACATGATTTTGTGGTTCTACTAAGTTGTCTTGTCGTCTATGTCAGAATCACTACAGGTCTTTTTTCCAGAATAGTTATTTCGGCTCTTCTGTCACAGTTGAATTCGGGCTTTGATGTTTGTTAGTCGTTCGAGTTCGTCAGAGAACACCGCAGCTTGTCGGTTGAGCACATATCGGAAATCCGATTGCGTGTCTAGATGCATTATGGGCCAGTACAACCGGATGGGGTACAACAACTGCTGACGACCAGGTCCAAGCAGGGTAGGCCTTTCATCACATACAGCGGAAGATGCTTGTCTCGTTCTCTATAACAGACTCTCATAGAGAGCACTCCCAACGGGTTCACGGTTTCCCCCGTGTCGTGTGTGTGGTACATGACGCAACGCCTCTCCTAAGACAACGATAGCTGAGCCCGTGTCCAGTGCTTTCACAATGACTCTGTTTTCAACATCCATCGTTAGAGATTGGCGTCCACTCCTTTGGGTTTTGGATACTTGGTACAATCCTGTCCCGTCACACCGCACTGTTTCTGCATTGCCTGCATGACATTGACGTTGCTGGTGTCTGTTTGTCAGCCTTCTGTCGGCATTCCTTTCGAATGTGACCGACCTTATCACATAGGTAACATTTCTCCTTGATAAATGGACACCCTTTTGTATCGTGTTGTCCGTTGTACCTACAGCGCTACACAATGTGGCGTCCGTACGTTTCGACTGTCGCGGGTTGTTGCTTCTTGGCATTGCTCTTCCGTTCTCTTGCATATGTTGTTTACTACTGCTGTCCAACGTGTGTATCCTGATTTCGTGAAATACTTGGACATCTCGGTTAGCTTGATCTATCGCAAAACATACGTTTTAAAGTTTCACGGCAATGTCGAAGGTCAAGTCATCGTGGTTTTTTTTCAGAAGATCTATAAGCATCTTGTTATATCTTACATCAGATACCAAAACCCTCGGAGCACTATCACCACTATCACCGAATTCGTTACTTTCGCGCCTTTCTTAGGGCCTACTGACCAGACGGGCCACCAACATTTCAGCTCGTGTTAAGTAGTTATTTATACGATTGTGATAGGGTGATTGAGCAACATCATTTTTATAGTTTGTCATAGCTTAAAGATGCCTCACCGATAAACACAATTTCTAACCTACTGCGTGTTTTCGCTTCAGATAATCGCCATTAGTTTTGTTAAAGAACAAAAGCCTTGGGCGCTGCTACCGCACGCGTATCATAAGTTTCACAATTTCCTCACTGGGAGGACTGGCACTTCGATATTCTGATTTTTGACTGCACGTAAACGGTTAGATCTAAGTGTAAGGTTATTTATACTGACTTGATACTTAGCGAAGCTCTGCCTTTATTTGTCGGAAGATTTATCAAATGTTCTATCCAAATTGTTACGAAGACTGGCAGTGAAATTCCAAAGTTTCGTTTTCCAAGGCGCTGGTCAATGCAAAAAAATCATGGTTATAACGATAACAACGATGGATTGTCATGCATTATTTCTGACCAATAATATAAAAACTGCTATCTGATATTTAAATGGCATAATAATTATGGAACTGCGATATATAATGTATAAAGACATTCGTGCGGTCGAAACTCTTAACGCCACAGGCTTTAAAGGGAAACAAAAGGCAACGTTTTAGTATTATGCACCCTAAAAGAGTTAATATGAACAAAGCATTTGCAAATGCAGTTTTCACATCGGTGGTTTACTCAGAATGTGGTATCAAAGTAGAAGGTTGTAACGAAACCTACGATATCCTGGAGGCTAGTATCTTGCTCATGACGCAGAGGCTTGACCAATAAACAGCCATCAGACGAGGAGCATTTATCGCCAAGTTGCTTTGACAGCATATGTTCCATTAAAGACTGCTTATAGTTGTCATAAATCCCTGTGCCATTCTCCCTTGCATCTCCAACCTCTTCTCCACCAGCTGTCTCAATGCAAACATCGCATCCGTCGTCCATCTGCCCTTTCTGAATCCCTGTTGTTCTTCACCTAATTCCTGTTCTACTGTATTTCGAATCCTCCCATCCAGGATCCTCTCCAGCAGCTTCATGATGTGACTTAGAAGTGTGCTGTCTCTGTATTTCTCTGGATCTTGCACATCTCCCTTCCTCTTCCATATTGGGACAATTCACCCTGTTAACCACTCTTCTGGTACTTTACCTTGCCTGATACATATATTCAGCAGCCTCTCTGCCCAGCTGATTCCACTCTCCCCGCTGCCATTACCATATCAACACGCATCTCACCGATACCAGGGGCTCATCCCCTCTTCTTCACTTTTAACTAAGTTTGCATCTCTGTATCAGTAATATCAGCTAATTCAAAATTCCCTTCTACATTACATGGTAATTCCAAGACATTGTTATTTCCTTCCTGGTTCAGAAGCTCCTTGAAGTAGTCTTCCCAGACCTTCAACACTGCTTCTTGTTCTGTCACTAACATTTCTATCCTTTATCACCGTCCCACCTTTCACGTCCTTACTATTCTCATCCCTGTCTCGGGCCATTCTGTGCATCATCTTCTTTCTACCATCCTCGTTTAGCTCGCTGTACACATTCCATTTCACTCCTCGCCTTATCAACAGCTCTCTTTGCCGCATTCTTTTTGTCCGTATGTGTGTATCAGCCTTGCATACGATTCCCCTCTCCCTGATTTTCTCTATTTCTTTCCTTGCTTCCTTCTTTTCGCGCAATGCTTCTGCAACTTCGTTTTTCCACCATCCTTTGTTACTACTTCTAGACACTCCGCCCTTTCCCGATGTTCTTCCACGTAACTCCTCTGCAGTTCCCACAAATGTTTTTGTACTTTTCCATTCGTAGTTGGACGATAATCATAATGATCGTTGCCAACACTATTGATGCTGTGTGCATCAATTTCTGACTCAAAATTAACGGGAAACGATCTCAAAACCTTTATAGAATCGAGGTCACCAATTTGGCCTGGCTAGTTAATGTAAAAGAAGGATCTCATCGCGATAAACGAAAGGCCTGGGAGAAGCAAGTTCTGCGAGCGTTTTTTGATGGCCTGCGCGTATGAGGGGGTCGGCGCCAAAGACACGGAACAAGGGGGCAAAGGGGCAGCTGCCTCCTGGAATTTCTCGGAGGGGCAGACATATGGTCCTGCCCCCCCCCCCCCCCCATTAAATGTGAGCGTGAATGTTTGTTTTTTTGTGGCGAGCGTCAATGGTGGGTGGATATCTAACTTTTATGAGACGATTAATGTGTATTTTTGTCGACTGTGAAAGGTTTGTGCAATTAGAGGGTAGATATATGGTTTTCTGCCCCCGCATGGTGGCGGAAAATTTGTCCAAAGCAAAGTCGTTCCCGCGTCACTGGTCGGCGCTTTTGGCGCGATTGCGCAGTAAAGATATAATTATTACTTTTTTATTTTTAAATAATTCTGGGTATTCTCAGTTTCCCCAAACACAACTTCTAAAAACAAAACGGGGGATGGATGTGGAAGGATCTAAATATGTATTATGTGTTACTGTATCTTATGTATGATATTATTGTTATAATGTTGTGTTTGTGCTTAATCACCAGGTGGCAGCACCGCCGTAGCCACAGGTTGGTAGGTGCTGCCACCGACTGGTTGTCTTGTATGATGACAACTAGTCCCAATATAGGCCGTTAATCGAGTGCATTTGTTGGTCACTCAAGATATTAGAAATTTGTTGGTCACTCAAGATAAATAAAAGTAATTTTCCAGAAAGATTACGACGCATATGTATATGACATATACATAATATGTATATTACGTATACATATGCGTCGTAATATTTCTGGGAAATTAGGTCATACATATTGTGTAAGTGGCCGTCTCGCATGATCAACCACTTTTTTGAGAAATTAGTAGTAACCGCCACAAGTCATAAGTTCGGTCTACGTTGCTCGGCTGAGGTTGTGGACGACGGTTACACTGCGGGGGGCTTGTCACAGGTACGTGTCATTATCCCATTCACTGCGCCTTGTCATTTAGGACCAGTACCATATTTAGGGCAGGGCAGACGAACAGTTGACCAAGAGCCTCCACAGAACAAATTGTTAAAGGGCAATGGGGGGGGGGGCACAAAACCTTCACTGGCGACCGAACCTTATTCATATTGGGTGTTGTGAGCCGGAGCTTCAACACGACACCGCTGTTTCGCTGACTGATCATGAAACCAAAAGACGGAGGGCTCTCTTTCTACCTTTCTACTATGTTTCCCGGCGTAGTCACGCAGCTGGGCGAGAGTCGGTTAAGCGAAACTAGTTTCGCCGTTGCGCCGCCGTTACTGCAACTTTCCGATGACTCGGCTTGACTGATCATATCGGTCTCAGGTCTCCACAAAGACGCTTTTTAAAGTCATGATCCTTTTCTGAGACGTATCTCATGCTGTTTTTCAGTTTGTATGTTACTTCTGATTGTATCTACGGAAATAGCAGGTGTTTTACGCCCTATATGGTGCGGATTTGCGTGCTTCGCGTTCGTCCTCCTTGTTCCCTGCTGTACTGGGGTGATGAGGGTCATGTACAGTAGGCCTACTGCCGGTCAATTTGCTTTGTTCCATCTTTCTGCTCAATGCATGAACACAGTTATATGTAGCGCTGTAAAGACAATAGTGGGAGTTATTATAATAGAATGACCGGAAAATCACTGCCCAGAACTTCCACATTCCTAAACCCGGCGCTGATTACGAACCACAAACTGAAAGTGAAACGATTCCTCAGCTACAACATATGTTGCTGACTTTTATAACTAGTAGCATTTTGGCTTTTTGGAGACGGCTCCCAACGTTGTACATTAATCAGTTAGCTACAGGCTACGCGTATAAGAAGCAGTGGGATTCAGCCAAACACGTCACTTGACTTCGAGTATAGTTCCATAACCTAATGTGGTGACTATTTGCATTATGTAATGCCAATGTAACAGTAATCCTAGAGGTATTCGCATATGAGCTGATTCCAAAGTCGCTAAGAAAGTCGCCGCTGTGCATGCATGATATGTATAATACGTGACTTCAAATAATTGTGGTGACCAGCCAGCTTTTGTTGAAATACGCTCGATTATTCTTTGCCGAGTTCCTGGTTCATCGAAAGATAAACGCATTTAGTTCCTAATCCACTATATTCTGATGATCAGATATGTCATCGGACGATTTTAAATCTAACTGCAGTCGAGGTAGCGCGCGCATGCGTGCGTGTGGCGCGAGTGGGTGTCTGTGTGTATATGTTTGCGTGTGTGTGTGCGTGTGCGTGCCTGTATGTTTCAGTTTACGGGAAGGACGTTTATAGGCTAGGAGAAATGACGGATTATGGTTTATGATCATCTCGACTTCTCTGGAACGTATTCCCAGTGTACCCCTGGGCACGGTGTGTCAGTCAGAGAAGAAAATATATAAAAGGTGTTGACCGTAGTAGCTTATATAGGCTATCAGACTTTGAGACAAACTGTCAGACTAGAAGACGGTGAGACTGGTGTAATCAGCAGCGCCCCCTGGCACGCGAGAATAAAAAGTCAAATTACCAATTTTCATGAAATACACCGCTATGCTGGGTTTCTCGCATGAGCAATCATTTTGTTTTCCGGCCAGATTTGTGTATGACGCGCGCGAGTCATGCCAGACAATGTAGAAATTAGGCCAAACGCCACTGCATGTAGTTGCATAAAAGATCTAATCTGATCGTGTTCGGTCGCAGATATGGACGTCGTTTGCATTCACGTACATAAATAGAACACGTTAGTAGAACAAAACCGCCTCGACCTTTAAGATTGGTGTAGCGATCGGTGCTGCCCATTGTGTATGAGTCATACATTTCACGATACCTTCCGCTTCCAGTTGGTCCAACCCTCGCACTACCGCTGGCTTGCGTACAAATGCGATGGGTCTTTTTTCCAGAATAGTTATTTCGGCTCTTCTGTCACAGTTGAATTCGGGATTTGATGTTTGTTAGTCGTTCGCGTTCGTCAGAGAACACCGCTGCTTGTCGGTTGAGCACATATCGGAAATCCGATTGCGTGTCTAGATGCATTATGTGCCAGTACAACCGGATGGGGTACAACCACTGCTGACGATCAGGTCCAAGCAGGGTAGGCCTTTCATCACATGCAGCGGAAGATGCCTGTCTTGTCAGACTCTTATAGACAGCACGTCCAACGGGTTCACGGTTTCCCCCGTGTGGTGTGTGTGGTACATGACACAACGCCTCTCCTAAGACAGTGATAGCTGAGCCCGTGTCCAGTGCTTTCACAATGACCATCGTTAGAGATTGGCGTCCACTTCTTTGGGTTTTGGATACTTGGTACAATCCTGTCCCGTCATACCTCACTGTTTCTGCATTGCCTGCATGACATTGACGTTGCTGGTGTCTGTTTGTCAGCCTTCTGTCGGCATTCCTTTCGAATGTGACCGAACATATCACATAGGTAACATTTCTCCTTAATAAATGGATAACCTTCTGTATCGTGTTGTCCGTTGCACCTACAGCACTTCAATGTGTCGTTCGTACGTTTCCACTGTCGCGGGTTGTTGCTTCTTGGCATTGCTCTTCCGTTCTCTTGCATATGTTGTTTACTACTGCTGTCCAACGTGTGTATCCTGATTTCGTGAAATACTTGGACATCTCGGTTAGCTTGATCTATCGCAAAACATACGTTTTAAAGTTTCACGGCAATGTCGAAGGTCAAGTCATCGAGGTTTTCTTTCAGAAGATCTATAAGCATCTTGTTATATCTTACATCAGATACCAAAACCCTCGGAGACCTTCAGCTCGCGTGACGTCACTGAATTTGCATTCGATTGTCAAATGCTTCAGTGTTGCGACATAATCGCTGACAGATTCACCAACCTGCTTCGATCGATTGTCAAACTCGTATCGAGCTGATTTGTCTGGTTAGTGTGTTTTGCAACCGGTAAACTATCACCGAATTCGTTACTTCCGCGCCTTTCTTAGGGCCTACTGACCAGATGGGCCACCAACGTTTCAGGTCGTGTTAGGTAGTTTTTTTATACGATTGTGATAGGGTGATTGAGCAACATCGTTTTTATAGTTTGTCCTAGCTTAAAGATGCCTCACAGATAAACACAATTTATAACCTACAGCGTGTTTTCGCTTCAGATAATCGCCATTAGTTTTGATAAATAACAAATGCCCTGGGCGCTGCTACCGGACGCGTTTCACAATTTCCTCACGGGGAGGACTGGCACTTAGGTATTCTGATTTTTGACTGCACGTAAACAGTTATATCTAAGTATAAGGTTAGTTATACTGACTTGATACTTAGCGAAGCTCTGCCTTTTGTTTGTCGGAAGATTTATCGAATGTTCTATCCAAATTATTACGAAGACTGGCGGTGAAATTCCAAAGTTTCGTTTTCCAAGGCGCCGGTCGATGCGAAGAAATCATAGTCATAACGATAACAACGATGGATTGTCCTGCATTATTTCTGACCAATAATATTAAAACTGCTATCTGATATTTAAATGGCATAATAATGATAGAACTGCGATATATAATGTATCAAGACATGAAGTGAGAGTATGCATGAAACAGTAAAGAAGTTAATTTTCCGTTGTATGTAATGGGAATGACATAAGGTGTGCGGACGTCACTCGACTCTCAGTTGACGAATAACATACATTCGTGCGGTCAAAACTCTTAACGCCACACGCTTTAAAGGGAAACAAAAGGCAACGTTTTAGTATTATGCACCCTAAAAGAGTTAATATGAACAAACCATTTGCAACTGCAGTTTTCACATCGGTGGTTTACTCAGAATGTGGTCTCAAAGTAGAAGGTTGTAACGAAACCTACGATATCCTGGAGGCTGGCATCTTGCTCATGACGCAGAGGCTTGACCAATAAACAGCCATCAGACGAGGAGCATTTACCGCCAAGTTGCTTTGACGGCATATGTTCCATTAAAGACTGTTTATATTTGTTAACGCATGTTATAGCATACGGTTCGTTTTACTTTTTACAAGGTCTGCTCGCAATTACATGTGATTTTGCAATGTGCAGGACTGGCAGATTACGGCATTACGAAAACGGTCACCGTATTAGGGAAATAAAATATCCGACTACCGAATACTATACAGGTCTACGTTACAGATAACTAGATAGATAATGTCACTCCAGGTTGCCTGATAACGTCGTAACCGGGCACCCACGCAAGCGGGTAATCGTTCGGCAAGGTAAATCACCGTTCACAGCCAATTCATCAATGTGTTGATGACCTGTGAAGAAATTGCCAGAAATATGCAGCATTTGCTTCACTGTGAAGTCAGCATTGACAGTAAGCAAATGCCTACGGCATCCAAGGCTGTTAGCATGTTTTAATCGGGCACGGTGGCAGGCGCGATCAGCTGGCTTTGGCACGTTATGTCCACTGCAGCTGCAGTTAGAACAATCGAATTTTTTGAATAATCGAATGAACTGTATTGCATAGTAAAGAGTTTAGAAAGCTGAATCGCAATGGTTACAAATAGTTTCGTCCCGTCAGCGATATTGCAACACTTTTATTAACGTGTATGCTATTGTTTGAGGTTGCGAGCTCATCAGAATGTTTAAAACACTTAAAGATTCAATGTGATTAATTTTAAATTAATAAATAGTTACAATGGCATTAATCATTATTTTATTTAATGAATCTAATAGAATAATTGTTTTCGAAGGCTGTCGAAGATTCCGTATTGACTTTTTTTGCTTATGCTCGAGCAGAAACAAAAGACTAAGAGTGAATAAGCATGATATAAATACAAAACATGGACAAATTTAACTAAACAAAGTGCAATCGGTGTCTCGGTCAACGGTCGGACTGCTAACTAATATATGTAGTCGCCAAAGTACAGCTAAAACGTGCTGGTCTTGGTAGCTAACTTGGTAGCGTGTCGAACTGCTATTTTCAGGGTCCTCGGTTCGAATCCCACAGAATACTAGAAACGTTTGCTTGTGTTCATTTAGTTAAAGATTCATTTTATTTTCTATAATACTATTTCGGGCACTATTTCATTTCGTTATTCTGGGGGATAGACGTGCTAACTGGCAGTGAGCAGTCAAAACGCGATTCTGAGCCAGATTATCTTCCTGGCGAAGTCACGTAGAGTCGGTTAAGCGAGACTGATAATTATTAATACACAGCAAATCCTGACAATACGTCACGTATAACATCATAAATTGATGACGCTTTAATTCATGAGTATACCAGTGTTGCCATCTAGCGGATAACATTCAGAAGGGCCATTCAAAACCAGACTATCGATCTGGCGAAGTCACGCAGCCAGGCAAGAGTCAGTTAAGCGAGACTACCGTAATTTCAGCTTATTGAATCCTGTGAACGGGGGCACATTTTCAAGGGTCATGGGGGGACACGGTGGCATGGGCCCATTATAAAAGGTCTATGGGCAAGCTAAATTCCAAAGGTCTATGGGGCACGTGCCGCCATGGCGCCCCCCTAGACACGCCTATGGCAAAGTTAGTATATTCTTAAAAACATTATATTCATTAATACATGGCAAACTAGGAACAGACTACGCCCTTTTAAGTGCAGTGCCTTCAATTGAATATTACGTAAATTCGATTGCCACTGTACGGCGGGTCTCACTCGAATAGATGGCTCGAGTCTAGATGACGTGCCGATTATGTAATATGCAACGCGGGCAAAAAACGGCTGCCACAATAAATAGAGAGTGCCTGCAAGCGCCCCGATCTCGAAATGTATCCCTACCCTGATTGCGCTGTGCGATCGGGATCGGTTGTTGGAGATACGTAACCGTCTGGAGTGTCAGCAGCACGGCGTTTCACGCACCAACGTATCCCGATCTTCGCTGATGGCGCCTTCTACATTATGATGAGGTAACTAATATACCACCTCAAAACCGTTTCGTTTTTAATAAATATTTACCTGTGATTATGCCAATAAAACTCACCAAAGGATTTGGTTCAGCCTATGACACGTGTCAAAGTGAAAATATTAGGTTTGACATTGTGGAGCACGTAAAAAGAAAACAGAAATTCCATCAAAATTGTGCTTTGTCTCTTCACGTGCCATATGCTAAATCATTTGGTAACACTTCGTTTTACTGTACATGTATACAGGCATGGAATGAATTGCTATGTAGCCTACAAGGTGCTCAGGACAAGAATCAGTTTTAACTGTCCAGTGAAACAGAGTTTTTTGTAAAAGTGTTTACATTTATAACAGGTATTATTCAACATGATTTAACAAGATTGCCATCCAGAAAATTAACTCTAGATGACAGGTGGACAAGGACGCCTTTTGGCTTATCGAGAGTCCAATACCTTTTTATATACGTGTTTCCCGCCCTTTTAAGTTATGTGTCGATTTTATTTTTAAATATATTCACGCTACTAGCACCAACACAATCAGGAGATATATATATATATATATATATATATATATATATATATATATATATATATATATAATCTGTTCCATTCATTTACAGTCCGTTGTGAGAATGAGAACTTTCTTATATCTAATCTACACTGCTCCTTTACTAATGTAACTTCATGTTCTCTGGTCCTTCTATCTTTCGTAACTGAGAAAAAAATATTTCTATCAATATTTTCATAACCATTCAACATTTTAGCCATTTCTATCTGATCTCCTCTCAATCCCCTGGTCTCTAGTGTTGTTAAACCACATTCTTTTAGGCGTATTTCGTAACTAAGTTTTGGTATCATTTTAGTTGCTCTCCTCTGTACTCTTTCTAGCATATCTATATCCTTCCTGCGATGTGGCCTCCACGTTTGAGTACAATATTCTAAATGAGGCCTAACTATTGTTTTGTACAGCGGTATTATTAGAGCTTTTTCCTTATACTGTACGTTATATCTAATTCAAGGATTTGATTTCCCTTTGAAGCGGCAATACCGCACTGCTCTGAAACTTTCATATCAGCACTAATGGTTAACCATAAGTCCTTTTCTTTTACAGTAGTACTTAGTACAGTACCCCCCATTGTATATTGTACATATTCGTTCCCATGTCCTCAGTGGAGGTATTTACATTTCCCAAAATTGAACAACATTTGCCACTTTTCAGACCATATTATTAACCTGTCAAGATCATCTTGTAAATGCTATCCACCTCCATCACGTTTAATCCTTCTAAACAATGTTGTATCATCCGCAAATTTCAACACCTTGCTTGTTATATCATCGTCCAAATCGTTAATAAATATTAAGAATAATATAGGTCCCAGTACTGATCCCTGTGGTACCCCACTCAAAACTGATTTCCAGTTTGAAGCCTCCCATCAACTAATACCCGTTGTCGTCTGTCTATTAGCCACTTTTCTATCTAGCTAATTAAACATTTCCTATGCCATGGGCCTTTAGTTTAAGCAGTAATCTTTGATGTGGCACTTTGTCGAAAGCTTTTTGAAAATCTAAGTAGATGATATCTACTGGTGATTCCTCGTCTACCCACTTAGTGATATCTTCCAAAAAACATACCATACTTGTTAAGCATGACCTCGCTTTTAGAAACCCATGTTGAGATGGGTTCAACAAGTTATGTTTAACAAGAGACTGTTTTCTGTGCACAAATGTTACACTTTACGTAAGGTTGCTTTGTTTATTTCGGTTACAGTTTCCTTAGAAGGTAGAGGCGATGGTTTGCTTTTTTTACAATGTGATCAGTGTTATCAGTGAAAGACAGCTTGTTGTCATAAAAAGTGCCAAGATATTTAAAATTGGACACAACTTCAACATTACTAATCTTGGCAAGAGTAAAAACATCAGAGACTTTCCTGTTGTCGATCACAAGTTCTTTCGTTTTGCCAACGTTAAGGTGAAGAAAGCTATCAGCGCACCATTTCTCCAAAACAGAGATTTGTGAAAAATATTCTGGCAGGGAATCTTCTTTTTTCAGGAGGCCAACTAAGGCCATGTCATCTGCAAATTTCAGTAGCCAGTTAGAGGAGGTCTGACACCTCGTGTGATCTGTGTATATTGAAAAAAGTGTCGGCGAGAGGACACAGCCTTGGGGTGCGCCGGAATTTACAATAATCTCTTCCGACATACAACCCTGAATACTAACACGCTGTGGACGGTCTTTCAAAAAATCATTCACCCAAAGAGCAGTATTTGGGCTTACATCAAGATCAATCAAGCGCTTCAGAAGAACACAAGGTTCGATGGCATTAAACGCACTCGAACAATCTATAAACAACACTCTGATGTAGGCTTAACACAAACCTGTTTAAATAAAATTTTGAAGAATATGCTGTAGAACACAATCCAAACATGATGAGCATAAGAAAGGATAAATGTTATTATGTACTCCTACTTTGCAACATAATGACGGGATGATGTGCATTTGGATGCACAAATTGATCGATTGCACAAATCCATTTGAAACGTAGTTATGTACATATTCCCAGCAGAAGCCACATGGAACTAATGTGGCAGAACAAAGTCAGACTTCTTCACTACTGTGTCAGTTAACAATTTGCCCTATTAATAGCATTGCTATGCATTTTGATACACAAAGCTATCAGATGCACACATCTATTTGAAACTTGAAGTGAGGTACAACTTCCCAGTAGATGTCGCACAGAATGGGGCAGAACAAAGTCAGACATCATCTTATGTCAGGTGACCCATTGTCCAATTAATGGCACTGTTAAGTAGAGGTCTTCAATTTCCTCTTTCCGTCACCTCAGTTATTTCCAATGTTCCTGCAAATAAACAAAGTTGAATTTAGGAAATTGAGCCTAAATATGAGTTAACTAACTCAACACGGTGCAGATTAATTCAGTTTAGATATTGGATTATGGCACTTATCACCAAGTGTACAGCTGGCTAAATGGAAAAGAAATACAAGAGAACCGTGTTATGTTGATTCAGTCAGACTAAAATCCCAATCCATTACTTTGGCCAACTTTTAATTTGCTTATACATAATTACCTGTATGCATTGGTCATATATAGTGCACTCCAGATAACTCGAACTCACATAAGTGGATTTTCGCTAAGTTAAGTAAATCTTTTCCTCAGTCCAGGGCAAATGTCCCAATAAGGGGACCTTCTGATAACTTTCTAGTTATCAGAAATTCCACTTATCAGTATTGTCATGGGTCCCTGGAAGTTCGACCTTATCCAGAGTGCACTGTATATTTTCCTTTATTCTTGCTCTAATAATTAATGTTGTATACAATTGTAGATATGGGCCATTCTCGTGAAAATGTACAGTTGACAGTTATTAATGTAACATGTCAAAAATAATTTTTTTCTTTGTTTTAGCGAGTACTATTATTATCAAATGTGCTATTCACATGAAGCAGCGCAACTTGACCTGATCTATTATTAGATTTTTTTTAAATATATTCATGGATAAAAACTTATGTATAACTAGAGTGCAGATCTGCTGGTGTCAAAAATTCGTGCATCGCAAAATTCCGTGGCACCATGGTATTGTGTATTTGTTAACAAATCTATAAAAACATTTACATTGAATGATGACATGCCAGCCCGGTTTACTAACAATCGTAGCTGTAGCATAAAAAACAGTTTGTGAACGTACGAATCTCACATTTTTATGTTTCGGTTCAAATAAGTGGGGAAACGGGGACTTTTCAAAAACGGCTGACTGGAATTTGGAAAGGCAAGACCCGTAGACACAAATACCCAAATCCCAGATTTAGCCTTTAGCCAGTTTAGGCAAACAAATTACATCCACGACCAGGTTAATCATCTTGTTATGGTTACATATACTGATATTTTAGTGTGCATTTTCGTTCACTGCATGTCAAATACCGGACAATGCAGTTTTACTAACTAGAAAGGCAAGACCCTTGCCTAGGTTATGTTATTTACTGTAGTAGAGGCTCGACGGACTCAGTGACAGTGACAATCCCAGCGGCGCGGCAGCTGACACCGACTGCAGTCGTCCGCGTCGGCGGACGTTATAATTCTATTTAATCGAAACGTTACTTGGCTGACTGCATTGGGAAGCAGGATAAATAAACAATGCATACGCTTCACACACTTATAAAAATAGCTGTCAATATACATATGTCTACAAATTGCTTATTTACAATGCCATTGCTTGAATCAACTCACCTCGAAATCAGACATGTTAGCTGTGTGTGTGACGTTAACGGTCTGTGTGTGTTTCTCTGCGTGTGGTCCATCACTCTGTAATCTGGATGTACCTGGCTGTGCACAAGATGTGACTATTGTATATATTATATGTGCACAGTGGCAATCCCTGTGTTAATAAATTTGATTGCCCAATACTAACCTACCCAATAGTTGGCGTAAATTCAGTACAAACAGAGAAAGGGCTGCATGAACATAACACGGATACACCGGGAATAGGGGGGGGGGGGGGTACCGAGTAGAGTAGTACACGAAATGAATTGTTGGCCTTCAGGATGAAAAAAAATTTTGTGTAACAACAGAGCGAGCGCCTAGCGGTTAAGCTAGGTGGTTATACAACCTGTTCCCCCTCCTAGTCTGCACACCCCCTTTGAATCGCCTCAACGCTTAATAAGCTGGCCCAAAATACCCATTCAGCCCGTGTCAGTTATGCGGCATCCTATTGGCCAGCAGCGGGCGCGGGAAAAAAATTGTGGGCAGGAGACGATGCAGGGTTTCTCGTCACTTCATTTCGCTTCGCCATCGTGACAACTTCAGATTTGACTACGAAATTTTGAATACCACCCACCCACCCGTTGTATCTGTTGTACGTATAGCGTGTGTTAGTTACTTCCATATTAGCATACATAATGCAAGATAACTAAATATGGATGTTACATGAATGTTGTAAGATAGGGGGGTTTTTATCCCCCACTTTTGTATATATCAAGCTGAATTACTGTAGCTAGTACTATAGAAAGGTGTGCAGTCTGCACACCAGGTATCTTTTTCCCTTGTGTTCTATATACTGTAAGCATATTACAGTCGGTATGCTGTAATTTAATATGGGGTGAGGGCCACCACATGTGAACATGGGAGGCCAGGTTTTTTTTATCCCCCACTTTTGTATATATCAAGCTGAATTACTGTAGCTAGTACTATAGAAAGGTGTGCAGTCTGCACACCAGGTATCTTTTTCCCTTGTGTTTTATATGCTGTAAGCATATTACAGTCGGTATGCTGTAATTTAATATAACAGCAATCAAGGGGTTTTTGGTAAATGTCTAGTATGATTATTCTAAATGTACAAAATGTGTCGTACATAACATGTGTGGTCCATCACTCTGTAATCTGGATGTACCTGGCTGTGCACAAGATGTGACTATTGTATATATTATATGTGCACAGTGGCAATCCCTGTGTTAATAAATTTGATTGCCCAATACCAACCTACCCAATAGTTGGCGTAAATTCAGTACAAACAGGGAAAGGGCTGCATGAACATAACACGGATACACCGGGAATAGGGGGGGGGGGGGGGGGGGGTACCGAGTAGAGTAGTACACGAAATTCATTATACTCTGGCTGCAGAATTAATCATCCACGTGGCAACAAGCTCAAAATGATTCGCGTAAACACAACAGTTTATCGGCTTTTTGTGCAGACAGTTATGCATAAACATGCAAGACATAAGTAGCAGAGAAAGTAAGTAAATGAATACGTTTTGATACGGTACACCTCGAATGCATATTAGCTTATAAAGAATCCCTTTAAGTGGTTTTTCAGAACATTATAATTTTAGGATAATTCTGGGTATGCTTAGGTCCCAGAAGAATTACACCCTCCTAATGATAAAACGGAGGAAGGATGTGGAAGGACCTAAATACGTTATTTTGAACAGTTTAGTTATTTTTCAGAACATAATCTTTACTGGGTAGACAGCCTTCTTAGTTTATACCCTGCTGTGGGTAGACAATTTGAAGATGGCGGCCAATTGTGAATTGTATTGTATGTTGCTTGCATTAAAATTTGGATATATCGAAAACCAGTGCATGAAAATACATGAAATTGATTACATTGTCTATAGAAATGAATGTTTCAACAACATATTTTTAAAAATTGCTGTGTTGCGTTCTGTTAAGTTTTAAATCTTGAAGCGAAGTTCAACAATTACGATGACAAAATGGAACGTAAATTTCACCATGCTATACCAAAAAATTACAGAACCTACAATAAGTGCTCCAGTGAAGCAAATGTAGCCTTGCGTGTTAGTTTTGCCCTAGTAAAACATTTATCCAATTCTGATGGTTAATATTCAAATTACGCATTATTTTGTAAACGCCATCAACGTGAGTAAAAACGTAAACATAATAATTTCCAAAGTGGCTACCGTCTACCGATCACGTTACTGAATGGAATCTTCCGTTCCAACATAAAATCAACACCCTAAATGTCAAAAGACAGCAATCTTTATCACAAATATGTGTTCCCTTAGCGTTATCAATGCTATCACGGTACGAAATACAGCATAAATAAACACATTAAACAAGGTGTGGACGGTGCCACGATCAACAAGATGGCTGCATATGTACTGCGAAATGAAGATGCCGACGACAGGTCATCTGCTGGATAGCTCCGTGTCTAAAGTCTCACGGACATAGTATATTGCTCTCCTCCTTGTTCCCTGTTGCACAGGGGTGAGGGTCAAGTACAGTAAAGCTGAACCACTCTCTGTGTCTTCCTCCTTCCATAGTTTTCTGTCAATCGCTCCCTCCCTCCATCTTTCATCTCCCCCTGATCTTCTCATGTCCCTCCGCATGCAGTCCTCCCATCTCAGCTGTGGCCTTCCCCTTTTCCTGTGTAATTTATTATGTTGTTCCGCCTCTGCTCTCTTCGCTATTTTTCCGGCATCCATCCTTGTCAAGTGGCCTGCCCATCTCATCCGGCTTCTCAATAACCTTCCTGTTATACTACCTTGCATTCCAACCTCTTTTCTCAGGTCATTCGTCCTTCTTCTGTCTACTCTCTTTGTTCTTGTTATTCTTCTAACCCAGTGGTTCTTACTTCCAGCTTCTGACTTTCCTTTTCAGCTTTTTCGAGATTTTTCTATCCAGCATGACTCCCTCCATCCCTCCCTCCCTCCCTCCCTCCCTCCCTCCCTCCCTCCCTCCCTCCCTCCCTCCCTCCCTGCCCCCTCCCTCCCTCCATCCCCCCTCCCTCCCTCCCTCCCTCCCTCCCTCTCTCCCTCCCTCCCTCCCCCGCGCGGTGGCGGAAAATTTGTCCAAAGCAAAGTCGTTCCCGCGTCACTGAAGATATAAGTAAAGATATACTTATTACTTTTTTATTTAAAAATAATTCTGGGTGTTATCAGGTTCCCTAAACACAACTTCTAAAAGCAAAAGGAAGGAAGGATCTAAATATGTATTATGTGTTACTGTGTCTTATGTATGATATTATTGTTATAATGTTGTGTTAGTGCTTAATCGCCAGGTGGCAGCACCGCCGTAGCCACAGGTTGGTAGGTGCTGCCACCGACTGGTTGTCTTGTATGATGACAACTAGTCCGAATATAGGCCGTTAATCGAGTGCATTTGTTGGTCACTCAAGATAATAGAAATGACCTAATTTCCCAGAAAGATTACGAAGCATATGTATATGACACATGCGTCGTAATCTTTCTGGGAAATTAGGTCATACATATTATGTAAGTGGCCGTCTCGCATGATCAACCACTTTTTTGATAATTAATAGTAACCGCCACAAGTCATAAGTTCGATCTACGTTGCTCGGCTGAGGTTGTGGACGACGGTTACACTGCGCGGGGCTTGTCACAGGTACGTGAGATTATCCCATTCACTGCACCTGGATGGCTCTCTTTCTACCTTTCTACTATATCGGAAGACGGGGGGTGGGTGCTGTTGACATTTTTTCGCCGTCGTAACTTCAGTAACGGGGGCACATTCCAAAGGTGTAGGGGGAAGGTGCATTAGGCCTACTGCCGGTCAATTCGCTGTGTTCTTTCTTTCTGCTCAATACATGACAAAAGTTATATATAGCGCTGTAAAGACAATAGTGGGTGTTATTATAATATAATCACCGGAAAATCACTGCCCAGAACTTCCACATTCCTAAACCCGGCGCTGATTAGGAACCACAAACTGAAATTGAAACGATTCCTCAGCTACAACATATGTTGCTGATTTTTATAACTAATAGCGTTTTGGCTTTTTGGAGACGGCTCTCAACGTTGTACATTCATCAGTTAGCTACAGGCCACGCGTATAAGATGCAGTGGGATTCAGCCAAACACGTCACTTGACTTCGAGTACAGTTACACAACCTAATGTGGTGACTATTTGCATTATGTAATGCCAATGTAACAGTAATCCTAGAGGTATTCGCATATGAGCTGATTCCAAAGTCGCTAAGAAAGTCGCCGCTGTGCATGCATGATATGTATCATACGTGACTTCAAATAATTGTGGTGACCAGCCAGTTTTTGTTGAAATACGCTCGATTGTTCTTTGCCGAGTTCCTGGTTCATCGAAAGATAAACGCATTAAGTTCGGCGCGCATGGGTGTCTGTGTGTATAGGTTTGCGTGTGCGTGCCTGCATGTGTGCTTTCAGTTTACGGGAAGGACGTTTATAGGCTAGGACAAATGACGGATTATAGTTTATGATCATCGCGACTTCTCTGGAACGTATTCCCAGCGTAGCCTTGGGCACGGTGTGTCAGTCAGAGAAGTAAATATTAAAATGGTGTTTGACCGCAGTAGGTTATATAGGCTATCAGACTTTGAGACAAACTATCAAATTAGAAGACGGTGAGACTGGTGTAATCAGCAGCGCCCCCTGGCACGCGAGAATAAAAAGCTAAATTTCCAATTTTCAGGAAAGACACCGCTATGCTGGGTTTCTTGTACGAGCAATCATTTTGTTTTCCGGCCTGATTTGTGTATGACGCGCGCGAGTCATGCCGGACAATGTAGAAATTAGGCAAAACGCCACTGCATGTAGTTGCATAAAAGATCTAATCTGATCCTGTTCAGTCGCAGATATGGATGTCGTTTGCATTCACATACTTAAATAGAACACGTTAGTAGAACAAAACCGCCTCGACCTTCGAGATTGGTGTAGCGATCGGTGCTGCCCACTGTGTATGAGTCACACATTACACGATACCTTCCGTTTCCAGTTGGTCCAACCCTCGCTCTACCGCTGGCCTGCGTGCAAATGCGATGGGTCTTTTTTCCAGAATAGTTATTTCGGCTCTTCTGTCACAGTTGAATTCGGGCTTTGATGTTTGTTAGTCGTTCGAGTTCGTCAGAGAACACCGCAGCTTCTCGGTTGAGCACATATCGGAACTCCGATTGCGTGTCTAGATGCATTATGGGCCAGTACAACCGGATGGGGTACAACAACTGCTGACGACCAGGTCCAAGCAGGGTAGGCCTTTCATCACATACAGCGGAAGATGCTTGTCTCGTTCTCTATAACAGACTCTCATAGACAGCACTCCCAACGGGTTCACGGTTTCCCCCGTGTGGTGTGTGTGGTACATAACACAACGCCCCTCCTAAGACAACGATAGTTGAGCCCGTGTCCAGTGCTTTCACAATGACTCTGTTTTCAACATCCATCGTTAGAAATTGGCGTCCACTCCTTTGGGTTTTGGATACTTGGTACAATCCTGTCCCGTCACACCGCACTGTTTCTGCATTGCCTGCATGACATTGACGTTGCTGGTGTCTGTTTGTCAGCCTTTCGAATGTGACCGACCTTATCACATAGGTAACATTTCTCCTTGATAAATGGACACCCTTTTGTATCGTGTTGTCCGTTGCACCTACAGCACTACACAATGTGGCGTCCGTACGTTTCGACTGTCGCGGGTTGTTGCTTCTTGGCATTGCTCTTCCGTTCTCTTGCATATGTTGTTTACTACTGCTGTCCAACGTGTGTATCCTGATTTCCTGACGAGACTCTTCTTGAAATACCTGGACATCTCGGTTGGCTTGATCTATTGCAAAACATACGTTTTAAAGTTTCACGGCAATGTCGAAGGTCAAGTCATCGAGTTTTTCTTTCAGAAGATCTATAAGCATCTTGTTATATCTTACATCAGATACCAAAACCCTCGGAGACCTTCAGCTCGCGTGACGTCACTGAATTTGCATTCGATTGTCAAATGCATCAGTGTTGCGACGTAATCGCTGACATATTCACCAACCTGCTTCGATCGACTGTCAAACTCGTATCGAGCTAATTTGTCTGGTTAGTGTGTTTTGCAACCGGTAAACTATCACCGAATTCGTTACTTCCGCGCCTTTCTTAGGGCCTACTGACCAGACGGACCACCAACATTTCAGTCCGTGTTAAGTAGTTACTTATACGATTGTGATAGGGTGATTGAGCAACATAATTTTTATAGTTTGTCCTAGCTTAAAGATGCCTCACCGATAAACACAATTTGTAACCTACTGCGTGTTTTCGCTTCAGATAATCGCCATTAGTTTTGTTAAAGAACAAAAGCCCTGGGCGCTGCTACCGCACGCGTATCATAAGTTTCACAATTTCCTCACTGGGAGGACTGGCACTTCGATATTCTGATTTTTGACTGCACGTAAACGGTTAGATCTAAGTGTAAGGTTATTTATACTGACTTGATACTTACCGAAGCTCTGCCTTTATTTTGTCGGAAGATTTATCAAATGTTCTATCCAAATTGTTACGAAGACTGGCGGTGAAATTCCAAAGTTTCGTTTTCCAAGGCGCTGGTCGATGCAAGAAAATCATGTTCATAACGATAACAACGATGGATTGTCATGCATTATTTCTGACCAATAACATAAAAACTGCTATCTGATATCTAAATGGCATAATAATTATGGAACTGCGATATATAATGTATAAAGACATTCCTGCGGTCGAAACTCTTAACGCCACAGGCTTTAAAGGGAAACAAAAGGCAACGTTTCAGTATTCTGTACCCTAAAAGAGTGAATATGAACAAACCATTTGCAAATGCAGTTTTCACATCGGTGGTTTACTCAGAATGTGGTCTCAAAGTAGAAGGTTGTAACGAAACCTACGATATCCTGGAGGCTGGCATCTTGCTCATGACGCAGAGGCTTGACCAATAAACAGCCATCAGACGAGGAGCATTTATCGCCAAGTTGCTTTGACGGCATATGTTCCATTAAAGACTGCTTATACTTGTTAACACATGTTATAGCATACGGTTCGGTTTACTTTTTACAAGGTCTTCTCGCAATTACATGTGATTTTGCAATGTGCAGGACTGCCAGATTACGGCATTACGAAAACGGTCACCGTATTAGGGAAATAAAATATCCGACTACCGAATACTATACAGGTCTACGTTACAGATAACTAGATAGATGATGTCACTCCAGGTTGCCTGATAACGTCGTAACCGGGCACCCACGCAAACGGGTAATCGTTTGGCAAGGTAAATCACCGTTCACAGCCAATTTATCAATGTGTTGATGACCTGTGAAGAAGTTGCCAGAAATATGCAGCATTTGCTTCACTATGAAGTCAGCATTGACAGTAAGCAAATGCCTACGGCATCCAAGGGTGTTAGCATGTTTTAATCGGGCACGGCGGCAGGCGCGATCAGCTGGCTTTGGCACGTTATGTCCACTGCAGCTGCAGTTAGAACAATCGAATTTTTTGAATAATCGAATGAACTGTATTGCATAGTAAAGAGTTTACGCAATGGTTACAAATAGTTTCGTCCCGTCAGCGATATTGCAACACTTTTATTAACGTGTATGCTATTGTTTGAGGTTGCGAGCTCATCAGAATGTTTAAAACACTTAAAGATTCAATGTGATTAATTTTAAATTAATAAATAGTTACAATGGCATTGATCATATTTAATGAATCTAATAGAATAATTGTTTTCCAACAGCAAAACGTTGACGTAGGTTTACCCGCAAAAATGGCGCAGTTCATGAAATACAGTAGCTGTTTGTTCAACAAGCTTTTCCTAATAAAGAATTGGCGTAATATTTTAATAATAGTTGCAAATGGCAATCTGTATTAACCCTGCTAGATTCATAGCCCTCTTAAATGCCTTTTGTTTCCCTTTAATAATATATTCAACACGACCATCAACGCAAATATCCATCTAATAATGATTGTGTTATATGTCTAAAACAGGATGGCCAGTGCACACGGCTCATCGGTAACTACTCGACGGAAGGAAATGACGTCGACGACAATTGGCACCAACGACGGCAAGTTCAATTGCGATGAGGCTCTAGCCTGCTTCATGCTGACACAATTGCCAGAATATAAGGATGCCGAAATAATAAGGTTAGTTGTTGGCGATCTGAGAATAAACAACCTGGCTAAAGATTAAAAATGCAACAATCTTAGACTATATGCGAGGGGAAGGACGTTGTTGTATGTCTACCGGGGGCTAGGATAGAGCATGTGACCGAAAGGGTAGAGAAGGTATTGGGGCATGGCAAGGTCTATACTAGTAAACATAGGGACAAACAATGCAGACACGGAGGGAACAACTGGGATAGTTCATAAGTACAGACATCTAGTGAGGAAGCTAAAGAAGACAAGAGTGGAACAGGTTGTTCTCTCAGGAATGTTGCCAGTAATGGGAGGAAGGGGGGGCAACATACAGAAACTGTAAGAAGATGGCGATCAACGCACTAGTTGAGCAGATGTGTGAAGAAGAGGGCGTGGGATTCATAGATTTATGGGTGTACTTTGTTGGGAGAGAAGATATGTATATGAGGGATGGCCTCCATCTAAGTGGAAAGGGGGCAGTAGTATTCTTAAAGAATCTGCTGCGATCTGTTGACAGTGGGACAGGTTGCATCTATGTAAACTAAATTCGCAGGGGGGACTCGCAGAGAAGCCTGAAACTGGAGGCAAAGATAAAGACAGCAAAAATAGGATATAAATGTGTTTGTTTAAATGCAAGGCGTATAGTAAACAGAAGAAATTAACTAAACATCATGGTAAAAGATATTGACCCTCACATAATAGGTATAACCGAATCATGGGCAACCACTGATATTTCACATGCCGAATTGGGACTGACAGGATATGTAATGTTTAGGAAAGATAGAATAGGAAGACGGGGAGGTGGAATTATTTTATATATTAAAGAATCTATCCAGGCTTATGAAATAAAATTAGACAGAGAAGCAGATTGCGAAGAAGTTGTATGATGTAACATAGTTACAGGAAACTCAACGTTAACGGTTGGATTAGTTTATCGAAGTCCAAACATAAGCATACAAGAGAATGAAAAAATACAAAACGCTATAAGGGAAGTGAGCAAACGGGACTGTGTTATTATGGGGAATTTTAACCATGGGCATATAAAACGGAAATCTCTACAGAGTATGGGTAGTGAGGACCACAAGTTTTTAGTTTTAGTACAAGATAGTTTCCTTTCTCAACATGTGCTAGAACCAACCAGGGGAGAGAATGTGTTAGACATAGTTTTGTCCTCACAGAATGAATTAGTTGACAATGTCAGGATATGTGAGCCACTGGGGAATAGTGATCACAACCAGATACATTTTACCATCAAAGTAAAATCAGAAAGGAATAGTAAAAAGCAGTACAGGAGAAATTACCACAAAGGAAAATATAAGGACATCAGGAAATATTTAGCAAAGATAGACTGGAATAACACACTGAAAAATAAGACAGCAACAGAATGCTGGAATATTTTAAAGAGTGAAATCGAATGCATGATCGTCAAATTTGTTCCCTTAAAAAACACGGGAAACGGTCCAAAAAGAAACACTTATCCAAAGAAGCCATTAGAAAAATTCAGTATAAACAAATGATGTGGACGTCATATAGACGTACTGGAAATGACGAAGACTAAAACATTTATAAAGAAGCACTAAACCAAGGTACAGCTGAAATTATAAATTCAAAGAGAAGCTATGAACATAAATTAGCTTGTAATATAAAACATTACAGCAAGAGTTTTTATGCGTATGTTCGAAGCAAACAGAAAGTTCAGGATAAGGTCAGTCCTCTAGAAGATAGTGCTGGAAATATAATATCAGAAGGATTCTTAATGGCCGAAGACCTGAATGAGTATTTTAGTTCAGTGTTTACCAGAGAAGACACTAGTTCACTGCCAGTACCAAAGGCTAAGTTCAAGGGGGCAGAATCAGACTATTTAAGACAGTTAATTGTAACCCCAGAAATGGTAGCTAAGATAATTAGGGCTATGAAAGATAATAAATCACCTGGAGTGGATGGTATTCCACCCAAACTACTATTGGAAATTGTAGAACAAATTAGCATACCGCTTGCAACAGTTTTCAACTAGTCATTACAACAGGGAGTGGTTCCTTTAGAACGGAAAGAACCAAACATTATACCGTTATTTAAAACAAGGTTCGAGAAACAAGTCAAGCAATTATAGACCAGTTAGTTTAACATCGGTGATTTGTAAATTATTAGAAAGACTAGTTAAAGATCACATGGTGGATTTTCTTGTTAAACATAACTTCATAAACCCATCTCAACATGGGTTTCTAAAAGCGAGGTCATGCTTAACAAATATGTTATGTTTTTGGAAGATATCACTAAGTGGGTAGATGATGGATCACCAGTAGATATCATCTACTTAGATTTTCAAAAAGCTTAAACTAAAGGCCCATGGCATAGGAATTGGTATAATTAACTGGATAGAAAAATGGCTGATTGACAGATGACAACGGGTAGTTGTTGATGGGGAGGCTTCAAACTGGAAATCAGTTTTCAGTGGGGTTCCACAGGGATCAGTACTGGGACCTATATTATTCGTAATATATATAAACGATTTGGACGATGATATAGCTAGCAAGGTGTTGAAATTTGCAAATGATACAAAAGTGTTTAGAAGGATTAAAAGTGATGGAGATAGACAACATTTACAAGATGATCTTGACAGGTTGATCAAATGGTCTGAAAAGTGGCAAATGTTGTTCAATTTTGGGAAATGTAAATGCCTTCACACAGGACAAGGGAACGAATATGTAGAATATACAATGGGGGGAACTGTACTAAGTACTACTGTAAAAGAAAAAGACTTAGGGCTGACAATTAGTGCTGACATGAAGGTATCAGAGCAGTGCGGAATTGCAGCTTCAAAAGAAAATCAAATCATTGGATTGATTAGGCGAAATATAGCATATAAAGAAAAAGAACTAATAATACCGCTGTACAAAACAATAGTTAGGCCTCATTTAGAATATTCTATACAAGCGTGGAGGCCATACCGCAAGAAGGACATAGATATGCTAGAAAGAGTACTAAGCGACTAAAATGATACCAAAATTGAGGGATCTTAGTTATGAAAAACGCCTAAAAGAATGTGGTTTAACAACACTAGAGACCAGGAGACTGAGAGGAGATCAGATAGAAGTGTTTAAAATATGGATAGAAATATGTTTTTTTCAGTTAAGAAAGATAGAAAGACTAGAGGACATGACGTTACATTAGTAAAGGAGCAGTGTAGATTAGACGTAAGAAAGTTCTCATTTTCACAAAGGACTGTGAATGAATGGAACAGATTATCTGATGATTGTGTGGGTGCTAGTAGTGTGAATATGTTTAAAAATAAAATCGACACATACCTCAGAAGGGCTGGATATTTGTAGATAAAAGGGTTGTACTCTCGATAAGCCAAAGGGCTTCCTTGTCCACCTGCCATCTAGAGTTGGTTCTCTGGATGGCAATCTTGTTAAATCTTGTTAGTTTGAAATGAAATATTCTTATTGGTAATCCAGGCAATCCTGGTGAGGGCTTGCCATTGACTTATGTCAGCTGCTGCGCTCTCGAGTTCTTTTGGATGGATGCCACTATACTTGATGCAGTCCTTGTATCGCTTTGTGGGGACGTCCCTGGTGCCTTCATAGAGTATATACACCTAAATGTTAAAAGGACGTAGTCTGTTCGTCTGCCCGAAATTTGCAGGAGTAGTAATTTATAACTGGAAATCTGCTGTGTTGACCGTGGGAAATTGAGCATCGTTGAACGTCAAAGGGTATGGCAGTTAACTCAACCTGACTCGGCCGTATTGCCAATAAAGCTTGTTTTGAAACTGGACGTTTGGTTTACTGTTTAAAGGGTAGTCTAAGGGGGGCACAAACATCCATTGGCGGCCGAACCAATTGGTGTAGAAAATTTTTTGCTCCCTCGCCGCCATAATTTCAGCTTCTGCTGTGTCGGCTCAACTGGTCACATCTGAAGACAGAGGGAGACGGGGGGGGGGGGGGGGGGGGGGGCTGTTGAAAAATGTTCGCCGCCGCGTCGCCGTAATTTTAGCCTCGATTAACCAGGCGCCGTGAGGTGGCAGCATAGTCCCATCACTACGGCTTGGATTATTAAGCTCCAGCCGATGTTACCGATAGGAGGCTTTACCCCAGATTTGGGTAGAGACGATGATTGGCTCTCAGGCCAACTATGAAATAACAAATTAATAAGGATACACTTTTATCAGATAACACTATACTATAACAACTATTCAACATTAAACTTATATTGAAATATGTCACACACAAAATAAATCGACATTAAACTCTTTTTTTTATAGTTTAGTGCCTTTTAATCACATGCATATTTTCTAGTTGGCAGCTCTCATGGCTGTCGAAGATTCCGTATTGACTTTCTTTGCTTATGTTCGAGCAGAAACAAAAGACTAAGTGTGAATAAGCATGATATAAATACCAAACATGACAAATTTAACTAAACAAACTGCAATCGATGTCTCGCGCAACGGTCGGACTGCTGACTAATATATGTAGTCGCCAAAGTACAGCTAAAACGTGCTGGTGTTGGTAGCTAAATTGGTAGCGTGTCGAACTGCTATTTTCAGGGTCCTCGGTTTGAATCCCACAAATACGCGAAACTTTTGTTTGTGTTCATTTAGTTTAAGATTCATTTTATTTTCTATAATACTATTTCGGGCACTATTTCGTAATTTCATTTCGTTATTCTGGAGGATAGACGTGCCAACTGGCAGTGAGCAGTCAAAACGCGATTCTGAGCCAGATTATCTTCCTGGCGAAGTCACGCAGAGTCGGTTAAGCGAAACAGATAATTATTAATACACAGCAAATCCTGACAATACGTCACATATAACTTCATAAATTGATGACGCTTTAATGCATGAGTATACAAGTGTTGCCATCTAGCGGATAACATTCAGAAGGGCCATTCAAAACCAGACTATCGTTCTGGCGAAGTCACGCAGCCAGGCAAGAGTCGGTTAAGCGAGACTACCGTAATTTCAGCTTATTGTATCCTGTGAACGGGGGCACATTTCCAAGGGACAGAGGGACACGGTGGCATGGGCCCATTATAAAAGGTCCATGGGCAAGCTAAATTCCAAAGGTCTATGGGGCACGTGCCGCCATGCCCCCAAGACACGACTATGGCAAAGTTAGTATATTCTTTAAAACATTATATCCATTAATACATGACAAACTAGGAACAGACTACGTCCTTTTAAGTGCAGTGCCTTCAATTGAATATTACGTAAATTCGATTGCCACTGTACGGCGGGTCTCACTCGAATAGACGGCTCGAGTCTAGATGACGTGCCGATTATGTAATATGCAACGCGGGCAAAACACGGCTGCCACAGTCTACAGAGAGTGCCTGCAAGCGCCCCGATCTCGAAATGTATCCCTACCCTGATTGCGCTGTGCGATCGGGATCGGTTGTTGGAGTTACGTAACCGTCTGGAGTGTCAGCAGCACGGCGTGTCACGCACCAAAGTATCCCGATCTTAGCTGATGGCGCCTTCTACAGGATGATGAGGTAACTAATATACCACCTCAAAACCGTTTCGTTTTTAATCAATATTTACCTGTGATTCTGCCAATAAAACTCACCGAAGGATTTGGTTCAGCCTATAAAACGTGTCAAAGTGAAAATATTAGGTTTGACATTGTGGAACTTGTAAAAAGAAAACAGAAATTCCATCAAAACTGTGCTTTGTCTCTTCACGTGCCATATGCTAAATCATTTGGTAACATTTCTTTTTACTGTACATGTATACAGGCATGGAATGAATTGTCATATATCATACAAAGTGCTCAGGACAAGAATCAGTTTTAACTGTCCAGTGAAACAGAGCTTTTGTAAAAATGTTTACATTTATAACAGGTATTATTCAACATGATTTAACAAGATTGCCATCCAGGAAATTAACTCTAGATGATAGGTGGACAAGGAAGCCTTTTGGCTTATCGAGAGTCCAATATTTTTTATGTACGTGTTTCCCGCCCTTTTAAGGTATGTGTCGATTTTATTTTAAAATATATTCACGCTACCAGCACCAACACAAACAGGAGATACTCTGGGTGAGTTATTATCATTCATAGCCCTTATTTTCTTAGCTACCATTTCCGGGGTTACACTTAACTGTCCTAAATAGTCTGATTTCGCCCCCTTGAACTTAACCTCTAGTACTGGCAGTGAACTAATATCTTCCCTGGTAAACACAGAACTAAATACTCATTCAGGTCATCTGCCATTAAGAATCCCTCTGATATTATACTTCCAGCATTATCTTCTAGAGGACCGTCCTTATCCTGAACTTTCTGTTTGCTCCAAACATATGCATAACAATTCCTGCTGTCTTATTTTATATTACAAGCTAATTTGTGTTCGTTCTAATGGCTTCTTTCGATAAGTATTTATTTCTGGGCCGTTTCCCTTGTTTTTTTAATGGAACTTTTTTCGACGATGCATTAAATTTCACTCTTTAAGCTATTCCAGCATTCAGTTGTTGTCTTATTCTTCAGTGAGTTGTTCCAGTCTATCTTTGCTAAATGTTTCTTCGTTTCCTATATCTTCCTTTCTTGAAATTTCTCCTGAACTGTTTTTTATTATTTCTTTCTGATTTTACTTTGATGGTCAAACGTATCTGGTTGTGATCAGTACTTCCCAGTGGCTCACATAATTTGACATTGTCAACTAATTCATTCTGTGAGGACAAAACTATGTCTAACACATTCTCACCCCTGGTTTGCTCTAGCACATGTTGAGAAAGGAAACTGTCTTGTACAAAAACTAAAAACTTGTGGTCCTCAGTCCCCGTACTCTGTAGAGATTTCCATTGTATATGACCATGGTTAAAATCTCCCATAATAATACAGTCCCGTTTGCTAACTTCCCTTATAGCGTTTTGTACTTTCTCATTCTCTTGTATGCTTATGTTTGGACTTCGATAAAATAACCCCACCGTTAACGTTGAGGTTCATGTAACTATGTTACACCAAACAGCTTATTCGCAATTTGCATCTCTTTCTAATTTCTTCCTATTCTATCTTTCCTAAACATTACATAGCCTGTTTGTCCCAATTCGGCATCTGATATATCAGTGGTGGCCCATGATTCGTTTATACCTACTATGTGAGGGTCAATATATTTTAACATAATGTTTAGTTTACTTAGTTTGTTTAATATGCTCCTTGCATTTAAACTAACGCATTTATATCCTGATTCAGAACAGTTTTCCAGGCTGTTCTTTGCTTATTTATTTCTGCTGTCTTTATCTATGCCTCCAGTTCCAGTCTGCTTCTCTGTGAATCCCCCTGCGAATCTAGTTTAAATAGATGCAGCCTGTCCCAATATCAACATATTGCAGCAGGGTCTCTGAGAAAACAGCTGCCCCTTTCCACTTAGATGGAGGCCATCTCTCTTGTACATATCTTCCCTCACTACAACGTAAATCTACGAATCCCACCCCCTCTTCTTTACACATCTGCTCATCTAGTGCGTTAATCGCCATCCTCTTGCAGTTTGTATATGTTGGCCCCCTTCCTCCTATTACTGGCAACATTCCTGAGAGAATAATCTGTTCAACTCTTGTCTTCTTTAACTTCCTCACTTAACTGTCTGTACTTCTGTACTATCGCAGTTGTTCCCTCCCTGTCTGCATTATGTGTCCCTACGTGTATTAGTATAGACCCTCCTTATCTACCCTTTCAGTCACATGTTCTATCCTAGCCCCCGGCAAACAAACAACGACGTCTTCCCCATCGCTTAGTGTCTTATCTGTCTTTCTCAGAAAAGTGTCGCCCGTGAACACCCTCTCTTTTCTCAATGCCCCCTCAATCACTGCCTCAGAGTAGCTCCTTCGCCGGTTTGCATATGTCTGGTTGTAGTCTTGTTCCACGGTCTTCTGCTCTCCTGTCACAATCTCTTCCGTTCCATTCTTTCCTGACGCTGTTTCTCTTGGCACCCTTCCTCCTGTCACCGTCCCTCCCAACTTCTCACATTTACTCTCAATTCCTTTCTTCCCGTCACCTTTCCTCCCATTGCATTTCCTTCTCTCCTCTCCCGTCTCTTTTTCCCTCCTACCTCTTTCTCTACTTTCACCTTCACGCCTGTCACATTTCCTGCCGTCGATCCTCCAATGTCTTCCCCTCCGATCACCTTTCCTCGGTCTTCTTGCCACTACTCTACTCCTTCAGTCTCACAGTATTCTATACTCTCTCCCTGTCGTCTCTCTCCATTCCACCTGTCTCCTTGTTGATTCTCGTCTCCATCCCCTTCACAATATCTACCAACCTAGCTACCTCCTTCTTCAGACATACCACCTTCCAACACCCCACGCACGGAAAGGTGAATCTCTCTTCTTTGGTCTCTGCCCATGATTTCCCATAGCCGAATAGGGCAAAATCCACTCAACTATGACAGTCGTTGCACACCAAGTGTCGCATTGCTTGACTTGCCGCTTGCAAGGTGCCATATCAGAATTTATTTAATAATAATCTAATTAGCTATGTAAAATAGTTTAGTCAAGTATGTTTACACTATTCTCTATGTCTATGTAGTCTTTAAGAAGACTGTTTTCTGTGCACAAATGTTACACTTTACGTAAGGTTGCCTTGTTTCTTTCGGTTACAATTTTTGGTTATAGTCACAGCTGACTATCTATCCTATCACAAATGATAACGTTACCGGTAGTGACCTCATTTAAATACAATCAATTACTTAACGCTAGACTGCCTTATTTATTTAAGTTATACCGCTCTCTAGCGAATACGCGGGACACTAAGCGAATACGTGGGACACTAGATGTATGTATATATAGTAGTAGGTTTTAAAATTACTTAATATTCAGGAGGTAATAGCTCTCCGTTTTAGTATAATTAGAATAATAGCTAGTATTTATTTATTTATTTTTATTATCATTTTATTTATTATTATTGTTTAGTCTTTGTCGTTTTCTCATAATTTCTGTGTCATGTATTTGTATATGCAAGGACCATAATGGAAATACGTGCTTGCTCTTTCTGTCATCCTTATACGTGGTAATAGAAATATAATAATAAAGTAAGACAAATGTTATCATGTACTCTGTATTTAAATGTTATGTATGTATACGTTTACATTTTTATATTTAATAAATCAATAAAAAGTCAGTAATACATTCATTTTAAGAAGTTGGTTTTTGGGATAACATACATGTATAAATTGTTTATATGAAAATTAACATTAATGTATGGACATCCGTTAATTTATTCGCCTTCGATGTCTTGTGTTTGTCGGGTTCCTACTCCTATCGCGTATCATAGCCAAGGCGAGGGCTATGTTGAGACAGGTCTTAACAAATAATTTGTTTCTGGTGCATTAAACATAACAGCAATTAAAATGAGTCGGTCGACTAATTAGTCAAAAACAGTTGTATGTACAATGAACCTAAAATGGATAGGGATTGCGTTTACCCATCGAGCAAGCCAGACGGTGATTTACATATCCGATCTACGCTGAACCAATCGCATTCAAGCAAAAAGCGGTGACGTAATACGCGCAGCGTGATCGGGATAGGGATACATTTCGAGATCGGAGCGCTTGCAGACACTCTATAATAATACAACGAAGGACAGTCACTGAATATAAATAATGCTATACAGACCTATGCTGCTGATCGTTAGTACTATGACTACCCAAAATGTTTATATATTTAAAAAGTTATGAAGAATACAACATGTGATAGATAACGAATCGCCTATCCGACTCGAAGGCTCACGTTTGACGGTTAGCCCGTCGAACTGTCTAGCTACACGCGCGACTGTCCATCTCGTCAGGTCGGTCTCTTCCCATGGTACGAACTGCCTCGGCTCTGCGATATCGGAATCAGTAGGTTTGTTTTATTTTGACGCAATTGTCCTTCTGTGGTGCTCACGTCTTCGGCCTCACGCGGTAGTTCTAAGCCCTATCAGTCCTATCCAGGTCCGTCCGTCTGTCTTTGGCACGCTTGCCTGACGGTGGTACACCATCTGTCATACACAGGCCTGCCCGTCTTTGAACGGCGACATGTTCGTGTTGTAACTGGCCGAGTTTGCCATGTATGCACCACATGTACGCTTTGCACACTGTCACAGTGCAACCACCTCGGCGATTCCCGTTATACACAAATTCACAATATATCCCACTTAGTACCGGATCCGTTCGAGAGTCTGGTCACCTCTGTTTTTGGCTTTTATATTGATCTCCTAAATATACATAACATCTAACATGTGACCAGAATTATCCAGTGTCTGACTCTTGGTTCATAAAAACTTAGATCACACCTACAATTTCTACTATACACAACGAGCAACACTTAGCTACTAATACTAAAGGGCAACCCTGACCAACAAACTGCATTAGAACCATCTGAGTTAACTAGCTACGTGCCTTTCGTTTCCATCCCATGAATTCTAATACATTCAAAAATATTAAAGAAATGTATTCTGATACTCACAAAATAGCAGAATGCTACACCGATTTGGTTTTCATATTGTAGCATTACACAAATAACATATAAATAAGTAAAATTAACCAGATATCTGTTACACATAATAAAACAAAGTTTATTAATGGGAATAAAACATTACGTAACTGTGATAACAGGTTGATCTTTGTATATGAGGTTTGTGTTTGTTGGGCAGGACAATGGACAAAGAAGGTCTAAGAAAGTGTGACGTAGTTGTGGACGTTGGGGGAACGTACTGCCACTCATCCAAGAGATATGACCATCATCAAAGGTATCCAAATGAAATTATTAGCAACAAAGGCCAAAAGCATTGTTTTGTTGTTGCTGCTGTTGCTGCTGCTGCTAACACACACACACACACACACACACACACACACACACACACACACACACACACACACACACACACACACACACACACACACACACACACACACACACACACACACACACACACACACAAACACACAAACACACACACAAATATATATATATATATTAGATCTCATGATGCACGATATATATATATATATATATATACACACACATACACATACACACACACACACACACACACACACACACACACACACACACACACACACACACACACACACACACACACACACACACATATATATATTATATGTTATGATGCACGATATATATATATATATACACACACACACACACACACACACACACACACACACACACACACACACACACACACACACACACACACACACACACACACACACACAAACACACACACACACACACACACACACACACACACACACACACACACATATAGATATATATAATACTCAATCGAGTCAGTGTTCACGTTAAAGCAGGGCAATGGAGGACTATGGACCCCCTTAGGAATGGCAGAAATGTTACTCATTGATTCCCGGTTCTCTAGGGCCGCAGCCTCGTTGTGGAGCCTTGCCATCTTGTTTTCATATTCCATATCGCGCATGCGGATGTCGGCCTGGAACCTCTCTTTCTCCATCTCGGCCTGTCTCGCCGCCTTCTTCTCTCGGAGCTCGGCCTGGAGTCTCTCTTTCTCCATATCGGCCTCTCTCGTCTCCTCTTTCTCTTGGAGCTCGGGCCTCTAACAATAAGGTTTCCACTTAACTCATTTTCGACGATTATTTAATGGTCCTTTACTGCTGAAATAAACAGGCCTATCGATTCACAATATAAATGATTTTACCATGGACATAGAGACAATATTACGGCACTAGGAATAATAGCAGGGCAGAAACGACAATGGGCATGCGAACTACCCTACACTACAGCCATGGGAATAGATGCAGGTCTCGTCTCTAACCACGGAAAACGCCGATATTGCACCAAAGCACAACATATTCCACAGGCACGTATATCATTGCTGTTACACGTGCTACCCGCAGTTCACAGCGTTGAACAAAAGGTATTAAATGTATTTCCCCTTCGCCGGAATCACGCGGACAAGCCCCCAAATATGTTACAGGTTCCCGGAACTAGTTGGTTCAAGATTGGTAGGGTTCAGTATTTATTATGTCAACACTTGTGGATGAGGACAGCAACCGGGAACAACGCAACAAGGAACAATGGAAATTTAATTAATTTTATTACATATATAAATAATAAAGAAGTATTTTATAGTAACGATAAAAAAACAAAATCTACCCTCTTTCTCTAACCTATCTAGGCTCTCATCTATTGCTATAAAACCGTAGCTATGTCCAGCTAAACCGTGATACTCGAGAAAAATAATAGAACGGCCCGTTAAAAAAAGTACTATTAGGGGAACTTCAAATGTCAATGCAAGTTCAGGTCCGCTCAGATTCTGGTAAATAACATCGAATAATCTATACCATCCCACGTATAGGGGAAAACAGTCTTTTAATTACATACAATATATTGAGACAGTTCAATGAAGTCTAGCCGGCAAATTAATATCTAAATTGTCATTTGCATATGTACCGTCTCGCCGCGTAGTCAATCGAAAGTTCGACGCGCTCGCACCGAATCGTCCCGTTAGCTAGCTCGCCACGAAATCGCACCACGACTCGACGACCATCTGACGAAAGTGTCCGTCGCTGTTGTCCGCACGCTCTGTTCGCTCGGTCCCGTTGACCCGGCTCGGCCGACCCTCTACATAGAGTCGCTTCCGTCTCCCGCCGTTGCTCCACTCGGTCGTCCTCCGGACCCGCGGTTACACCGCCGCTGCACGCGCTCGCCCGGTCCCGCTGACCCGCTGCGTAGGCTGAACGTACTCGCCCGGTGCCGTTGATCCGCTGCTAGATTTGCTGTTGCACTCGGTTCACTGCCAGACGCACCCGAAACGCTGTCACACCGTTTTAAAATGGGAACATAACCTTGTTACTGCTTCCCATGCAACTCTGCATGTCTATTGTGTCTACCACTAGACACCAAGGTGGCAATCCGCCATTACAGCCCTGTTTCTCCCGATCTCTCCAAGATCTACACGTGTCTCCGGTCTCTACCATATGCAGTCTCTTACCTGACAGCGGCTTTTATACCCAATCTAAACAACATAATACATGACCGGATTGAACCAATAATATCATTGGCAATGAGCCATACCTAATTTATGCATCATGAAACCACTCCCACACTCGTGAAACACCCCTACACAACAATGTAATAATCTACGACGCGAGTTAATTAAAAGCTAATTATAGCCACACTTCTGAGTGCACCTGCACTCGTCTGTAAATTATTGCGTAACACCATCTGCTCTGTCTACGACTATATATATATATATATAGTTATATGTATATATATATATATATATATATATATATATATATATATATATATATATACAAACAATGGAACAGGTCTGTACAAATAAGAGTAAATAATTGTCTATCCTAAATTAATTTTTTTTCCACTTAATGTTGTATGGGTTTGAAACTGCACCAATATTTTAAAGTAGACATCTGATATATAAGTGACACGTGAATGTTAGTAAAGTCAATCGTTATTTTCTTTACTTGATTGGGATGTTAGCATACATTATCTAAATAATATTTTCTGTCACAAAATATGACGAATGTTGATTTGATTAACATAGTTATAGTTGCAAATCTGACTACATGATTATCAACATTACCTATTACAAGGTGATGATTTACCCCCAAAATGTTAGCCAATCACAATGTTATGCTTTGTCTTGTTTGTGGCAATGAGAGATGTAATTTAATATAAGTACTCGGAAGGTAGAATTATCATTTCGAAAGATTTTGTATGCATCTTCAACCAGCATTACGACGAGTCTGAATTGCGCTATATACAACTGACGCCGATTTTCATGTCAAAACTTTGCTTACGTTCTCTCTGAAGAAGAAATCCTAGATTCTGTTTATCCTTAGTTGGGAAACTTTTCCTTTCCTAAACTTGGCAATTCCAGAGAACACACTGATACGGTGCATTTAAATGTTATTAGAGAGAGCCAGTGTTTTAGCCATTTTTATATATTCCTTTATTTTTGTTCTGCCCGTAACCAACTATTTAAAATGATTATGCATCTGTCAAAGTTCAAACATGTTTCCACTGCTAGCAGTTGCACAATCTATCGACAGTGTGTTTCATTAAATTATTGTTCTCTGTGAGAATGAGTGTGATTTCCGCTGTTCCTTCACCAATATAACTCCGTATCCTGTAGTTCTTTTTTCGTAAGTGTGAAAAACGAAGTTCGAGCAAAGTTTTAGCAATATATCTTGGCCATTTTTATTTGATATACCCGTATTCGTCTGGATACTATGTATTTTCTCTACCTCCTGATGTACCCGGTTGCAGAGGCTTTGAAGACACGATGCAAAGTTTGTGCAAGAACGACCCACCTTATCCCGGCGCCAACTACCAATGGACGATGCGGTTGAGCAGTGCTGGTCTCATCTACTTCCACTACGGTCATCGCGTGCTTGCTGAGATCATGGGAAGAGACGAATCGGACGACCTCGTGAGACGCATCTACAAGAAGGTCTATGAGGAGTTCATTCAGGCGATAGATGCATCTGATAATAGTATAAGCCCTATGGAGAAGGGAAACCGTGCTACGTGAGTATATATCCCACACAGTCGTTCGTCATTCCAACTGTGTGTGTTCTCGAATTCATAAAGGTTCCGTACAGGAAGATTAATACGTCGATTACTGATAACTACTAAAGAATTCATACAAATAATTGTGTTATTTCCAATCCCAATGAACCATGTCTTAGGTGACTGTAAAACACATGGTAAAATAAACATACGGTGAACACCTGCACACCCCTTCAAACTCACCAAGATCTCCAACAGGAGCCTTTCATATATCCACAGGCAACACCTTAAGACCTTGGACTTCCCGCCACCTGTAGTCAGATCAATTGTATTACCTCTGTGGGGGGGAGGGGGCAAACGCACTCTGCACCCTCTCTGCCTACGTGACTGTAGTTTAATATGTTATACACACACACACACACACACACACACACACACACACACACACACACACACACACACACACACACACACACACACACACACACACACACACACACACACACACACACACACACACACTCACACACACACACACACACACACACACACACACACACATATATATATATATATATATACATTGTATATATATATAGAGAGTGTTAGTAAAATATGTTCTTTGTAGATACAACGTGACTACAAGTCTCTGTGCCAGAGTCGGCCGTCGTGAGATTACAAATAAGACACAACAGGCGATCACACATATGGAACAACAGGCAAGTGCACGCCTGTACGTGTCTGTTAGTGTAAGAGTGTGTATGTGAATTTGTATAACAAGTATATATATATATATATATATATATATATATATATATATATATATATATATATATATATATATATATATATATATACATGATATATATATATATATATATAATTATTTATACATGCATATATTATATATATACCTGCATATATATACTGATATGCACATCTTATATATATATATATATATATATATATATATATATATATATATATACATGCATATCTTCAAAAGTGTTCAATTACTAATTCAACTTGCCAAAATATTAGCACACTTGGAATTAGATTGTATTGGTTTTCATCAGGGGTACTTCTAAAATAAATTTATTTGGTAGGAGAAAGTGAAAGATATGTATTTAAAATTGTGTTTACAACTCTGTTTCACGGTCACTTCTACATTTCTAACGGTCAAGTTTTCACAGCTGAAACGGAGTCGTATATAAAACATTTAGTCGGAGGCAAGTAGGCCTATGTCTGGTGCTTTAGACAATCATATAAAACGCTAACAAAGAAAACTAAGCTGATCGTTTCATGTGGAAAAGTATATTTCGTGCAACATACCACTACATGTTTTTATTCATTAACTGGAAACACAAATGCTTCTTTTTGTACCTATGCGTCTAAAAAACAAATCGTTAGCATCTACAATCACAAATATTCTGCCAGCACTTTACTAGAATAACCTTGTTGACGACACATACTTAACATTGCACGTTCATTATGATAGAAAGCCTGATGTCACCAATGCCTACTCTTCCTATTTTGCCAGTTGCCCAACTGAGAATATTGCTCTAGTTTGCGTCTTCGATTTTGTTTTGGCGCTGTAACTACTAACAATGTTACACGCGCATGGTGCACTGTATGACGTTAATAACAGTTGTTACATGTGTATCTCTGAATCGAAGGGAATACGATAAATGGATATATGAGATGACGTATTCAAATACATGTTGAGGAAACAGGTGCATTCGATTCATCACCGCAGCGTCAAGGTCAACGAAGCTCTAGTCGATTATTTGGGGCTTGTCTCAATATGTCAGCCTTCGGGAACTGTATGATTATACTAGAATCTTCCACTTTGAAAATAATTATCTCAGAGTGAACCACAGGCATTATATTGTTGATTGTAGTTGCAAATCGTTAGATTGTATTAACTCTGTTATGTGTATGGGTCCACATTATTGTTTTTTGTTTCCCTACAGACTGTTTATTATAGTAGGTGAAATTACGTATTTAAAGTATGGTGCTAGACAATAGTGCGTTTAATAACCGCGCCCATATTTCTCTGTGCAAATGTATGAACTCATTCTAATCTCCGAACCGTTAATGAGACGCGAATCATCTAATTATAGCAATAAGTTCAAGAACAATTCTAAATATGTAAAACATATTGCTGTATTGACCCTTACGACTCGGTGTAGTCAACCATTAATTACAAGTACCGACGGATAGGTACGATGTACGGATAAAGTAAGTAAGTATTTAGGAAATTTGGTGTCCTAGGTTCGAGTATCCCATGCGATCTCTAAACCCTGACAACAACTAATAATAGCTTAGAATTTCGGGTCAATGGTGACCCCTTATATAAAATCGTGTAAGTTATAACCCTAAAAGAAAAGTTAAAAATAAGTACAACTGTTGATTTACAACGGAACCGAGAGAACGTACAATCTACCTTTCTTGGCAAAGGCATGCATTCAGCCTTTAGATTCCTATCTCAATAGAACTATGACAGGTTGCACAAGACAAAGGTTAGTAAGCGATAGGTGCACTTTATCTTGCCAATCAAATGAGATGAATACCTGTTTTGTTCTTTACAATTTTATTCCGTGGAGGTACGGTGTGTTGGATGCACGAAATGCGTGTGGAACAATGTTTATGATATGATGTAAAATAATAAATATATTAAAAACAAAAAAGTACTAAAAATAAAAAACATAATAGAAATAATAATAAGTAGGGGAAAGTCCCTAAAGCGCACCGCCTAAGCATTATCTGCTATTATTTTGAAATGTATTTGTCACAAAATCGATTTATTTGCACTATTCGACGCGGGTACATTAATTCATCATTATATATACAGTAAGTGTCATAATTGTTATAAAAGAAAACAATATTGCATAAAGTAAAATTGTTAAAAATGAGGCGCTTTGGGGACACGTGCCCCCAAAGCGCCCCACCGCCTCTCCCCAAAGCGCACCTCCTGTGTCATGGTCACCAAATGCTGTCAATCGCATAGGCAATCCAACTAAAATGTAGACTAAGCTAAACGTTTCTTGTTGCATGCTGGTGAAAACAATTACAGATGACATTACGGAGTGGTAATTACTATTAGGCCTAGTGCGGCCAGTCGATGTGGAGGCTCGCGCGTTCGGAGAGGTTCGTCGCTTCAACAAGGGCGCTGCTCGGAAGAGGCTCAGACGCTAACATTTCATTAGGAGCAGTTAACGCCGGCGGGGCGCTGCTTGCGTCATCAACGATGGCGCAAAATCTGCATCTCTAAACACTGCAGGGTTGAATGGCCACAGTCCACAACTGGAGAACCCTGACACGGCTTTGTCGATCGTGCAAGCCCTTGTGTACGCTGCTCCAAAGAGGGCCGCGAGGTTATAGAAGGTGATTCGTTTTCCAGCGTTCCTAGTCATCCAATAGTCGCATGCCTGTCTGTAGTACTCCTTGAGCGGTCCGAAGTTGCATTTGTCGAGCGGCTGGAGTCGATGAATAGTGTGCGGTGGAAAGGAGATGAGCTCGACGCCATTCGCCCTGGCGAGTTCCACTGCTTCGAGCGACTTGTGGCTGATGTGTCCGTCAACTAAGAGTACGACCTTTTTGGCAGGCGTCGGTTTGACCGCATCGGCAAAGTGATTCAACCACTGCACGAAGACTTTGCTGTCTGTCCAGTCACTGTCTGTCACCACTCCCACTGTACCAGGTGGACAGCCAACGAGCAAGTGCTAGTTCATTTTCTTCCTCGGGTAGATCATAAATGGTGCGAGATAACGCCCACTTGCACTCATGCGGCATATGATAGTGACCGTTTTCCCCTTTTCGCCACTCGTCACTTTTCCAACCTGTTTCTGACCCTTTTTCGCGACGATTCTCCCAGGTTTGTGCACAACCGTTAAGCCACTCTCGTCCATGTTCCAGATTCTGTCACCATCTATTGGCCCAATGCTCTCAAGAAGCGACCTCCATATCTCGAAAAAATTATCGACTTGTGCCTTATTGAAGCCCACTGCCCGATTTATACTCGTCGCTTCCGGTTCCCTAATAGAGAGTGTTCCGTTTCTGGCAAGAAATCCAGCTAGCCAGTGTCGACCAGCCATCTTTTGGGTTTGATGAAAGGGGTGTGCGACGCCTTTGTACTCAGCCACTTGGAAGGCCATTTGTCGGAGTTCGGTAGTTGTTAACCCGTAGAAACTTTGCTGCATGTCCATTGCATGGTTGGCGATAATATCTTCAATGTCGGTGTCTAGGATCTGGCGAAATCTCCCTAGAAGTTGCCGACCTGGCGCTCGAACCTGTAGGACAGAGCCGAATTTGTATGGATAACTTCACATAAGCCTTTTTTATAAAGTTTGAAACAACACAGTGATACGGTAATACCACACCATGGCAATTGAAATTAAGCTGTGTGGTGTTTTTTTTATAAATTACTTGTAATATTATTCGAACGCATAAAACATTGACCGAGTTGCAACCCATTTTATTGCAATGGTAATAATTATTGTAATTATGACTACTGAATTATTAAAATCTAATTTTCAGACCACTTTTTGATAATTACATAAAAACTACCTGGCCGTATGGTGTAGTTGAAGAGTTCGCCTGGGGATTCCGTATTGCCGTTCAACGTTTCTATATGATTCGCCATGTTGAAGAGCATAGTGGTTGCATAATTTAAATTTCGGGAAATTACAATCAATCATCGCAATATGCTATCTGAATCCGCAAGAAAATTGTAAGTAAACTGGTTTAACATACGAAAATTACTAAAAGTAGTCTATCCTAAATTATGTCACTTGGCGGGTCCGCAAAACGTACCGGCTGTGAACCGTGACTGTATGTAGTACAGTGCGTATTAGTCCAATTTGTTTCTAGAACGCGAGAAATACATTATATTTTCATAATAAATTAATTAATTTATGATATACACGAACAAGTTTAATGTCCCCAAACCTCATTTCCAATTGTATGAGTTTTGCTGCGGTGTACTTTGAGGACATGGGGGAGGTGCGCTTTGTGGAAAACTGTTAGTGACACTAAATCGGCCATTAGCAAAATTTTATTTATAAATGAAATTCATAGTATTCGCGTATGGTTCGGTCATACAATTGAACTTCTGACAGTGTCCTCGTAAGCAGTAATCATTATTATTTGGCGCACTGACAAGCCTTCCACTAAATGCACAAAATAAGGTAAAAAGTGTCATAAAACTCACCGAACGTCGTGTCGTGTCAAGGCGATCGCGAATGTGCTAATTTTTTCAGCGCATGCGTCACATAGCAACAACTATCGAATGTGACAAGCAACGCCTGCATTGTGCTGGTTCAATCCTCTAGGGTAGGGATGGGGCGCTTTGGGGAGGGGGTGCGCGTTAGGGACTTTCCGCTACAACATAAAAATAACAACGTAAATTGAAGCTGTGGTGCTGTTTACACATTCAATTATCTTGAAATTCCATCACTGTCCTGTTGTTTCTTGGTTATGTAACCTGTTTGTTGGAGTCTTGTCTAGTATAGCCATTCTTCACATGTTAGCCGAAAATACACGATCGTACGAATGGCATTTATCAGAGGGAAGTTAGTGAACGGCCCCGTGTGGCTGATTTAGCAATGCGCTCCATTTTCACATAGAACGAGGCTAGTCATAGCCACTAAGGCCCATTTACACGGAAGCGTCGATTTATGAAACGTAGTTTTCTCGGGGAATACAGAAAATATTAGTATTTATGTTAAAGCAACTTTTCTAACAAATTGTTTGAGCTCCATTGAATGAATAACATCTAATGATTTAGTTTACGCAAATGGTTGGTCCGCGTGTCATATAAACGGCGTATTCCTGTTAACTATGACCAAACCTTGCAAGGTCATATGTTGGCACTAGTAATAGAGACTCGTTCTCATTATACTTAGGAAGAATTCTACAAGACCATGGAACTGACAGGTTCCGAGTTCAAAGCCAAAGTGAAGTACTTCGCAGACGTTTGGTGGCCAGCAAAGAAGTTAGCGGAAGAGGCGAAAGAAAAACAGATTGAGGTAAAGTTACCGTTTTTATTTTACCATATGTGTGACATGCATGGCGTTGTCATTAACAAGTGTACCTAATGCAAATAAAGATTGGCGAAGAGCAAGACAAATGTTCACATTGAATATTCAACCTCGTTCATGCTCTCATTTTTTTAAATTCAAGATACTACATAATTATCATCTTCTTTTTACACGACGAAATGACGTCAAACCTAACTAATAACATGCTGTGCCTAAATAATGTGGACATATACTGTGGATAAAAACTTAGGGTCATCAATGTACTACGTCATGCTTAGGAGTAGAAGTGGGTGCTTCTGTGTCAACGTGACGAAGATTTACATGGGGTTGACGGGTGCATTGGCGGGTCCAGATCGCGAGTGGAATTATTGATCGATAAGTATTATTCTTGCCTTAATATTAGTCATACAGTAAGTAGCAGTTGTGCTTAAAGTTAGTCAGATAAAGTATTTTAGAATACTTTAGTCTAGTGAGTGATAATAGGGTAACCTAATGGTTTCACAACATTAGAGACCAGAAGATTTTGAAACCGATCAGATAGAAGTTGTTTTTAAATATTGAATGGGTATGAAAATATTGATAGAAATATTTGTTTTCATTTAAGAAAGATATAAGGACTAGGGCCTGAAGTTACATTAGTAAAGGAGCAGTGTAGATTATATATTAGAAAGTTCTCATTTTCACAAAAGACTGTAAATGATTGGGACAGATTATTTGCTGATTGTGTGGGTGCTAGCAGCATGAATATGTTTAAAAATAAAATTGACACGTACCTCAGAAGGGCGGGATACACGTAAATAAAAAGGGTTGGACTCTCGATAAGCCAAAATTATTTCTTGTCTACCTGCCATCTAGAGTTAATTCCCTGGGTAGCAATCTTGTTAAAATCTGTTTAAATCTGATAAGCATTACGTAACGATTAAAAACGCAAACCTGTTAGATCGTACAGTTGTCAATATCAGACGGGAAGTAATAATGTATAATTTGTGATACTGTTATAGTGTAGGCAATCACCACATAATGTTCTATATATCTGTATATATTATTATGTAGGCATATCTGTTGACCTGTCAAAAATATATTTTTCTGCTCCGTATTGCACTCTGAGAATCTTCTTGACAATCAAACTGTTATTATAATAAATTAAGGAAGATAGCGCGCAAGTCGATACAATAAGATGTAACTTGATTGAGCAATCCTAAGAATGAATAAAAACAAAAACTATCTGGCGGAGTTATGCATGGACACATCAAGGTAGGCGGAAAGTGGGTCTCCCAAAGACTACGTGGACATAATACTAATATTTTTAACGCAGTGCCAGATCCAATTTTAAACTGTTCTTGGCGTTTTACAGCATGCCAAACGAATACAATTTTATAAAATTGCTAAATATACACATTCTCTATAAATAGTATTTAAACACTTTTAATAATAATATAAAATACATGTATCTTGTCTAATGAACATATAATATAATAATCATATACTAATTTAAGATATATTTACATAAATAAGGTAATTTGTAATGGAATGTTTCTAATGTATTATATAACATTAATAAAATACAAATAAATACAGTAATTAAATAAATATACTAAAATAATTATTTTAATTAGAGTTCAGTTGGGCTAACTGTATTTAAATACATGTCGCCCAACTAATGTATAAGTAGTTATACAACATTATTATACTAAATAAACATATAAATAGGTTAATACAGAATACGAGAACTACACTAATGCAGGGAATAGGCTAGAAACGGATAGTTGGGTAGTTAGTTAGATACCGTCTGACGTGTTGCGGGTGGAGTTCATGAAGTTTGACAGGAAAAGCAGATTTCCTATAGGCCTGCATGCTAACTTATTAAACTTTACATTTGCACCTTTGTCAAAACAAACTTTCTTAGAATTTCTCATTTGGAAAAATATTTACATAAATTGAAGGTTGGCTCTGATTCACAGTTAACAAAGATAACCATTGCTAAGTATAAATTTTTAAGTAGAAATGATAATTGCAGGTCAGATACAAAGAGCTACGGACAGTTGCAGTCTTCCAGAAAACAAAACCTGTCATCACGTCTATCGTATCATACGTACGACGTTCAATGTAATGCTTAATTTGTCTGAATAAATATTATAGCTTTGTTTTTTTAATAGTGTTTTGATTTTTTGTTAGATCTTACTTACGTTATGTGTTGTCACATAAAATAATTATATGTGTGAGGCGCCATGTGCGAGTCAGCCGGACCGTCGCGGGGTGACGTTCGTTAGCTAAAAATCTCTGACATTGTGATCGCCAAAGCTTGACCTGTGCGGAAGTAACGCGTCTGTGTTTTTCAGTCGAAATGCTATTTACGTGTGCAGGTGTTTCCCAGTTCGAAGCTAGTCCACCTGCTGCAAAGCGCTCCCTGGGTTGATCGCATATTCACCGTGGACGAGGTGCGGGGGACAGAGGTAACTCGAAAACTGTACATCATCACTGAGGAACATCCTCGTGACGAATGGCTGGTGCAACTTGTGTCAACAAAAGAGAAACCGTATCTAGCAAAGATTGGCACTCACGATGGACCGTTCCACTGTGACGAGGCTCTTGCCTGCTTCATGCTGACACAACTGCCAGAATACAAGAACGCTCAAGTTATCAGGTAAGTTCACATCGCATGAGATTTTCTTTGTGACAATTATCACAAAAGAGACTAGACCGCTTTATCAGCTTTATAGTGCAATGTAAATTTTTTAATTTATAATTCAAGATATTTTTATAAGTAGATTTCACGGAGTAGGTATGCGTGTAACACTGGCAATTTTTGACATCACGTTCTCTTAGAACACGTCAGTCGTACCTTGTTCATTGCATCAGACACCAGACATACGAAGGAAACAGAACTGTTCTTCATCTACGGGAACATATAGCTGATAATCTACTTGTGACTGTAATATATCAAAAGGGGAATTTTCTTTCAAACAAACAGTTTAGAGGAAAGTAAATTATAAAACGGCAACCTGCAATTTTGTTTAAAAAAACACGAATCTGGCAGTAAAAATGCGACAATGTATTTTCGGTTGCAATCAGGGCAACATCCCTGATAGGGCAAACTGCTGGAGGTCAAAGTACAACAAGGTCTCATATTTTTCAGAACAAAATCATTGTAAGATTGCTTGTGTCCTATAAAAATGCGTCGGGTAAAAACGCTTGGGTGTAAAGTCCACAAACGGTCTTTTTGTAATAGGATATATGTTTTATGGTAACATTTGCAATTAGTTCATAAAAGGGCAAGTCCAACAGTTAAATCCGTTGTCAAAGGCACAAATTATACTACAAAACGACATATTATTGGGGGTAATATCACCAAAAGGGCACTGTCATTGTTAACAGGAAATTATAATTGTCTATCAGTAGTAAAAGGACAATTTACTTGAGGCTGTGTCCTAAAACAGCATTTTACTCAAAAAAAGCAATTACTTCATAATTCCAGTTTTATTTGTAACGTCTAGTCTCAATATATTGTATCAAGAATTACGTATTCTGGACAATACAGTGACCTGATATATAACGACATGTTATGTGTAATATATTTGTTCGTTCGCAATTTATTTAGTCCATCAAATCATACGTGTGTGCATGTGTGTGTGCGTGTGTGCGTGCGTGTGTGCGTGTATGTGCGTGTGTGCGCGTGTGTGTGTGTTTACACGTGCATGCATATGCCCTGTTAACGTTAATTTCCAAGTGGAAAATCAGTCAAAAACGCACTGTGCTAGATTAAACTGATACTTGCATTATCAAATAGAACGAGTGACCTCGCCTTGTTGGATGCCTGTGACGTAGTTGTTGACGTCGGCGGACTATACTATCATGGTCGCAAGAGATACGACCATCATCAAAGGTATCTTTGAAACTCTCAATGCACATACACTACTTTTAATTACTTAACAATATTTCACACAAGATTCTACAGCCACGTTCAAACCGAAACTGTCCAAACAAACATTTCCATGTGGCAAGTAGGCAAGAACAAATTGACTTAGCGTGAGCCCTGCGTCAGTGCGCATATTCTATCAAGTTGCAGTGATAAACAGTATTTATATCACTGTTTCTCAAAGTTGTTTGCGCCATTGCCCATTTTTCACATTATCTGTCCAAACGATCACCTCACCCCACCTAATCATTCCAAGCGAACTGCATGTACAGTGCAGTTTAAGAGCAGTGATTGGAGAGGATACATCTTTTCTTGAAGTTTATTTTAGCAGGTGTACACACACAAATAATTTTTTTTCAATATAAGTTAAAAAAAATTATTGTGACCCCCAGTTTATGAACCACTGATTTATACTGTTAGCATTTACAAAACCAGTCCAATTAGAAATTAAATATGTATTAAGTCTACGCCGTGTCCTCTAGTACTTGTATTATAACCGTTTAATAATTATTCACCACAAAGACAGCATTCAGTGCTTAGACAAAACTACTCATGCCCACTCAACAGCATGTCCGGATGCACACACGTGAATGCACGCTCGCCTGCATGCACCCACTCGTGCACACACACGCACACACACGCATACACACGCACGCTCACACATGCACACACACGCACACACACACTCGCACAGACACATACGCACATGGATACACGCATACACTCGCACACGCACGCACGCACACACACACTCACACCCACACACTGTTAATCCTTGCTGTTGCAGTGGATTCAACGAGACGATGAAGAGTCTGTATCATGCCTATCCATGGACGACGCCGTTGAGCAGTGCTGGTCTCGTCTACTTCCACTACGGCCATCGCGTGCTTGCTGAGATCATGGGAAGTGATGAAGCCGACGAAGAAAAGATTAATCGCGTCTACAGTATCGTCTACGGCGAGTTTGTCGAAGCCGTTGACGCCATCGACAACGGCATTCTGCCAGCGAACGGACGACGACGGTATGTCTGTCTGCCTGTCTGCCTGCCTGATTTCTTGATTTCTTGTAGAGGCATTCAGCACTGCCACAGTTACTGCGCGATGACTATTTGTTCACAAACATCCTCCACTGACTATTACACCCGCACAGCTGAGTGAACTGGAGCAACGTAGAGTGAACGAACGTGCACAAAGGGCAGGAAGGTGATTGGAACACGGAATATCTCCCAATTGAAAGTTGTACGGTCTAATTACTACACCACCGCGCTCCAAAATATCATAGTAGCGTGATTCTTCTGATACTAACCTGATGGTTAAACCTGAAAACCGTCACACTACGTGTTAGATGTTAAAAAAAAACGGAAAACCGACCAACCTTGACAAAATACCTAACATATACCAATACCTAACATACCTCAACATATACAATTATGGAATCTCAACAGATGATGTGCATAACAAACAAAGGAACAATGCTAATCTTGCAATATTAAAAACAAAATAAATACGGGTCATGATATTATTTTCGATCAACTTTTGGCGATTAACCATTTTCGTGATCAGTGCATTCCCCAAGTGCAAACGTACTATTTAAAAATAAAGGGTCTCCAAATAAAAAAGGGTAATTAACATATTAAGGCACCATACCATGACGATGACGTGTGTATGTAGATATGTATGCGGTACGTTAACGTTTATCTCAGACAGCATGAACCTAGAGCGCTAAACTTTCTGGGATTAATCTACGACCCCAGGATTTGGAGGTAAGACCTACGGTTTTCGAAATACCCCATGTATGTCCATATTATCACCTTATATGGGGTAAATCAGTTGTTCGGAACGAAAAACGTAATACTCGCGTAAAACGTAACTTAACAATCGCAGGAACCACGCGCGCGCTCAAATACTTCGAGAAAACGGCCCCTGCGTCATGGACTTGGCAACAGGAAGTAGACACTGGCACAATAATGCTGATGTTTTACACTGTCACGACTAGGGCCTATCGATGGACGTGAACCATAAACTAACATTCTCTTCGACCTTCGTCATGTTGAACATACAACGAGTATCTGCGAGCGCGTTATGATGTTTATGTAACGATCCTGTGTGCTTTCTAACATTTGGTAAACATTATAATTATGACTGTCTACTACCATGGCATCCCGTCAGGGAACGGGCATCTTTGCTGGTATCGTTAACTAGGTTGAACAGACGTCATTATCAGAACACCGGACTGCCGGGCGGGAATAACTTGGGTGATGAGAACAAACACGACATCTTCAACACAAAATCTGCAATATAAGATGTTGTTTGTTGTCCCCATGTGGAAATTCTTTCGGTGTGGGCAACATTCATAAACAGCAGTGCTGTATGTAAAAGAGCAATACAATAATTAACTTACACCCGTGAACGGGGCATTAGTGATTGGTGAGCTCATACTTATCTGACATGCTCCCCAGAGAAGTCGAGATGGTGTTCGATTGAACAGGTCTGCCAGGCAGTAAAGTATAAAACACTTTGAGCAGTCCTGTGAACTAGATATTTCACTATATAAGAACTGATCCTTACTTTTACTTTTTACTTGACTTTACCTATATTTAATTCGTTTGAGGTGACGTGTTGTTTTGCGATGACCCCCTTTTATTATTTCTGAGGTGACCCCTTTACTTTGAATGTTAGTACTGTTTAAACTTGCATTTGAGATTATAGCCTTGTCGTTTTTTAGATGACTCCTTAACTGTTAAATTGTGTAATGTGACTCCTTAAATTTAATTTGAGGAGTTTGAGAATGAGGATGTTGTTGCCGTCCTCATCGTTCTAGTGACATTCTAGTTGTCCTCAAATTCCTCGATTCCTTCATCCTCGTTATCATAATTATCATCATTGTCCTCTTAATCTTCATCAACATGATCGTCACCATCATCGACATACTGCACATCTTCATAGTTGTCTTCTCCATCACCACCAACATCGATTTAATCTTCATCATCCTTTTCTTTTTCGTCTTCGCATTCTACTCCACCTTCATCCTATTCAACATTAAAAAAATTTCAACACGTTCGTCATCATCATTACCATTTTGTTTTATGCAACCGATTGAGAGACCGTCCGTACATTGCCCAGGACACACGCGAGGGGTAGTATTGTCAACTACCGAGACACGTTCCAACTGACGCCTGCGTGTAAATCATGCCTTTGTGTCAATTATGTTCATTGTAGATACGTCGTAACGACAGGTCTGGGTGACAGGATCTATAATCTCAACCATTCGTGGAATGATCCATATGACGCAAGCAACGTCAATGTAAGTAGGCGATTCAAATTGCGATGTAGCTTATCTTCAACATAATGTTACCGATATTAACTTATTGAAATGCTATTATTAATAAGCAATTTAATATCGCTCTGAATTGTTCGTTCGAAGGGCAGTCAGTGTCTTGGTTTCAAACAAATTTAGCATTAAACTTAATTTAATACTCAACATCACGCTTAGAATATGATATAGTGTATGATGCATCACAACAAATTCTATGATAATATATGTTCAACTGAAAGTGAATGGAAACGCGCGTCAAATATTGATGTAATGATGACTATTTCTGATAACGCAATAATGCTATATTATAGGCGCAGTTCTGCAAAGCAATGGAGTTGGCTGGGTCAGAGTTCAAAGACAAGATAAATTACTTCGGAACTGTTTGGTGGCCAGCAAGGACAATTGTAAGAAATGCATTCCAGATGCGCTACGAGGTAACGTACAGGTACTTCACACCGAGTTCACTGACCTTTATGCAGAGCAACAACGCAAGTCCAGTGTATATTGAAATAGGCCAACTTAATGACATTTACTTTTATTAAGTAACAAAGATTATGTATTCATCAGTACAATAATCGAATCACATATTCACAGCAAGCATGCCGGCCCCAATTGTATTGTTACACAATATCTACAATTCACCGACCTATTAGTAGTGTCACTAATAGTTATAACAATATTCTTTAATTGTCTCCGGCAGCTACGTGCTACAACTACTAACTATATCCCTACTGGCTAGTATTTACCATTCACACCGTTTCGGTGGGGGTCATTCCGCCATTAGGTCACCTGAAATCAAACGTGACCAACCCCCACCAAACTATGATCTTTTTTGCTATTTCGCTTATACCGTCAGATTGTATTTTATCAGATGATGAGTTAATAGGCTATCGCCGCAATTAGTTATGTTATAGAATTATATTTTATATTGTTTATTTAACTTATTACCCTGAACGTATAGCGTACCTTTTCATAACCCTACAAAACACTTAGTTACATTTTCATTCTGGTGAATGCTGATTACAGAAAGAGCGGTTGATAGTCCGGGTATAGATCAGTGAAGCGTGCATTGAGGTCCGCATGATGTTTTTTATAACTTTTGTGACCTTCTAACCTTCTAAGTCAATAGAATGAGCGTTTTTTGTATGAACCAATTAATATTCAAATTAGCTATCCCATTCAAATATATACTACTTTTCTGAATATCTCGAATTGTAAACATCCAAACAATAAACATGATGGCATAGTGTTCAAACGCATTTTTTAGGGTATCTGGTTAAGATTACGTCAGTGAAAAAATTATAGTATGCAAATTTGTCGCATGAATTTACACATTAGCTCTGACCAATATAATCTACCGATTTTGTTTATATCTACCAAACGGTCCGACTGCCCCCCTCCTCATACAATTTCAAACAACCAAATGGTATATCATTTGAAAACCCTATATATCCCCATCACAACGAGGCCTGTCGTAGAACTGCCAATTGGTGCGTGACTCAAAGGTCAAGCAAGGTCACATCAAATGATGATTTTTTGAAATTGTGCGCTTCCGCAAACTTATTAAAATTGCAATGGTTGCATGTCTACTTTCTTTAATAACAAAATGGCCATGTCATATATTTTGAAAAGCTTATTGTTTCCCCGTCAAAATGTGATATGATGTGGAGATGTGTGTGCGTGTGTGTGTGTGTGTGTGTGTGTGTGTGCGTGTGCGTGCGTGCGTGCGTGCGCGTGTGTGGAGCGCAGTGGCGTAGTGGCTGATGCATCTGACTCTCCATCAAGAAATCCCGGGTTTGAATCTCGTGCCTCCGTTTCGAATCTTTGGCAAGTTCGTTCCTCTAAGTTGCTCCAGTTCACTCACCTGTATGACTGAGTACCTGGCTATGGACAGTTCACTCACCTGTATGACTGAGTACCTGGCTATGGACAGTTCACTCACCTGTATGACTGAGTACCTGGCTATGGACAGTTCACTCACCTGTATGACTGAGTACCTGTCTATGGACAGTTCACTCACCTGTATGACTGAGTACCTGGCTATGGACAGTTCACTCACCTGTATGACTGAGTACCTGTCTATGGACAGTTCACTCACCTGTATGACTGAGTACCTGGCTATGGACGGTTCACTCACCTGTATGACTGAGTACCTGGCTATGGACAGTTCACTCACCTGTATGACTAAATACCTGGCTATGGACAGTTCACTCACCTGTATGACTGAGTACCTGGCTATGGACGGTTCACTCACCTGCATGACTGAGTACCTGGCTATGGACAGTTCACTCACCTGTATGACTGAGTACCTGGCTATGGACAGTTCACTCACCTGTATGACTGAGTACCTGGCTATGGACAGTGGTGAACATGTGTGTAACAGCCTTCGCGCAGCGTGGTTGAATGCATCCCAGAGAAGTCGAGATGGTGTTCGATTGAACAAATCTGCCAGGGAGTATGCTGTTTCAGCGTTGTAGGACTTTCCATAAGTTTTCACTGTTGAAAACGTAGCACATTTTAGTTGTTTTACTGTTATTACTAACATATTTGATAGTTATATTAATTATTATTTGAGTTTAGTATTTTACACAAATTTTAGACACCCTAGAACAAAGTTTACTCTTGAAAATTAATATATAAATATCACAGCATTTTACATAAATTTTAAATTCCCCAGCAGAAAGTTTACTCTGGAAATCAGTGTCTAAATATAGTTTATTGTTAGAAATTAATCTGTTGCCAAATATTTCTTCAGGGACATGCGTTTGCAATATATGCATGCATGCATGTTTATATCGCCAAACATACCACGCATGCTTGCACACCCCGACACATAAAAACATATACACCCATCTACCCACACAGACACGCACGCATACGCACGCACACACACACACACACACACACACACACACACACACACACACACACACACACACACACACACACACACACACATTGCCTGCTGGACTACAAACTAGATAGTTCAATGATACAGCCAATAATTTTGCCAGTAATGGGAGGAAGGGGGGCAAGATACAGAAACTGTAAGAGGATGGCGATCAACGCACTAGTTGAGCAGATGTGTGAGGAAGAGGGTGTGGGATTCATAGATTTATGGGGGTACTTTGTTGGGAGAGAAGATATGAACATGAGAGATGGCCTCCATCTAAGTGGAAAGGGGGCAGCAGTATTCTTAAAGAATCTGCTGCGATCTGTTGACAGTGGGACAGGTTGCATCTATTTAAACTAAATTCGCAGGGGGGACTCGCAGAGAAGCCTGAAACTGGAGGCATAGATAAAGACAACAAAAATAATTCAGCAAAGAACAGTCTGGAAAACTGTTCTGAAGCTGGGTATAAATGTGTTTGTTTAAATGCAAGGAGTATAGTAAACAAAAGAAATGAACTAAACATTATGGTAGAAGATATTGACCCTCACATAATAGGTATAACCGAATCATGAGCAACCACCGATATATCAGATGCCGAATTGGGACTGACAGGATATGTAATGTTTACGAAAGATAGAATAGGAAGAAGGGAAGGTGGAGTTATTTTATATATTAAAGAATCTATCCAGGCTTATGAAATAAAATTAGACAGAGAAGCAGATTGCGAAGAAGCTGTTTGGTGTAACATAGTTACAGGAAACTCAACGTTAACGGTTGGATTAGTTTATCGAAGTCCAAACATAAGCATAGAAGAGAATGAAAAAATACTAAACGCTATAAGGGAAGTGAGCAAACGGGACTGTGTTATTATGGGGGATTTTAACCATGGGCATATAAAATGGAAATCTCTACAGAGTATGGGTGGTGAGGACCACACGTTTTTAGTTTTAGTACAAGATAGTTTCCTATCTCAACATGTGCTAGAACCAACCAGGGGAGAGAATGTATTAGACTTAGTTTTGTCCTCACAGAATGAATTAGTTGACAATGTTAAATTATGTGAGCCTCTGGGAAGTAGTGATCACAACCAGATACATTTTTACCATCAAAGTAAAATCAGAAAGAAATAATAAAAAGCAGTTCAGGGGAAATTTTCACAAAGGAAGATATAAGGAAATGAGGAAATATTTAGCAAAGATAGACTGGAATAACACACTGAAGAATAAGACAGCAACAGAATGCTGGAATATAATAAAGAATGAAATAGAGTGCATCGTAGATAAATTTGCTCCCTTCAAAAAACAAGGGAAACGGACCAGAAAGAAATACTTATCGAAAGAAGCCATTAGAAAAATTATGTATAAACAAATGATGTGGAAGTCATATAGACGTACTGGAAATGACGAAGACTACAACATTTATAAAGAAGTACTAAACAAAGCTACAGCTGAAATTAGAAATTCAAAGAGAAGCTATGAACATAAATTAGCTTGTAATATAAAACATGACAGCAAGAGTGCTTATGCGTATGTTCGAAGCAAACAGAAAGTTCAGGATAAGGTCGGTCCTCTAGAAGATAGTGCTGGAAATATAATATCAGAATTATTCTTAATGGTAGAAGACCTGAATGAGTATTTTAGTTCAGTGTTTACAAGAGAAGACACTAGTTCACTGCCAGTACCAGAGGCTAAGTTCAAGGGGGCAGAAACATTGTCATTAGAAGAGGGAGTGGTTCCTTTAGAATGGAAAGAAGCAAACATTATACCGTTATTTAAAAAAGGTTCGAGAATCAAATCAAATAATTATAGACCAGTTAGTTTAACATCGGTGATTTGTAAATTATTAGAAAGACTAATTAAAGATCACATGGTGGATTTTCTTGTTAAACATAACTTGATAAACCCATCTCAACATGGGTTTCTAAAAGCGAGGTCATGCTTAACAAATGTTATGTTTTTTTGAACATATCACTAAGTGGGTAGATGATGGATCACCAGTAGATATCGTCTACTTAGATTTTCAAAAAGCTTTCGACAAAGTGCCACATGACATGAAAGATTACTGCTTAAACTAAAGGCCCATGGCATAGGAAATGGTATAATTAACTGGATAGAAAAATGGCTGATTGACAGAAGACAACGGGTAGTTGTTGATAGGGAGGCTTCAAACTGGAAATAAGTTTTGAGTGGGGTTCCACAGGGATCTGTACTGGGACCTATATTATTCTTAATATATATAAACGATTTGGACGATGAAATTTGCAGATGATACAAAAGTGTTTAGAAGGATTAAAAGTGATTGTGATATGGTCTGAAAAGTGGCAAATGTTGTTCAATTTTGGGAAATGTAAATGCCTTCACACAGGACATGGGAACGAATATCTAGAACATACAATGGGGGAACTGTACTAAATACTATTGTAAAAGAAAAAGACTTAGGGCTGACAATTAGTGCTGACATGAAGGTTTCAGCGCAGTGTGGAATTGCAGCTTCAAATGGAAATCAAATCCTTGGATTGATTAGGCGAAATATAGCATATAAAGAAAAAGAACTAATAATACCGCTGTACAAAACAATTGTTAGGCCTCATTTAGAATATTCTATACAAGCGTGGAGGCCATACCGCAAGAAGGACATAGATATGCTAGAAAGAGTACAGAGGAGAGCGACTAAAATGATACCAAAACTGAGGGATCTTAGTTATGAAAAACGCCTAAAAGAATGTAGTTTAACAACACTAGAGATCAGGAGATTGAGAGGAGATCAGATAGAAGTGTTTTTTTCAGTTAAGAAAGATAGAAAGACTAGAGGACATGAAGTTACATTAGTAAAGGAGCAGTGTAGATTAGACGTAAGAAAGTTCTCATTTTTACAAAGGACAGTGAATGAATGGAACAGATTATCTGATGATTGTGTGGGTGCTAGTAGTGTGAATATGTTTAAAAATAAATTCGACACATACCTCAGAAGGGCTGGATATATGTAGATAAAAGGGCTTCCTTGTCCAACTGCTGAGTTAATTCTCTGGATGGCAATCTTGTTAAATCTTGTTATATTTGACCGAAATGCATGTGTCGGCATGAAACTGATTTAACGCATAGACAACAGCGAGTTGTGTTAGATCACGCTGTTCCATCAATCACTAAATACGTCCTGAACGTGCAGTTCCCGAATGTATTAGAAGATAGTGTTGGGCTATCCACTGACGAACACCACAGTGACACTGCGAGCGCAGATCAATGACATTATTGATGGGATACAGGCTCACTAGATCATGATACACGTGACAAAGAATGTCACATCGAATGCCGGCATCGATGCGCAGAGCTATTCGGTGCGGCTCCTTTAACCAACATCGGCATCAATTGCTGCACACACAGCGTGCGAGATTCGCTTTACAGGCCGCAATTGGTTGCAGAAGTGAACGAGTATGCGTCTATCAATCGAACACCATCTCGACTTTTCTCGGAAGTATTCAGCCATGCTGCGGTTACTACATGAAGATTACTCGTTCACAAATGTCCGGTCTACTATTATTTCCCTTTGCCGCATTTGCATATTCCGTTTGTAAACTCGGTATTCTAATTTGGGCACGTAGTGCAACGTTCTTCCTCTGTGTTGATTTCCTAGACAATTTAGACATCGACCTTTCAGTCAATGTGACAATGTCTAATTTATAAATCAGATACTCAGAGAGGAAAATTCTAATTACTCAATCATCGCAGAAGACTTTCCTTTGTTCGTTTCAACAACTTTAATACAGACAGTTAGCACGATACAGATCAGTACAATCTATACTGGTCCTCCGTGGGAACCAGACGTGGTGGTACATGGTTATCGCGCGCAAGCCCTTCCCCAGTCGCGCACTACTATTTCCAGATCCACGTTATATATATCGGCAGTTCTCTCTCCCCTGGTAAATAAAGGTAAGTTCTTATATAACGCAGTATCCAGTCCTCGGGACTGCTCAAAGCGCGTTACGCGTTACTCCCTGGCAGACGTGTTTAATCCAACAACATCTCGACTTCTCTGGGAAGGCATGCTATTTAATATGCCACAAAAAAGGTTCAGCTTCCTCTCCTTCGAATAGCTGAGTAATTTAAATTTTCTCGGTATCATTATTAACAAACACTTAAATTGGGCTAGTCATATTGATGCACTGACATCAAAAATATCACAAATAATAGAATAATCTGGGGGTCTCAGAGTAACCTAAATAATAAAATTATCGAATTACAGAAAAGAGCATTTACAATTATCACATCAAATGATTATCTTACTCATAGTGAACTAATTTTTAAGAGACGTTACCTCTTAAAGCTTGATGACATATATAAAATTCAACTACTCAAATTTATTTACAAATTGATCAACAAGTAGCTGCCTGATTATTTCAATCAAAACCTACTCTTATTCAATATCCAGCGCCATCAGCATGCTACTAGGGCATACACACATGTATTTATGCCTAGAGTAAATCACGAATTCGCCAAAAGAATCAGCAAAGCAAAGATATTCAATAATTCTCCCGATATCATTATTAATAAAATATTCACACACAGTATCCATGGATTCTCCACCTATATCAAAGTATACATTATTGAAAGATATCAGAATGCTTGTACTACTACTAACTGTTATATATGTGGAAAATAATTAACTAAAATTTGTTGTAATGTCTTTTGATGCATTTTGTGACTTGTATAATGTCTCATTATATGCGTATATGTGCATATATATATGACAGCTACTGGAAGTATTATTATTATTTTTTTTTCGATGACATGTTCATGTATTACCAGTTAAATTACTTAGTTAACATTAGTATACTTTAATTATTATTAAAAGTGGCTTTCGTGGCAGCGGCATTTAAATACCTTAACGGAAGTCTCCAGACTTATTGTATATACTCTATTATAATTTGCATCCAGCCATGCTGCAACTAATGCGCGAAGGCTATTCGTATACAAATATCCACCACTGTCTACAGGTACTTATTCACACAGCTTATAAAGTTCAACTGGCGCGGTCGTCGCTATAAAATGCTGGCTACTTCCCTCTCTTCCTAGTGACTGGCCATTCCTATTGGTCAGTGCCTCTTCTGCATCTCTTAATATGGCGCGCTACAGTCGGGCTCGCTACCTGGCTACCTGGTCACTGTCCCGCATATTACCCTATTTGCTAACTGACTCATCTCCCAACAAGCAACTATGCTTGTCCAGCCTAGCTATCTTTGGAGATGACCTGAGCTAAACCTAGGGGAACTTCCTGTATCTCAGATATAATTATAAGACACCAAGCTACTAGACTAAAGCAGTTCTAAGATATACTTATTAAACATAACTTCTTATATAATAATTAATACATTTCATGGATAATTAATTACTAGGAATTTATGCAAAGCTTAATCTTGGGAATGACCTCCGGTAAACTAAGGGAAACTTCCTGTATCCTAGTTCAAGTTTTAAGACATTTAAGCAACTTCTATCTACAACAGTTCTAACAATATATTTATTAAATACAAGTTCTTATATAATAATTAGAATAATTCCCGGAGAAGTAATTACAGGGAATTTATGCACCGCCTAATACACATAATATACTATATATTAGTATAAAGCGACTGTTCGCGAAATGTCACTATTCTGGGGAATAACAGTTCAAGGCACTCAACCAGTAGGCCTACTTCTCAACTGACATGACAACGACATTGGTACCGTGGCAGACGTGCTATTAATGCCACGATGTTATACAGATCACGACACGCGAAGGTTGTTGGAAATGAAACAAGTTGTATTTTCAAAGGGTGCAGTAATGTTACAGGTTTGGTTGCAGTTGGTATAGTTGTTAGTTTTAAATCCACTTATAATCAAGCGTGCATGAGTGCATGCATGCATGTACGTATGTATGCGGGTAGGTTAACGTTTTCCGCTTAGAGTCTAAAACTTAGACGTCTTGAACCTCGAGCGCCAAACTTTCAGGGATTTATTTGCGACCCCAAAAAAGGTTGTAAGACCTATATCCTTTTATGGGGTAAATCAGTTGTTCGCGTAATACATAAAGAGTAACTTCGCAGGAAACACGTGCGCACGGCAAATACTTCGGGAAGACGGCCATTGCGTCATGGATTTGACCCATGACGCAGGGGTCGTTTTACCCGTTTACATGAAGTAGACGTTGATACAATAATGTTTATGTCTACCCTCATGCCAGTAGCATAGCATTACAACTATTATTTGACAATTCTATAATATCACGATTAGAGCCTAACGATGGACGTGAACGTCACATTTTCTCCGACCCTCGTCATTTTGAACATACAACGAGTATCTGCGCGCGCGTTATGGTGTTTATATAACGATGCTGTGAACTTTCTAGCATATAGTAAATATTGCTATCACGGCTGGCAACAACTACGGCATCTCGTCAGGTGACGGGTATTTTTGGTAACAATATTATCATATCTTGAGCTGGTTTTGACCGGTTTAACCTGGTTTTAATAGCTTTCCAGTCCAAATAGGTTTCGAACAGCTGGAGTGCCACCCTTTTTGATTGTGGTCGTTTCACACACAAAAAATAACGGAAACTCGCATTATATGCTATTATTGTCGTTATTGTTATATCGTTAAAACGAGATACTATTTTGGTGTGTGTACACTTATTAATATGCAAGTGAACGTTTATACCGAAGATCCTATTGCGTATTTGTAATCTTGTTTCTGCATCTTTGACACAATCAGTCAATTACATTCACAATACTTTATTGTCCCTTGGGAGGGAAATTCATGTGTAGTGTAGCAGCATATATAACAAATAAAACAAGTATACATAAAATATAAAAATATAAATAGTACAAAAATGCATATAGGTTAGATAAATAAATTAAAATAATTTAAATTTGTTAAATAAGTTACAAACATTAAATCATCTCACAAATCATCTCAGGCTCACTCAGGCAGGGAAGACTAGTAGAGATAGAGGGAATGAAGGACAGTTACTCATTCAAACTGACTTTGCTTGAAATGTTTTTATGTTATAAATGTAGACCGACCGAAGCGGGGAAGTGCTACACTTAGATCCAGGCTGTACGTGGAAGGAACACCTATGTGACGTGGAGATAGATCACAACCTCCAGGGCACAATCAAGTTTGTCGTCTCCGAAGAAAACTTCAGAGGATCGTACGTGGTCCAGTGTGTGCCAGAATTTCTTGCAACTAGATCAAAGCAAAGCAGGTACGTATCAACTGTTGCAATATAAGAACATTAATCTGTCGCATTATCATAGTATAGCAATTGTTACGTCTCCCAACTTTGCACTACTTGACATTATGAACATCTATAATATTCTGCTAGATAATCATCTGTATTCTACTTCGGCATCGTGTTCACATGGCACGTACACTCTCGCATTCTACTATTCGGGGCATCCTGCGTATTATCAGCTTTGCCTCCGTTCCAGCTACTGTCCATGATACTCAGTATGAGACAATACATCCCTCCTCTACTAGAATTAAAATGTATTAACAAATTAGAACAAAATTACCAATTAACAGCTACCGTAATTATTACGTGATAGTATCTAGTTTCTTTAAGTAACATAGTCTCTGAGTCTCATCGGACGTCGTATGTTTCGCCTCGGTCGTTGTGCTGGTTCGTCACGCACTGTTTCGTCACGATCGTTCGGGTTGACAGGATGGTTGACGGGGAAGTCATCATCGTCGTCACTTTCTTGATTGTTTACTTCCTTTCCTCGTCTTTCTCTCGCGGTAAACTTTCGAAACCACATCGAATTTCTGGTTACCTTTCTCCCTCCAGCTTGGCATGTCACCATGTTTCCTTTTTTGTTGATCACTTCGTACGGAGTTGTGTGGAACGGTGTAGTGGTTTTGTCACGCTTACTGTCTCTTCTCAGTAGTACTGCGTCGCCAATTTTGATGTTGGTCGTTACAGCTCGGTTTCGCGGATCAGCATACTTTTTCATCATTGACTTTGCACGAGCATCATTCGTTGCTGCTTTCACTTCCGTGTACGTCTTCGCATTCTGCTGTGGTAGCTTCGTTTGAGGTTCTCGTCCGAACAACAACCGTTATGGTAAGTATTTTGTGGATGGGTGCGGCGTAGCTCTGTACTGTCGAAGGAATCGATGGAGTTCCTGTTACCAGTTTTTCCTTTCAATAATTGCTGTACGAATTGCATTCATCATCGGCTTGTTGAACGCTTCAGCTCGCGCGTTTGCTCTAGGCCACAGCGGCGTTATGCGTCTGTGTTTGAATCCGTTGTTCTCCGCATATTTCTGAAATGCGTCGGAGTTAAACGGACTTCCATTGTCTGCTTTATGACTTCTGGCCTTCCAAAGGTAGACAGAACTTTGTCCACCACAGGGATTACAGTGTTTGCCGGTACGGATTCACAAGTAGGTATTCTCCAGTCGGCATCGGGCCACAAATGTGTAAAAATTTCTTTGATACGCGGGAACCAAAACTTTGATCGTATTAACGACTTGTTTCGGTCGATCCGTTGATGACCTTCGTGGGCGATTGCAACAGCCTTATCTCGCAGTGTTGTCGGCAGAACTAATCGAGTTCCTCGTAGAAGTACACTGTCGTGCGATGTAAGTTTGTCTTTTACTGTAGCAATTTCTGTTAGCTCTTTCTGCAATTGCTGATTCGCAATCATCTTGATTTCGAACCATCGTCCGTTTTGCACAAACTGCAACGCTTCCGTGATTGCATCGTCTTCCACAGAGGCTGTTCTGGCATCATGCCGTGTCATTGCTTTTGGAATCGACGTTTCAGCGATGAACGAGACGTATTCCTCCGCAACAGACTTTCTGCTTGTCGTTTTTGTCTCGGCCGGATGTCTGGACATGTAGTCTGCAGGATTCTCATTGCCTGAACGATATCTGATGGTAAATTTATACGGTTGCAGACGTAGATCACATCTTTCGATTCTCAGTGGCGGTCGTTCTTTCTGTCAAATGTGTTCAAGCGGCTTATGGTCAGTTATCACCGTGAAGTGTGGTGCTCCTCGAACATACCTGTCATAATGTTCACATGCCCATAAGACACATGGGCTTCACGTTCCGTCTGACTGTACCGACTCTCAGTGTCCGTAAATGCTTTGCTTGCATACGACATTGCGCGACCATTCTGCACGAATATCGCATCTAAGCCAACAGGGCTTGCGTCGACAATTATTTCACTGTTTTTTTTCTGTGGGTCGTAGTATGCCATTGTAGGCGGCTTGCTGTTCGTTCTGCCAAGACCATTTTGTGTTCTTCTTTGCTAGCCGCGAATTGGTTCTGATAGCGTGGCATAGTCTGGAATGAACCTAGCACAATAGTCCAACATTCCTAGTAGACTCCGGGCTTCCGAGATATTCGTGGACGGTTTTGTTTCTCATCTTTTCATCTGGTGAGATTCCGTTCGCGACGAAGGCAATTCCGAAGAATTCTAACTTGTCTCGGTTGAACTTGCATTTATGTTTGTTCAGTGTGAGACCGCGTTCTTCCAGTCGAGTGAAGAGAGCTTCGAGCGCAAAGTGCATATGTTCCTCCTGAGTAGCTCCATATATCAAGATGTCATCTGCAATGTTTGTGACACCCTTGAGATCACGAACAACATTGTGTATTTCTTTCTGGAACACCTCTGACGCGGAACGAACACCAACATTCAATTGTTTGTATCGAAAGAGACCAATGCGTGTGTGTTTACTGTGGTGACTGAGCATGAACTGAGATCAAGTACCAGCTGATGGTATCCTGAGCGCAAGTCTACCTTACTGAATACTGTCGCTCCATTCAAGTCATTGTTCATCGACAGTTGGCATTTGGTGTCTCTCGCGCATTATTGCCATGTTCGATTGACGCATATCGACACATACTCTTATTTTGTTAGAGTTCCTTCTTTGGTGTCACAACGATCGGTGAGACCCAAGGAGTTGGTACTCCTTCGACTTTCTCGATTATGTCTTGTTTCAGCAGGTTGTCGATCTCTGCTTCGACTCTCTTTCGAGCGATAATTGAAGCATATCGAAGCAGAGAACTAAAATTATTTCGTAACCAGCTGTTAAAAATTATTACTGTGGGTCAAATTGTTATAAAACAACACACAACATTACTACCTTTTGTTTCTTGGCATGAATACGACCGCTGGCCCGACTTGTTCATTATAATGTTTCTTTCCTTGATCGCGACACAAACAAAATCAGTTTACAAGTTCGCGCGCGTCGAAATGACTCACGGGTAATCAAATGAGTGGCGCTGCTGCAGCTGCGGGCCTGCATCGCGGACTGCATGAGTGTATTCGCGGGTTTATTCAGTAGAGATATATAAAAACGTATTAATTTAGACATACATATAATTATTATAATGTTTATTCTGACTCAAGCATTCACCACATGTGCACCTGACACAAAATACATACGTTTCAAAAACATATATGCAGATACCGTTTATGGTACCACTGAGTTGAAGGTACCATTCAGTTTACCACTGAAGGTTCAATGGTATATCTAGAGGTACGCTGTCAACGTTCAGTATAGTTAATGATGTTTTCAAATATGGCTGATACTTGCCAGTGGTATATTCTATAACATTTCAAAGGTAATGAATGGTACTTTTCAGATACCAATAATTACCACTGCACCTACTTATTTATCATTGAATGGTCCAGCTAGTGATATTGAGTGGTATTTTCAAATACCATTGAGAGTCCTAATGGTACTAAATTATATTTTCAGATACAATTAAGAGTATCACTGAGACCTACTGATTTATCATTGAATGGTATTGAATGATATATGTTCAAATACCATTGAGAGTACCACTGAAACCTGATATATCATTGAATGGTCCAGTGTTACTGAATGATATGTTCAAATATCATTGAGAGTACCACTGCACTGAGACATACTGATTTATCATTGAATGGTATTGAATGATATGTTCAAATATGAAGCGGTTGTTGTTGAAATACCATTGAGAGTACCACTGAGACATACTGATTTATCATTGAATGGTATTGAATGATATGTTCAAATACCATTGAAACCTGATTTATCATTGAATGGTCCAGTGGTACTGAATGGTATGTTGAATTACCATTGAGAGTACCACTGAGACATACTGATATATCATTGAATGGTATTGAATGATATGTACAAATACCATTGAAACATGATTTATCATTGAACGGTCCAGTGGTACTGAATGGTATGTGTTAATACCATTGAGAGTACAACTGAGACATACTGATTTATCATTGAATGGTATTGAATGATATGTCCAAATATCATTGAAACATGATTTATCATTGAATGGTCCAGTGGTACTGAATGGTATGTGTTAATACCATTGAGAGTACAACTGAGACATATTGATTTATCATTGAATGGTATTGAATGATATGTACAAATACCATTGAAACATGATTTATCATTGAACGGTCCAGTGGTACAGAATGGTATGTTCAAATACCATTGAGAGTACCACTGAGACATACTGATTTATCATTGAATGGTATTGAATGATATGTTCAAATATGAAGCGGTTGTTGTTGAAATACCATTGAGAGTACCACTGAGACATACTGATTTATCATTGAATGGTATTGAATGATATGTTCAAATACCATTGAAACCTGATTTATCATTGAATGGTCCAGTGGTACTGAATGGTGTGTTGAAATACCACTGAGAGTACCACTGAGACATACTGATATATCATTGAATGGTATTGAATGATATGTTCAAATACCATTGAAACATGATTTATCATTGAATGGTCCAGTGGTACTGAATGGTATGTGTTAATACCATTGAGAGTACAATTGAGACATATTGATTTATCATTGAATGGTATTGAATGATATGTCCAAATATCATTGAAACATGATTTATCATTGAATGGTCCAGTGGTACTGAAAGGTATGTGCAAATACCATTGAGAATACCACTGAGACATACTGATTTATCATTGAATGGTATTGAATGATATGTTCTAGTACCATTGAGACACTGATTTATCATTGAATGGTATTGAATGATATGTTCAAATACCATTGAGAGTACCATTGAGACACTGATTTATCATTGAATGATCCAATGGTACTGAATGGTATATTCAAATACCATTGAAAGTACCACTGAGTCCTACTGATTTACCATTGAATGGTCCAACGGTACCGAATGGTATTCAATGGTATACCATTGACTCTTTTTTGTAAGGGGCAGTCGGTTTGATTGACAATGTTGTATCAACTGGGATAAGATCTCGGCATTTACGTCATTGAAATTGCAGTTTTTGGACAACTGGCGCAACTCGGTGACATATTCATCTAAAGATTGTCCTTTTTGTTAGTGACAGCTTCTGAAGTTTTAGATCTCCATTTGAACATTTGATTTCGGTAAGTAAGTCGTGTTGAGGATCGTCTTCATACCATCATACGTGTTGGATAAGTTTGCGTCATGTTGCGACTTCTCGGCGTCAAATATGTCATGGACACGTTCCCCAGCGTAGTGCAGCAGCAATGCACGTTTACGAGCGTCGTCAGTGACATTCAGACCAACAAAAAAAGTTATCTAGGCGATTGATCAGTGATATTCAGACCAACGAACAAGTTATCTAGGCGATTGACCCATTTCTCCCATTTTGGACCAGCATTTGCTTTATCAGTGTCATAAGCGAACGTTGGATGTGGTGGCAACGCCTCCATTGTTCATGCACACGTGTCTTCTTCTTCTTCTTCTTCCAATACTCGCCTAGCCTCAACATGCTGAGGATACAGGGCGGTGCCGTGGCATGGCAGGCGAACAGGAAATTTTTGTTTTGTTTTTAGAGTTCAATATATAAGAACACAATTTATTGTGTGAATAAACAGAAATACTTATTCAGATTTATTCGAGTTCACCACGGCTGCTTTATCGTCTGTTTGAAATTCAACAGTCTACCGTTCAAATACGCGTTTTGGTATTTGTATAATCTCTGGTATTATCAGCTTTGCCTCCGTTCCAGCTAATGTCCATGATACTCAGTATCAGCTTTGCCTCCATTCCAGCTACTGTCCATGATACTCAGTATGGGACACCACAATAATAAAAATAATAGTACATAACGACGGTGACATTCCGGTAAATTACCTACCTACGTAGATGCGTCGGAACCGTAGGTGCTCGGAGGCTCAGCCCACCAATATATAGCGTGGGGGTGGATATATATATATATTCAACCACCCAATACGTCGGTAACTGGGTGCAGTTGGATGTTTGGGTGAGTTTCAAGGGTATTACAGTTATTGACGGTCGTTGATGAGTCTCCGTGGGGTGTAATCGGATAATTTTAGTGTGGCTAAGCTCGCAATATTCACCATGTTCTGGCGCCAATACACCATTGTTTGGATTTATATTATTTGTGGTAGAGTGGTCTTCGTCAGTTTACAGCCGAACCCTTAAAATAGTGTCTATGTATATTTTAATGCTGCATTAAATAGGGTATATATGTACGGTTTCAGATTTTGGTCAAATGTAAGACCGCAGTAGCTTTAATATTACCACTAAGGCATACAGTTACCGTGCCTAATTACATTAGATTCCCACTAAACTACATAATTATTGTCGCAGGCATGTTTTTTTCAAAACAAGTAGTTCGTCAATAGAAAAACTGTGTACATGCACTTAATATGTTGCAGATGTCTGCTGCCAATAAAATGGGCTGGCTTAGATGGCGAGATGCTGCGAGAGGTGAGCGGTGTTGAAGGCAGTTTGTCAGTGCATCGTGGCCGTTACGTTGGGTACGGAGAAACACTCAGCAGCGTGCTTGAGATGGCTCGCCTAGCACTTAAAATGAGTCCACGAAACATTTTTGTTTGAGAAGTCACATAGCAATACACAACAGTCCCGACAAGGCGCGACTCGTAAGCAGTGGATTGGCCGCCGATTGTAAATAACGTTGATTCTTGAATCGCAGCTAAACTGCAGATCTTCCAAGTCTTCCGATATAGCGGGAGATCTCAGTACTGCAAAAATCGCTTTGCTTGCAAGTGGTCACTTTCTTTTGTTTGTGTAGAAACTTATCAATACTACATGAATCGTTCGTTAAACCCCTTGACACAATATTCCGCCATGCGGCCCCGTGTGGGGGAATCTCCCGCCATTTGTTTGTGCCAACTTGGAAAGTTTGAAATAGTGAGTTAGTGTATATCAGAATACCAATTAAACTTGATGGATTAGTGCTATGAGGCATGCCTTACATGAAACTACGTATTAACTTTTTTATCTTTGTAGTTTGGGTCATTTATTTAGCACATTAATTTACTTCACCGTGCTTTGTTACGGCTTTGGTGTGCTTGGGTCTAGATCGGTTGCCATTTGGCGGCGATGCTTATAATAGTCTGATGGCTAACTGGGAAAATGAACATAGGAAGTGACTTTCGTAGGGAACCCCATACAGCATAGGTTTGACCTGCCAGAGATGTTGTGTACGATCTAAGGTTCCCTGTTCAGGCGGATGTCTATTATTATAAAAATGTGTTTCTTGGCTTGGCTGCCATCTTGAAAAATGGCCACCAAATCCAATGTCCTCATATCGTATAACTGTGTCACTTAGAGCCATACTTTTGGTGTTACGTTATAGGTTTTAGCCATCGAAGATTTCAAATATTTAAAAGTTGACCTGTGACGTACATATCCGCCATTTTTAAGATGGCGGTCATCAATACAAATGTCACCATATCTTAGCAACAACGTCACACAGAGCAGTAATTTGAATGTCTGTATATAGATCTGTGGACAGCGGTTTCAAACGGTTTTAATTTAACCTACGCTGACATTGATATAAACATTGAAACAAGCGATTTTTTAAAGATGGCGGCTGTCAACGCATATTATCCCGGTATCTTAAGAACGACGTAACCAAGAGCCGCATAGATAACGTCAAAATAGAGTTCTTCAGATAGAGCAATTTAAAATGTATTACTTTTATGACCCTCGGCAACTTTCAAATATCAACCATTTTAAAGATGGAGCCTGTCAAAACATGTTATTCCCGTGTCTTAAGAATGATGTAACCCAGAGCAACATAGCTGATGTTAAAATATGTGGCCCTGGTTCGATGATTTCAAGCATATTACATTTGACTTTCGCAGACATTCAAATAGTACCAATTAAAACAATGGCACCCGTGCGGAGCATTATAGAAGCACGACCAATTGTGTCGCTCTTCCCTTATCACAGCAAAGATATTCGGGTGCACCGAATGGACAGACCAGCAATAAGATACGCTGTACTTAACTGTACTATCTGTAAATGTAGGAAGTGTTCAGGCGCCTGTTGCACGTGCAAACTGAAACATGTGAGTTGTAATAATCTGTCGTAAATGCACATTACATTGTAGCACCAATCACGCGTCTTTATCATTTATGACAAACTTCGATCAACCACTCCTGAAAAAGAACCTGCTCATATTAAACGGATTGATGTGTCATTTCATATTAATGTGATGTTCACGATAGTCATGCGAGTGTTTATAATACATGATAAGCTAGCATACCACTTGCACATTACTTTACTACTAAACGACTGTTTTGTACTTCACCATGGACAACAATCATAACACAAATAAAGGATTGGGTTGTAGTAGATTTGTGTTGTGATTGTTTGACATTTCTCAATGTTTCCTTGATTTGGAGTAGAATTACTGAAACCAAGATATCTTCATTCACCCGCAATATATATCGACAATTGTTTCTCCAAATGATACTACGTGGGGATAGAAACATATTTTTGGTAAAGTTTCACCATTTTGCATAAAGTTCATTAGCATAGAACGAATAAATATTGTTTTATAAATATTCGTCATGTTTCACAGAGAGAAATACACGGTTAATATATTTTATCTGACAATCTAACTGCGTGAAGTACTTTCTCATATATACGGTGTTAGCGTTACAAAACGAGCGATTTGTTTATTTCATTAGACGACCTGATGTCGCCTGTACACTTATCACACTAAACTAGTCGAAGGAACCTTTTCTTGATGCCACAGGTCTTGTGAATATATATATATATATACAGACCCTGTACTCCATACAGACCCTTACTTGTAACTTGCGAGTTAACACAGGACTTCGCAATACGCATACAGATGAATCGCTTCAACGCAGACAGACGTGTGTCAGAATATATCTGCCTTCTTCTTTAACGCTTCAACAAACTTGAAGTAGTTATATTTGATGTCGTACTCCATGTCGTACCAGACGTTCACTGCAAACAACATGATTATTTACCCGTTCAGTAGTCACCTTGAAGACATCCCCCGCCACGACGTACTAGTGGTTCGTGGGGACTGCAATGCTCGAGTGGGGAGCGACAACACATACAGGGTGATGATCATGGGCAAACATGGTACAGGGGAAAATTACCTTGTGATCGGAAGAACGCTTTTCCAACATGAGACAATTCACAAGCTGACATGGAGATCTCCAGATGGCAAGACAAGGAGTCAAATAGATCGCATCCTGATTAACAGGAAATGGAGGCGCTCACTACAAGATGTCAGAACAGGGAGACTGGCAGATGCGGCAGCGACCACAGCCTGTTGGTGGGAAAACTCGCCCTGAAACTGAGGAAGGCCGAGACTGGAGAAAAGAAGCAGCAGCTTTGATACAGACAAGCTGCAGAACCCAGAAACGAAGCAACCGTTCATAATTGCTCTGAAGAACAGGTTTAGTATTCTGCAGGAGTAAACAGAGATGACAATACACAGTTTCAACAAGGTCATGGCGCAAGCTGAGAAAACAGTGCTCGTATACAGAAGATCAAAGAAAGAGCAGTGGATTTCCGCATCAACCTAGGACAAAATAAACCAAAGGAAGGAAATAAAGAAGTAACAACTCACTACAAAATCACCAATACTTAAAGAACGACTTTCCAAGGAATTTTCTCAGAAAGACAAGGAAGTGAAAAAGCGTGCCAGAATGGATAAAAAACGCACACACGTAGAGAATCTGGCCACGGAGGCAGAAGAAGCAGCATGCAGACAAGACATGAAGTCACTCTACGAAATAACGAAGAAGCTGAAAGGAGATACTGGACACAACCAGAACATCCCACTGAAAGCCACAGATGGAACGATCATCACAGTTGAGAAAGAGAAGGTGGAGAGGTGGAAGGAAAACTTTTCAACAATTCTCAATCGTCCGGACCGACCCGCCATTGCTGACATTCCCGAGGCAGTGGAGGATCTAGCGGTCAACCTCAACCGGATCCCTGAAGCAGAAGTCCGAGAAGCCATTAAAGCTCAGACGAATGGAAAAACACCAGGAAATTACAGTATTTGTCCAGAAATGTTAAAAGCAGAGGAAGAGGAAACACTGAGTATCCTTTGTAAGATCTTCCAGAAGATCTAGGATGAAGAAAACACACCAAACGAATGGAAGATGGGCACTATCATCAAACTACCAAAGAAAGGCGATTTGGTAAACTGCAATAACTGGCGTGATATCACCCTACTATCAAAGACATGCAAAATCTTCAGTCGCATTATACTGAAGAGAATATCAGCAGCTATTGATACCATTTTTCGACAAGAACAAGCCGGTTTTAGAAGAGGTAAGTCTGAGAATTCATCCATGAACATCGATGCGCTCAGACCATTACGGGCAGAAGGTGGAGGACTATAGATAACACACACCCGGAAACAGTACGATATATACATCACCTGAAGACACATCACTTCAATTGATCTGTATGTCTTTGTGGCAAGTTGCCTCGTTTCGAAAGATGCACGGTAGGTGACACCAACACCTAATAAAAAGACTGTAGGCTTTCACAACATCCTAAAATCTCATGGTCTGCATCAGCATGTGATGGAAAAGACACATTCAAATGGTCACACTCTAGACCTGATAATCACGTGATCCGAAGCAGACATCTTTGGTGATATCGTGGTTGAGAATCCGGGTATAACCGACCATTCTGCAGTGACATTTAAGATACAAGGTTGTAAACACTGTGCTCCTAAGAAACGAGTCAGCTACCGCAATGTAAGTGCGTCTGACATGCAGGCAGATATTTCTCAGTCAGAGCTGAATACTGCTCCAGCTGATGACTTGGATCGACTTGTTCGCCAGTATGACTCGGTCTTGCGTGGCTTGTTGAATAAACATGCTCCCGTAAGGCAGAAGACGATCACGGTGCGACGTGAAATGATACAACATAGAGTTACGCAAGGAGATGCAGACACGTCGGAAATATAAACGTCTATGCCGGAAATCTGGACTTGAAATTCATCGCTAGATGCTCGAGCACCAGTACACGGTCGCAAATAACTGTCTTCGTCAAGCTAAACAGCGATACTATTCCAACAAGGTCGTTGAGGCTGGATCAAACCAAAAGAAACTTTACAGCTGTTTCGTCAATAAATGCACATAGTGTTAGAGTACAACACTTTATTAGCACATACACCATGCCGGACGACTCCCGAACCCACACGAGGCTCGCCGCTCAACGACAGGTAAGTGGCGCCGCCTGTCAGACAAGATACATAATAACGTAACATCCTTTCCCTCATATTTTTGTTTGATTGTTAACGGTAACACGAATACGCAAATAAAATCACCTTCTTGGTGTTAGACAGGCTGGGAGCAGAGCATGTCGTGCACTCCTTTGCCACAGTCCTTTCAGCATAATGTCAAACACAATACTGAAATATCAAAACTTAAAAGTCACATGCATCGTTGTGATTATGTACTGTTCTTAAACTGTCACAGTCCTTCAAGTAGGCGGGTTGTCGTGACCGTCTTCCTGACCTGGTCGTTGTTGTCGGTGCTCCTTGGTCTTGTTCTCTGGTGTCCTCCACTGGCTCTGGATCATTGTTGACACGTGGAGTACCAGGGGTGGTTTGCTTTACGTGGTCCCCCTCACCTTGTGTCTTTTGTTCCTTGTCAACGTTAGGCAGGTCGTGGTTGTATCTCACGTTGTGTTGCAGTGAGTATCTGCACTGTTGCTGATCCGGTGCACTCCTTGGAACTTTCCTCAGATATATGCGGTTTCGCCTCAGCAGTCTCCTTCCATTGTCTATGAGGTACGATCTGTCATCAAGTCTGCGGATTATCTTTGCCTTCTCCCACACTTTGTTGTTTAGCGCAATGGGTCGCATTCGCACTGTGTCACCGCTGATTAATGCTTCCATGTCTTTGGCTGCTCGATCATACTTTTCCTTCATTATTATTTTATGCTTGAACAACTCGTCTCTGTTTCGCATGTTTTGCACGTCTGGGTCCCGTAATTTGTTGGTGGAAGGCAGATTTGTGCGAGTTCTTCTTCCCAGAAATCTCTGTGCTGGACTAGTAGTCATGCCATCTTGAACAGTATCCCTGTGTGCCAACAGTGCTTTGTACGTGTCTGTCTGGTCATCGTCTGCTTTGGTCATGAGTGTCTTCGCAATTTTGACTGCTGCCTCTGCTTTTCCATTTGCTTGCTGATGGTGCGGACTGGATGTCCTATGCTCAAAGTTCCACTCGTCGGCAAACTTCATGAACTCTGCTGACGTGAACCGAGATCCGTTGTCCGAGATTAGAACTTGTGGCTGACCATTTCGGCTCATGTGTTTCTTGAGCTTACCAATCACTGTCTTTGTGTCAGTCTTCTGCAACTTGTCAATTTCGAAGAAGTTGCTAAAGTGATCCACAGTCACGAGATATTCGACATCTTTCCACTGAAAAATGTCAGTTGCGATTATCTGCCATGGTCGCTCGCACTCAATGATGGGCATCATGCTCTCTTTCTGCTGTGTCTTTGGGTGCTGTTGACATATTTCACATCTGGATATGTAGTCCTCTATTTCAGCATTCATTCCGGACCAGTATACACATTCCCTGGCTCTGCGTAGGCATGCCTGTACTCCCAAGTGCGAACTGTGGATTTCTTGCCTGATGGCTAGCCTCATGGATGTGGGGATGACTGCTCTTTCACCCCTGTAGATAGTCCCATCATACACTGCCAGTTCATCTTGGAATTGGAAGTAAGGCTTGGTTACATCTGGCACCAAGCTTCTGTCTTCTGGCCAACCATCCAAAATCACTCTCTTCAGAGCCTGTAGGCTGTCATCCGCTGCGGTTTGTCTCATCGGTTCATCTCTCCATTGCTCCCCTATAAGGGTGTGCCCAACTGCATTCACCATCTCTTGTTCATTGTCTGTCGAGGGAGTTTCGTTGGTCGCGTTGTGGTCGCCACGGCTCAGAGTGTCGGCCAGGTGTTGTTCTTCTCCCGGCCTGAACACATCATGCTGCTGCAGTCGCATACGCAAGTTTTGTAGGCGTTTCGGAACATCCTTCAGGGGCTGCACCTAGGCCCTTGTCGCTCGCATCACAATAGATTGTCAGTTCCGCCTCAGGTCTGTAGTATTGGAGTACTGGCTCTGTTGTCACCATTGCTTTAGCAGAGAGGAACGCCTTTCTCTGGGCGTCTCCCCATTGCCAGTCTGCGCCCGGCTTGGTCAGTTGTCTCATCGGCTCCATGATGTCGGACAGATTTGGGAGAAACTTCGCGAGGGATTGTATGAATCCCAGGAATCTCTTCAGTTCGCCCACACCTGCTGGTTCTGTCATTTGTTGCACGCATCGTACTTTCTCCGGATCTGGGCGTAGACCCTCGTCTGTCACCACATGTCCTAGGAACTTGATGTGCGACCGTCTCAACTGCATCTTCTCCTTGTTCAGTTTGATCTCCAACTGTTCACATCTTTGTAGTAGGGCTGTGAGTCTCTCATCATGTTGTCGGATAGCACTCATCGTGGTGTCTCCACATCCTATCACCACAATGGCATCAGCTACACACACGACTCCCTCCAGTCCATCTACAGCTTGATGAAGCTTTCTTTGGAAGATCTCTGCAGACACATTGAGGCCAAATGGAAGACGCAACCATCTATAGCGTCCGAAAGGGGTGTTGAAAGTCGTCTTGAGAGACGAATCCCTGTCTAGCCTCACATGCCAGTAGCCTGACTTCAGATCTACGACTGTGAACACTTTGGCCCCCTGTAGCATAGGCAGGATGTCCTCTATTGTGGGCATCAAGTAGCGCTCCCTATTGAGAGCCTTATTCAACTGTTTTGGGTCTATGCATACCCTGAGCTTGCCATTTGACTTCACTGCTGTGACTAGGTTATTCTCCCATGCCGTCGGTTGCTCCACTTTCTCGATGACACCACCAGTCTCCATCCGTTGCAGTTCCGCTTTCACGTCATCTGATATGGCGTGTGGTATTCTTCTCACTCGACTCACCAAAGGCAGCACTTCTGGGTCTGTTTCCAAACGTTGCACTCCTGGCAGGGTGCCAACTTCATCATCGAACACGGATTGGAACTGTTTTACAATGTCCTGTGGTGTTCTGCTCAACTCTAGTAGGTTGACGTCACTCTCATTAAACACATTTGATTCATTCACCGTGATGAGCTTCACCACTTCACCTGCTTGTAGACCGAGTATCGGAGTCAGGTTCTCTTTGACAATCAAGCACTTCACGTTGTACTTCTTCTCATTGGATGGGTTGCGCATCATCACTTTGGCAACTCCAACCGGCTTAATCTTGTCACTTGTCCAGGATTTCGGTGTTGTATCAGTCAGCGTGACATCTGCACCTTTTGGTACAAGTGCTTGTGGAAGGACATTCACAGATGATCCTGTGTCAATGTGGAATGTAACCGATTGACCTGAGTTGACCATCCTCATATGCACGTAGATGCTATCTTTTGTTCAGCCTGTGAACTTCCTCATGTGTTATCTGCTCCACTGATTCATGGTCGCTATCGACCTGGTGTGTTTCCCGTTGCTTACACATAGTCGCAAAATGATTCATCTTCTTGCACACGTTGCATTGTTTCCCAAACACTGGACACTCTTCTTCCTTCATGACATGTTGCAATCCGAAGAATCTGCATTTCATTATGTATGTACGGTCTGTCTTCTTCTTCGTGTAACCCTTTGCGTTTGAGATGGCTTGAACACCATCACTGCGAGTTCCGTCATTTTGCTCCAGAATGCTGAATAGGGTCATGCATGTTGTCTCCTCACTTCTGCATATCTGGATGGCTACTTCCAAGGTCAACGCACCTGTCGCAAGCAGCTTCTTTCTTGTTTCCTCGCTGTTAATGCCAAGTATCAGCCTGTCTCTGATGAGTTCGTCTTGCAGGTTGCCAAAATTGCACCGAGCAACTAACTCCCCCAACCTTGCCAAATACGTGTCACAATTCTCCTCTTCTTTTTGGTTGGATGAATTGAAGACGAATCGGCGGAACACGATGTTGGTATCGCCCACGCAGTGTCTCTGAAACACTGCAAATATGCTGTCAACGGTCGAGTGTTCTGTGCCGGCGTTTTCAATTATTTTGACACATTGCTCCCCTATTGTGTATTTCAGAAGGGCGGCTTGATACTCTTCTGTTTCATCATTCAGTCTTGAAACGATAGCATAGTTCTGCCATAGCTTACGAAAACGTTCGAAATGTTCCTCTCTGTTCTGCGACAGGTGATGGATGGTTAATCCTTGCGACGTGTCGGCCCCTCGCCTCCGGTTGGCGTTGTTGTTCGTCATTTGACATCTTTTGACAGCTTCTTAGTCAGTAGATGCACATAGTTTTAGAGTACAACACTTTATTAGCACATACACCATGCCGGACGACTCCCGAACCCACACGAGGCTCGCCGCTCAACGACAGGTAAGTGGCGCCGCCTGTCAGACAAGATACATAATAACGTAACAACAGCATTGTGCAAACACTCGGGTGGACCCGCCACTGCCAACGCATGCCTCTCTAGAAACTCTGGCTGAACTTTTCCGAAATTACTTCCAAGAGAAAACATCATGTCCAGACCAACGAAATGCTGTCCACTTGATGTGCTACCTACATGACTACTTAAAACTACTTTAACCGTTACGCTACCCACATTCGCCAACATTGTAAATGCGTCATTAAACACGGGAGTGTTTCCTATTGAACTGAAAACTCCCCAAGTGACACCGTTACTGAAGAAAGCCTCACTTGACCAGAACGAACTAGAGAACTATCTTCCCATCTCCATCCTCGCGTTCATAGGAAATTTGATCGAGCAAGTCGGCCTCAAACGCCTGAATCTGCACATAGCAGCGAATAAGCTGCATGATGAAATGCAGTCGGCTTATAGACAACATCGTTCTATGGAACCCTCTCCAATGATGCCCGACTATGAACACCTGAACAAAATGTCCAATGATTTTGTATTGATGTGACATGACAATAAAGCTGTTGTTAACATTGGGATGTTTGTAAGATAAAATTGATTTGCAGTTTTTCATTTGCAATGGTCAGGCATCATGACTGAGCTACGAGTATGCTAATAGCTATATATACATGTACATGTATATGGCTACTTCTGACAAGAAACGTACAAAAGCTTTGCAAAATGGCATGCAGTAATCACGAATGAATCTGTATCATACATATACAACATTTAAAAATACAAAATTCAAAGTAAGAAGTACTCAATTATAAATTTGCTGAAACACAATTTGAGAGCATTTTTTGGTAATGACAGGTTTCATTTGGACATTGACAATGTGTATATCATTAATCAATTCAAAACCAACGGTATATGAAAGGGACGCCATTCACATTACATTCTCATAGAAAAGTTTTGTCCGCCATTCTCTCTCATCCTCCTCTTCTATGTCCTCTGTACTGTCACCTTCTTCCTCATTATCATATCTAGCGACATATACAGCGAGTGATTCAGCTATACCTAACCCTCACCCCTGTACAGCAGGGAACAGGGATGAGAGCAACTGCCATAGTCACCGTGATGAGGCGCCACCGTTTACTGCAGAACTTTCTAAATTTAGAGTTCACGAAGGCGGGTGTGAATCGGCCTGCATTAGCGCGACAATGGCGTGTAGACTTCGAAACATAAGAGAATTGGCGAAGTTGTTTGAATAAAATAGCATTCATTCTATGGGAATCTAATCAAGCTTCTGTCAAGAGCCAGGACCCGGATGATTTGCCTGGCTGTGGCGCTCCTTGGCTTAGCCTTAGCGAAAAACGCCGATACGCGGTAGGTAAACGGCCCGGGGGGGAGTGCACTACCCTTACATGTGGGTAGATCACATACCGCTACCCTTAATAAGGGCATCCAATATCAAAAAGTATACACTTGATCTAGGGACAAATTTAAGAGACACCATTTTAAGTAAGTATTTAATTCATATAAACATACTTCTCGTGGCCGAATTTTCCGCGAAAATTGCATGCCCCGAGTAATTGCCGATATATACCAAAAAATACGCGATAGGTAGCCTTGAATACTGCGATAAACACTTAGCCTTGTCTAGGGAGAGTTCCTAGAAAGTATCTTGTCTAGGGAACATCTGTATAATGTTGGACTTGTTCTAGGGAGAACACGTGAAAACAGACCTTTGATCTAGGGAGCCTCGGTTAAAAAACGACCCTTGATTTAGGCTTGAAATACTGCAGTATAATAAACGGTCCGTTTTTTTGCACAACATTTCAGCATCAAAATCCCACGAACAGATTAGCACATCGACCATGATAACGATATATATAACAGCAAAACAGTGCCGGTCATTTCGCGATAATAAACGGTACGCGCGGAAGTTTGCGAATCGCTCGTAGTTCGTGGAAAGTCCGCCAAGCGCCTAGCGGACAGTCGGCAACTACCCTGCGTAGCGGACAGATCAGCCACAGCGCCACTATTTTCACGAATATTAATTGGGATGTGCGTGCAGCATGGCCATGAGTGCGTGTGTATTTGTTATCATCAGTCATGGTAGCCTGCAATAAAATTATAAAGTACATACATTTTGCAACTTGATATATTTTTTATTTTCAGAATTGCAATTTTGAGCCACCGTATCCATGCCAAAATAATATCAATCTGTAATTGTAAATCTTTGTAGATTTAACAAGATTTCCATCCAGAAAATTAACTCTAGATGGCAGGTGGACAAGGAAGCCTTTTGCCTTATAGAGAGTCCAATACTTTTTATCTACGTGTATCCCGCCCTTTAAACATATTCACGCTTCTAACACCAACACAATCAGGAGATAATCTGTTCCAATTATTTACAGTCCTGCGATATGGCCTCCACGCCTGAATAAAATATTCTAAATGAGGCCTAACTATTGTTTTGTACAGCGGTACTATTAGCTCTTTTTCCTTAAACGTTTTTTGTTTCGCCTAATTAATCCAAGGATTTTATTTCCCTTTGAAGCGGCAATACTGCACTGCTCTGAAACCTTCATATCAGCACTAATGGTTAACCCTTTGTACAGAACCTCCCAATGTATATTGTACATATTCGTTCCCATGACCTGTGTGGAGGCATTTACATTTCCCAAAATTGAACAACATTTGCCATTTTTTAGACCATTTTATCAATCTGTCAAGATCATCTTGTAAATGCTGTCTATCTTCAAATTTCAACACCTTGCTTGTTATATGTCATCGCCCAAATCGTTGATATATATTAAAGATAATATAGGTCCCAGTACTGATCCCTGTGGTACCCCATTCAAAACTGATTTCCAGTGAGTTTGAAGCCTCCCCATCAACTACTACCCATTGCATTTTTCTATCCAGTTAATTAAACCATTTCCTATGCCATGGGCCTTTAGTTAAGCAGTAATCTTTGATGTGGCACTTTGTTGAAAGCTTTCTGAAAATCTAAGTAGATGATATCAACTGGTGATCCGTCGTCTACCCACTTAGTGATATCTTCCAAAAAACATAACATATTTGTTAAGCATGACCTCGCTTTTAGAAACCCATGTTGAGATGGGTTTAAAAAGTTATGTTTAAAACAAGAAAATCCACCATGTGGTCTTTAATTAGTCTTTCTAATAATTTGCAAATCACTGACATTAAACTCCCTGGTCTGTAGATCTCTGAATTGTTTCTGGACCCTTTTTTAAATAACGGTATAATGTTTGCCTCTTTCCATTCTAAAGGAACCACTCCCTCTTCTAATAACAAATTGAAAATTGTTGCAAGCGGTACGCTAATTTGTTCTACAATTTCCAATAGTAGTTTGGGCGGAATCCCATCCACTCCAGGTGATTTATTGATTTATTATCCTTCATAGCCATAATTTTTCTTAGCTACCATTTCCGGGGTTACAATTACCTGTCCTAAATAGTCTGATTCTGCCCCCTTGAACTTAGCCTCTGGTACTGGCAGTGAACTAATACCTTCCCTGGTAAACACCGAACTAAAATACTCATTCAGGTCTGATGCCATTAAGAATCCCTCTCATATTATATTTCCAGCACCATCTTCTAGAGGACCGACCTTATCCTGAACTTTCTGTTTCCTCCGAATAAATTCATAAAAACTCTTGCTGTCTTGTTTTATATTACAAGCTAATTTTTGTTCATAGCTTCTCTTCGAATTTCAGTTGTAGCTTGGTTTAGTGCTTCTTTATAAATGTTGTAGTCTTCGTTATTTCCAGTACCTCTATATGACTTCCACATCGTTTGTTTGTGCTTAATTTTTCTAATGGCTTCTTTCTTTCTGGACCGTTTCCCTTGTTTTTTAAGGGGACAAATTTATTGACGATGCACTCTATTTCACTCTAAGCTATTCCAACATTCTGTTGATGACTTATTCTTCAGTGTGTTGTTCCAGTCTATCTTTGCTAAATATTTCCCCTTTATCTAATATCTTCCTTTGTGAAAATTTCTCCTGAACTGTTTTTTATTATTTCTTTCTGATTTTACTTTGATGGTAATCTGGTTGTGATCACTTCTTCCCAGTGGTTCATATAATTTGACATTGTCAACTAATTCATTCTGTGAGGACAAAACTATGTCTAACACGTTCTTACTCCTGGTTGGCTCTAGCACATGTTGTGAAAGGAAACTGTCTTGTATTAAAACTAAAAACTTGTGGTCCTCACTCCCCGTACTCTGTAGAGATTTCCATTGTGTATGACCATGGTTAAAATCTCCCATAATAATAATACAGTCCCGTTTGCTAACTTCCCTTATAGCGTTTTGTACTTTTTCATTCTCTTCTACACTTATGTTTGGACTTCGATAAACTAACCCCACCGTTAACGTTGAGTTTCCTGTAACTATGTTACACCAAACAGCTTCTTCACAATCTGCTTCTCTTTCTAATTTTATTTCATAAGCCTGGATAGAATCTTTAACATATAAAGTAACTCCACCTCCCCTTCTTCCTATTCTATCTTTCCTGAACATTACATAGCCTGTTAGTTCCAATTCGGCATCTGATATATCGGTGGTGGCCCATGATTCGGTTATACCTATTATGTGAGGGTCAATATCTTCTACCATAATGTTTAGTTCACTTCTTTTGTTTACTATGCTCCTTGCATTTAAACTAACGCATTTATATCCTGATTCAGAACAGTTTTCCAGGCTGTTCTTTGCGGATTTATTTCTGCTGTTTTTATCAATGCCTCCAGTTTCAGGCTTCTCCCCCTGCGAATCTAGTTTAAATAGATGCAGCCTGTCCCACTATCAACAGATTGCAGCAAGTTCTCTGAGAATACTGCTGCCTCCTTTCCACTTAGATGGAGGCCATCTCTCATGTACATGTCTTCCATCCCAACAAAGTATCCCCATAAATCTACGAATCCCACCCCCTCTTCTTTATACATCTGCTCAACTAGTACGTTGATCGCCATCGTCTTGCAGTTTCTATAGGCCCCCTTCCTCCCATTACTGGAAAAATTCCAAAGAGAATAATCTGCTTGACTCTTGTCTTCTTTAACTTCCTCACTAACTGTCTGTACTTCTGTACTATCCAAGTTGTTCCCTTGTGTACTAGTAAAGACCCTCCCTTGTCATGCCCCAATACCTTCTCTAACCTTTCAGTCACATGTTGTATCCTAGCCCCTGGCAAACAAACAACGACGTCCTCCCCTTCGCTTAGTGTCTTATCCTCTTTCTCAGAATAGAGTCGCCCATAAACACCCTCTCTTTTCTCAATGCCCCCTCAATCACTGCTGCAGAGTAGCTCCTTCTCCGGTTTGCAAATGTCTGGTTGTAGTCTTGTTCCCCTGTCTTCTGCTCTCCTGTCACAATCCTGTCTGTTTCATTCTTTCCTGATGCTGTTTAGTCTTTAAAAAGACTGTTTACTGTGCACAAATGCTACACTTTATGTAAGATTGCCTTGTTTATTTCGGTTACAGTTTTTGGTTATAGTCACAGCTGACTATCTATCCTATCAGAAATGCCAACGTTACCAGTAGTGACCTAATTTTAATATAGTCAATTAGTTTACGCTAGACTGCCTTATTTATTTAGATTATATATATATATATATATAGTGTGCATAATGCCCATGGCATGGCATGGGCCTGGCATATTGGATTTGTATGTATGTCTCATTCTTTTATCTAATCAGCAGAAAATGTCATCATTTTAAGTATCATTCATATCCTGTCTACATCACGAAATATACTATGTCATACATATGGCTATGTGCTTGGCTTTATTAGATATTCATCATGTCACATCCAGGTTGTTCATGTTATATGACTGATTTGTCTGCCTATTCCAGACAAACTTTACAGATGTTTTTAAATGTATCCATGACATTATTTTCATAGAATATTTTGTTTGCAAAGGCAAAACTACGTATAGCTGTGTCTCCCTGTGTTGCTTCCAGTAAAAACACACTGGAACCTCTAAAATGATGTCATTGTTTAATCATAATAGGGTATAGGGCAGCAGTTGTTCTCTCTGCTAAACATAAAAGTATAATATGCATTGCCTTTGATAGGGTTATGAGCACACACTATTCGACTGTAGATACTATACGTGACTGGGAACACTAGTGTACATTGACTACCTATGGCAAATGGTGTTGCAGTAATGACTTAAAATAGCAAAAACAAAATAAATTGTTGAGAAGCAGCTTTTGAAAGTTAGTTGTTCATGGAACAAGTGAATTGTTGTACGGACAGGTGGACTTTTGGTTCTACTTGTCTGCTGGACAAGTAGATAATTTGACGAATTTCGAGCTCTGAATTATAACTCATATTCCCACACATTCATCACCCTCACCCATACAGTAACAATGGCAGTGGTGACAGGGAGGATACACAGTTTTCACATTTCATAATCTGAAACAGTTATAAAATAGATATCAGTTTAAAAAAATACCATGTTATCACAGTCAGTATCTACTATAGTCATGAAGCAAACACAGCACAATATTCTGAAATTATAAATCAATTAAAATCATAAAATGTCTCGGTTCGAAATAACTTTTAGGATTTATTGATAATCTTGATTGACATTGGAACAAAACTGCTCAATGTCTATGCCTTCTTTGCTGTGAAAGCTCCAAGTCTCCTGCCTGATGGCAGTCTACCATAGTACTGTGACAGGAAGTGACACAAGCCACTAATGATTTGCAAACCCTTTCTCATCTCATACAGCTGACAACTTTTATCATTAATCAATAACATGCTCGTAAATTGGTGACCTTACGAAATACGTAATATACCAATAATTTACAACCCATATCATTTTCGTCATCTCATTCAGTTGCCACTGTAGTGGGAAGACGGTAAACAAAGTAAACCAGGTACAGGTGTATAGGCCTACATAACTGACTTAGAATTGACATCCTACATATGTCTCTGTAGTTGAAGCACACATACCATATCATAAACCTATGTTAAATAATAACTATTAAAACCAACAAAAGGATAGTTGGAAAATACAGTGCTCCAGTGGGAATGCCTATAACACTAGATTAGACAAACCTCCTAGATAAATGTTGGTACTTCTTCTAAGCACATCATGGCTAGTGCAATATCCAAAGAACAAACTACCACAATACGACAAAGACTTCTCATGCCTTACACAGTGTGACTTGAAGACTATCATTTTACAATCACAGACAACAAATTTTATAGATTGATTATCTACATACTGTAATTGTGCAAATGTATTATCTACATACTGTAATTGTGCAAATGTGTGCATAATACTATGTATAAATTAATGTAGAGCTCCTTGTCTACAATGATTTAGTAAAATGTAGTACCCAAAATACACAGTGCTTATTTATTAGAAAACAAGATTTCTTGCCTAAAGCCTCTGTCTCCCGTGTAATGCATTCCTCTGCATCAGGTATTAACTCCGAAAACTCATGCATGAAATTAGAATTCTGTTTCTGTATGTAAAATATGCCCTTGCTATTAGTTTTCCCTTCAAGAATGTCTAGGCAGTCAGATAACGGCATGTGGCGTTCTTCAGGCATGAAGAACCTGTACCTTCTACTGCGGCACTGTAATTGTGACAGTCTCTGTGCCAATCTTTTCTCTGAAACTGCAACAATGCAATTTCTACTCTGATACGTATGTATATTTTTATGAACATGAATTTTATTTACTTACCCCCTATACATATTCAAATTTATTCAATTTAATTTCAGTTTAATATATTCCATAATATAAGCTATTATATTTATCTTACTGTAATATAATATATATGTTTATTTGTTTATTTTTTATTTCATAGTGTAGGTACTTAGAAGTTTCATATACATATAATACTATATATATATATATATATATGTACATATATATATATATATATACATGCATATACAGCGTATGAGCAAAGTCATAAAAATGGAACACTTGTGTAAAAATTGGGAGTGAAACATTTTCTTTCCCAAAATAATTTGTTTCCTATATGATGACGTTATAGTATAGAGTTGGAAGTGTACCAAAATAGTATATAGGATGATGAACTAAATCATGAATTTACATTCTTATGTCACATCTGTCACACTTATAAATTTGTGTCCAGCAAAAAATCTACAATGGTAATTATTCGATTGCTTGTAGAGGTGCATTGTGATGGTACTACCCAGGGAAAAATAGAAGTACAGTATATTGAAATGGTGGAATGATAGTGTTGACATTGCAAAATGTTGTCCCTTTTTCTAAATCCAGTTGGAAAAGTTCCACCCAGATTTGTTTTACCCACAGATAAATAAATTAATTGTCTGGGCCTGTCTTACACCTCACACCTTAACTCAGCATACCTCTCGTAGCGCTAGTGAGTTCCATAGATTCCACACTAGAGAACAAAAACCCCTGTTTGACTGGCTCAGCAGCAATTGTGACAGATGTAACATAAAACAAGGTAAATAAAACAGACCTTTATTTTTAAGCTGTCTCTACTTGGTTGGGCTTTTGGTTTAAACAAAGTAAAAAATAAAGGTAAATTCTTATATAGCACAGTATCCAGTCCTCAGGACTGCTCAAAGATCTTTACTCCCTGGCAGACCTGTTCAATCGTACACCATCTCAATTTCTCTGGGCAGCATCCAGTCATGCTGCAATTAATGCGCAACGACTATTCGTATGCAAATATCCACCACTGTCTATAGCCAGGTACTCATTCATACAGCTGAGTGAACTGAAGCAATGTTGAGTAAACTTGCCCAAGGTTTGACACCACCGCACAGGATTTGTATCCGTGATCTCGATCATTTTCTTTATGCAAATTGTGATTACTTTAACACAGCAATAGCTGAAGATCCGACTACATGAAGTTCAAAATGGCTACTTTTCTAAACTTGGCAGTCCCAGAAAGCATAGCATGCAAATATACTTGAACTCTTTGCTTAGAACTAGAAACTGCCAGTGTCTTAGCAATTTTTCAAATATCTTTGTATTTTCCTTTGATCATGAATGCTTGAGTTGCTGATATTTCTGCCAATTTCCCTGCCAATAACCGTCCCTTTAATTAAATGCTGATATCAAAGTACCGGTACATTAATTTGGTTTGTGGATTTATTTGAGCTATAATAACATATTCCATGTATGGTTTTCTGGAGAGGTGTAGCACAGAGGATTATTGACAGATCTGAGTGTTTCTGCTCTGTGTGTTCTGGCGGATAAAATCTTTCATTGTAGACTGCCATTTTCTTGCTCAGTGATGCCTTCTGTCCAAATAGAGGCTCCTTGGTGCTGACGCTGCACCGCGTCTCCAAGTTGGTTTTGAAATGAAGAGGATTATTTTTTTAATAAAATGATAAGTTGAGCTTTTAACAAAATTAAACTGTTCTTGAGCATTAGCTAATAGCAGGGATGGCGGCATTTTCATCGAAAAACACATTCAAAATCAGTAGCATCAACTTAATTTAATGCAGCGAATGTAACGGTTTGTCAAATTAAAACCTGGCGGCAAACCGCGAAGGATCACGAAGTCACTGTGGCTGTGCGAACTCTGAATGCGACCCTGTGTCAAGCAAGAATCAGGATGCGGAGCGGTATCTGTGCAATTTAAAATAAAACAACTAGCTTATTTTGAGCACGGATAAACCACTTTGTTCTTGCAGTTATAATCATAACAGTCATCTATGATTAATTTATAAAACAGTTCTCTTTTTCTATGTGGACCTACAATACATTAGCTGCGTTAGCCCACGCCAAGATTGGGATGTTTGGAATACACAACCTAATTCCTGAAACCTAAGCCTAAGTCGCCATTAGTTTTGCATGTATAGGGCTGACATTTTGTTTGTGAACTAGTGAACACATTGGGAATGGGATGGTTTGTAGATTTAGTATAATTTTAGACTTCTTGAAATTCGTCCAATGGGTGGCGAACTTGGGGGTCAATATTTCAAAAGGCAAATGCCCAAAACTTAAGGCTGTACGAGGTCGAGGAGTTCCAATGGCGAATTTATTGTTTTTTTTATATCACCGTAAAGATAATAATGCCATCTACAAATCTGCCACTCTGTTATGCAGAAAAGTTGATTAGTTTTTATGTTATTGACATTTGAAAATCATAAACGCACAACCGGCAGCAGCATTTAGTAGTATCAATCCAGTGATGCTTGCACTTCAGAACAATGTATCTTTTCAGTATTTTGTTTATAATTATTATAGCTCGGCCAATGTTGTCCTAAAAACTAGACCAGTGACCAGTTACAACATGTGCATAGGCTGCAGGAATTTGGGATGGGGCCAGTTTAAAATGCAAGTGCTGCATTTTGGGGATGGGTGGGTTTCAAGTGATGGGCATTTGGGGTTGAGTCAGTACAATTCAGTATTCAGAATTTACCAAACAATAATTTTGGGGAAAACATGGGGATTATATTTGAGTGCAAATTATTTGAGAATGGGTCACATTCCCATGCACAAGACTGGGGATCCATTGGCTTAGAGGTGGCTTCATCTGGCAAATGTTTTTATCCCGTGCAACTCGGCTATATATTATAAAGATCAAAAGGATAATATCAATGATTGCTTAGTCAAACAATTCTTTTTTTAACTTATCCAAGATGTTAATTACTGTGTACAGACAGATACAAGATTACAATAACAGACGACCCATATAGCTACCCACATAGTTGGGTGAACAGTGGATGCTAAGATTGTCTTAATGTACATATTTTGACATGACTGTTCTGTCTGTGTTCTCGTTGGACACGGATTTGCTTTGTGTTTGGAGTGGCCGTGTGTGAGACAAAGTGCATTATGTGCGGGTACGTATGAGAGTGGGTTTAGTGCGAACTATACAAAGTGTAATCCACTGCGGAAACACGTTGAGTACATAACGAGAAAGCTACGTTGCACGGCTTTGGCATGCACAAACCTCTGCGATTTGGCATTTTGGTAGACCAGCATTCCCACAGTTGAAGGGTTACATTGAAATGTCACATCAATTGCTATTGTTTTGGGTTTGTTAAATGTCAAGTGGATTTCTAGGTTGATTTATTCACTGCTTGGCATGTTTGATGAAGGTTTCTAAGGTTTCTAACCTGAGTTAAACAGCAGTGACTGTATGGACTTGGATCAAGACACTGACAGGAACTAAGGTTAGTTCAGTCACATTGCTGAGTGTGTGTGTGTGTGTGTGTGTGTGTGTGTGTGTGTGTGTGTGTGTGTGTGTGTGTGTGTGTGTGTGTGTGTGTGTGTGTGTGTGTGTGTGTGTGTGTGTGTGTGTGTGTGTGTGTGTGTGTGTGTGTGTGTGTGTCTCTGTGGATGTGTGGGTGTGTGTGTGTGCATGCGCGTTGTGTGTGTGTTCGACTGATTACTATTTTATTTCTGGGTTCATCATAAATGAACGGAATGCTGGTTAATTTGAGATGTTACCTTTTTAGAGATTTGTTTGCTCTGGACATGACAAAATAGGCTTTGGGCTATATTTGATGACTTCAATTGTATAAATGCTGTGATAGATGTAAATGTGCTGGTGGTTGTGTGACAAATAATGAAATGTGCACATGGTATTGACCGGAAGATCTTTTGTACATGTAAGTAATGTCTCTAATTGTTTTGAGGGCATCACACATTTGTTATATTCTGGAGAAAATACAAAATCTGACATTTTCCCCAGCAGATTAATTATCTTTGAAAAATATTCTTTCAATTGGAAATAAAAGTAATGATACATCCGTGTAGACTGTGAATCTAAATTTCATAGGTTGTCTACATAGAACTTTCTATTATATAACAGGCAGTTCTAGTAGGTGTGTTCTTTTGATAATTACAGTAATTACCCTGCTGGTTGTTGGAGGACTGCTTGGTGACAACTACCCGATAGGCCACAGTTAATGGCCGTGGAGAACTTTCCACCTTCACCAGATTGCTTTCACAGTTACTAAAGCTCTGGTTACTAGGGTAGAGTGTGCAGAATAAATCTACTAACAAGGCTAGGAAATGACTTCATCAAACGCACTGTTGCTATCATCAAAACCACCTGCACAGCAGACGCAGCACGCATGTTAGTTGGATGTTGCACTGATAAACGAATGACTGACCAGTGGAATAGGGTCAATTGGACGATCTTATCAAGGTATGTTGGTAGTTTCTGTCAGCACTGAAACATTTTGCATTTAATCAGGTTGTTTTTTGTAGTGGTGCATGTTCGTAGTCAAGTGTTGTTGTAAGGGGTTTGAATTACATGTGTCTCTCAGTTTCTATTTATTACTGTAACACTAATGGCGTGTTCTTGACAAGAAGTCTATTGCTCAGTTAATTGTGTCGATATTTTTGGTGTAGCTTATATAGAGGCCGCGACATGGCTAGATCAATGTACGGCCTGTTTTTATAAAGTTGCAATCAAGATGTGCTGGCGCTGACACGTTTTATAGTCACATTTGTCTCAGTTAGTTCATTCAACTGTTTAAATAAGCACTTATTACTGGATGGTGTACAATTGTGATAACTTTATGTAACTTTATTGTTATATATGTGAGGTTATATTTCAAACAGCTCCGCCCAACTAATGCAGGAGTATGTTTGGTTATTGAATTTATGGGTTCTTGGATTTATAGGTAGAAACCACTAATTCTTCAGTTTAGCCGCTGTGAGTGGGTGTTGCACATTAAAATTATGTAACAAATACGTTATATATTGTATTTGAAATAATTGTTAAAGTTGTTTAACTTGCTCACTTTTCTGTACTGATGAGATTAAGTAATACCACACATGCCAGTGATGCAGGCACAAACTGAGAATAAAGAGATATTAGATATGTAACATGCCATTCTGCTCAGTGTGAGGAGACCTGTGTGTAATCACACATCATTAATGCTACTTGCTGAGCCATTTAAAAAGTAATGAAGCTCCTAGCAACTACTGCACTTGTCTCATGTCTGCAGTTGTTACATGCATCCTACAACCAATACATCATCGTCATCATCATTGGTTGACTGCAGTCACTGCACTGAGTAGCCGGTTTATTAAAGGTTGATTGTGTCATTATAGAGATGGAACGACAGCCGCTTCAACATCAAAGTTTTCCTAGATTAGTTTGATGTATGTTTGCCTTTGTTTCTATCTGTTTTCTTATGGGTGTCCACAAGATGAATGCTGAAACTTGACAGTGACAGTTGACAGTAGTTCTTCTATGTAGTGACAGCAGTGGTTAGGTAGGTGGAGATATCCCATTTGAATACTTTTAGAGAGTTCTATGTAGTGACAGCAGTGGTTAAGTAGGTGTAGGTATCCAATTTGAATAATTTTAGAGAGCTTGTCTTTGTTTGTTCGCCTATTCTTCAGGTTGATCAATCTATATAGTAATACGCTAACTTGGAGGCACTGTGAGTGCATCTCCTCACAGGCCACGAGGACCACTCGCCTCTTTCAATGTTCATTCGTGTCTTTAGATCATTCGCCTCTCATCCACCAATTGGCAATATATTAACAAACTTATTTTCCTAGCAGGCCTTTCTCCTGCCTGAGATGACTGAGTTTTGATCAGCTCTCCAGGTGGCGCCATTGTAAACATGTTTCTACTAAAAAATGCTGTTACTGTAACGGTCATCATCATTTTGGATTTGGTATGATTTTTGTGGCCGGATGTCCTTCCTGACGCCAACCACAGTTATAGGCGGAGAAGTGCAATGGAAGAGCGAGGACTAAAGATTAGTAGAAAGAAGACGGAATACCTGAGGTGCAATGAAAACAATGACCTAGAGATCCTGTTACAGGGCGAGACAGTGAAGAGAGTGAAGACATTCAAATATCTAGGATCGACATTGGCGGATGATGGAGAATTGGATGCGGAAGTCACTCATAGAGTGCAGAGCGGGTGGAAGAACTGGAAGAGAGTATCTGGAGTGCTGTGTGACAGAAGAATGAACGTGAAGATCAAGGGAAAAGTGTACAGGACAGTGGTAAGGCCAGCACTGATGTACGGGGCGGAGACATGGGCGGCAAAGAAGACACAGGAAAAGAAGCTGGATGTCGCAGAAATGCGAATGCTACGATGGATGTGCGGAGCCAAAAAGATTGACAAGATAAGAAACGAAAGAATCAGAGGGAAAATGAAAGTGGGGGAAATATTGAAGAAAGTCCAAGAAAGTAGGTTGAGATGGTATGGACACGTGATGAGAAGAGAGGAGGATTATGTAGGAAGGAGAGCGATGGGAATGAAAGTGCAAGGGAAGAGGAGGAGAGGAAGGCCGAAGAGGAGGTGGTTAGACAGTGTGAGGGCAGATCTCAGGGAGAAGGGACTGTCGGGGGAGGAAGTGTACGACCGAGCGACATGGAGGTGAATGTCTTCATACATCGACCCCACATAAAAGTGGGACAAAGATGAAGAGGAAGAAGAAGACTGTAACGGTGATGAATCATGGCCGTAGTGTGTTGATCCACAGATGGATGTAGGTTAGTACAGATCAATCTTCAGATACACAAGGTGGAGTCAATGTATGTTAATGTAAATTAAAAGCACTACCAAATCACCAATATCATGTTGTTGTTGTGAAACGCAATAAAATGTGATAATGCTGTTTGGTTTGTGTTTTGTACATGCAGTTTTCATATGTCAAGTACGGAACATCAGTGCAAAGATGAGCAGTGTCTCACTTTCTGACGGCAAACATGACTTTGGAGAGGGTTATGTAAATGGCATAACATTACTTCACATGGTCACTGTCACTGTGTAAAAGTTAGGTGATCCATGCCTCGCTTATTTGTTGCTTTTTATATTCAGAACAGTCTGTTGACATTCAGATGTGTTGAACTCACACATAGGCAAAGCACATCATAGTTATGCATATGGACGACTTAAATCATCCAATCAAACTCAGAATAAGTTTTTTATTAGTTGCATACTTATTAGGATATATATTTACAAGTGTTTTTGTATGGATTCACATGTAGCAAGTCACAAGGAACACAAGGTGATATGACACTGAAATGTGACAGTACTGTTACATTTTGGTTATATCACAAGTATAACAAATATTATGATGGTCAACGTCCATTCAGACTAACAAAACATGTGAACCTTAGTCCAATGTTGTCAAACATTAAACTCAGAAAATTGAGTAATGAATCAAACCATCAGCCAGCTATAAACTAGCATTTTAGATCACACACAATGTAAAAAATAAACCATGCATCGGTGCAGTATCAGTATTAAAGTTAGTAATAAATCGTGAGAGATGTTTAACCCTATCATGTACCCTGTCACCTGAGAGACCTGATGGATGTGTTTGTTTCTTGCTGAATTTAGTGTGCAAAATACGCAATTGGTTAATTGTTAATGTGCAATTGGCCAACATAGTGCCTTTCAGCAGTCACACCGCAGGGAATCTTTTAATTGTAATTACCACAATTATGCCCCCAGGTTAATGCACTTTAGTCATTCAAACCAGACACCATGATTGAAGGAGAAATATGCTGGTGTTCAGCAAACTTATTCTAAGCACATCATTTAAGTAGCCCTGGGCAAAATTGATACTGCTTTATTAATGCAGATTGTGTGGTGTAATTTAAACGGAGCAGATTGTAAATTGTCTGACCAACAGTAACGTATGCTGCACAGCTCTCTTAATGGTGATTGTCTGGCTCTGAGTTGGCCCTGCAGTAGGTGGGTGATATCACCAATATGACAATCTAGCACAGCAGCACTGTTATGGAAGATGTCTATTTTCTTCTCACTTAATAAATGCAGTTGAACAAGAAATGCAGAATGTAGGCCTACCAAACATCTACAAAGATTCTGATGACAGGTAAATTACTTGATTATTTTTAAAGAAGCAAATAGTTTAAGTTTAGATAGTAAAATCTAGTCAATATTTAGCCAGTATTTTAAGTTATATAAGGTATTTATTTACAAATGTATATTTAAATTTTGTATTATATTCTTGTTTTGTTATACATTTGTATATCACGTAAAACAATTATCATTTTATAGCGATTATGTTTTAACAGTGTTGTATTTTTAGTGCTGTTGAACAGATTTTTATATCTGGAGACATTGCGCTATGCAAATGAAATTGATTACCATATATTATTACCAGAACATTCCTTTGGTATTTAATGCACTGCACTCAGTCAGGATGGAGGCTTTTGCACATACACTGATGCACTGATTAAAGAACAAATTATTGTTAGAATAACTTAAATGTACATTATTTTTGGAATCATACAACATTTCTGGTTTACAGATATATTCCCGCTACTTCCATCATCAGTTCTTTTTAAATTGATGTATATATTGTACAGTTACTGTGTGTCTGCTTAAATATTGACTTGTGTTAGTTATTTTCATTAATAATCAATAATGTTCTTTGTAAATGGCTGATTTTTAATGGACCACGAATGATTGATAGTAAAATGCGTAACCCGGAAACAGTGTTTGTGTGTAAAGTTTACACATGTTCTGGGTAATGCACTCAACTGTTGTATTGCCGTTATTTACAGATGACCAGTCATGTGATTATTTACAGATGACCTGTCATGTTATTATAGAGCAACCTATCCAGTGGAGATGTCACATGATATTCTATTAATGTGCACCATTGGTGGATATTTACTTGTTGTACAGGGTAACATATCAGTGGGTGGTATGATGTTGACACAACACTGAATACAAGAGCATATTGCACTGACAATGATACTGCTTCGATATAGCTACACTCACACTAAGTGGATACTCTATAATCAATGCAGCGTTCCGCGTGGCCGCTTTTGACATGCTTCATTGAATGGCAACTCACTATTTAATTGTGATTGAGATCATTGTCAGATGCTAATATGTATGTTTACATCTCTTCTCGATTAAATGAGTTGTTGAATTGGTAACATGATATCAAATCAATTCACTTTTTGAGCAGTGATCTTGGTGAATGTTATTTTCACTGATTCTTCTTTTCTCTTGTTTGTGTCTATCATAATGCAGTGAGTTATGAATGGAGCCGCCTTCAGATCTGACAGATCTATTTATCACAGTGTTTCATTGATGTGGGAAGAAGCGTTGTTGAAAGGTTTTTTCAGTGGTGTTTATGTGGCGTCTTATTTGAGTATTGTTGCTCAAGTCTGGCTGTCGGAGCTTAATGATAGGTTGTGTATTTATGGAACCTTTACAGCCATGGTGCAGATATCAGGTTGAGGGAACTTTCTTTCCGTGTTACTAAAGGTGCTGATTTTACGTCTGATGGTAGGTTGTTTTGGCTTGTATGGACTCTAAGGAGTCTACTAAGTTCACTTCATCTACACTCAGTTTATTGTGATACAACCAGCCCTGCACTCACAGCTGTGTGCATGTGTTTATTGTGATACAACCAACCCTGCACTCACAGCTGTGTGCATGTGTTTATTGTGATACAACCAGCCCTGCACTCACAGCTGTGTGCATGTGTTTATTGTGATACAACCAGCCCTGCACTCACAGCTTTGTGCATGTGTTTATTGTGATACAACCAGCCCTGCACTCACAGCTTTGTGCATGTGTTTATTGTGATACAACCAGCCCTGCACTCACAGCTGTGTGCATGTGTTTATTGTGATACAACCAGCCCTGCACTCACAACTGTGTGCATGTGTTTATTGTGATACAACCAGCCCTGCACTCACAGCTGTGTGCATGTGTTTATTGTGATACAACCAGCCCTGCACTCACAGCTTTGTGCATGTGTTTATTGTGATACAACCAGCCCTGCACTCACAACTGTGTGCGTGTGTTTATTGTGATACAACCAGCCCTGCACTCACAGCTGTGTGCGTGTGTTTATTGTGATACAACCAGCCCTGCACTCATAACTGTGTGCGTGTGTTTATTGTGATACAACCAGCCCTGCACTCACAACTGTGTGCGTGTGTTTATTGTGATACAACCAGCCCTGCACTCACAACTGTGTGCGTGTGTTTATTGTGATACAACCAGCCCTGCACTCACAGCTGTGTGCATGTGTTTAATATGATACAACCTGCCCTGCACTCACAGCTGTGTGCATGTGTTTATTGTGATACAACCAGCCCTGCACTCACAGCTGTGTGCGTGTGTTTATTGTGATACAACCAACCCTGCACTCACAGCTGTGTGCATGTGTTTATTGTGATACAACCAGCCCTGCACTCATAACTGTGTGCGTGTGTTTATTGTGATACAACCAGCCCTGCACTCACAGCTGTGTGCATGTGTTTATTGTGATACAACCAGCCCTGCACTCACAGCTGTGTGCGTGTGTTTATTGTGATACAACCAACCCTGCACTCACAGCTGTGTGCATGTGTTTATTGTGATACAACCAGCCCTGCACTCACAACTGTGTGCATGTGTTTATTGTGATACAACCAGCCCTGCACTCACAACTGTGTGCGTGTGTTTATTGTGATACAACCAGCCCTGCACTCACAGCTGTGTGCGTGTGTTTATTGTGATACAACCAACCCTGCACTCACAGCTGTGTGCATGTGTTTATTGTGATACAACCAGCCCTGCACTCACAGCTGTGTGCGTGTGTTTATTGTGATACAACCAGCCCTGCACTCATAACTGTGTGCGTGTGTTTATTGTGATACAACCAGCCCTGCACTCACAACTGTGTGCGTGTGTTTATTGTGATACAACCAGCCCTGCACTCACAACTGTGTGCGTGTGTTTATTGTGATACAACCAGCCCTGCACTCACAGCTGTGTGCGTGTGTTTATTGTGATACAACCAGCCCTGCACTCATAACTGTGTGCGTGTGTTTATTGTGATACAACCAGCCTTGCACTCACAACTGTGTGCGTGTGTTTATTGTGATACAACCAGCCCTGCACTCACAACTGTGTGCGTGTGTTTATTGTGATACAACCAGCCCTGCACTCACAGCTGTGTGCATGTGTTTAATATGATACAACCTGCCCTGCACTCACAGCTGTGTGCATGTGTTTATTGTGATACAACCAGCCCTGCACTCACAGCTGTGTGCGTGTGTTTATTGTGATACAACCAACCCTGCACTCACATCTGTGTGCATGTGTTTATTGTGATACAACCAGCCCTGCACTCACAGCTGTGTGCGTGTGTTTATTGTGATACAACCAGCCCTGCACTCACAACTGTGTGCGTGTGTTTATTGTGATACAACCAGCCCTGCACTCACAACTGTGTGCGTGTGTTTATTGTGATACAACCAGCCCTGCACTCACAACTGTGTGCATGTGTTTATTGTGATACAACCAGCCCTGCACTCACAACTGTGTGCGTGTGTTTATTGTGATACAACCAGCCCTGCACTCACAGCTGTGTGCGTGTGTTTATTGTGATACAACCAACCCTGCACTCACAGCTGTGTGCATGTGTTTATTGTGATACAACCAGCCCTGCACTCACAGCTGGGTGCGTGTGTTTATTGTGATACAACCAGCCCTGCACTCATAACTGTGTGCGTGTGTTTATTGTGATACAACCAGCCCTGCACTCACAACTGTGTGCGTGTGTTTATTGTGATACAACCAGCCCTGCACTCACAACTGTGTGTGTGTGTTTATTGTGATACAACCAGCCCTGCACTCACAGCTGTGTGCGTGTGTTTATTGTGATACAACCAGCCCTGCACTCACAACTGTGTGCGTGTGTTTATTGTGATACAACCAGCCCTGCACTCACAACTGTGTGCATATGTTTATTGTGATACAACCAGCCCTGCACTCACAACTGTGTGCATGTGTTTATTGTGATACAACCAGCCTTGCACTCACAGCTGTGTGCCTGTGTTTATTATGATACAACCTGCCCTGCAGTCACAGCTGTGTGCCTGTGTTTATTATGAAACAACCAGCCCTGCACTCACAGCTGTGTGCATGTGTTTATTATGATACAACCAGCCCTGCACTCATAGCTGTGTGCATTTGTTTATTATAATACAACCAGCCCTGCACTCACAGCTGTGTGCATGTGTTTATTATGAAACAACCAGCCCTGCACTCACAGCTGTGTGCATGTGTTTATTATGATACAACCAGCCCTGCACTCACAGCTGTGTGCCTGTGTTTATTATGAAACAACCAGCCCTGCACTCACAGCTGTGTGCATGTGTTTATTATGAAACAACCAGCCCTGCACTCACAGCTGTGTGCATGTGTTTATTATGATACAACCAGCCCTGCACTCACAGCTGTGTGCATGTGTTTATTATGATACAACCAGCCCTGCACTCACAGCTGTGTGCATTTGTTTATTATAATACAACCAGCCCTGCACTCACAGCTGTGTGCCTGTGTTTATTATGATACAACCTGCCCTGCAATCACATCTGTGTGCATGTGTTTATTATGATACAACCTGCCCTGCAATCACAGCTGTGTGCATGTGTTTATTATTATACAACCTGCCCTGCACTCACAGCTGTGTGCATGTGTTTATTGTGATACAACCAGCCCTGCACTCACAGCTGTGTGCATGTGTTTATTGTGATACAACCAGCCCTGCACTCACAGCTGTGTGCATGTGTTTATTGTGATACAACCAGCCCTGCACTCACAGCTGTGTGCATGTGTTTATTGTGATACAACCAGCCCTGCACTCACAGCTGTGTGCATGTGTTTATTGTGATACAACCAGCCCTGCATTCACAGCTGTGTGCATGTGTTCATTGTGATACAACCAGCCCTGCACTCACAGCTGTGTGCATGTGTTTATTGTGATACAACCAGCCCTGCATTCACAGCTGTGTGCATGTGTTTATTGTGATACAACCAGCCCTGCACTCACAACTGTGTGCATGTGTTTATTGTGATACAACCAGCCCTGCACTCACAGCTTTGTGCATGTGTTCATTGTGATACAACCAGCCCTGCATTCACAGCTGTGTGCATGTGTTTATTGTGATACAACCAGCCCTGCACTCACAACTGTGTGCATGTGTTTATTGTGATACAACCAGCCCTGCACTCACAGCTGTGTGCATGTGTTTATTGTGATACAACCAGCCCTGCACTCACAGCTGTGTGCATGTGTTTATTGTGATACAACCAGCCCTGCACTCACAGCTTTGTGCATGTGTTTATTGTGATACAACCAGCCCTGCACTCACAGCTGTGTGTTTATTGTGATACAACCAGCCCTGCACTCACAGCTGTGTGCATGTGTTTATTGTGATACAACCAGCCCTGCACTCACAGCTTTGTGCATGTGTTTATTGTGATACAACCAGCCCTGCACTCATAGCTGTGTGCATGTGAGCGCCTGGCAATCCAATACATTTATTCTCATGGATTGCCAGTTAACAACTTAACGCTGATGTACTGTCGTTGCTTCATTGACAAAAACTGAACCAGGCCCATCAGTTACAATTACATCAAATGCCAAAAAGTGGAATGAACCATTGCATGGACTTGGATAAAGACTTGCATTTCCAACTTCACATCAGCCTGGATAAACTCAAGCAAACGGATATAAAAACCACTACATTGGTAGAGCACTACGGTAGACAACAAACTTTCAGACTGTCTGCATGCATTCACACTACTAATGTACTGGTACGTGGTATTCAATTATCCATTTTCGATATACATTCTGACTGTCTGCATGCTTGGACATTACATGGTGTTATATTTCACAGTACTGGAAATGTTCTTAGTCACTGTTGGTGCCTATTAATGTATGTCTAGTACAGAATAAGCTGCCAATCCAAGTTATTGTGGTTACATAAGACGAACGTACAAACAACTCAACCAGTTGTGTTACTTGGAATAATAAAAATATTATTAAAACACATTTTTATAATGCCATATATTCACATGTTGCTCTATGACGCTTGACCTAATTCAGTTATTCAAAATATGAGATATATTGAAACTAAAATTATATATATTTATAATTAAAACAAAAAAGATCAGACGTAAAACAATAATGTGAGACTATTGTAAATGTTTGGCATGGCAGATTAAACACATTAAACAGTATTAAATAAAGATGCACATTGTGAATGTGTCTTCCTGGAAAGTGTCGGGGGGGGGGGGGGGTTTACATTTATTTCTTGTCAAATGTGAAGTGTATTCTCATGTGTATGACAATCTTTTGAAAGTTATTTTGTGAAAAATATTAATAGAGTGATTTGTTATCATTTTGGTTTTAGTTCATTTTATTACAATTAGAGTTATTTATGCATTTGCACCTGTCAGAGAAACGCAGAGACAGTACGTGGGGGTGTGCATCTCCCTAGGGGGAGCTACTGTGACTAAAGTCTTATGTTTGCAGCAAGATGAAATGATTGGCAAACAATGTTTAAGATCAAAATAGTGTAATGGTGATAACTGGTGCAACTGGCATGTTGCTCTGGCTGGGGGCATTGGGTGTAGGGTAGTTGAAGACATCCCAGGACATTATCTGAGGCACTGTGTCTGACAGCAAAGCCATGATTGATTCTCTCCCTACAGGGAATCATTGACATTGCATGCTTTTTTAGATATTCACATGACCTTTAGCTGATTGATTCAATGCTGGGTGCATTTACCAGTGCAAGTGTCCATCAAAGAGATGCATGGATGTGAGCTATTGTTACGTTCGGTCGTGCGTAACAATCACGCCTTCAGCCATCCTGCAAACAGCTCTTGGTAACTTTGATCAAATTACACTAATTTAATTCTGTGACTGGCAGACTAATTTCCTGGACATGGTCTGGCTCGGGTAGAGACTGTGACTAACTGCAGTGGAATTACAGCAGTCCAAGGCCAAATCATGGACATTTATTTGTCTGAGTTGTGACAGATTGAAACATGCAGCAGTAATAATCCAGATCTGTAGTTGGACAAGACTGAGATTGTTAAATAACATATGATTGGGTTGTAACTTGCTAAATATCCTGTAACATTTGTCACCCAATAAAACACAACAATAATAAATATATTTCATAAATAAATTTAGAAATTTCTTAAAGCTTGATTGACGTTATCATGATTGCCCGAAATAACTAAAATATAACAGTTAGACACGTTAAGAATATAAATGTGAAAACAAACCTGTAAGACAAAGTTGAGAGATCAATCTAATATACTATAAAAACAAAATCGGATTGACTAAAAATCAGGCATAAATAATAAAATTGTTAAAATGCTAATTACTAGTTAAGTGCCAGGGTTCGAAAGAATGTAAAACAAAATAAAAAAAACGGCTACTTCAATTACTGTGCAAAGGCTATTCATTTAAATATACCCACCAACGCTTAAGTTCCCAATGAAGCAGCAAGAAGATTTTAACACTGATGCACGATGTTGAAGTTCAAAACACTGCTACAGTGACCATTTAGTATATGCCAGTAGTTTATTCCATAAAACAGGTTTGATAAATAAGCAGTGGAATTGTTGTGTTTCCTCTCTTCTTTTCAGTTCTGTATCCAGCCTGAAAAATATCACACCAGACTTAATCAATAATTATCTTAAACTTGTATAACATATATAGTAAATGTGAACATCTCAATTTGTCATCATATATTTTATTACAAAATGGAGAACAATAAAAACCATGTCCCATCATTATACTGTTTTTTTTATCCAAATGACCTTTAAAATGCCAAGAGATAACATTACAAACATAGAATTGTAATGGCTTATTTTGACCAGGTACACAAAGATCTATATATATCGCCTTATATACATCGCCTAAAATTTAGTAACTTATTTGGAGTGTGACCGCAATTTTACATGATGGTATTGTTTTAGATTTCATCAACATCCATCATGGATCAAACCTCAAAATAGGGAAAAAGGTGCAGAACATTAATTATTGGCACCAGGATAAAGTCTTGGCACATTGCGAGTTGTAAGTCTCATCAAATGAAGAATTTCCTGACAGTAAATTAGCTTTATAAATTTTTAAAGTGCTCTTTTGGCAATTTGTCAAAAAAATTTGCCTAACACATTTAGTGTGGCAGGAATAGACATTTATTTATGTATGAAGTAGTTTGTATGCACAGCTGGGAATGTGCCCTGAAATGTATTCAGGAAACCAGAATTATTAGGGATAGAAATTGGATACATTTTCAAAAAGAACTCATAATTTGATTTGTTACCTGAAGGAATCAATCAGGTTTGCTGCGTTATATGATGAGGTCTGTATCAGTCAATCACATGTTTCTTTTTGGTTTACTTTGCTAGATATATATATATATATGTGTGTTCAAGAATCTTCAGTACCAGGTTTTGATATTTGCATATACATGTATATGTAAATATAAAAACTATATATCTATACATGTATATGCAAATATCAAAACCTGGTACTGAAGATTCTTCAACATGCATGCACCAATCCACACATGCATGCATGCACATACACACACATACGCGTGCGTGCACGTACATATTATGCTCACAAGTGCATGTGCAGGCACTAACATGCACCGCCATAAACCTGCACTTGCACCCACATGGATTAGCATCATCCCAGGAATGCATGTGACATGGACAGCCGACTTGAATAGACCCACTCACAAAAGACCTAGCTTGGCTTACCTTGGATTATCATATGAGACTGTGGAACAATGATTGCTGAGCATACATAGATTCCCCTATTGTCAACCTTTGAACCCCCTGTGATCTCCCCCCAGGGGGTCAGGGTCAGGAAGGTGGTCCAGCCACTGCGTGAGCCTAAGTACCGCCATGTAACCAGTCAGGGTCCAGGTCTGCTTTGTATGTAAGCTGTTATTAATGTTTACCTTATACTTACAGACTGGACTGTCTAGGGGGGCGGGGGTCACAGACAGTGTTCGAAACCTGAGCTGAAACATTGGTGGTCAGCAGGAAGTTCAACGTTGTAATATATGTTGGTGGTCCCACTCAAACATTGATGAATGGTCCAAATATTAATATAAAAGGTATTTAAATGACATTGCTTTGTCAGTGTTGGAAGTATAATAAATGAAATAATAATAATTTCTAAACACTAACATCCGGGGCTAATACCCCATTCAGGAGGGTGTTCATACATAAAAATACATAGAAATGTTTATGTGTCTTTAAATTCAACGTGATTGCAATTTTGGCAACGATTGTGGAACACGTTATAAATTAGCATACGCATCTCAGTAATTGCTGAAGGGTACCTGATGAAAAGATGGCAGACGCCAGACTGATAGTAACTTCGGATACTGGTGGCAGGTAGGGACATTTTTTTTCCAAGGAAACTATATCTGTCAGTACTGGAAGTGGAAAGAGTTAATTGGAGTAGTCTTATAGCTGTAATTTATGCACTTTACTGAAAGTCTGAAACTACTAGCTATGGGTTGTTGGCTCAGCCCAGGTTGGTTCTAGTAGCTTTGTTCTGTATAAAGGATTGTTACTCTATAGCCAGACATACACACTAAAGATAATAATAATAAATATTTAATAAATATACTGTTAAATATGTTCTACTACCAGCTACACTCTCACCACCAAAAAGTAAAAAGAAAGTAAAGGTAAGTTCTTATATATATAGCGCAGTATCCAGTCCTCAGGACTGCTCAAAGTGCTTTACACTTTACTCCCTGACAGACCTGTTCAATCGAACATCATCTCGACTTCTCTGGGAAGCATCCAGCCATGCTGCAATTAATGTGTGAAGACTATTCGTACACAAATATCCACCAATGTATATAGCCAGGTACTCATTCATACAGCTGAGTGAACTGGAGTATCACAGAGTGAATGAACGTGCCCAAAAGGTTCGACACCGCCGCACAGGAGTTGAACCCGGGTTCTCTTGATTGAGAGTCTGAAGCCACTGCGCCTTTGCCCTACACGTTGACCACCCTTATTACATCACCACCATCATCACCATCACAACCATCATCATCATCACCACCATCATCATCACCACCACCATCATCACCACCACCACCACCACCATCATCACCATCACAACCATCATCATCATCACCACCACCATCATCACCACCACCATCATCACCACCACCACCACCACCATCATCACCACCACCACCATCATCACCACCATCACCACCATCACCACCATCACCACCACCACCACCATCACCATCATCATCACCACCACCACCATCATCACCACCATCACCACCATCACCACCATCACCACCATCACCACCATCACCACCATCACCATCATCACCACCACCATCACCACCACCACCAGCAGAATGCCCCAATAACAAGAGACACTTGTCCAAGCATGCTCCTCCTGGTCACTTGTTCAACAGCTTGTAAATAGTACACCTGTAATTAGCTAGAGCCTGTTGACCACTGGTCAACACACCCTAACACCACCCCTGTGAGTACTGTGTAATAACTGACCACTGACCACATCATAACAAGGACACACACAGACTGGACAGAACAGAAGGAAGAACAACACAACCGAGTCCGAGATAGTTGGTGAGATGGGGAAATTATGAGGACAAAAATGTGAAGTTTTTTAAAGAATAGAAGTTTGGATTGGTTATAATTGATGTTAATCATTTCAAATTGATGGTAAATAGGATAATTAAGCCGTACAGATATATATATACAACTAGTTTATGTAAAATCAATGTTGATTATATTTGTAATAAAAAATAATTATTTGCAGAGAAAATGTGATTAATTATTGGAACAAGCTGCAGTCATCTTCTGACTATGTAAAATGAGGAACTCATAGAATGTGTGTTGGTTGAACATGAACTTGTTTACATAAGAAGGTAGACATATGGCAAGCCAGACAGATATGTGATGTAGCAGGACACAGTTTCATGATAAGCCAGTCATTTCCTTGTCTATCTACCATCTGAAACTAGTAGCTTTATATGGCAGTGGTGTTCAATCAGATATCCACCTAGACTCTCAGTTGACCACATGTTTTACTGCTGTGTTCAGACTATTGACTGTTGTTGGTTTGTCTCAGGGTGTTGATGGGGGCTTGTTTGAGATGTATCCAGCATAGTGGTCACACATCACTGACTCCACATTCCTGTCAGATGTGATGATACAGCCTAATGACTTCTGAGTTATCACAAAGCTAATAGCACTTAATGTCATGAAATGAGTTTGAGGACATGGGGTAATTCACATGTTAGAAGGGACTTCTTGCAAATGGTGGGTGTTCGGTCATGCGTGGCCGAGGACAGCCTAGACAACTCATGTCATGGATTCAGCTTCGACTGCTTGAGTTGCTTCGTGTTGTGTGCTTCATTAACTGTGTAAGGAACACTGCGTCTGCAGTGATTCAGCACACAGACAAGGCTAGTAGAAAGAGAAGTACCTCCAAGTCTACGTGTCAGGTTATTGTATTGTATTTATGTAGCTCTTATAGAGAGCAGGAAGAGAGCTTGTGGTGATATTGTGAATGAGCACATGCACATTTTCGACTGAAGGGGTTGGTAGGTATTGGGTATGTCGACAGAATGCTACGTAGCATGTTTTGTAATTTTTATTACATGCTTGGAATTGATACACATGTATATTCATGCCTACGTATAATTTTCAGTTTGACACTTGACCGTTCTGATTATTTCAACCGATTTATGTGATTTTTATTTACCTTTCAGAGCCTCGCATTAACTGAAATTGAAGCAGTGCAGTTTGATTGCGAGACTTTGCAAGGCGTCTAACTGACGCTTGCTATGGTGGACGTAGTAAGAAGACGGCCGTCTCTAGAGACACACAGGGAGGATGTGGCAATGTTTGGCTGCTCCCAGGAGCAAGAGGTCCTTAAGATAGAGGAGATTTCTCTGGAGGAGTTATTGAGAGAGGAGAGGGATGACGTGTTCAGTGACACCCCACCCTGGCTCCCAGAAACAGCTGTCTCTAGCAGGGCATGGGTATTTATAGAGGACAACATCCTGGAAGAGGTGGAGGAGGAGACAGAAGACATTGGTGATGGAGAGGAAATATGTGATATGTAAGTGTTGCATTAATTTTTATTTAATTCAAAATTATTTGTTATTAATTTTAATCTAAATGATTAACACAAATATGGAGACATTGTTGGGTGTTTTTATATGATGGACAAGAAAAATGTGATAAGAACCCACATTTTTTTAAAGATTTTTATTATACACCATGTTGAGGCTTACATTAATGTTTGTAAAATGTATATGACATCATTACAATATATTAGTAAATATGGAATTATTATACAACAGTAACATAGACGTAAGTGGGTTGCTAAAGTATTGAACCTGATTATATGTGGTTTGTTTATGAATAAAACGTGTGTATTGAGTCTCCCATTGTGTGCTGGTTAGTCACAAGATGTATCTAGTTTTGAATATATGGTTTATGTTTATCATATTTTGTTGTATTTTAAGTCATAATGGCTAATTTAGGAAAAATTTAACACTAGCATGCCAGATTGTCAAAATGTCAATGAATCCAGTTTGAAAAATTATATTTTAATGTCTTAAAAACTAGAATATCTTACGTGCGTTTTGACAGTTTACATTTGATTATCTTTGCAGCTGTCACTCAGTAAAATGTTTTAATCTATACGTAATTAATGCTAAAAAAGTTGCATTTGTATTGTGTAATTTTAAACGTCGCACTAAAACATACATTTAACTGAAGCAAAATTTGAATTGGTAAAACAAAAAGAGTTGCATACAGTTTCCGATGTATTTCATAAATTCCTTTATGTGAAGCCATGTACCAGTAAATGGGCATAAAGAAGGAATGTGGTTTCTTGCAAGGAGTTGCAGGCAGCATAATGAGACACTGTTGAAGAAGGATGTGGTTTCTGTTTAGGTGGTACACGCTGCCTGTAATTATGTTTTTATTAACAGCATCATGGATTACTTCTTGGCTTTTTTCAGACCAAAGAATTAATTGTGCATTTATTTTTTGCCAAGGCTGAAACTGAACTTGGTCTGGTGAACTGAATTGTGAGATTACAAATTGGATAAATTGACTGAATATAAATCAGTCAGTTGTATGCATGTACAGTGAGATCAGTCAAACAATTATTTTCCAAATGAGAAATAAAAAATATGTATACACTATATAAAATAACGTAAATGAAGTATTTTCAAATATTTAATGACTGCAGATCACGTAATCACCAGGATGTTGTTTACCATAGAATCTCAAATATATATATATATATATATCTGAGATTCTCTGGTAAACAACATCCTGTCCATGGTACACCCTGGTTCTGTGTGCATTGCTGGTCCTCATCAATGCTCTGTATAGTTGCATCAGTTCCATGTCTCATCGTCAGGTGTACATTTATTTGTTCATTATCAAACCGTGAACTAGACATGTCTGACTGATGCATGTGAACAACCTAGCGTCAGTGGTGCAAACACAGGTTCATTTACACAAATATTTTATATTTGTTCCCAATAGACTGAAAAAATGCTGAGCCAATGATCCATATAAGTGTCATTTCAATAGGTACTCTGCTTATTTAACCTATGCCTTACGATTTATCAAAATATTTTACGGAGTCAGTACCCTTGCAATTCATATTCCACCAGCAGTAAAAATCAAGTGTTGTTCATTGGTGGTGAAAAGTGTTTTTACTTGTAAACATTCGTGTAGCCTTCTCATTCTAGCAGTTGGTTTTGTATTTGTGTAAGTACAATAGCTATATATATAGAAGTGATACGTGTTACATAATATGGAAATAGTGACAAGGTACAACTTGCCCTGGGCCATTTGCCTCCAGTTAAGTTTTTGCTGACAAACGTACGTGCATAAAATACACTGGCATTTATATGCATGCACAATAAACTGCACAGATCATTCGTGCGCACATGTGTAGTTTATTTCAGTGTAATTAAACTAATAAATTAACTCTGCATGTCACCGGTCCCTCCAACAATTCAAGATGTCTGTTGCGTGATAACAACTAAGGTTGTCCATTTCCATAAGTGAGTTTATGATGTTAACATTCAGCAAAGCAATGCTTTGTGTTTGTTCTACACTGTTGCAATTGCACTGAATTTACTAAATAGAATATTGGTAAATAAAACGGGAATTATTTCATATAATCTTAGCAAAGAAGGTGCCTTAATGTGCATGCGTTCATGCATGCGCGTGCGTGCGTTTGTTACTGTTATGGTGACAATACATTAACGAGCAGAGTTGTGTGCATCATATAATGTTGTATGTCTTGTCTTGGTAGGTACCCCTCCGACACCGGGGAACCAGAGTTGTACTGCTTTGAAGACTACCTTGAAGAAACTCAACCACACCCTCCAGAGCCAATGTCATTACAAAATCAACATTTAATTGGGTAAGTGAACTAAATATACTTGTGTATACTGATCATTTGTTAGTTAGAAAGTTATATTTATAACACTTAAGTATATGGTGTGGTTGTTTATTTATTGACAAAACTTTTTAATCTTTTCACAATAAACTCCATTGTTTTTGGTGATAATATTATATTTGTTGAAGTCAGTTCAACATCCAGGTATAGTGTAGTTAACGATCACAAGGTGGCAGTTGTTACACAGTGTATGCAATGATCACCAGGTGGCAGCTGTGATGACTTCAGTATGTGTGTTTCTATGTGTGTTTGAATGCACGTGTGTTCATGGCAATACACGCATGCACACATGAGCGTGATACAACTATTGAGCACCAAAATATTTCTGATTTAAATAATTCTGCCTGTTATATCTCAATAAAAAAAATGCTGACACTTAAAACCATTTGACCTTCAATACTTTAGTTACTACTTAAAGTTAATTATCTGATTAGTTTTATTGTGAAATATTGTTAGTATCAACTCTATATCTATCTTAACATATTGAGTGTTTGACTGTACCACAAATAAAACATAGTTAAACAATCATCTATTGTAAATACCAACCTTCCTGTTTGCATGACATGCAATGTAAACTTTACATTCGGGGTGAGACGTTCAAATTAAATTTTAAAATAATTAAAAAATTGTGGTTCATAGAAAAAATGGCTGTTAGGATGTTATAATATAAATAATTTGTATTATATATGATTATAATATTATTAGTTTTATGTACAGTTCTACGACCATTCATGGCTTGTAGGGCTTCATAAAATAAAAATTAGTATTAGTACATGACATATGATTTTATGACAAAAAGATCAGCCTTGAATAGAGTGAAATGTCAAATACAAATCAACACATCCTATGTGCAGAGAGCGTATTGAGAAAGCAGTTGTCTTTGTCGACAAATTGACATTACTGGAGAATCCCTGCTAGTCATGTGACTGGGGCAGTTATTGACTGACTCGTCTCACGGGAACTGATCACCTAAACCTAGACATATTGATACTGATCACTTCAGTCTTGTTAGCATCAACCAGTAATCACATCACAGTTGTTTTTTTCCATTGACTAGTGTTATAAATAGCACCATGGCTTTTTACAGTTATGATCACTGCTTTACATTTTCTCCATTGACTAGTGTTATAAATAGCACCATGGCTTTTTACTGTTATGATCACTGCTTTACATTTTCTCCATTGACTAGTGTTATAAATAGCACCATGGCTTTTTACAGTTATGATCACTGCTTTACATTTTCTCCATTGACTAGTGTTATAAATAGCACCATGGCTTTTTACAGTTATGATCACTGCTTTACATTTTCTCCATTGACTAGTGTTATAAATAGCACCATGGCTTTTTACTGTTATGATCACTGCTTTACATTTTCTCCATTGACTAGTGTTATAAATAGCACCATGGCTTTTTACAGTTATGATCACTGCTTTACATTTTCTCCATTGACTAGTGTTATAAATAGCACCATGGCTTTTTACAGTTATGATCACTGCTTTACATTTTCTCCATTGACTAGTGTTATAAATAGCACCATGGCTTTTTACTGTTATGATCACTGCTTTACATTTTCTCCATTGACTAGTGTTATAAATAGCACCATGGCTTTTTATTGTTATGATCACTGCTTTACATTTTCTCCATTGACTAGTGTTATAAATAGCACCATGGCTTTTTACTGTTATGATCACTGCTTTACATTTTCTCCATTGACTAGTGTTATAAATAGCACCATGGCTTTTTACTGTTATGATCACTGCTTTACATTTTCTCCATTGACTAGTGTTATAAATAGCACCATGGCTTTTTACTGTTATGATCACTGCTTTACATTTTCTCCATTGACTAGTGTTATAAATAGCACCATGGCTTTTTACTGTTATGATCACTGCTTTACATTTTCTCCATTGACTAGTGTTATAAATAGCACCATGGCTTTTTACTGTTATGATCACTGCTTTACATTTTCTCCATTGACTAGTGTTATAAATAGCACCATGGCTTTTTACTGTTATGATCACTGCTTTACATTTTCTCCATTGACTAGTGTTATAAATAACACCATGGCTTTTTACTGTTATGATCACTGCTTTACATTTTCTCCATTGACTAGTGTTATAAATAGCACCATGGCTTTTTACTGTTATGATCACTGCTTTACATTTTCTCCATTGACTAGTGTTATAAATAGCACCATGGCTTTTTACAGTTATGATCACTGCTTTACATTTTCTCCATTGACTAGTGTTATAAATAGCACCATGGCTTTTTACTGTTATGATCACTGCTTTACATTTTCTCCATTGACTAGTGTTATAAATAGCACCATGGCTTTTTACTGTTATGATCACTGCTTTACATTTTCTCCATTGACTAGTGTTATAAATAGCACCATGGCGTTACAGTTATGATCACTGCTTTACATTTTATTTTGTTAATATAGGGAACATTTTTGCAAATGTTTTTGCTGTTGACATTGTGTATTTTGCATAGTAATTGCAGTACCTAGCTTAATGACTGGCCAAGACCAGTAATTACAACTGATCAATTAGATTGGTGGAATTTAGAGGGGGACCAGCTTGCCATTAGATTAACTAATTGTTGCAAGTCTAGGGGCTCACATTAATGACTATCATTGGCACAGCTGGTAGTGAAACAAATCAAATGGATGAGTATTAATTACCGGTAAATAGATGGCTCAAATGATACTGGTTTGTCATTGAAAAAAACTAAATTGGCCAGTAATGGTTGTGATTGGCGTGAATGGCTTCTATGTGGGCCAGTCGCACACCAAAAGGCATACTTTTGATTAGTTCATGACTGGCAAAAAATTATTTCAGGCTAAGGGCCTGGTTGATGGGATAGTGTTTGAATGAACAGATCTGTCAGAGGGAAGTGTGATGTGTTTTGATTAATCCCACAGATTTAATGTTTCCATGTTATAAACTACTTCCTTCTGGCCGCCGCTTTCAACTCCCTCACTGCAAATTGAACCGCACTCGATCAAAACTCTTTTGTCCCCTCGTCAATAAGACTAATGAATGAGTAACTGACCTTCGTTCCCCTCCATCTCTGCCAGTCTGACACTGAGTGAGCCTGAGATGATTTGTGAGATGATTTAACTTTAACTTAACTTTTTAAAAACTGTTGTAATTTATTTAACATATTTAATTAATTTATTTATTTAACCGATATAACTTTTATTAATTTTACTCTTTTTATTTTTACATTGTGTATATTGCATGTACATTTGTTTCATATGTCTTAATGTGCTGCTCTACACTCCAAATGAATTTCCCTCACAAGGGACAATAAAGTATTGTGATTGTGTGATTGTGATACCTAATCGACTATCACCAAGAGCTGCCTTTCATTTCTTACACTGCACTCAATGAGGGTAAATAATGGGGTATTATTCACAGCACATGTAATGGCAGTGTTCTCACTCATAGTGGTGACATCTAGAGGATAGCAAAGCACCAGTAGATATATGTTCATATGCGTGATATTCTAAATTACAGACAATTCCTAGAAATAATATGGTGACACTTGCCGTCTATAGTGTGATTACTGGTTTTGTTATGCAGTGGTAATGTTTTCACCTAGTCTGGTGGATTGTCTGGAGCTAGTAAAATGCATTCAAATGAATCACATTAGAATTGTAGATATTTTCTAGAAACATCATTCTTCTTCTTCCCCTTGCTCCCTTGTGGGGTTGGGTGCACGTCTACTTTTCTTATCAGTTCTTTCCACCTCTCTCTTTCATCCGCAATGGCCATCCATTCATGGCTGTTCACGCCAGCCCTCCCCAGGTCTCATTTTATGCCGTCGTTCCATCTCAGCCATGGTCTTCCTCTCCTTCGTCTGCCACCCTCTTCTACTTTTCATGCTCTTTTCGCCAGTCTGTCTTCACCCATTCTACGTACATGTCCCGCCCATCTCATTCTGTTTCCGGCTACTTAATAATAATAATAAGATAACTTCTGTTGCGCCTAAATCCTTGGAAACCAAGCTCAACAAAAGGCGCATAAAAACAAAAGGATTGGTCAATCTCAAAATCCCTAAGCAGTATTCTAGTTGTCAACAGATGGGTCAAGGCGCTAGGGAGCTATGGTGGATAAGCAAGGTTGTAAACATAAGTTTTTAAATGACGACAGAATTTTTAAATATTTTCAACTGATCTAACACTAGTAAGAGGGAGCATATTCCAAAGAGTTGGTGCAGCAACAGAAAAAGCCCTAGTTCCAGTATTAATATTGACTCTAGGAACAAAAAGTAGGTCAGAACTAGATGATCGAAGCTGGATAGGTTTTCTTACAGGAGTAAGGAATGAATGCAAATAAGATGGTTGGTTACTGGACAGTGCCTGGTATGTAATGGTACAGATCTTAAATATTATACGATATTGTACAGGAAGCCAGTGCAAAGACTTCAAAAGTGGTACAGAGCGAGAAAAACGAGGAGATCTTGTAACTACTCTTGCTAGACAATTTTGGACATGCTGAAGTTTTGTGATATCCTTGCTAGCGATATTATAAAGGAGGGAATTGCAATAGTCAAGTCTGCTGCTAACAAGCGCTGTTGCAAAAGTTTTAGCAACAGAAAATGACATATACTGGCGAATACGGCGAAGATCATCAATATGTTAAAAACAGCAGCGACATGTTTGAGATATGTGTTGTAAAAAATTGAAGTTACTATCAAAGATCACTCCTAGATTCTGCATCGAGGTTGCTGTCAAGATATACTGATTCAAAATATGCGTAGGGAAAAAACCATCCAATTTACCATGCTGCATTGGAGTACCAATAATGATAAATTCAGTTTTATTTGCATTTAATTTCAACTTGCTGTCAGTCATCCAGTGGAAGATATCTTGAAGGCAATCACTAAGTTGGTTAAGGGAGCGATTTGTATCCAGGGTAGCCAACGAAATGTAGATCTGAGTATCATCAGCATAAAGATGATGATCCAAGTTATGTCTTTGTATAACAGAGGTTAGTCGACAACTACATGCAGATCTACCTCCTGTTCACCCATCCTCTTTAGGTGTTTTTTCATTCCAATCTCCTCTCTCAATTCCTTCATCTTCCTTCTATCCTCTCGCATTACTCTACATATTCTTCTGACCCAGTTGTTTTCTGCCACCTGTAGTTTCTCCTCCTGTCTCTCTGTCAGTGGCAGTGTTCCCAACCCATATATACAGGCTGGTACAACGCAGGCTTCTAACACTTTTCCTTTCAGTTGTTTTTTCAGTTTTCTGTCCCACATAATGCCTTCTACCCTCTTCCATGCTGCTGCTCCTGCTTGCACCCTCCTCTGTATTTCTTTACTACTCCTTCCATCCTCACACACTGTACCGCCCAGGTATGCAAAGCTGTTCACTTGTTCAATGGTCTTTCCGTCGATAACTACATGCAGATCTACCTCCTGTTCTCCTATCCACATTACTTCAGTCTTCTCCAGATTCATTCAGAGGCCGTGTTTTCTGAAGGTGTCACTCCATTCTTGCAAAGCTTTCTGTAGTTCCTCTTTTTTATCAGCCACCACTGCTAGTTGGTCTGCATACAGTATCTTCTTGAATTCTTCCTGCTCCGATATCTTTCCACTGATCAGGTCCATCACCATAATGAAAGGCAGGGGACTCAAGGCACTTCCCTGTCTGAGTCCTACTTCCACTCCAAATTGTTCCAATGTTTCTCCTTTGACTCTCACTACCGCTGTTATTTCCTGGTATATTTCCTCCACCATTCTGGCTTCTGCTTCTCCAACCTCCATCCATCTCATGACTGCCAATGCGAGTTCTCTCAGCACGGTGTCAAATGCCTTTTCCAGATCTACAAAACTGAATGCTATATCCTTTTTAAACTCTCTCTTCTCAATAATTTGTCTGATGGCAAACAATCCATCATCTGTTCCTCTCCCTTTCCTAAATCCCAGGTGATTCTCTCCGATTTTGCTCTCCACTGTAAGCCTCACCCTAGCATCCAGTATCCTTTCCAACAATTTCAGGGCTTGGCTCAGTAATGCGATGCCTCTGTATCTCCCTGGGTCATTGTATATGTATCATATTTATAGGTCAAATAAATTGATTCTGAGTTTTGAGTTACAATACATAATTGTTGTTTAATGCAATCTCTCAAACTCACCAACCACTGCACAATAACATGATAGTAGAAAGAGTTGGGAATTGAGGCTAAATAACAATAGGATGACCAAACTGTGACAATTACTCATGAAATGTGTGACTGGATGAAACACTCACTAATTAATGACATTGACAGGCTGCATTGTTGATGCATCAGTTCCTTGAACTGTTATCTGTAGAAGGAACTTTTATGAGGCAGGCTGGGCATTTGTCCTACTCTGAACATTGTCATATTCTGGCTTACTGGGGTACCCGGCTTACTGCGGGGGTTTATAAAATTTATTAATTTAGACATTGGGTTCACCATTCAATTCCAACTGCAGTTAGGAAGATAAAATATTTATTATTTATTTATTATTATTAACAATCTATTTCTATTCTATGACATGTTTTTTATATATTTGTATTATTTTTCACTTGTATTTTATGTCAACATACAGACTTTTGTCTGAAATAAATATTATTATTATTAATTCAGCTATAGCTGGCTGTTTGGTGAGTTTGTAAGCTATACCCTATTTTATGAAGCAGAAAACAGCCAGACTTAGTTACCAGCTTTGTGCAACACATTTAATATGTTTGCAAAAATCCAGTGAAGCAGAACCTGTTTAGATGACTTCAAAACAAAAGGCTGATTGAACTGGCCACCCGTGACATCACATAATCTAATGAGAATTGGTTTTTCTTACAATACACACATTCATCAGCACCAGTTAATCCACACCACCCTACAGGGTTCTAATTAATCAGCATGCCCCAACTACAATTGGCTTTCCGCTTTGTTCCACCAACCCTCCATTGTAGTGAGTTACTGTGGGTACAATGTATTCCTTACCTAGGCAATAAACTGCCCATCACATTATACAATATGATTCAATTAGAGTTGACTGCCTCTATTTAGGAGCCATGCTGTCATAACCATGTTGAGACATGCTCAAGGCATTCCTTTGTGTCATAATCTCCATTGGGCTTGGTCATAGTCGAATCCAGTCATTCATGGCCGGGTGTACACCCAGGATAGTCAACCCATGTCTGTGTGTCTGAAAAAAACTTGTCAGTGTCACCATGTCATGTCCACCATCGTCATGTGTGTCACGATTGTGGACACCGCCTACCAATAACCGCGTTGACCCGGTGGAAAGAGGTCATGACCCCGGCCATGGGGCGCATGTATTGCTGGCCTGGGGCGTGAGGTTAGTGAACTGAGATCGGAGTGTGAGCATTCATGCGATAAGTGTACAATGTTATCTGTTCATTTGTGAACTATTCTTGTTCTGCGCTTGCTTAGTTGTTTCCGTTTATTATGTTGTTAGAGATTACGCCAGGCGGCCTTGTGATGTTTGATCTGACAGAGGCATACACAGGTGATTCAGATCGCACTAATTGTGAAGTATTTGCCTATGGACGGGAACTATAGTCACGTATCAATATGCTGCGGTATTGTTGTAATAAATTAAAGTTAGGAGAAAACTTTGAGTAAGTTAGACTAATATACAGTGATCGCGATGTATTGTATTACCTGTCAAACAACGCTGGATCGGGGTTGCAGGTATGTGTGGGATTAAGAATGAGTGGCATGGTATCAATTAATAGGAACCAACATGCTATTGCCTTGTGTAGTAATATTTATGTCAGGATCTTAAATTGTTTATAATTGCTTTAATACTTCAAAGTATAATGCATTTTTGAAAGTTCATGTTGCTATGGAATATAGATCATAAATATGACATACAAAATACTCATTCTGCAACATGCGCGTGTGTGTTGTTAGTCAATAATTGTACGTCCAGATCAATTTATCCATAGTTTGCCATACCTTGTCTGATGGTGTTTACAAATATTTATGTACACAGGTATAAAATGTGTTATTGTTTCTTTTATACGATGGTGCTGCAATATAAATCTTAGTTGACAAATAATCAGTGTTGCTCTATCAAGGCAATTAACTCTCAAACTATGCCTGATACTGCTGCGACACTTACTACTAAATGTGTTAACATCTTACTACTGCGTTTGGTAAACAAGTGTTAGTTCAGAATAAGGGTGCAAGTTCAATGTTTGGCAAAAGACCATTAATGAGTAAAACGTGTCCCAACCCAAGAGTTTGTGAGGCTAGTAGGCACACACCTGAAGTGTGAATTACACAGTGAAGTAGACAATTACTGCTGAATTAGTCCAGGTCCAATGCAAGACAGAGTATTACGCCTTGAATTAAGATGAGATTGCATCTGAGGAATAACCTAGCAGTTGTAGACAAGATCAGGTCACAACCAACTTACTCAGTCACGCAGAACTTATCTTAAGTCTCTGTAATGACTTTGTTCTGCTGGAGTAAAGATACCTTGCAAGTGTGCCTGGTTGACTTAGAGCGTGAAACATGCATCATCATACATGCATGATTGTACAAACACACATTCATTCTGCTCTTTGTTTCCATGTGTAAGTGAGAACTATGGCTGGGTGTTTGTTTCTGCCTGCGTATGTGCATATGTATGTGTGTACACAATTTTTATTTTTATTTGTCGTTGTAATTGTTTGATATTACAGTTTTTATTTCCATGGCAATCCATATTTTGGGTATAAAATGAAATGTGTCAACATTTTGGGCTTCTGTGCAGGATTGATATTTATAAGTATTTGTTCTGAAAATGAACTAGTGAAGAAGTAATTCCACTACAAATAGAACGTTATCATTCAAATTGCTTAACATGGTTTGTATTATGCGAGCTTGCACAAACATGCACTCTCATAGTTTGTCAATAACAGCACATTACATAACATTGGAGTGGATACTTGGTCTCTGATTAAACTTGTCAGACATTTTTATTGAGGCTTGTTCAATTTGTTTTCAGTTCTTCAGACAAAGAATTCATTCCTCGTTCACCAACAAAGTTGCAGCTGCTTCCCACAATGCATTGCACTGTGGCAAACTCAAAGGTCAGACGGGAGGTCATAGTGGAGCGAAGGTCAGCAAGGAAGGAAAGGCAGAGCATTATGGGAAGACGAAGCAGCGACCTGGAGATAATGTTATTGGACGATTGTAAGTAAAATGAAAGTAGTAAAAGACAACTGTTAGAATTAACCAGTGATGGAGCAACATTCATGGTTATGATGCAACATGGAATGTGGTTTTCAGATTGCAGTAAACTTACCAGGTAACAAACGTAGGAATATTAGAAACATCATAGATCTGCACGATGCATTAAATGCTAAAATCATAATAAATTGCGTTAAGAGTGCCTTTGGAGTGGTTTAAAGTGGTTTATACTAAGCGAACAGTTGCAGCAAAATATGTTAAATGCCAGGCTGATGACATAATGGTTTTTCAATCTATCACTTAAAATTGTACAACAAAAAACATGATTTAATATATCTCAATATGCACAAAATGGACATCACAACGTGTTTGCAAGACAAATGCTTCATTAGTAAATCTTACAGATACACTAATAAAACATCTCTATTAATGCAGAAACATTGATTGAATGGTTATACTTATCAGATAAACTACACATTTTAAATGTGGTGCTTGTGGTTCAGAGCTGTGGACATGTAATGTGTTTTGAACAATTATAAGGCTTTATTTGTTTGCCTCGATACAATTCGATTCTCGTGATTTATAGTGAAGAGCTAAGTGTTGGTTAGTTTTAAGCACTGACAGTTGCACGTGTCTGTTCGACTTTGTTTCTGTATTTATTGTGTTTATTAGTTAAATATTTATCATTAGAAGATGTCTCTTAGTTCCCCACATCCCATAGAGTCATACAGCAACATCTCCATTCTGCTATCACGCTGCTGTGTGAGTTTAATGAGCCTAATGGAGAGTACTAGATTACCCGTAGTAGCATATGTGGTTTCTGACAATCTGTATCAGTGGTTCACTTTTTCACAATCACACTTTTTGTCCGAGACTCCCATTAAATCCAGGTTGGCGTTACATAAGCCTGTGTTAAGCGAATTCCTCACATGTTTGTACTGAATGGAGAATGGTTGAATCAGTGCCACACACTGATGATATCAGAGCTTGTTCCCCCCAAATAGTGGTGATGTTTCATTTGGCTTTGGTTGTTATTTGATAGTGTGTCTTACATTGCATTGACGTCACAGTATGTAATGTGACATTCTCTGTCACACATGGGTGCAATTTTTGGTGTCAAATGTCCAACATCTCGGGTCGGATTCTGCTATCAGAGTACACTACCTCTATGGGGAGTGGATTCATTTTAAATCTGATCACACCTGGGCTGTTTTCTCCGCCCTAATTCATTGTTTTTGACATGCAGTCGGCATGGTTTATTTTAAGTGCAGCAGGCTGGTTTATAAGCACTCGGGATGTTACAGGATTAAGCCAACTCTAACATGTTTTGCGTTTCGCTGTCACGTGAAATCCCTGTTTGCTCCTTTGTGTGTCAGTGGCGAATTTCCTAAATGGAAATGCACCAATGTTTATGCATTATCAATGTATCCGGAGATTTGCTAAATTCATAAGGCTCATAAGTGATTTACTGAATTTAGTGTCATTGTGGGGGGCCAGGTCGATTCCCTTCTTTAGTATTGTGGGCAGATACTGATTGAAAACAGTCTCCACAACCCAATACTTTATTGCGATACCATCAATGTCAAGTGATGGTAAATTACCATATAACGCAACAATGAAATAAAAATTTGCAGTTATAAGTATAAACCTAATATCTAATAATAGAGATATGTATTTTAGCAAAGTACAATTTTAAGCTGTATGATATGTTGATGAAATCCTGCCTGTTTTCTTGTCATTCAGTGTACATGTGGCAGCAGAACGTATGAGCTGAAGCAGCAGAAACCTTTCTGATTCTCAGATAATTCATACTCCCAATATCTGAAGAAAAAACCACTGGTCTATGTTATATTAAAATATATACTTGTTTAACCTTGCCAGGTAATTAAATAGCACACAAACATAGACAGTTGATATATGTGTAAGTGCCAACTCTATATATCTCTAGGTGCAGCCAGTTGCATGCTGCATGAAGGTTTGACGTACAGGTCACTGCGGTACATTGTCCCTTTAATCCTAGTACTGGGAATACTCTTATTGGTGTTTTATGGGTTCATATGAACCCAATTCTGCCGCGTGATCCCTAGTTGTGTTATGGGTGTGCACTCGCAGTCCAAGAGGCCAAGTGCCTCACAGTTATTGCACAGACAAATTAGCATTCAGTGTGAACTCACTCGCAGTAAAATCTGGCAAAAGTAATATCAGTACAAAATTAATGTTGTTTTATTGCTTCTGTCCCCCAGCTGGGTGTGCTGTTCAGGTCTCGGAGGGTGGTTCAACACAAGTGCTGATTTATTATTGAGTATGGGAACACAGAGAACAGGAGCCAATGTTCCCCACTCACCTAGTGCTCTCTCACTACTCAGTAGTATTCGGCTGTCATGATCTCCCTGAGTATCACCCTATGTTCACCCTTAGTTGCCCCATCACATAAGTGCAGAAAATGGTTTGCACTCTTCCCTTAGGTAAGGTTATGCTCCTTGTCTTCCCTTTCGCATCTAAGGTTCCGCTCTAGTAGAATCGAAATCTTTAACAGAATACTTGGATCTGGAAATATATTTTGTGTTGTTAGTTTAATAGTTGTGAATTTGATCATGACTCCCAAAACACAAGAAAAGCTTCCTTTACCCCACCCTCCCCTATTTCCTCACATCCAGCTAAAAGTAGAATTGAACACGCAGGGGCCAAATATTAACAAGATAACCTAATCAATCTCACTGGTAATATTATGGTACACCTATGTCAACCAAGTGCAGAAGTTAGGATCATAAGATTAGCAAGTCGCCACGTGAGACACGTGGTGTCAGGAGTCGACATATATTATTATTATTAGCATTATTTATGCACAAGTGTTTAGTGTCAATATGACAGCTGGTTTGCTATGCATTGTGTTGGTTACCTGCAGTAAACAGTGTCCGCCCTCAGTCAACAGACCAGTTGTAATCTGGCCAGTCAGGGATCAGTCTAATTGGATGCACTGTGGCTCATCCACTAGTAGATAATTGGAATTGCTGGACTGACCATTGTACTGACCACTGAGCCTCCTGGTATAATCACATTTTGACCACTGGTCACACTCTCCTTCCTGCTCACTGATTGTGTCTGTTGGCAGATGTTCCACACTTCGCCTCTCCTGGTCTCAATGGGTCACTCAACTCACAGGAAGACGCAAGATTGCTGGCCGATTTAGGTGAGTCAGACCACCTACTTGTTTACTTCAGAAGTCATTTCATTTTTCATACAGCTTAAAATGACTTGTGTTCTTCAGAAGTAGTCTCACTATTCATGTTATTCCAAGTGAGACGTTTCACTTTTCTTGTTATTTTGGTCTGCGCAAGTCATTTCACTTTGTGATCTTGGTAAGTCATTTCACTTGTAAGTCATATATCTTGTTTTCTGCACAAGTCATTTCACTTTACATGTTTACTTCAGAAGTCATATTTCACTTTTCATGTTTGCCACAAAACTCATTTCGGCTGTCACTAGGTTTTTTAGCTGATTGTCAAGATATTTTATTTCAAGTTTACTACACAAGTCATTTCACTTGACATGTTGACCTACGTGAGTCATTTTACTTTCAAATTTACTACACAATTACCTGGTAAGTCATTTCACTTGGTGGACTGATAAGGTAAGTCATTCACTTTCAAGTGTACATACTGGTGTTGAATCATGTTTCTCTTCCTGCAGACTTGGACTTTCCATATCTAATATCTTTTATGGCTTTCACCAGTGGCTAGTTCTTCCCCATTGCAAATCATAAAGTATTAATGTAATGATAAAACCCCGCCTGGCTCTCACAGCTACCTGGGATGGGAGTGCACTCATTAAAACAGCACTATTTGTTGCTATGGTGATTCTTGAGTTTAGCCCTTGCGGAGATGGCAAACAGCAGTCATCTTCTTCAAGTTTACTGCGTTGGACGCATCTCGAGATAGCTCAAAGTACTCCGCTAACCCAGCTGGATATTCATAGCATCCTTTGTGTCTGGAACCATTTTGTTGGGTGGCATGAGATGCACTTGTCTGCCCTTGGCTAGGACAGCGCACTGCGGCTCGTTCAGAGACAAGATCCACCCCGATTACGTCGGTGAACCTATTTCTTAGTAACGATGTTACAGTTGCAGTTGTGTTTGCTTACTGCTCCAGTGTCATAATAACAAGGTGTCTGATTAGTGAGATAAATGTTTGTGTTTACTAGAAATGGTGCACATTTGTCTTTGGTGTTATGTAAGTATTTGACACAGTCCAACCAAGAATTGATCTTGTTTGAATCCCAGGGATCTGGGATGTCATTCTGAATGTCCATGTAAACAATATATTGCTCATGTGTCCATGCATGCATGTTTGTGTCCATGCATGCATGTTTTTGTCCATGCATGCATGTTTGTGTCTGTTGATGTTTACGGCATGTTCAGACTCATTGCATTTCTAGGCATTGTTGTTGTTTGCAGTTCCAGGCATTGTTGATGTTGTAAATTGACTCTGTGACAGGACTAAAGGATGATTCAGGTGTCAAGTATCACCACCGAAGCAATAACATCTTCTAGTGCAATTCACAAATCTATGTAGGCCCGTAAATAAACCTCGTTTTCCCACGTCGCTTACCGCAAGCACACAACTGTCAAATAAATAATCATTAGCGTTGTTTTTATCAATCTATTCCTGTAGAAGCACATTAGTGCTTTACGAAACAAGGCATAGGAGTGTCATAAATTGATGTTGCGGTGCATGTCACCAAGACTATTTGTCAGATTTACCTGAACCACACACGCTATACCAGTGATGAATGTTGTCTTTTAAAAAACTGAGAATTGGTCGTAGATTTAGATGCACACGATGATACATAAACATCGTAAATGAGAGTCAGGGGCATGCGGGGAAGTGTGGCTCAGCACGGATAATGAGAAAACACATCTACTCTGCCAGAGTTATTTCTCTCAGTGGGACATGATGGAGAATCATACAAAGGTTTTACTCCCATGCGTTGGCTACGCCATTATTGTCTACATGATGATTGAAGACACGAAACTATAAATATAATTGTAATTCCAGTTTCTTGGCTAATAGTCATCATTTATCCTAAGTTTCATTGTGTGTATGCGACCGTGCATGCAAGTGTGCATGCATGATTTCTTTATGAGTTGTAGTTCTTTGTGGAGTAAGTTAAGAAAATTTAGGTGGAACAAAAAAGTTGACACGTTCAACATGAAAGATGAATTTGTAGTTGTTTGGGTAAAAAAAACTTGAAATGGAACTAAACGTGACCAGTTGAGTACGCTTTTGTTGTTTGGAGACACATTTTAGTACAAAAAGTAGGTTAGAATGATTTACAAAAAGTAGTAGCTACGATTAGGAGGCCTTCTTTTATTGTTCTATTTATTGTTTTACTGATTCCTTTTGCAGAAGCGATACAAACTGAGGAGAACTTTGATCTCTCAAGTCTAAATGTGCCTCTTTGGTGTTGTTTTCTTAACATCATTATTTCCAGTGACGTCTCGTTATGAGGGGGTAAAAAACATATGTCAGTTTGATGGCTGTAGGTGTAGACACGAAAGGCATTAATGATGACATCTCTCCGTCGGTGGTCTAACCAATGAATGGAGCCAGCACCACGTGATTGTCAAGTATTAAACTGGGACTGACATTGAGGCTGTGTTTTTACTGGCATTTTTAATTGGTGCAACTTGCAATGGTTGAACTACACAGGCACTTTCACAGTACAAGTTGAAGATGTTTTTACACGAGCAATCCATCGAAAGTTGCACGGAAACAAGAAACTTGCATGACCTCTCCGAAGTGACACAAGTTTTGTCGATTGTTGCAAGGTGCACTGATACAAATGCCTGTACAGTAAAACCTGTCTTAGCGACCACCTGTCCATAACGATAACCTGGATATAACGGTCACTTTTGAAAGTCCCGAATGTTCCTATTAGTTTGCACTGCCCACTACCTGTCCATAACGGTAACCTGTCTATTGCGTATAACGGTCAGTTAATTTTGGACCGAACCATTCATAGTCAACCTGCCGCTTGCTGGTAGGTCAAAGATAATCCATAATTTCCTTGAATGAAATGTCATCCTGTCAGTGTCATCACCTGTACTTGGGACAGTCAAATTGCAATTGAATCATGCATGGCATCATCAGCTTATTGCAGCCACTATGTGGCTTCCTTTACCCCAGCAAAGGGGTGCAGAATCAGCTTTGATGTCCAGAATGAGCTCAGAGAATCCATGGCAGCAGGCCTTTATAATATTTACCTAGGCTGCTTGGTGTAGCTGGAGAGACTGCTTAGGTAAATATTACAATGGCCAGTTACTTACCACTTGGGGTAGCTCAAGTTGTATTGATAATCCCCCTGGCCCTGAGCAAATCTGGACCAACACTTGCCTTGCACACGTTCACACACTTGTGTTTCTTTTTGGACATCAAAACTGTTTCTGTTCGCCTTTACTTGGAGGTCGTGATTGATTTCACCATTGTCAAAAAGAAAACGGAACGTCAATTAATATAGCAAGTTGTGTATTGTATTATTTAATATTTGTGTTAACTCCAGGTTTGTATTGTTCACGTGAATACCAACTAGTGAACGTCAACGTAACCATTCATAATACTGTGACTGTGTCTAGTGAGTCATGAAACTCCATAACGGCAACCTGCCTATAATGGTCATTTTGCGCAGTCCCTACTTTGACTACACTTTGACGAAATCTGGATTAAGCTATTAGTCTGATTTTAGTCGGACATGAATATTAATTTAGACAAGATTGAGCCTATTTAGATATATTGCTGTGTGATGCACCATGTTAGACCTTGGTTCAGTAATTATGCTAATTACCCGCAAGTGCCTAGATCAGCATGACTGTAATAATGTATGTATTTACTGTAACAACGTATGTATTGACTGTAACAACGTATGTATTGACTGTAACAACGTATGTATCAACTGTAATCTTATTAACAAGTATTTAGTTGACAGGATCATGAAAACAAGAGTTCACTTCAAAGCATCAATCAAATCAAGCTTTTAATCTGGGCACACTGAGTATACAGGTTATTGATTGTCAGTATTATTGAACAATGCTTATTATGCCTCAGTGGCTGGAGGGTTGAAATGTCAACTGATCGAAAGAACCAGGGTTCGGGTGCACGTGATGCAGTTTCGTAACTTGTACTATTTTCTATTCACCCAATTTGCTTGTGTCTTTTAGAGAAAACACTGTGGGCCATTGGTCCTTCTATCAGGTGTCTTTTAGAGAAGACACTGTGGACTGTTGGTCCTTCTATCTTGTGTCTTTTAGAGGAGACACTGTGGGCCATTGGTCCTTCTATCTTGTGGCTTTTAGAGGAGACACTGGGCCAATGGTCCTTCTATCTGGTGTCTTTTAGAGGAGACACTGTGTGCCGATAGTCCTTCTATCTGGTGTCTTTTAGAGAAGACACTGTGGGCTGTTGGTTCTTCTATCTTGTATCTTTTGGAGGAGACACTGTTGGCCGTTGGTCCTTCTATCTGGTGTATTTTAGAGGAGACACTGTGGGCTGTTGGTCCTTCTATCTTGTGTCTTTTAGAGGAGACACTGGACTATTGGTCCTTCTATCTTGTGTCTTTTAGAGGAGACACTGGGCCAATGGTCCTTCTATCTGGTGTCTTTTAGAGAAGACACTGGGCTGTTGGTCCTTCTATCTTGTGTCTTTTAGAGGAGACACTGGGCCGTTGGTCCTTCTATCTGGTGTCTTTTAGAGGAGACACTGGGCCAATGGTCCTTCTATCTGATGTCTTTTAGAGGAGACACTGTGCCGATGGTCCTTCTATCTGGTGTCTTTTAGAGGAGACACTGGGCCAATGGTCCTTCTATCTGATGTCTTTTAGAGGAGACACTGTGTGCCGACGGTCCTTCTATCTGGTGTCTTTTAGAGGAGACACTGGGCCAATGGTCCTTCTATCTGGTGTCTTTTAGAGGAGACACTGGGCCAATGGTCCTTCTATCAGGTGTCTTTTAGAGGAGACACTGGGCCAATGGTCCTTCTATCAGGTGTCTTTTAGAGGAGACACTGGGCCAATGGTCCTTCTATCAGGTGTCTTTTAGAGGAGACACTGGGCCAATGGTCCTTCTATCAGGTGTCTTGCCAGAGGAAGTCAAATTCCCACACAGGGTTAATATGTGACGTACCAACGACTCCCAGAGCTCAGACAAGGTTATATCTGTAGAAACTTACTAAAAAAGAAAACTTGTGCTCAAGCCACGAGGGCTGTTAGGAGTATATGCCATAAGACATAGACCACTAACTAGGCCTGAGACAGCTGTCACCATAAGTTCTGCACCAGTTTGGTCTCAGACTTATATCTTCTTGTGTGATGCTGTTGCTTTTCTTGCTGGCAATATCAGCTCTATTGATTCGTTGCGCGAACTCCTTATATCATTTTCTCTCTCTACAAGTTTTATGTGTTTGTTTTACTGTCGGCAGCTGAAGCAACAGTTAAACCTTAGTTGCCTCCATTACACTTGTTGGGGCAGTTGATGTTACAACAAGTCTATATTTCTGTGTTGTGCCTCTTATTAATAAGACTTATAAAATTAAAATGAATTGCCCTGAGAGAGTTTCGCTTCTGACTGAGCTAATTAACTCACAAGTTGTTTTTTGTTTTACTTTGTGTTTTTAATCATGTTTGATGTGTAAGTTTATTTATTTTATTTTATTTCAACCATAGATTCTGCCATAAGTGGTGGGTATAATTTATATTAAAAAAAACTGTTTTAGTGGTACTGTAATGTACTTTTACCATCAGTAAATTTCAAAAAAAAATTACATGCTTGTCGTAAATACATACACAACAAATAAATTGGCCATCTTATTAAGATTGTGTTTTGTAATTGAATCTTAGCAATATGGAATTTGTAATATCCTTATACATAAAACATTATTTTAAATTATATGTATACTATCCACGATAAACCTTATAAAACCTGCATTCTTATTGGAGGTGTCAATATATTTTGCATAAGGACACATCTAATGTTTCCCGGCTAGTACTATCCTAAGAATACATCATTTGTATATAATATTGTGTTATTATGAGCATGTTTTCAATAGTCACTTTTGATCTGGATTCCACTATTCTGTGTTACGTCTGTTCTCTAGCTTAGCCTTAGTCAGTACAATTGTCCTTGGCGATATAATTAAATCAAGAATGAGTCGCCATATAAATTAAACGTGCCCATATGACGTGTTCTATGCACAACAATTGTTAATTGACTCGGAATGTGTGTATGCCATATTCAGAATGCCGACTGGAGGTGTCAGAATGTGCCAATAAAGTATCATGTTGACCAGCATCCGGAAGTCATATCCTCAAGCCTTAAATCGTGTGTGCAAGAATTAAGTTGCCACTGCCATAAATGTGCCTAATAATCCTGTAACGTATTTGCACTTGAAATGCTTCCATGTGGATATGAGATGGCGTGGACAGTGGACATGGTCCCGTTGTGGTCATTGTTACAAGTGGACACGACCACATCACTGCTTGTATATATTCCAAATTGTTTTGTGAGAATAAAAAAATATGTGTATATGGACCTTCGTGCATCAGGGACACTGGATAGGTTTAGAAAGTCTTTAAAGACTAATCTTTTTATTAGACATTTTAATTAATTTGAATTGTTTCGTCGTGACGGACATTATTTTAATTTTTTTTTAATTATTTGTCTTAAAATTAGTGTTTCTATTTTAATGTTCAGTATTATATGTCTTAAAACCAGTGTTTAGTTTTTAATATATTAATAATACATTTATTTTATCGCTTGTACAGCGCATCGATCCGCTATGCGGGAATTAGTGCTAAAGAAATACCGTATTATTATTATATTATTATTATATATATATATTATATATATATTATATATATATATATATTATATATATATATACACACACATATATTTTTGTCTTACTTTATATATATATAAAGTAGGACAATTTTGGTCTGTTGTCAGAACATAAGCATAAGACACACCAACACCCAGACTACATTAAAGAATCTAACAATTTAGCTCAATCTTTTCAAGCTTGCTTATTTCCACTGAGGAAAATGCCTACTGTGAATGGTATCATTTTTATGAACAATATAATAATTATTATACATAGATATGTATTTTAATATTACACTCTGTTTTTTTATTTTAATACTTTTGATATACTTGCATTAATGTTTTTTATAATGATTACATGTACATATGACTAGAACTGGGTGGATTCTGGATATATGACATTTGACAAATTTTCTTAACAATAAGATAGTATAAAAAGATAAATGGAATTACGAATACAATTAAATTATTGTACATATCTCCATTGTATTACAGTTTGATATCATGCCTTGCTGTTGCTGAACAAAAGGTTTATGAATGTCTGGAAGTATCAATTCAGTTGCTCTTGTGGTTGACTCAATGCCAGATCCTTGGGTCATGTCATGACCTTGTAACTACTGCTAAGTGCTGACTCCCCTCTGTCCTCATAGATTCCAGTAGGGTCATACTGCACCATGCACAATGCATTGATGTGTATTGCAGGCAAACACCCATAGGGGCACTTTAATGCGTTAAGCAGTGTGACAGCTGATTGACTCATGACTGTCTGACTGACATCTATAATTATCTAGCAATCAGACAGGTGTTTTCGAATTGTCTTGATCCACCAGCTAGCAATCCTCACTTGGCTTCAGTCTGTCCGTTTCTAAAAGCACAACATTTATTATATCTCCACTGAAAGACATCCATGGCAGAACACTGCAGACACTGGGTATGTCTCTCTGTCACTGCCCATCAATATAATGATAATTAAAATGCATATGTACTGATACTACCTTTCTGTAATGTAATTAACCTGCCATGCAGTCAGATCCATTAGATTAAGTAGTTCGTGATACCGTCACCTCAGGTATAATATTTGCAGTGTCTTCTTTTCTTCCATTTGAAACAGTATTAATCATACTTTGTGTCATTCACCGAATTTATATGTTATTATAATTACGATTGGAAATGGATCTGTAACCAGTTTTATCATGGGGTCTCAAATCCCACATGTGCAAATCACAAAATATAGCATTTTATAAGGATTTTCCTACGAATAATGTCAATTATACCTTCTTAAATAAATAGTATAAAGGACAGACAAAGTAAAGTATGGCTATTGAAAAGGTGCAGTTATATGGCTATGATTATACTTTGTTACATCTGATTTTCTTGTCTTGCACAATGATGTAGTAACAGGATGATTGTCACAGAATTGTAGTATAACTGGTGGAATAAATATGTTGGCGAATGTCCGTGTGTTAACTTTAACATGTAACATATTCAGCATCCAAGTGTAAAGTGAATTAAAATTGGCTGATTCATTCAAAAATATTATTTTAATAAATGAACAGGTCTAACATGGTTAGTGCAGTTCTTAGTTCTTAGAACTTTTCTGAGAGCCATCAGTAGACAATTGTTGCCACCTTTCACTTGGATGAAGGTCTATGTACACAGCAGTCAACTGTCTGGTAATGTGTGTCTGCAGGTGTATGATGGTGTTACATCAAGTCTGGGGCAGTGGGTCATATGGTGTAATCTCTAACTCACTTCCTTGTCAGAGTTATCAGGATTATCAGTTGTGTTCCTAATAACCAACTCCAGTGTAAAATATAGTTGATGCACAAATTAATCTTGTGGTGTAGTCAAGAGGTGGTCAAAGACAATGCTTATGCATTCATTTGTGTTTTCTGTGAAGCAAAGATTATTTCCTTTACTCATCCTTGTTTAATTGTAATTGTTCCTTAAAATGATGGCCTCACATTAAGTGCTGGTTGAGTAGTTGAGAAATATAACTTATTCAGAGTGTGAAAATAGAGAGAGGTAAGATATATAGAAGGAGGCAGGAGATGTAGAGGGAGGCAGGAGATGTAGAGGGAGACAGGAAATGTAGAGAGAGACAGGAGATGTAGAAGGAAACAGGAGGTGTAGAAGGAGGCAGGAGATGTATAGGGAGACAGGATATATAGAGGGAGGCAGGATACATAGAGGAAGGCAGGATATATAGAGGGAGGCAGGAGAAGTAGAGGGAGGCAGGGTATATAGAGGGAGGCAGGAGATGTAGAGGGAGACAGGATATGTAGAGGGAGGGAGGAGATGTAGAGGGAGGCAGGAGATGTAGAAGGAGGCACGGTATATAGAGGGAGACATGAGATGTAGGAGGAGACAGGAGGTGTAGAAGGAGACAGAAGAAGTAGAAGGAGGCAGGATATATAGAGGGAGGCAACAGCTGTAGAGGGAGACAGGAGATGTAGAGGGAGGCAGGAGATGTAGAGGGAGGCAGGAGATGTAGAAGGAGACAGGAGATGTAGAGGGAGGCAGGAGATGTAGAGGGAGGGAGGAGATGTAGAGGGAGACAGGAAATGTAGAGGGAGGCAGGAGATGTAGAATGAGACAGGAGATGTAGAAGGATAAAGGATATGTAGAAGGAGGCAGGAGATGTAGAGGGAGACAGCAGAGGTAGAAGGAGGCAGGAGATGTAGAGGGAGGCAGGAGATGTAGAGGGAGACAGGAGATGTAGAGGGAGACAGGAGATGTAGAGGGAGACAGGAGATGTAGAGTGAGACAGCAGATGTAGAAGGAGACATGAGATGTAGGAGGCAGGAGATGTAGAGGGAGGCAGTATGTGTAGTGGGAGACAGGAAATGTAGAAGGAGACAGGAGATGTAGAGGGAGGCAGGATATGTAGAGGGAGGCAGGAGATGTAGAGGGAGACAGGAGATACAGAAGGAGACAGGAGATGTAGGAGGCAGGATATGTAGAGGGAGATACGAGATGTAGAGGGAGACAGGAAATGTAGAGTTGGCAGGAGATGTAGAGGAGGCAGAATATGTAGAGGGAAACAGGAGGTGTAGAAGGAGGCAGGAGATGTAGAGGGAGGCAGGAGATTTAGAAGGAGGCAGGAGATGTAAAAAGAGGCAGAAGATGTAGAAGGAGGCAGGAGATGTAGAGGGAGACAGGAGATGTAGAGGGGGCTAGGAGATGTAGAAGGAGGCTGGATATGTAGAAGGAGACAGGAGGTGTAGAAGGAGACAGGGAATTTAGGAGGAGATAAGGAATTTAGAAGGAGGCAGGAGATGTAGAAGTAGGCATGATATATAGAGGGAGGCGGGAGATGTAGAAAGAGGCAGGAGATGTAGAAGGAGACAGGATATGTAGAGGGAGACAGGAGATGTAGAAGGAGACAGGAGATGTAGAAGGAGACAGGAGATGTAGAGGGAGGCAGGAGATGTAGTGGGATACAGGTGATGTAGAGGGAGACAGGAGATGTAGAAGGAGACAGGAGATTTAGAAGGAGGCAGGAGATGTAGAGGGAGGCAGGAGATGTAGAAGGAGACAGGAGATGTAGCGGAAGGCAGGATATATAGAGGGAGGCAGGAGATGTAGAGGGAGGCAGGAGATGTAGAAGGAGACAGGAGATGTAGAGGGAGACAGGATATGTAGAGGGAGACAGGAGATATAGATGGAGGCAGGAGATGTAGAGGGAGACAGGAGATGTAGAGGGAGACAGGAGATATAGATGGAGGAAGGAGATGTAGAATGATGCAGGAGATGTAGAGGAAGGCAGGATATATAGAGGGAGGCAGGAGATGTAGAGGGAGACGGGAGATGTAGAGGGAGACAGGAGATGTAGAGGGAGGCAGGAGATATAGAGGGAGGCAGGAGATATAGAGGGAGGCAGGAGATGTAGAGGAAGGCAAGATATATAGAGGGAGGCAGGAGATGTAGAGCGAGGCAGGAGATATAGAGGGCGACAGGAGATGTAGAGGGAGGCATCATATATAGAGGAGGCAGGAGATGTAGAGGGAGACAGATGTAGAAGGAGACTGGAGATGTAGAAGGAGACAGGAGATTTAAAAGGAGACAGGAGATAGGGATGAGCAGGCAGCCTGTGACCTGAGACAAACTGCCTTGTATGAGTCATCCCGTGACGTTGGCTGGTGATTCCCATGCTCCTGCGGCATAACCGAAAATTGGCTGTCTATAATGGCAGCAAAACAATCAGAGCAACACTGTAATCTGTTTCTCCAATTGACACTGTCGTTTTGTGCTCGGCATGGGACAGAATCACTGAGTGTAGACGCAATGAAATGGAACCCTGTTAGTTTTGTCCACATGCAGATGTTGTTTACTGTGTATCATGTTAAGTTGTACTACTTACTGCAGTGTTAGTGTTGCAGTTCCTGGCTTGTGGAGTCAGTAGCGCCCTGCTGGGTCAGCCCAGTCTTCCTTATCCCTGTACTAGGGAGCAGTCCACTTGGTCTCAGAGCTGCACCAGGGATCATCCGTGGCCACCGAGTCATCTAAGTTGGACGTTTGTTCCCATGACAAAACATGACATTTTGCACAGATGTGTCTGCAGTGCAGTAAGTTCAGATGTTGCTTTACAAATCAATGTTTATGGGAGACGGCCAATGATAATCCATGGAGCAAACAAAAGGAGTGTTCACGATGAAGATTAACCCGTTTTTTACTCGGAGCCAGAGATACGGAGTTGCTGCAGTCTGCTAATTCAGGTGGGAGCAGAGTGGAGGTGCCGTGACACAGTAACACTGTGGTGAAGTGTACTCACAGCGCCAGGATGCAGCATTGGGGACGTGTAAGATCGTGGACAAGCAAGGCCCGCAAGGCTGACTGGGTGAATGCACACGACCAGCCCAAGAGCATGAGTACAGAGGACACAACTACAGGTGTCATGGCCACCTTTGCCGTGTCATCATCATCAAGACGCCGTCGTAAGTCTCTTCTGTCTCACTTTCTATTTCATCTCTGTGACTTTCATCTCTATCTTCATGACTGTTGTATTTATGACTACCATCTTTATGACTACCATATCCATGACTATCATCTCCATGACTACCATTTTCATGACTACCTCACCCATGACTACCATATCCATGACTATCACCTCCATGACTACCATATCCATGACTAACATCTCCATGACTACCATATCCATGACTACCACATTCATGACTACCTTGTCCATGAGTACCATCTCCATGATTAACAACTCCATGACTACCATATCCTTGACCACCTCACCCATGACTACCACATCCATGACTACCATATCCATGACTACCATATCCATGACTACCATCTCCATGACTACCATCTCCATGACTAAGATCTCTATGTCTACCATATCTATGACTACCACATCCATGACTGCCTTGTCCATGACAACCCTCTCTTTGACTTTGACTTTCTTCTGTTTTCTACCTCATTGATGTCTTCCAACTACCGTCCTAGTTTTTATCTACAACAGACTAAATCAGGGCCAGTTTTTCCGTGCGTGGAATGTTTCCGACTGTGGAGCTGCTTCCGGGAACCCTTTGTGGTGTTCTTTTATGTTTTAAGGCAGATTCTAAACTGATGCGTCAATGTCTGGTAGCGAATCAAGCTTAAGGTACTGCTGTTGGTTCCCCAGGCGTGACACTTAGGATGAAGCCACCAGGGCACTGCAGTGTGTTCAGTTCATGTGTCTCACACCATGGAAACTTAATTAAAAAAAAATTATTAGGACCTTAGTTTTTTTATTGCTATGCAAGAACAGTCTTGGTACAAAGTGACATAATATCAGTGATATGATGCTATAAAGTCATGCTATAAAGTCAGGCACACACCATGTGGAGATGTGAATATGGCATTTGGATATCATCTACAAGTTGGACCTTATTTTTATTCTACAGGGTAATAAATAATATTCCAATAAAATTCAAAATTTATATAAAGAATGTCAAAAAAATGTAACAAGATACTTAAAAGGACATGTTTAGAAACAACTGGAGATGCAATGGGCCAGTGGTACAACAGTAGACACTCGGGGATTTGATGATATAAATCTTGGCCCAGCCTGCTCAGCTGACACAGTAGAGTGGCAGCCATCGCTACTGGTCAGTGTTGTCTGTTGTCACATAACGAGATCTGTTGGAAGTTAGAATATTGAGTATGGCAGACAATAGGCACGCGGCGCCTACAGTGTGTCAGATGTCAGACATTGATCGTAAATCAATGATTCTCCTGCACAATGCGTGATGTGACGTTGATCGTTTGATTGTAGGTCCAGGGATATGGCACTACCTGTAGAATATATATCATCATTTCATAGCTGTTTTATTCCATGTCTCTGTGTAAAGTTTAAACTGACCGGCAAGATGGTAGCTTTAATGTGATATTTATGCAGATTTTATGCCTTGCTGTGTTTTGTTTGCGACATAAATGCAGAACTTAAAGTTTGATTACTGGGTGTTAGACAACTGTAAGTGAATGGGTATGTTGAGAAAAGTGTGATGCAGTAAAAGATAAGTAATATGTGCTTAAATGAAACATTGAAGCAATCTGGGGACTGTATAGATACAAAACATGTTTATTTGGCCTCCACTTGCAGGAACGTAAGTAACACATTGCAAACAAATGACTCAAACAAATACTAAATTGCATTAATGATCTGAAACTGAAATGAGATATTGTTCAATTATAGTTATGTGTTTTATTTGCCCAAAATAGATGTATGTCAACAGAGGTATGACAGTTGCAGAATGTCATTATATTATGACGCTGGTAAGAACAATATTTTGCTTGCAGCATGGGAAAACATGATAACTGCCCTCTGTCTGTAAAAAGGAGATAGCAGGATAGTTGTTGGGTTTAATCTACTACGGTGTGTTGATTTTATGGAACTTCGGCGCCTGTGTTTTGTGTTGAGGTTTATTAATTTCTTTTCATTTCAAGTACAGCAGGTTCCAACTGCTTTTGTGTTGAGTTGATTACCAAATTGAACATTTTGTGAGAAAAATTTGTGTCTTTTAAAAAATTGCTCTGTTAGTTAACGTCCGTGCACATGTCGCTGCCAAAATCCCAGTGGAAGTTCAGCCAATGGCGATTGTTAATCTGTTATCTGGCAGCTTTTGTGAGTGTAAGTCATGTGACAAATCTATTGGAAATATCTCGCAAATAGACAAACGAAGCAATTGCATACGAGGAAATTAGTTTTTGCAGTGAGACAAATTTGGTAATGTGTATTGATGTGCAATGGTGTCCCTTCATAAAGTACTTAATGCTAAATGCCACCTTTATTCATTTTAATATTTTACTCCAGTAAAATGACAAGTTAATGCTAAAATCAATTATAGTAATGGACATGCAAGAATTGCATGACACTAAACATGGATAACGACACAATTTACTTGCTATGGAGAGTACTAAATATTTATAGATAGTTCAATCACTGACATGGGCAACACCCCAAGAATTCTGTAAATAATCCTGCGATGTATCACAGTTTATGTAGAAGGGTGCGAGGAGAGGATTTATTGGAAAATTATATTTCACTTCTAATTATAGCATCTGAGCAGTAGAAATAAGCTTCTGGAAATGTTGTAGTCTGTGCGTTTGATCATTCGGCTCTGGTGTGACACCAGACAACATGAATCATTGTCCCAGAATTTGTGTATTATTAATTACAGAGGCCCAAGGTGATGATTCTGAGCTGTAATTATCAGATTACTACCAATTACTTGGTTGTACCATATGGCATGATTAAATCATGACACGTCTATTACGCCTCCTTCCCTGGCAGAGTCACATTTGCTTCAGGAAGCGTGTGAGTAGAATGGTAGCAGCAGGCTAGTAAGGTGCAATGACCTGCATCAGCTGTAGCACTAAGGCTGTTCTGTTTGAGTGAAAGACATTATTTTATTCATCTAGATGTCACGTCTATATCTGAATATATTCTTAAATAAAGAAATAAAAAACATTGCAAATTATTTGCAGTTCTCACTGAGTGGAATATGTGTCCTAAAGTTTTTAATATGTACGCATGCACATGCATACCTGTATGCATTCAACCACTCACATGCACGCACGCACGCATGCACATGCACACTCACACACACACAGAAGAAAGCAAAAAAACATTTTCCACGAAGCTGCACTCTTACAAATTGACAGGATAAATAAATTAGTGATGCGTGCAGGCACAGAAGTATGCGTGATTGTGTGCGCATTCCGTGCATGCTGATAGTCACTGGTGCACACGCACACGTCACACATGTGTACAGAGCACATTTAATTCTCAAAAGATTGTGAAAATTGCATTATGGTCTGTGTGCCATAGGTTGTCCACTACGTTGGTTGTTGCGGTGCCTGGACCCAGCCTGAGCCAGTACAGTCGATGTACCAGTGGAATCTCGGCCCACCGCACTGTGCATTCCCATTTTCTGTTATTCCGGGCAGCTTAGCTCTAAAGATTATGTATATCTCAAACTCCAGCCATCATGTTTTTATACTGAGTAAGTTTGTGAAAAATAGCTTAATTCCATGTTGATGTCATGCAGTTAACAAAACGATCATGCCAAATGAATGCCAAGCATCTGTAGGCATAGAATATATATAAAAATACAACATTTTGCAGCCATTGGTTATTGCTAAACTACATTTATTTCATAGTAGATAACAGTATTTATCTAACTTCACATATGACAGTTACCGTGCATACGGAAAGGTGAGATAATTGTGGTCTGACCCCATAATAACCGGCAACAATGACATAACACAGACAGACTTGGACAGTGTCCGATGCAGGATAGATACTAATGATACCTGTATTCCCCAAATATCTAATAGACAGACAGGCCAGCAGGGAAGATGGTCAGCCCCAGGGATGCGTTCGTAGTTAATGGGATATGTGGTGGGTTTGACAGTTATATTGAGTTATTTCCCACCTAAGAAGTGTCCATTTTATCTTAAGTGATCCTGTGCACTGAAGCGTGGCATCACCTGGTGATTGAGATTTTTGCAAATGAGATCTTATTACGAAACCATTTAGACTTAAAACTGCTTTTGCAATTCATGTTTTTGCTGGTCTCGTTTTAGAATGATTTTACAAAAACTGGAGCCTATCTAGTGTTCACAATGACATGTTGGCTCATTTGTGTTATTGAATTATTATGTCATTATTATGTATTATTGAAGTTTGGTGAAATCATCAGACGCATTAATTACTAAATTGTTTTCAACTGGACCCAATTGAAATTTGTCGAGTAATGGTAAAAGTCATCTGGTGTGATAGTTTATCTCCCCCCATCCGGTTACTATCTTCCTCCACCCTGGATATCCCCCTAAACAAATTCCACAATTGTGCCCTTATGAGGTAGTAATGATTTAATATATCACAGACCACCACTCTGTCAGTTTACAACTGGTTACACATTTGTGTCCTGTGTCGGATATCTTAGTTCCTCTGGCATTCACATCAGATAGAAGAAACCAATGTTCAGTGCTTTGTGTCTATTCCACAAGACACCTGTAGGTGTAGGATGTGGACAAAGTTGTCAGCTTCAACCAGCCACATGTTGGACCCTCCCAGTCAGCTGCTCCTGTGGCACTGCACCACCCCCTACATTAAAGCATTCTGAAAGTGAGAGCTCTGTATCCAACCAGGTCTTTGTTTTTTCAACTGCCAGCAATATTATGCATGGTTGGCTACACAGTTTGCAAGGAATGTGGGGAAATACCTACCATGCAATTCCTGTTAGGTAACCCTTGTTTTGATTTCCTGTTTGACAAACTCGCCACAGTGTGAGCGAGGCTGATAGATGGATTCAGTAAGATGAACATATGCAATAAAATGTTGGACGTGGAGTAGCAGAAAAAACATGTCAAGAACCGCAATAACACATTAACGTGGGCACAATAAATAGTATTCTAAGGCTATAGATATATATATATATGATTATCAACACATGTTGATAATATATATGATTATCAACACATGTTGATAATCATCTTCCTGGCATATTTTTGCCACATAAATAAAAGCAATGATTGAGTGCCGTTGATAGATTCTTATTACATTTCTGGAACAGCTTGATCATTTTTTAAAAGTTTTTACAAGTTAAGAATATGCAGATGGGACACAGTGTACATCTCATAGTGTCATTTCTGACTTTTGCCAAGTGTCACGCGTAGGCTTTTGAAGATGATCTCGCGTCAACCATGAAAGAACCTAATTAATGATATGTCAGATTGGTGCAAAGCTGAAGTGGCAGTGATTCAGAGTTTATAATGAATGAGGCGATACAAGATCAATTTGTGTTACGCTGAATGGCTTGTACAGTTGTCTTGTGTTGCCTATACCTCGGGGGCCATGGATACTTAAATAGCAGATTGAAGCAAGCAGGTGCCTGTGCGTATATGTCCATATGGGACATACAGGCAGAAAATACACACGAATCGATTGAACTTGTGTGGCCCGGAGGTTACTAGCGACCCTCAATTTAAAGGATCCTGCATGCTGTAGTGGTTAGTCACTTCAGTAAGAGGCAACATGTGCAGTTCGTTGCTGTGTGTCTCAAGACAGAATTGTTCTCCCATCAGATACAAGGGATCTAGTCCTGGTAAGTGTAGCCATATATGTCTTAATTCATTGCGTCCAACAAGTACGTGGTGCATTATTTCTCACGGTTCCAGTGATGTGTAGATGTTTTATGTACTAAAAGAAATAACTTCATGGATAAGTGATACTGCTAAATGTAACCAGTATGCTATTTCCTGAAGTTCCCTTTGTAAAGGTGAGGGTGAATAGTTGTGTATTTTAGAATATCCATCATTATTATATATATCTTCACTAGACATTTAAATGAAGAGAATCACACAAAAATTGGAATGTGAAGTCAACAGAACACAAGCTGGTTTCCGGACTGGAAGAGGAACAAGAGATCACATTTTCAACCTGAAGATGTTAATTCAGAAATGCAGAGAATTCAACCATGACCTTAGGATCTGTTTCATAGATTATTCAAAAACTTTTGAGAATGTTATCAACAACTCTGGAAAACCTTGATACACATGGGATTTGACCAGAAAATTACATCATTTATCCAAAATTTATATGTTGGACAGCAGTTTGCAGTGAGATTAGAGTGTGGTACCACAGATTGGTTCCCAGTCGGCAAGGGAGTGCGACAGGGGGTGCATTTTGTCCCCCACCTATTCAGTCTATACACAGAGAATATGATGAGAGGTCGAGACTGACACGAGAAGCAAATATTTTAATGGACTAAAAGTGAATGGACAGGAGATATATGAATTGAGATATGCCGATGCCACAGCGTTAATATCCGATACAAAAGAGGGATTGGATAAACTGATAACTACTGTTAAAGAGCACAGCGAGATGAAAGGATTGAAACTAAACTTAAAGAAGACTAAGATTATGGATGTGAAGGGATGTCGAGAACCATTAGAAGTCACAGTAGATGGCGAGGAAATAGAACGAGTGGAAAGTTTTGAATATCTGGGGTCACTGATAGAAGCGGATGGAGATGGGACGAAAGAGATCAAGTGGAGGTTGGCAATGGCGAGTAAAAAGTTGACGGAGATGAAGAAGCTGTGGAAAGCAACGAACAAAGATATGAAACTATGAATTATCCGAGTCTGCATATTTCCAATAGCTACGTATTGATGCAAAACCTGGACTCTTAATAAGAACATTACTAAATGTATAAATGCATTTGAAAACAAGTGTTATAGAAATAGTTTCGTGGACTGAACGTAGAACTAATGAATCCATCACAGACGAGCTCGGTGTTATACCCGGGACTTTATTGAACTTTGTAAAGAAACAAACTAAGTTATTTTGGCCATGTGAAACGGCATCTTTTCCTTCCATTATTAGTCTCTTTAGAGACCAATAATGGAAGGAAAAGTGGAAGGCAGCAGAAGCAGAGGAAGACCTAGGAGACAATGGGAGAAGGACATAGAGGAATGGGTGGGAGCAGACGTCTGACGAGTGGGGAAACTGGCAAACGAAAGAGCTGTCTATAGACAATCCATCAAGGCTGCAACGTCCGAAAATGGATATGCAAACTGAACCGAGACATTTAAAGTAAATGAAGCACTTAGATTCATGGTTTAGACAGTCAGTTTATGAAATTGTAAATTTGGTTGTCTGCCAATACAACGACTTGCAATATTAGTGTATTGTACACAATACTACACATGCACTGTAACTAAAGCTTGGTGTATTGTACACAATACTACACATGCACTGTAACTAAAGCTTGGAGTATTGTACACAATACTACACATGCACTGTAACTAAAGCTTGGTGTATTGTACACAATACTACACATGCACTGTAACTAAAGCTTGGAGTATTGTACACAATACTACACATGCACTGTAACTAAAGCTTGGTGTATTGTACACAATACTACACATGCACTGTAACTAAAGCTTGGAGTATTGTACACAATACTACACATGCACTAACTAAAACTTGGTGTATTGTACACAATACTACACATGCACTGTAACTAAAGCTTGGAGTATTGTACACAATACTACACATGCACTGTAACTAAAGCTTGGAGTATTGTACACAATACTACACATGCACTAACTAAAGCTTGGTGTATTGTACACAATACTACACATGCACTGTAACTAAAGCTTGGAGTATTGTACACAATACTACACATGCACTGTAACTAAAGCTTGGTGTATTGTACACAATACTACACATGCACTGTAACTAAAGCTTGGAGTATTGTACACAATACTACACATGCACTGTAACTAAAGCTTGGTGTATTGTACACAATACTACACATGCACTAACTAAAGCTTGGTGTATTGTACACAATACTACACATGCACTGTAACTAAAGCTTGGAGTATTGTACACAATACTACACATGCACTGTAACTAAAGCTTGGTGTATTGTACACAATACTACACATGCACTAACTAAAGCTTGGTGTATTGTACACAATACTACACATGCACTGTAACTAAAGCTTGGAGTATTGTACACAATACTACACATGCACTAACTAAAACTTGGTGTATTGTACACAATACTACACATGCACTAACTAAAGCTTGGTGTATTGTACACAATACTACACATGCACTAACTAAAACTTGGTTGTGATAATTTACTTTTTTTAGAACGTTAATGTGTTATAATAATATTATGTAGATTTGTTTAGAACAAAATCTTAAATTACGATACTTTTTCTGAACAAAGTACAAAGTCTAATGTCAATATATCTAGTAGAAAATAGGAATTACACTCCAATAACAGTGTTTGTGACCACCTGTCTGCAGGCCGAAATGTTAACGACAGGCTATATCTCGAAAACCCTGGAAAATTACCGTCACCTACTCAAAGGAAAAGCTTAAATGTCAGCGTGTTATATTGTCTACATTGTTAATGAGAGAGCCAGTGAACAGGGCAATGTAGACTTGTTTGTCAGAGACAACAGCCATCTCAGGTGGTGCTGTAACAATGTTGATGCCTGGTGGAATACTTGCGGTCATCAAAAAACTCATCATCATAGATTGAGTCGACAGGCAGACTGCAGGTGATGTGTGTGGCGCCTTCTATTAGCTCTGAGTTTGGAACCACGTCAGAACCAAAGTTCTATAAATATGTTGACAATATGGTGACTGGAGTAGAAAGTAAATAGTTTTAGCTATGAGATCATTCACTATCAGGTAGATGTATATTGGGCAATAAAGGTAAAGTAAAGGGAATTCTTGTATAGCGCAGTGTCCAGTCCTCAGGACTGTTCAAAGTGCATTACACTTTACTCCCTGGCAGACCTGTTCAATCGAACACCACCTCGATTTCTCTGGGAAGCATTCAGCCATGCTGCATTTAATGCGTGATGACTATTCGTACACAAATGTCCACCACTGTCTATAGCCAGGTACTCATTCATATAGCTGAGGGAACTGGAGCTATGTAGAGTGAATAAATTTGCCCAAGTTTCGAAACGGCAGCACATAATTCGTACATACGGGATACACTTACAGTGCCTTCAATGTAGCATATGATATATAGATGTTTCCACTGCTAGACGCTAACGGTTTTGACATATTGACTGTATTCAGGATATTATCGTCAAGCCGACCTTTCTAAACCGGCACTGAGCGTGGTCACTGCATATTCTCCTTCATGTTTTATATCCCAGTTTAATGGGTCTACGTAAAATAACATGATCAGCCAAGTCACAAGGGACAAACACACAGACCACAGTATTAGGAAAGAGACTTTTACATAAGGTGCCTGGATTGAGTCTTGAGGCAGGACATGTAATGCAGGTGTGCTAATCACTGCGCTGTCTTGTCGCTACTGGGTGTAAGGATTCAACACCAAACCAACTGTCATGTAACAATGCAGGCATTCAACTTCCTTAGGTGTAAACATTCATAATTTATCTAATATATTCTTTGATTTAATCCCCAAAATAATACAAATGAAAACAGTTTTATTTCAGGTTGAAACACAAATGTGTTTTAGAAATATAAATCAGTCTTAAATATTTTTAAAAAGTTTTAAAACTTAAACAATAAATCAGTTTCTTTAATATTATATATATATATATATATGTTCAAATCAGTTAAAACATATTAATATAAAATACAATAAATTAACAAAATATAAATAGAATATGAAATCACATTGTGCACAATGTAATGCTCTAAAAATTTTAAGTTGACATGTTTGGGCATGGTTTATTTCTTTTGGTCACAACGGAGATGAGATGATCACTGATTCACTGCCAATTAGTTCCTACTGAGATATGTAAGGCCAAATGTGTACAGATCCACTGAGTTGATATAAACAGTGATCTGACTTTTAAAATGGTCATGGATGATGTAGCCATTTAGTGGTTGCTACGGTTGATTGCTCGGTAGATTGACAGGACTTTGATGGTCATGGTTGAACGCACAGCACATTATCCTGGGTACTCAGTGGGGTGTTTTTCTTACATAAGGATGATTTAATGGAGCGTTTATTTCTGATTTGGTTCCCTATAATCCTACCACATTAATCTTCTATGGTTTTGGTAGTTCCAGAGTGCAGCAGCTCGAATAACCACAACATTCTCAGGTATCAGTCTGGAGATCAAAGGGCAACTGATTAACAAGTGAATGTATGTTTAGAAAGTACACAAACTCCTGGTCCTGTGCATCAACACAAACAAAACATGTCCAAAACATGTCGACACATGTACGTGATGTGGGGTGTAGACTAATGCAAGAGATTACAGGGTATAGTCAACATACAGAGCCTGTTCTGATGTGGTACTCTAAAGAGAACCCGGATCTGATCAAGCAAACATGACTGCATATTTCTGTGCGTGACTTCTGTGTGTTCGCCGTGTGACTCCTCGCAGTATGTCTACCCATGATCTGTGTACACAGTGTTGAGCCATGCAACTCGTACTCAGGGCGACTGGAGACGTCTCGTCTCGTACAGAGAGACCAGGGATTATGTGAACCAGTCGGTGTCTGGGAGGTAGTCTCACTGATCAAGGACCGACAGAAGTGGTCTAGGATGGCCGGTCTACATATCTCCAATGAAGGCGTCTTTCTGGTCTCTCTCCCTGGTAGGTGTCCGTGTGAGATAGTGACTCATCAAAGTGCGGCTTTCACTTGTCACTGGATTCTTCTTCTTGCAAAGGTTGTGCATTTGTACATGTTGAAAGATGCTATTTTAATGTGTCTTGTTAGATTGTTGTCATCGGTTAGCTTTGATGTGTGACAATCTAGATGTCACTGAGTCTGTCACATACGGTGGAACTTCCTTTGTGGTCACCTCAGTAATACAGCCACCTCAGTAATGCAGCCACCTCACAATTAAGGTTACCCTGAGGTAGTCCTAGATTATAATATCTCCACTTAGAGTAAAATATAGGATATTAGTCCTACTAATATGGTCACTTTGCTATTCAGGTCACTTTTTTGTATGTTACTGAGTCTGTCACCGAGTATGTTACTGAGTCTGTCACCGAGTATGTTACTGAGCCTGTCACCGAGTATGTTACTGAGTCTGTCACCGAGTATGTTACTGAGTCTGTCACAGAGTCTATCACTTGTAGTGACAACTGTGGAGTACAATTTAGTTATTGGGTCTTTCCGTCCTACTTATTGTGACTAGGACACTCTATAAACTTGTCAGTTGACCACTGGTGACAGATGGACATGTCCAGGAAGAGACTCAAAGAGTGCAGAATGGAGGCAGTGAGGTGTTAAATGAGTCTCCAAATGTCCCAGAAACAGAGTTACCATGACTGGGGGCTGCACTGGGACACTAATGGAACGAGAAGGCCAATGAAATCATCATAACACTGATTGAATGAGGCAGAGAGCACTAGCTCCTACACACACAATTCACGCTTCATTCCGATGCTGAAATCTCTCTTGACATGGCAAGTTTTACCAAGGGAAATTTCCGTTGTAGCGATCACTGAATTATTCACATGTACTCTTAGTTGTGAAAAACTCAATGAAGGTCACACACGTTTTGCAAATGTTCACTGACAGGTGAAGCCCGGGATAAATCCTGAAGGGAAATGCAACTTAAATGCACACACAGTCAGTAGACGGTCTAGGAAAATTGCTTTAGACACGGCCACTGTTTTTTTAGCAGACCTTCACAGTGAAAGAAACTGTCCTTGAATGTATAACAAAATTACAACAAATATGCAAATATACATCAGTATTGAAATACATTTCGTAAAGGATGCAATAGATCCAATTTGTTATATACAAATTCAAAGCAGTCATGTCTTACAAAACCTCAATACAACCATAACTCATGACGCCTCAAACCAGGTAAGTTAAGAAACCTCAAAACAACAATAAACATGAAACCTTAAACAAACCCTATGTTATAAAACCTATATTTTAGGTCAGAGACCTTAAACCAACCCAAACTTATGAAACCTCAAACCAACCCAAACTTATGAAACCTCAAACCAACCCTACGTTATGAAACCTGAAACCACCAAAACATTAGTGTACCCAATGTTACCAGCAACAGATATGAACTTATTTGGCTAAACTACAATTATTGCTTTGGTCAAATTGATGAAAACTTTATTGGTCAGCCTTGGAAAAGCGAGATTGTTGTGACTCGAGGTTGTGAGGTTGTGACTGTATTGCCTTGTATCATGGTTGCTAATTATGCCCATTGTTGAGAACACATAGCTGCCATAAATGCACTTAGCCTCTGATCTCAAGGGAAGTTACAAGTAGTTGCATGTGAGACCCCACAGGGAAAGAATAATATTGGTCAACATTTTGACAGATTGACTTGTTTACTACATTTCTTCCCAGCATGCAGTTCCCTGTGGATCCGAGGTAATGAAATCATGTCATTAGCCCCACTGCATGGCATCCCCCAGAGGCTCAATTGGGTGCTGCATTAATGGATAACAGCTAAGAATAACTAGACTGACCTCTCACAGGGATGGTCTCCCTTGAGCCCTCACCCCCACCATGTTTCCTTGTCCACCCCACTGTGTAAGGACATTATATTTTGTAGACCTGGGCTGTGTAGGTTCTTCCAGTTCTGGTCACAAGTTGTGACAGAGGCCCTGGTTCAAGCCACCTGTGAATGCTATAATGAAGACAGTAAACAATATTGTCAGATCAATTACTAAGAACAAAAAAAGTTGTGCAATTTTGGAAATTATTTTCCAAGCTTGTTATGGATGTCTTCAAATTTTATCAACAGTTTATTGTGGTGCTATGGTGGAAGTGTAGACCACATTGTTATGTTTTGTATAAAAAATAATGTGCAGATGTAAAAAATATATTAGTTAACGTTGTTGTGTTGTAAAACACAGCAGGAATAATGTAGATGTAGACAAGAGAGCTTGTGTTAATGTGAAATGACAATGACCACACAACCTTGAACCTTCATTGGTGAGTTATGCGTTCAGTGCATCTGAAGTCATTATTAACTTAAGTCATTTGTCACAAGATGTCTCATCCAGTGTTGCCTGTGACTAACAGTGTAAGTGATGGCCGAAGTGAAGCCTGCCTTTGGCATTAAGTATGCACATATTGCAATGCATCATTACATTTAGATGAGATTCCTGGGGATGATCTGTGTTAAAGTGTTCTGGTCTGACAACGAGCATTGGTTTCCTGGCGCGACTGTCACAAGAGTGAGATGACAGGGAGAGTGTATGGTTTCCTGTCATGACTGTCATGAGAGATGACAGGGAGAGTGGTTTCCTGTCATGACTGTCATGGTGTGAGATGACAGGGAGATTAGGTGGTTTCCTGTCATGACTGTCGCAAGAGTGAGATGACAGGAAGAGTGTGTGGTTTCCTGTCATGACTGTCACAAGAGTGAGATGACAGGGAGAGTGTGTGGTTTCCTGTCATGACTGTCACAAGAGTGAGATGACAGGGAGAGTGTGTGGTTTCCTGTCATGACTGTCACAAGAGTGAGATGACAGGGAGAGTGTGTGGTGTCCTGTCATGACTGTCACAAGAGTGAGATGAGAGGGAGCGTGTGTGTTTTCCTGTCATGACTGTCACAAGAGAAGATGACGGAGAATGTGTGGTTTCCTGTCATGACTGTCACAAGAGCAGATGACAAGGAGAGTGTGTGGTTTCCTGTCATGACTGTCACAAGAGTGAGATGACAGGGAGAGTGTGTGGTTTCCTGGCATGGCTGTCACAAGAGGAGATGACAAGGAGAGTGTGTGGTTTCCTGGCATGACTGTCACAAGAGTGAGATGACAGGGAGAGTGTGTGGTTTCCTGGCATGACTGTCACAAGAGGAGATGGCAGGGAGAGTGTGTGGTTTCATGGCATGACTGTAACAAAGGAGATGACAGGGAGAGTGTGTGGTTTACTGGCATGACTGTCACAAGAGTGAGATGACAGGGAGAGTGTGTGGTTTCCTGGCATGACTGTCACAAGAGGAGATGACAGGAAGAGTGTGTGGTTTCCTGGCATGACTGTCAAAAGAGGAGATGACAGGGAGAGTGTGGTTTCCTGGCATAACTGTCCCAAGAGGAGATGACAGGGAGAGTGTGGTTTCCTGGCATGACTGTCCCAAGAGGAGATGCCAGGGAGAGTGTTTGGTTTCCTGGCATGACTGTCACAAGAGGAGATGCCAGGGAGAGTGTGACTGACACACTTCGCGTGTACAGATCTAATTACGGGTAGTGCTGCTTTGCCTTGCTCACGCCTCGCGCCCATTTCACAGAATAACACACTCACCTTATTATCTTAGCAGTGGCTCTTAGGATGCAACTTGAGAACAGTGCTGAGTAACCAGGTAGTAATTACACGTGAAAAATATGTGGTGTAGCATTTACAAGGCCATGTATTAGCTAATGGTATTCTCACGGAGACAGTCGCCATTATAGCCAGTGCAAGGTGATGTCTGTATTTGTGTGTCATCCTTGGAGTAACGGAAGCAGGCAACAGTCACACAAGTAAGTGAGGTATTGGTGTATGTTCAACATGGTCATGATGAAGGCTGTGAGGAGCTGATACTGTTGTCTCAGGTCTCGGTTGAGGTAACTGTTGTAGTGTTTTACATGGTTGGATTATCCTAGAGTAAGACTCGGTGAACCAAAGGTTAACTTGTCCACTCGCCATCTCAGATTTTTGCGTTGGATTGCAATGTTGTTACATTTCGTTATGCTTAGGACAAACTTTAATTCTGTTCATGCTTGTGGGTGCACATGTTTGTATATATGTGCACATGCATTCGTTCGTTCATTTGTTCATTCCTTCGTTGTTCATTAATCGATCATTCACTGATGTGTGTGTGTGTGTGTGCGCGCGTGTGTGTGCGGTGGTGTTGGTAGGGTGTGTGTGTATATGGGTGTGTGTGTGTCCATACATGCATGGCTTGCATGCGTATATGCACATGCATGTGTTATGTGCTCATTATATGTGTACACATGTGTGTGTATGTGTGCATGCATGCATTCGTGTGTCTGCTCCATGTGTGTGCACGCGTGTGTAAAGCAGGGGGTAGAAGAACTTAGTAAACTGGCCGGACAGAGGAGATGTCTAAGAGATGGAACTAATCTGAGGCACATGTGTAAATGTGCCTGAGCAGTGAGATGTACTGAGCCTTGGCCACACCTGTGACTAACTTCCTACAAGTCAGTCCATGCACAATTCAACCTTACATCTTGACCAGTCATCAAAATCATCACAATCACATGATGAAATTAAACTGATATTTGCTTCACAATCAAAACATTTTTCTTAGTCAACCACTGAATATTTATGTGTTGATGAGTATTGATAGGTGTTATCTGTGGTGACGTGTTTCATTAGGGTTTAAAAAAAAAATGACTATTTATGCATCTTACTCAGAGTACACCTCTAGTATAATTTATAATATTTATTTTGGTAATATAAAAATGTATGTTTATTCCAGTTATATTAAAACACTAACAAGACATGAGCCAGTACCAATTACCATGTTTAATGCAGACTGTACTCAACATAACTACAACATTTGTGTTACATTGTATGACAAGTTAAATTGATTATTTATATGAGAAAAAAACTGTATTGTAATAACAACTTGTATGAAAATTAAGCAGATCAATTATTTATATCTGTGCTTTATTGCAAACTGAAGCTGGGCCAGAAATAACACAAATGGCATGGGAGATAAACATGAGTGAATTTGTTGCACAAAGTACAGCGTTTATGGTAATATAATTCACTTTGATGTGATCCCTTATGCATAAATGATGACTTATAGCATAGCAATACATAGAATTCTCAATCATTAAACGCTCTGTTATAATCCCTTTTTGTTAATAAATGTAGTCATGCAAATCTAAAAAACTACACCCCATGAGGCAAACATTGAATGTGATAATCACTAGAATTATTTTGTTTACGTGAGTTATTCTTAAATGTCCAGTGCATACAAAAGGTATGATTTTTCTTTTAAAATTTTATTATGGTATACTTGTGTCGGTATCAGTGGTTTTGCAGTCTGGACCTAAACTCTGGTGTACACCGATTCCAAAATGGCAGATCAGTGTAATGACTGGTTAAAAAGAATTATATTTAAATGTACCTATTATCTACATTTAGTTTTATAACATGATTCCAAAATGGATGTTCAATCCACAACATAAATAAAAATATAAAGTCTACATCTGGAACCAAATTTGTTATGCCAAAAGGTTACCATTTTACCATTAAAATATTATGGCATTATAAAATTTGACCTACCGGGGTATGATTGGTAACTGTAGTCGCCTAAGATTGTGTATACCCCTAGAAACTGCTGGAGGGCACCACTGGCAGAGAGCATGCAAGGTTCATGTTTCAAGTATTTTTATTGGTTGTCAAGATCACTGAGTATCAATACTATCATATAGGCAATATTTATGTTGATAATGTAGGAAAATAAAAAAATAAAAATATATATATATATATATTTTTTTTAATGTGTATTCTCAAATATCTACTGTAAGGATCGTGACATGCTTATGGATGAAACTGATAGGGCAGATGTTTTCTCTCTGTTTGCACAACTTAATCGAGTCTGACTGATGTGAGATTCGCATCGCTGGATTCCAGTGAGGTGGGTCTAGTTTATTGAGACTTGGGTTGGATGTTTTCGCTGGACTAATGGGGTAGTAAATGTTGGTGGGTGACGTAGATGAGCTGGTATGTGTTTAGTTTTGCCTAGTCAGTGGAACGTCTTCATTGGCAAGATGTATGCCAAGAGAACGTTAACGAAGATGTCTTCACTTTGGTCTTTCACTCGCACGTTCGGGAACACAAAGAGAACATGAAGGGAAATGTTTTGTGGAGATTTCTCATGGATGTAAAACTGGCCAACATGTCAGTTGCCACCGCCTGAAGGGTTCGTCGTCAGCATTTGGTTGTTCTGTGATTCAAGCATCTTCAGTATTGGCGCGTGTTTGTAGGATTTACCACCAACAGCAGGAAACTACAGTAAATTGCAGTGTAAATCAAAAATAACAACAACGATGTCGGCCTTCAAAATGTGGCTAAAAGATGTCATACGGATTCATAGGCATACTGCTGGTGAGTGACTGATTCAATGTTAGCAATGTAAAATTAAGTATTAGTCATTCATTATTATAATAACAGTGACCAGTGTCATTCTGGTAGGAATAAATAATTGAATACCTGACTTCAACAATAGCCCAATTCCACCGACTCATTATTTGTAGGAGGGAAAAACTATTTCATTTCAGGATCCAATGTCCAAACGACACCATGTTCTCTGTGGTTGTCAACAGTACTAGTGTGCGTACTGTGACCATTTTTCAATTATGTAAGTGTCATAGTTTAGAGCCTGGCTGAGGTTAAAGGTCACAGAATTGGGTTATTGTTGAAGTAAGATACTTGACATTTAATTTTAGTGTCAGTTTTTGGTACCCGGCTGATGTGGACAGACACATATGCACACACAGGCGCACATACACGCATACACGCACGCACACACCACACAGAAAAGGCATCAGTGCAATAGATTCTTTCTAGCAGGCGCGATACAAAATATCCGATTACGAGTGAATATATTTTTATTACTTCAGAACACGAATTAGATATTCAAACAAATATGTCTGGTGAAACCGAAGCACAAAAGCAACAAGTATTTGGTGTCAAGACGCACAGAACTAGTGTCAATATCGACAGGTTAAATAACCGAGTCGCAAGTCTGGCGAGGGTGATGAGTGAGTCACAAATCATCGCGCTCCTCCTCCTCCTCATCAGGTCCTCCAAGTTGTTCAGGGAATGTTGTTCATACTTAATTAATTAATGTAATTAATGGTGGGCTGACACTTTAGAGTGACATCACATGGTCAAGTTTAACTTTCTTTACTGGTACCATACTTGTGTGGTATGGCGCTGTTGGGAAGGTTGGTACAGCATTTCGCTTCAAGAGTGCGAATGGTGAATCGATAACGCCAGACATTAATTTTGAAACATACACATGTAGTTTGCCACCGTTTGTGAAGCAGAATCGCGTATAATTGCTGAGTTGAATTTTCTTTTTTCTTAGTAACCGTTTTTTTTAAAGCATGTCAAAGTGGTCTTTGTAGTCGTGCACTGTGCCAGTACCCATCACTGCAACCGTCACGAACTTTAGCTATCATTGCTTGCCAATCTGTGATCATTTCCACTGTATCTTTTTATGTTTCATACTCTCTATCACAGCAAACTCACGATCGCATGGCAACAAGGAATGTCCGCGTATGGGCAGATGGAAGTCGATGCTTTGAAACTGATTTAGATAGACAAGGGTGAACAGATATCGTGTCATAGTGTGGTTGTGGTTCTGTCCCCTGCACCCGTCGCTAAATAGATCTAAATGTTTAACACTCTGAGGCACTTTTGTTTGGTTAAAGTGATTGAGACACCTCTTTGCAGCCTCTCTTGGCTGTTGGCTCTGGCCATGTGTACATGATGCCATCTAGCGGATTTTTCAGTCTGACTTCAACAACGTCCCAACTTCAAGGATTTGGGCCACTGTTGAAGTAAGACGTTATTTGATGGCAGCGCCACAATGGAATTGGGTAGCTTTTCGTTTCAGATGATAACTACTTGAAAACTAGTCACCATGACGTATTAAACTCAATACTGCCACACTAGTGGAGTTGGGCTGTTGTTGAAGTCGGGTATTCTATTTGAAACATCTGTTTTTTATTTAGGTCTTAAATCAGATCAATAACTGATCTATTCCTTATTGTGGTTACATCTCCCCCTGACTGCAGCGTGGTAATAAACCAGGCCCAGTTTTATGGTTACAACTTATCATCTGTTACAACCACTACTGTTACAACCACTAATCATGCTGTTGTCATGTCACGTTTCAAGGTAATCTATCAGTTAATTTTTAATAAACAACTGTCAGAAAAGAAGAGCAAAATCATAAGTTAGAAGAAACAGTTTGGAATTACCATAGTAAGCCTCTAACTTTGCATAACGTAATATCAAGTGTACATTATCCTGTCAGACTACCTTCTCTCTGTCCAGGGTTTCTTCACTCTATCAGGATCAGCCACTATTTCATGCAGAGCTTGTTAACAAAAGTGGATCAGCTCATACAATCGCATTGATCACAGAATTGATGGGGTCTAAATGAATATTTAGTAAAATATGATATTGAACCAGCCGACTGTCCATTTTGGAGCTGGACATGATGTATTATATGGACTGACCAGACTAACAAGTGACCATTACTGGACCCTGCCCTGGCTATCTGGAGTTTCATAGATAAATGAGCTCATAAATGCAGTTTGCGTGGCTGATTCAGTCTGCGTGACCCCTGAGGCTCTCCTTTCTCAAGCCTGGGCAGTGGCCATTTGGGTGTGGCTTATGGAACATAACAGTTTAGGTGAAGCAGTACTAGCAACTAATGTCACCAAAGCCAAGTAATTACCTCTATTTCCATTAGTGTTTTGAAAGTACAGATCTGACATTTAGGGAGATAATTCACACCAGGGTAATTTTATGGAAAGTCTAAAAAAATGAAAAAAGATAAGTTCTTATATAGCGTAGTATCCAGTCCTCAGGACTGCTCAAAGTGCTTTACACTTTACTCCTTGGCAGATCTGTTCAATCGAACACCTTCTCAACTTCTTTGGGAAACATTCAGCCATGCTGCAATTAATGTGCGAAGACTGTTCGTACACAAATATCCATCACTGTCTATAGCCAGGTACTCGATCATTCATACAGCTGAGTGAACTGAAGCAATGTAGAGTAAATGAACTTGCCCAAGGTTCGACACCGCCGCACAGGATTCGAACCCAAGTTCTCTCAGTCGAGAGACCGAAGCTCTTACCACTGCACTACTATGCTCCACAAGTAACGTTGTAAATGTTAGCTACTGTGCTCCACAAGTAACATTGTAAATGTTAGCTACTGTGCTCCACAAGTAACATTGTAAATGTTAGCTACTGTGCTCCACAAGTAACGTTGTAAATGTTAGCTACTGTGCTCCACAAGTAACGTAATAAATGTTAGTTACTGTGCTCCACAAGTAACATTGTAAATGTTAGCTACTGTGCACCACAAGTAACATTGTAAATGTTAGTTACTGTGCTCCACAAGTAACATTGTAAATGTTAGCTACTGTGCTCCACAAGTAACGTTATAAATGTTAGTTACTGTGCTCCACAAGTAACATTGTAAATGTTAGCTACTGTGCTCCACAAGTAACGTTATAAATGTTAGCTACTGTGCTCCACAAGTAACATTGTAAATGTTAGCTACTGTGCTCCACAAGTAACATTGTAAATGTTAGCTACTGTGCTTCACAAGTAATGTAATGAATAAAAATATTGGGTTTGTTTTCTTGTGATTTATTTCTTGTGGTCAGTTTACTTATTTGAGACAATCTGTTAGATACTCATATAAACTTCACTTCATCGGACATCAGCTTTGTAAAGTTTATCAGAAATAATGATTGAATCTGAATTAATTTTGAAAACACATAGACTATATAATTATGAGAAAATCTCAACCACTTATCACTTTCAAATCATGTAACAATATAGCTTTAATACTCTATGGGAATTTATTAATTAATTGTGGTGGCTGTAATTTGATGGTAGTTTAACAATTATCCTACATGTCAGTAAATGATTCCCTCCATCTGAACTCCATCAGTGCTGACTACATGTCAGTAAATGATTCCCTCCATCTGAACTCCATCAGTGCTGACTACATGTCAGTAAATGATTCCCTCCATCTGAACTCCATCAGTGCTGACTACATGTCAGTAAATGATTCCCTCCATCTGAACTCCATCAGTGCTGACTACATGTCAGTAAATGATTCCCTCCATCTGAACTCCATCAGTGCTGACTACATGTCAGTAAATGATTCCCTCCATCTGAACTCCATCAGTGCTGACTACATGTCAGTAAATGATTCCCTCCATTTGAACTCCATCAGTGCTGACTACATGTCAGTAAATGATTCCCTCCATCTGAACTCCATCAGTGCTGACTACATGTCAGTAAATGATTCCCTCCATCTGAACTCCATCAGTGCTGACTACATGTCAGTAAATGATTCCCTCCATCTGAACTCCATCAGTGCTGACTACATGTCAGTAAATGATTCCCTCCATTTGAACTCCATCAGTGCTGACTACATGTCAGTAAATGATTCCCTCCATCTGAACTCCATCAGTGCTGACTACATGTCAGTAAATGATTCCCTCCATCTGAACTCCATCAGTGCTGACTACAGTTAGGACACCTGAAACTGTGTACATTTATTTTCTCACTTGTAGTTCCTGCAGCCTCATTAATTTTCTGCCTTATTCATCTGTCCCTGGACCGTCCACACAATAAGTCCTGGTCCTCCACAATACATGTCTCATGTAACATCACGTCACCTTCCAGGAAGTGACCACCTGCCCATTGTCCATGCCTTGGAAAACATTGGACGTGGTGATACACCACCCAGCGGTTCACGCCAGGCCAGGTACTGGCCATCTATAGTATACATCTCGGCTGGGTTGACCCTCTGCCATTTGCTGTACCGTGGACGGTGTACATCAGCAGGCATTGCAGATTCAATCAGTCGTGTGATTCTGCATCAAGTTAGACAGTGACTGTGAACAGAGCAGGAGCCTGTTTCTTTAGTACCGCAGTATTGTGTGTGCGATCAAGGAGCACGAACTGCGGGTAGACGTCAGGTAGATAGCCAGGTAGACGGCCAGGTATACAGCCAGGTAGACGGCCAGGTAGACTGTTAGGTAGATTGTCAAGTAGACTGCCAAGTAGACTGACAGGTAGATGGTCAGGTAGAAGGCCAAGTAGACTATCAGGTAGACTGTCAGGTTGATTGACAGGTAGACGGCTAGGTAGATGGCCAAGTAGACTGACAGATAGACCGTTAGAACAACTGACAGGTAGACTGTCAGGTAGATGGCTAGGTAGATGGCCAAGTAGACTGACAGATAGACCGTTAGAACAACTGACAGGTAGACTGTCAGGTAGGCTGCCAGATGTGGTTGGTCTCTGTGGATTAGTTAACCGACCAAGTGTACTTGGAGCCGGTCTGCGTGGATGTGCCTCCAGCCCAGTTGGATGCGTGCTTCATGTGTCAAGGTAAGACATGTCTGGGTGTGTGATCACGTGTCCAGACACACATTGTCACCTTGTGCGTGTCTGTGCGCCCATGCCCGCGCGTCATGCTGTTCGTGCGTCTATTAGTGCAAAACTTTATTCATGGCGACATATTTCACACGATCTTTACAAATAATTCAGAGTGCTCACTGGTACTTGTGAATCGTCGTCTTTCATGATCATACTATTTGCATTAATTATCAATGTGGTTTGTATAATTCATCTGTTATTGACCAGCTGTTATGTGGTTGTTTTACTTCTCGGTCAGTGATCTTGTTTATGTGGTCATATTCTCGATTTCCTCTTGTCCGTCTAACTTTGTAGTGATGCTAGGCACCTATGGAGTATGCCTGGAAATATTATACAATAAAAACTATGACATTAAAAGTAATTGAGTAATTAAAGGAAATATTTTAACTAAACCAATATTAAAACATAAATGTATTAATTTACGATGTCAGCAGAACATACAAAAGACTAGCTTTACAATTTCTGTATAAAATTAAATTTCTGGGATTTAATTATAATTTATCTCTTGTTAATATTGATGTATTATAAAGGAAAATGTCAAACGCCAATAAAGCTGTCAATCCAAAATGTTACACACAGCAAAAGAGCGCCCTACATGACAGAACAAAACTGTGGTTCGCTTTATTTGCTGTTTATTGAGTCAGATCCGTTGTTGAGTTATCACCTTTTATGTTTGCCATGCAGCTGCTGGTATATTGCTCAGTGGAATCACAGAGCTTTATCATCGCTGCAAGATTAGTGTGTAAAATGATGGGGCAATGCCACCATTGTGTGGTGGTCTGACTCGTTTATGGACACCAAGTACGGATGCGTTTATCCCCTCACTGCCTTTAATATGTCATACCTATACAGTATTGTTGTTATATGGCCGATCATGGCCGCAACACGAGGCATCTGTGGCTCTCTGTCCACCACACAGCTACACCAAATGGTAAAATAATAAAACGGGCTTATGGAAAATGTATGAGCCGGCAGTGGATTATTCCCCGAGGACACACGGAAGATCAGACTTATTGTTTGCCATCTTGGAAAGGTGTCATAATTGGCATGTGACCTTTCATCCCATGTTGGTCCTACAGGACTGTGGAGTAGAGACGTAGAGATGTTTTTCTGGGCTCGTTGTGCTTGTGTGTGTGTGCGTATGCTTATCTGCCATTTCCTAAAGACTGCTAGGTGGGTTACTACACCGTTCAAGTGAGTATCTGCCACATTTTTGTATTACTGCATTTGATGTGTACAGCATTTTCTATACAGTCTCATTTCCAGACAGATCTAAGCCAATTAAATAGCTTGAAATGACATCAAGGAAATGTGTCTCGGAAGTCTATTGCCACAACTTATGGATTGAATGTCTACGCGAAGCGAGCAAGCAGCCACATTTCTTGGAAAGTCATCACATTTATCAACTGAAATGAACCTGTTCTTTGATGTTTTATATGTGTGGCCCATTCTTTGATAAAAGACCACTATGGTTTGACTTTAGTAATTATTTAAAGACATCATTACACATGCGTTTAGCCACCTGGTGTGCTAGCAAAGTAGCAATCGACTAGTTGCTGGTTCTGAAAGTAGACGTAAGCAGTACTGACATTAGAAAAAAAACATTTGCTCACATTAAATTGCATTGTTCAAGGAGCTGTAATCCTTGGTGAGTCATGGATCATCCGTAATGGAATCCTGCTGTTGCGGGAGCCTGGATGGCACAAGGTGTCTACAGCAGTGCATGACTGTGATTCGGTTATATGTTACTAGTCCAACTATAGGCCTGAAGTTTCACGCAATCATCGACTGTTTCCATGTCCCTGGATATGTCGCCGTGTGATAAAAATATAAAACAGGTTCCAGTCTGGTCGTTGGCAGTTACATTTTGCCGGGTGCTTCGTAATAACTTGGCGATATTGGTATTCTAAATCACAAGCTTGCGTCATTGCGTATTCACGGCATGAAGGCTTAGTTGATTGTATTTTGCTATGCATATAATTTGTGTAGAACAAAAAGGTCTCTTGCATGTTCCAAACTATATTCCACATAGTTTGGTGTAGTAATACACTGACCTTGAAGTATTGGAAGTGCGTCTCCTCTGAGGCAATGAGGTCCTCCCACCTCTCTCTCTCTGTTCATGTACATCTTTGGACCATTTGTGTCTGATCTACAATGAGGTCCTCCCACCTCTCTCTCTCTGTTCATGTACATCTTTGGACCATTTGTGTCTGATCTACAATGAGGTCCTCCCACCTCTCTCTCTCTGTTCATGTACATCTTTGGACCATTTGTGTCTGATCTACAATGAGGTCCTCCCACCTCTCTCTCTCTGTTCATGTACATCTTTGGACCATTTGTGTCTGATCTACAATGAGGTCCTCCCACCTCTCTCTCTCTCTCTGTTCATGTACATCTTTGGACCATTTGTGTCTGATCTACAATGAGGTCCTCCCACCTCTCTCTCTCTGTTCATGTACATCTTTGGACCATTTGTGTCTGATCTACAATGAGGTCCTCCCACCTCTCTCTCTCTCTGTTCATGTACATCTTTGGACCATTTGTGTCTGATCTACAATGAGGTCCTCCCACCTCTCTCTCTCTGTTCATGTACATCTTTGGACCATTTGTGTCTGATCTACAAATTGACAATGCATTTCAGAAAAGACATTGATAGTTATTTAAAGTGATTTACTTATGTTTGCGATATGTTTCCCCTGTCAAGGAAACGTGGAAACACTGAGAGGGAGCCACTGTTGTGACTTTACATTCACTTTACCAGCATGTCGTGCTTGGCAACAGCAGGAATTAAATGATCAGCAGGATTAACATTTGGCTTGACGCTCCATGGGTGGGTGTAAGCTAGTAGATAACATAAGTGAAGCACGTAATAATGTTGGTAATTTCAAATTAGTTTTCTAGATATATACTTATGTTGTGGACTTAGAGCATTGACACGCTGAGATCTCTCAAGAAGACCCTGAACTGTTTGTTGTCGAATAGATAGGCCCCAGTCAGTGTGGCGGGTCCCTCTTAATCTGACTCACTGAACCACTTGCCTCATCTCTTGCCTCATCTCCCGCCTCATCTCCCGGGGTATCCAGAGTAACATCTTGCTGGTTACTTCATCATGGCGCATCACATGACCTGCCTGTTGATGACAAGATGTCTCACAGTGGTGGAGATCCATGCATGCCATGTATATTAATAAAATAATATGAATCCATGATAATTTGTATACCATCTGTCATCCTTTTCGTTACGGAAAGGTAACAGGAATCAGGAAACATTTATTTAACCCAAATAACCAAACAATGAAAAAATCAGCTAAAAACCAGCAGAGAAACTGGAATATGAAAAGGCCAACATTTTAGTGAAACACCAAAGAATGAGAGTCAATAATAAGAGTTGATGTTTTGTGACTACAATATTGTCTGTTCTCATATAGGTAAAACATCTTCATTAAATGTCACTACCCAAAATTGTCAGATTGTCAAAATGTCACAAGGCATCAGGGTGAACTTGCTGCATGTTTTTAAGACTTGTTGTTTCTGTTGGAATCATTCCTGATGCCAGACCCACTAACTGTTGTGTTATTGCTGCACAGCGCATGGCACGGATTGGTTCTCTTACTGAGACCTGGAAGCACAGTCAGTGTAGAACAGTTAACACCACTACTGGTGTTTCAGTGACTGGTCAACAACATCAACCTGCATTTACCTGCAACGACTGGCTTCTTATTGCCAAGTAGATATCACGTCCACTTTGGACAAGTGTCAGGGATCTGCCCAGTATGAGATATGTGAAATGACATATGAGACGTAAGTACTTTGTGACTTGGATGACACATTGGCTTAGATTGAGAGATAAGTCACTGTGGATGGCAGGGAAAGTAATCTTGTTGCTGCGTTATTACTTAGTAAATTCTACACACGCCGCATATATACGGGTGTATCGAGAATAATACCCATGCACAAGTCTCTATGGTGACAGTGCATCTGTGGCGACAGCGCATCTGTGGCGACAGCGCATCTGTGGCGACAGCGCATCTGTGGCGACAGCGCATCTGTGGCGACAGCGCATCTGTGGCGACAGCGCATCTGTGGCGACAGCGCATCTGTGGCGACAGCGCATCTGTGGCGACAGCGCATCTGTGGCGACAGCGCATCTGTGGCGACAGCGCATCTGTGGCGACAGTGCATCTGTGGTGACAGCGCATCTGTGGTGCCAATGTACCTATGATGACAGTGCATCTGTGGTGCCAGTGCATCTATGGCATTAGTACATCTATAACACTATGTGTGGCACAAACAGACTGAGACCATATGCATTGATCTCGTGAGACTGTCCACCAAGTAAACACACCAGTGTCTAGAGCCTCTAATCCTCACTTCACAGCACCTGTGAGACAAGGTATGGATTGACGGCATTGATTGCCTGCCTCAGTTCCCTGCATGCCCATATCGCTTGCCCATCTTGCCTGCCCATCTCGCCCGGCGTAGATCTGTAGATACAATGCACTGAGGAGGCCAGTGCCTCAACGCACTCAAGTCATCAACGCATCTCATCTGCCTTCTTCCATGTAAAGAGTTCCGAAGAAAATATCAACCCACAAACGTTGCTGTTTTGTAGAAAGGATCTGTGTATTGGCAAATGAAGTGTATTTAATGTTTTTGTGATAGAGCATTAGAGCTAGCCAAGGCAGCAGTTGACAGGAGGTAATCACAGGCGGTTAATCAGCCACAACATCAACATTTAAAGAGCATCCAGGTAGAGTTTAATTAGAACTATGTCAATGCTGTAGATTTCACATGTGCCCTCTATATATATGTGTGTGTGTGCGTGCATGCATGTGTGCAAATGCACGTGCGCTTGCATGTGTGGTGTGGTGTGTGTCCAAAAAACACTGTAACAGCTGCCAAGGGAAAATACTTGTGGTCTGACCCCTGTATAATGTCTATTAACCATTCCTTTGTCACCAAGACTGGTCTATGTGGTGTAAGACTTGCAATAGAGAACTTGGTGTAGAGACCAAATGGGAGACTTACATTTTATCAGCCGACAGTCCAGTCAGCCATCAGTCTGGTCAGCCGTCAGTCCTGGTATAAATTAATGCAAACTACCATCTTGTAGAACCCCAGCAAGTGCCAGACATTAAGAAGTTATCAACGAACCCCATCAAGTGCCAGACATTAAGACTTTATCAACGAACCCCATCAAGTGCCAGATATTAAGACTTTATCAACGAACCCCATCAAGTGCCAGATATTAAGACTTTATCAACGAACCCCATCAAGTGCCAGATATTAAGACTTTATCAACGAACCCCATCAAGTGCCAGATATTGCGATGTTATCAACCTCTTATGGGTCTAAATTAATTAATCATTTTCTCACCTGGCATAGCCTTAGGCATGAGTGTGTGGCTTAACTGGTGGTCACTGGTGTCTAGGAATACTATTGGCTTTATGACTGGCCAGTAATGTTTCACTTGTATTGTGTATGTGATATATTGATTGTATGTATTGTGTATGTGATGTATTGATTGTATGTATTGTGTATGTGATATATTGATTGTATGTATTGTGTATGTGATGTATTGATTGTATGTATTGTGTATGTGATGTATTGATTGTATGTATTGTGTATGTGATGTATTGATTGTATGTATTGTGTATGTGATGTATTGATTGTATGTATTGTGTATGTGATATATTGATTGTATGTATTGTGTATGTGATGTATTGATTGTATGTATTGTGTATGTGATATATTGATTGTATGTATTGTGTATGTGATATATTGATTGTATGTATTGTGTATGTGATGTATTGATTGTATGTATTGTGTATGTGATATATTGATTGTATGTATTGTGTATGTGATGTATTGATTGTATGTATTGTGTATGTGATGTATTGATTGTATGTATTGTGTATGTGATGTATTGATTGTATGTATTGTGTACGTGATGTATTGATTGTATGTATTGTGTACGTGATGTATTGATTGTATGTATTGTGTACGTGATGTATTGATTGTATGTTTTGTGTACGTGATGTATTGATTGTATGTATTGTGTATGTAATATATTGATTGTATGTATTGTGTATATGATGTATTGATTGTATGTATTGTGTACGTGATGTATTGATTGTATGTATTGTGTACGTGATGTATTGATTGTATGTATTGTGTATGTGATGTATTGATTGTATGTATTGTGTATGTGATGTATTGATTGTATGTATTGTGTACTTGATGTATTGATTGTATGTATTGTGTACGTGATATATGATTGTATGTATTGTGTATGTGATGTATTGATAGTATGTATTGTGTATGTGATGTATTGATTGTATGTATTGTGTACGTGATGTATGATTGTATGTATTGTGTATGTGATATATTGATTGTATGTATTGTGTATGTGATGTATTGATTGTATGTATTGTGTATGTGATGTATTGATTGTATGTATTGTGTATGTGATGTATTGATTGTATGTATTGTGTATGTGATGTATGATTGTATGTATTGTGTATGTGATGTATTGATTGTATGTATTGTGTATGTGATATATTGATTGTATGTATTGTGTACGTGATGTATGATTGTATGTATTGTGTATGTGATTGATTGATAGTATGTATTGTGTACGTGATGTATTGATTGTATGTATTGTGTACGTGATGTATGATTGTATGTATTGTGTATGTGATGTATTGATTGTATGTATTGTGTATGTGATGTATTGATTGTATGTATTGTGTATGTGATGTATTGATTGTATGTATTGTGTATGTGATGTATTGATTGTATGTATTGTGTATGTGATGTATTGATTGTACTGTAATGTCACAAAATAGCAGCAGTGTTTCTTGTGATGTAAGTGTGATAGAACGCACTGTAGCGTCAACTGTATCTAACCATCTCTTGCTCAATAAATATAGATTACATGTACCATAACCGCATGAAGCTGGGGAATGGGGAATCTAGATTTGCCTGTATCACCCTACTCCCAGTAAGAAGTAACGTCTAACAGGTAGTGTTACATGAGTAAGACGTAGAGAGCCTACAAAGGTGGATGTATAATCAACAAGCTGCCTTCACCCCTGACGTGGATTACCAAGTCCCCCCCCCTGCCATGGTGAAATGAAAGGTCAATTATCCTGACAAATTAATGTTCCTCGCTCTGACCTACTGCGTGACACTCGCCTGACCAGATGACTTTTCCATAATGTTTTCTGTCTTCCTATATATGTACTTGTTCATTCTGTCTGCGGTAATGTCAGGGGGCACACTTGTCTACCGCACATGTTTTTCTTGGTGCTTTTAACAAAAATTAGATTTTCATAGTTTAAACATTACTGGCACTGAAGCTTACACTATTTATGTACAGAGACAAAATCGGTGTGCATTTTGGTGGACATAAAATCACGAAAGCTGCATTCAAACACATGGTATTGTACACGTGCACTAGTCTAGCATAAGGCATTATCCAACATTATCTGCAAAAAACCATTTGTACTATAAAGCGGATGTTTCAATGACACTTTACTTGTCAAGTGTATGAAGGTCGTGAATTCCCGGCGGACGTTTTTTCATGCTGTCGTTATATTGATATTTATTATTTATCACGTATTTCTACACATGACGTATTCAGGCACTAAGGCGAGATCAGAGCCACAGTGAGAGGTTATGTCGTGTCCGCTCTGTGTGCAGTGTGCAGATTGGTGGAGTCTAGACGTGTGTGTGTTGACTGTCACAGGTGCTGTGTGGACGCTGGAAGATGAACAGATCATACTGGAGCCTTCATCTCTATCCACTACCACCTCGCTGGACACAACGCTGACCACAGGGCTGACCACAGGCACACCACTTCTCTATCACACAACCCCGCCAAAGATGGTAAGTAAATGCAGTGGGGATAGACCACAGCTACAGTGGGGATAGACCATAACTACAGTGGGGATAGACCACAACTACAGTGGGGATAGACCATAACTACAGTGGGGATAGACCACAACTACAGTGGGGATAGACCATAACTACAGTGGGGATAGACCACAACTACAGTAGGGATAGACCATAACTACAATGGGGATAGACCACAACTACAGTGGGGATAGACCACAACTACGGTGGGGATAGACCACAACTACTGTGGGAATAGACCACAACTACTGTGGGGATAGACCACAACTACAGTGGGGATAGACCACAACTGTTGTGGGGATAGACCACAGTTACAATGGGGATAGACCACAATTACTGTGGGGATAGACCACAGTTGCAGTGGGGATAGACCACAACTACTGTGGGGATAGACCACAACTACTGTGAGGACAGACCACAGTTACAGTAGGGATAGACCACAACTTCAGCGGGGATAGACCACCAACTACTGTAGGGATAGACCACAACTACTGTATGGGTAGACCACAAATACAGTAGGGATAGACCACAACTACAGTGGGGATAGACCACAACTACTGTGGGGATAGACCACAACTACTGTGTGGATAGACCACAGTTACAGTAGGGATAGACCACAACTACTGTGGGGATATACCACAACTATAGTGGGGATAGACCACAACTAGAGTGGGGATAAACCACAACTACTGTGGGGATAAACCACAACTACTGTGTGGATAGACCACAACTACAGTGGGGATAGACCACAACTACAGTGGGGATAGACCACAACTACTGTGTGGATAGACCACAACTACAGTGGGGATAGACCAAAACTACAGTGGGGATAGACCACAACTAGAGTGGGTATAAACCACAACTACTGTGGGGATAAACCACAACTACTGTGTGGATAAACCACAGTTACAGTAGAGATAGACCACAACTACTGTGGGGATAGACCACAACTACAGTGGGGATAGACCACAACTACTGTGGGGATAGACCACAACTACTGTGGGGATAGACCACAGTTACAGTGGGGATAGACCACAACTACTGTGGGGATAGACCACAACTACTGTGGTGATAGACCACAAGTACAGTGGGGATAGACCACAACTAGAGTGGGGTTAGACCACAACTACTGTGGTGATAGACCACAACTACTGTGGGGATAGACCACAACTAGAGTGGGGATAGACCACAACTACTGTGTGGATAGACCACAACTACAGTGGAGATAGACCACAACTACAGTGGGGATAGACCACAACTACAGTGGGGATAGACCACAACTAGAGTGGGGATAGACCACAACTAGAGTGGGGATAGACCAAATGAGACAATGATTTACTCAGTGGATGTACACCAAACCAGCAATGTGGTAGTTCAGAACCTTTGAGATAAAATGTTGATTTAGTCAATGTTGGATTTACATATACACTATTAATTAGGCCTAGGCATACTCCTCAGCTGGAAAGTTTGATTTATTTGTCCAAACAAAATGCAACAAATGTCCTCAGTGGGAGCAGACCACAACAGAATCAAGCGGACATTCACCAAAACAGCAGTGTGTTTCAGAATGTTTACTGCTATAAAATATTGTTTTTCTCAATGTTGGATTTGAGTGCAACAATTTCATTACACATACACGCAGCACATTATCTCCAAACAAAATGTGATGTAACAGTTTGTTGTGGCAATTTCAGAAAATGTGCCAACTGTTCTCAAATTAAGATAAAGCCTATGATTACTCGTCACTTGTTGGGTTGGTTTTTAGAATGAAATCACACCGGTGTATTTTGGCAGTTAAATAAATAAAACTAATTACAGTTACCACATAATTTCCAACCAGAATCAATTATAAATAAAAAATGTTGCTGTAATAAATTACAATTATGCAATTGTTGTCAGCCCTGGTCAAAGGTACGATTTCACTTTCTTATAAGCTCATAACATTATTTCACTCTTTGCACCTTAGATATGATGTCAACAGGAAAATGCCTTTCATCAAGAATCCATCAAAAAATTACTCATAAAAATGTTCCTGATTAAATAGTGAGATTAGACCACTCCTTGAATAAAACATCTACCATAAACAGTAAACAATTACCTAACTGCATATCATATGTCCACAGATTATTGCAGAGATCTACTTTTTCACAGCAAAATATGTTTTCAAAATCAAAGACAGGCCTTGAGTTTGGTGGCAGATGTGCAACCGTTTACCACAATTCTCTGATAACTGACTTCCGGCCTTGTACCCTGAACAATGCTTCAGGGCCATTTTGGCCATGCCTTATAATGGGGCCATCCAAAATCTAGAAAAGTCAACGCCAACTTGCCCTTAAGTTTGCTATATTCAAGATCTGCTGCGTGATGAATAATTTTTAAATGGCTAATATTTATAGCATATTATATTATGCAACAGGTGTGCGGTTTGACAGCATTATGAAGGTCAAGATTGTTTGGCAGTGTGTGCTATTCAATTATGAGCAAATGTTAAGATGTATCTAACTCACATTGCCCTTGTCTGACCTTCACATATTGCTCCACTCGACAACACAATTTCGCTAGAGGCTGACGCTCTTTGCAATCCATGCAGTCTAGTAAAAACGAATTCACATTCTTGTCTGTTTCACGGAAATAGTTAATCCAGCAGCAGCAGTGTCTGTTATGAAGTTAAAACATATTTCCAGCCACCTTCCAACAACTTTTCAGTCTAACATACCAAATTGTGCCCACTGTGGTGCTCGTGGAAAATTCACTTCTGAGCTTGTGATGGATTTAAAGAGCATTATGTATAGGCCCATATGATAGTTAAGTACCTTTTGAGAACATTCTTAATATTCAATTATTATTATTTCTGTTTTATTACGGATTTTAATTATGAGCTCTTTATAAATAATAAAACTGTCCCTTGATCAGTAGATGTGATATATTCAGTCAGTTGATTTCATTGTAATTGCTGACATGAGTTGATTATAAAAATGGCAAAACATGATTACAATTGCACGTTACCATTATGTTATTACAATTTATTGTAGTTTGTAATGTAAATTATTACAGTTGATCTAATCTACCAAACCAGTAGCATGATTTTATTTGACACAATGTCCCAAAGTGGAAAACCTTGCTGAAAGACTTGAACACTTGGCCAGAATGTCTCAAAGTGAGCATTGTTATTATGACATTGGGTGGCCCAAAACCCTGGAGACATCTGCACTAATTGAAGCTTGATCCATACGTTAAGATGCTGACCTAATCAGTTCCGGCCGGTTCATAGTTATCACTGCTGCAAAATTGTACACTCAAATAACTGTCTTTACTACCTTATTACCTGGGGTTATCAATCAATCAATCGTTCGATCGATCAATCAATCAATCTATTTCAAACATAGTACATAGTACATGTTATTGTATGACTGAATGTTTATATGTACATTGTACATGTTATTGTATGACTGAATGTTCATATATACATTGTACATGTTATTGTATGACTGAATGTTTATATGTACATTGTACATGTAATTGTATGACTGAATGTTTATATGTACATGTTATTGTATGACTGAATGTTCATATATACATTGTACATGTAATTGTATGACTGAATGTTTATATGTACATTGTACATGTTATTGTATGACTGAATGTTCATATATACATTGTACATGTAATTGTATGACTGAATGTTTATATGTACATGTTATTGTATGACTGAATGTTCATATATACATTGTACATGTAATTGTATGACTGAATGTTTATATGTACATTGTACATGTTATTGTATGACTGAATGTTCATATATACATTGTACATGTAATTGTATGACTGAATGTTTATATGTACATTGTACATGTAATTGTATGCCTGAATGTTTATATGTACATTGTTGAGATACGATGTCATGTTATGGTATTTTTCATAAAAAAACAATTGGAAATAAGTTGTAAATGAGTGAAGGTTAAGTGAACATACTCCTTACTGTTTTAAACATTCACGAAATACTTAGAACTTTCCATCATAGAATATGTAAGAATGTTTAAATAATTTACATCTACCCACCAGATGGCAGTACCATTGATCTGTTCCACCTCTGGTAGACAGTTTCGGTCTCCTAGTAAACTGATTCATACACAATTTAAACTGCTGTTCACAGATCTGTGGGTACTGACAAATTAGAAAAACACAACCAAAAATAAGAAAAATTATCAAAAGACATGTACTTTTAAATATAATATGGATGAAGTGAACTCTTTAATAATGATGATGATGACGTTGCATTTCATCTAGATTACCACTAAGACTAAATACATACATACGCATGCATGTCTGGTTTGTCGCTGAGCCCAGGCACCTTGGGTTTAAGTGCTACAAGTTTTATTATTATCAGAAGCAAGCATGCTTACAAATACTGCCCCTTTGTTATTATTCAGCACCTGCTAAATTACAAGATGTGATTCAGCATCTTCTTCGTGCAGGTTAATGATACTAGGTTTGTTAGCTATCCATGTGTCAGTTTTGTGTCAACTTTTTTAATTTACAAAGCCACCAGGGAAATATAATTGATCACATCTTGATGCTCCGAACTTCACTGTATCTATGAAGCCACCAGGGAAATTTGCTTATCCACATCATCATTTTCTAGTCTACATTGTGTATCTATGAAACCGCAAGGGAAATATTTTTAATGGTCACACACACAGTGTGTGGTTTGGTTAATCGAGACACGTGTTATTTGTCAGCTTGGGTGTGGAGTTGATTTATGTTGTTGGGATGTGGCAGGGTGACATTTAGAGGCTGGTGCCTGGGTAGCAATGATCACACGTCAAAGGCCAGACACCTACTGGTGCTGACACCTTGTGTGTTTCTTAGTACTATCAATCACAATCACAATACTTTATTGTCCCTTGGGAGGGAAATTCATTTGGAGTGTAGAGCAGCATATTCAAACAAATAAAACAAATGTACATGCAATATAAAAATGTAAAAATAAAAAATAGTAATAAAAGTTATATCAGTTAAATAAATAAATAAGTTAAAATGAGTTAAATATGTTAAATAAGTTACAAAAGTTTTAAAAAGTTAAATCATCTCACAAATCATCTCAGGCTCACTCAGTGTCAGACTGGCAGGGAAGACTGGCAGAGATGGAGAGGAACGAAGGTCAGTTACTCACTCATTAATCTAATTGACAAGGAAACAAATAAGTTTCGAGTGCGATTCAGTTTACAGTGAGGGAGTTGAAAGCGGCGGCCAGAAGGAAATAGTTTATAGCATGGAAACAGGGGATGTTCCAGAGAGGAGACATTCCTTCCCTTTCTCTCTGCCTGTTGCCTGTATAGATCCTCTAGAGCTGGTCTGCTTTGTTCTCACCACCTTGCCACTAACCCTGACTGTTTTGTGCCAGAGTGTTATGATGCACAACACTCAGGCTGCCATACCACCCAAGAAACCCAAATATAATAGAGCTTTCTATGTAGCATCTGTAGAAGGTTTGTAGAACATGTGTGCTGACACTGAGTGACCTGAGCTTGCATAAGAAATACATCTTTTGCTGGCACTTTCTGTTAATTACTGCTCTATTTTCACCAAATGTGAACTTTGCATCAATGATACTGCCAAGATACTTGTATTAGTCTACTCTCCTTACACACTCTCGGTTAATGAATAGTTTCTTGGGAGAAGTGGGATTTTTCCTAAAATCTATTATGAGTTCTTCAGTTTTATGAACGTTCAGGCCTAGGAAATGATTGTTACACCACAGTGTGAAATCAGCTACAGCACACATTTGATCAGAGTCAGATAGGTCGACGATAGCCGTGTCATCGCTGTATTTGATTAAATTGACGTCTCCTGGCTGCTACGACAGTCGTCTGTATAAAGTGTGAACAGAACAGGGAAGATCACCGAGCCCTGGAGGGCACCGGTGAAAGTGAAGAGTGAGCTCGACACAGCACCATTATGGCGCCCTACTTGCTTATGCTCAGTAAGAAACTGGTTTACCCACAAGATGATGTGTGGGTTCACATGCATATTGACAAGTTTACTCATCATGATGTGTGGCTGGATGGTGTTGAAAGCCGACGAAAAGTCAATAAAGACTATCCTGGCAAACTAAATCTAGATACTTTTCTCTGTTGTCTGTCAGATCTTCAGAGCGAATGGGTAGAAAAGTACTGATAGCACACATTCACAAGGACGTGTTCTGAATTAGTTCTGGGATAATTTTTTTCAGGGGGGATGTTTGCTTCTGGAATGTTGAAGTAATCTGAGAATATTTTTTCGGGGAGGGTCTTTTCCTGTGTAAGTTTACTGTTAATTTTATTGTGTCTAGTTTTGCATAGAGTAGAGGTGCGTTTTGATCAACCTCAACATTGTTATTTGACCATTTCTTTGCAATGTTATCACACAACTAGCCATTCAAATTGTACGTGCTTGTAGGCCAAATAAAAATATTGTCTGTTTTCTTTTACCTGCTGAACAAAATTAGGGCTGTTAAGTATCAGGATTGTTAATTTATTTATACCTGCTCAAATTTGGGTATGCAGTGGTAAATTTGTTTCTGTTTAGCATTAGTTTTCATTAATATACGGGTAAAATAACAATATTTTCATACCTTGGTTTATGTATAAACGTTGTCAAGTTGAAATGACCGATGTTTATTTTTCATTTGTTCTGCACTCTACCACTCCACTGGAATGGAAGCACTACCAGAAATAGGTCTAGCGCAATTCAACCCGGATCTGACAGGAAACCGGAAACGGTTTTCTGTTGTTCCCAGTAGGCACAATTATAAACCAGGCTTGGATGTGCAAGCTGAAGCAGAGTATTCTATTTTGGCGACAGTATTTGATAGACAATTAAGTATTCAGTGAGAGACAGCTGATGCTGAAAGGAAATCTCTCATCTTTCAAGTAGCAGCTTCATCCATGCTGTAAAGGTTGCAGCAGTCCCAAAGCACCAAGCCACTAAACTGACCTTTAAATATTGATATCAATACTGCAAGCTGCACCTAGCATAAGCCATAGACCTACACATTGGTCAACAAACCGTATAGATTAGAATTCATGTAACTTGCAAATGATTGTATAAAAATTAATATGTTGATTTTAGAGATATTTCCAACTGGTTCAGATTAAATAAGCCTGTATTTCCAAAAGCAGAGACCTCTAATGTTATGTGGTGTTGATGGATACTTATAACTGCCTCCTTGTGCAGTCCTCATCCATCCAGATATTTAAAATGCATCTGAAATACTGGTACTGTTCATGATTTGATTATCAGAATTATGGATAATTCACTCAATCCCAAACACATTACAAACTGTCAGGCTTAATTACAAATTGAGGCTTTATTGTTATTATGATACTAATATGAAATAAATTGAATTATCAGTATGCAATATATGCCTAAGCTAGTTTACATTAATTTTTGTTCTACTTAAGTATTTAAACAACTTCAAGAAACCCATGGATCCTGTGCTTGTGACAGTGTGAATGTAAGATGCATCCAGGACTTGGGGATCAGCACATTATAGTATGATATTTAGCTATACACCAGATGTTGCACTGTCTACAACTGGTTACGTACATTTCAAGCTGTGTATCTTCTCTCATTGTAATTTCCCAGCTGTGTATTGACAAACGATTGAAGATCGGACTATCTGCTTTCTTTCTAATAAACAGCAATGCTGGTCATCATTGCTGATTTATTATAACTAAGCCTAGTTAATGTATATGTGGTTGTTTGATCGAAATAACTAAGGTTTTTAATGGTGACATCAATACTAATGGTGCATATTTGGATGACAATTTATTGCTTCTACATCCTGGTCACAGGGAAGTTGTACCATGTGACTGTACATCTTATTTTAACTGATATAGTTGTATGTAAACTGCTGTACGGCTGTGTTGTGATGTTGTGACGTACAATGGTTTAATTCTCTTTCTTTCCAGCAGATGGCATCACCCAGTCAGGCCCAGGAAGGTCGAAGGTGAGTACGACTTCAGTGAATAATGTGTCTGTTTAAAAGTCTCATCACTTTAATTGTTTTTACATTTATCTAATGTATGTGTGTGTACATGCATAAGCACGCACGTACATATGCATGCTATGGTACTCTTCCTAGATGCTTTGCATCACCAGTTAGCTAATCTTCATCAAACATCCCATATGGACATTTCCTGAAACCATTGTGCTTACATGTAGTACCCCCTCGCACATAATACTCAACTTTGTTGCTTGGTTTATGCCTTAACCATGGATACATCTGAGCAGTTTACAAATTACCAAGTTACCCTTCTGGAAGATGGTTGTTCTTGATAGCTAGTACTGGTAATTACACTTGCTGGTTGTTAGTAGCACAACTACTCATATGAGTTTCAGTGACATGTTGCAGACTTCACAACTGTTGGCTACTTCTATACACGGTCTACATTGACATAACATGCTCAAACACAAAATGGATTAATTCCAAGATATGTCAGCAGAAACTGGAAGTACTTGAGATCAGAGCTGGAACAAGTACATTTATTTTGTACTTGAGTAAAAGTACAAGTAACTTTGGAAAAAGCTACTCAAGTAAAAGTAAAAGTCCTTTTTGAAAAATGTACTTGAAGTACAAGTAAAAAGTAACCAAATGTACTTGAAGTAAATGCAAAAGTACTTCTCTAAAAACTTTTGATATGGTCACCCACTGCGAACAAACAAGTGAATTCAGTAGTGTGCAAAGCAAACACTTTATTGAACAGGACAGGATCCTCAGCAGGATACAATGACAGGCTGGCTCCTCAAACAAACTATACATACTATGCAAGACAGTGACAAAAGAAATAAAATAATGGTAATACCATATTCAGTAGTGTGTACAGTGAACACTAAATATTGTCTACGACCAGGCCTGGGGATCTATATGTGAGACAAAATATTGAAAACATGAACCAAGAATACATATATACAACATTTATAGGCCCTAACAATACTTAGTTTATTATTAAGATAAATCTGAGTAACCATTAGCAGTTTAAATTGCCACAGCGAAGGGAATGTTTTGGGGCAATAATGTGTGAATTTCGACGTGCGTTTATCACTAATGCAATTCGGGACGTTATTCAGGTCACTAATAGCTCGAACCTAAATCCAAGAACATGTTTTGTTCATATTAAATGCACTTGCACCTTTAGTACAAATAACGACGTGTTATGGTGTAATATATTTGCACAGCAAAAACCTTTTAGCTGCGTAGGTCTAACACTAATAATTTACCGACCACGTGTGTAAGGAAGGTTTGAAGGTGATCAACAGATCTGGTATATCGACGCACACAACAAACAGATCAACTTAACAGTGAACTGACTTAATCTCAAACATACTGGATAAATATGGCCATGGATGCTGCAAATGATCGTTTTCGGCTGATCCTTCTATGATAAATCTTTGAACGCGAATGACACCTGGTGATCATGCTTGGTAACGACAATGATAGGCCAATCAGAAAAGACTACCACTTGTTGCTCCGGCTGATATCTATTGATGGATATATGCTGGGGGAAACCAGTTCCGGGCTTCAGGCATTATCGTTCGTTACTAATATTTTTGGAGCTCCAAACTTTTAACGCATAAATAATGGATACTTCGTTACATTTATGAAAAGTACACACATTTGTACTTCGTTACAAGTAAAAGTACTCCTAAAAAAATGTACTTCGTTACTCACGAAAAGTAAACTTTTCTACTCAAGTACAATAACGAAGTACTTGTACTTCGTTACGTCCCAGCTCTGCTTGAGATGAAATATTTAAGGAGAGATATATATAAGATACATAACAGTTCTAATGCAGGCTGAAATAAAAAGCAACTATTCAGTAAAATGCAAAACACAAATCCATAATCTTTTGGTCGCACCGTCGTTCAGAGAAAGAGGGATTCAGTGGCAAATTTTGGAGGGAATGTGTGCAAGAAAAGAGACATGAGCCAGACTGACAACGGAACTGATGGGACTAACACAACACAGAGAGGAATGGTAGGTGATCCAAGATGGCTGACCTTCCCAGAAGAAATGGCAAGAAAGGAATTAGGTATCCGGATATATTATGTCTCCAAATAAAATGTCACAGGATAAAATGTCACAAAATAAAATGTCACCATATGAAATGTCACCAGATAAAATGTCGCCACATAAAATGTCAACCGATGAAATGTCAACCGATGAAATGTCACCTGTAACTGAGACCGTTTAGCTGGAGGACATATTAAGTATAGTTGGAAACAGGTATTTGTGTCAGGTTCTCACACATGAAACAGAGACGCACAGTAAATTAACCGACAACAATTCCTCCTTTTGTCACCTGTGTTTTGGATGAGTTTTGATTTTTTGTATTGCATATACAATGAGCACATTATCTTCATACATTGTTAAATATTAATAAATTTTGGCACACATTTTAGTGTTGGTGTGTATGTTGGAGCAAAGTTCCCCGGATCCTGTTTGTTGACATCTTCGTGAGTTCATTTTTTATGTAAGTTTGGTACTCTACTTTATTTCTGCCTTAAGGTCCCATCACCATATATTTCTGGGTCTTTCTCTTGTTCTCCTGCCTTGGGGGTTCCATGTGAGGGATTGTCTCATGATACTCGAATAGGGTTTTCTTAACTTATATGCCCAGTCCACCTCCATTTTCTCATTTTCTTATCCATTTCCAGTAGAAGCTGTTTTATCTTTTCTGTGTGTCAGTTTCATCAGACTACCTTAAGTTCCATATTCTGCACAGAGAAATGCTAGGAATTGGTGTCTCAGGATCTTAATTTCTTATGGATGTCAAAGTGATCATTATATACTTAGATGAACCCTTGCACTCCTGGCATGATGCAATGCTGACATGGTTTGTGTTGCTTATATGTAAGTGAATGTCGTGATTTGGGAACTCATATCCATGCGTGCGTGTGTACGTGCATGTGTGTGTATGTGCGTGTGTGTGTGTGTGCGCATGTGCTTGCATGCATCTGCATGCATGAGTTCATGTCGGTCGTACGACTTGGACAGATATATCAGGACCAGACAAGCGATATCCCTACTCCTCAGTTATAAAGTCATTGATTTAACTCATGCATGTAATCACTACTGTATAGTATTACAACCATACACACGGAGACGGAGACGGCATTGTATGATCACCCAGATTAGTAACGCCAAGTAATCAGAGCCTACAGTAACTGGGTATGATGTATGGCTCCAATATATCACTGCCTTTGCCTAGATATTTTGATTTAAACCCGTTTTAATTATGGAATGGAATTCTCATAATTAAACTGTTTGTCCAAATTCTGTGTATATCTCCAGGCATGAAACTCTAGGATGATGTCTAACTTCGGCTGGTTTGATGCTCACCTGTCTGAATACTCTCCTGGTAAACCACTTTTTCTCATCCCTTAAGCAGTTCAGGCCTAAATTAACACCCCAGGCAGGAAGCACCAAAAATACTTCTTGTATATTCCACCCTCCCTTCAGGGCTACAAACATTGAGGGTAATTAAGGAGGGTCTGAACCAGTGTGAGGGTTACGGCTGAGAGGTCTTGATGGTATCGCACATATTGGTTCACATTTTACCCCTCCGTAGCCACACACACAATAGACGGCATAACAGTGATTGTCGTTACAGAATAAATGCACTCGCAATTATATAGTTATTGATCTTGTTCATTGTGTGGAGCGTCTTGCCGAGATTAAACAGTGAGGCCGTCAGTCGGAACACCGCGTCCATCCACGGACACACTCCCACATGTTTCTCAACGCTTCAGTAAGCAGCATTCAGCGCCACAGAATACATGCATATTTGTGGCCAATATCTGTGTGCATGGCTCTGTTTGTTGACTTCACATCATTGACACGGCCACCCTGTTGTCATACGTTGTCATAGCTGTATCGTGTCGTCACTCGATCATTAGTCGCATAACTCGTCTTATTGGATACATCCTGGACCAACAGGAGTATCCTGCTACCAATTTATGCCACACTTATGTTGTTCCCACAAGTCAGGTATCCATGTCCGGTTTCTCTATTATTCGATATTTAATAAGGTGAGTTGGCACAAGTTTCTCGGAAGGACTTAATCTATTTGGAACGTTATTACAGTGTTGTTGAAAACTAGCATATCTTGATTTATGGTGGTTTATCTCTAAGATTGTACTCAGATATTACTGAAATGGTATTGCGCGTGATGTATGGATATGCTGTAGATATAGATTGCTAAATAATTTGTGTCAGATCGTATGGATTATTATTCTGTTTGCAACTTGACAATTATTGACAGGTAATTGCGCTACACGACAGCGTCATTCATACAATCCCATTTTGTAGTTTTACTATTTGGATGCCAGCCATATATGTTGATTTAAGAAAGTAATTTGAGAAATCTTGTCATTTCTGCTTTGTGATCCAAGGTCCTAGACATGCAAACGATACAGTCATGTCACTATGAGCAGTCATGTCACCATGAGCAGTCATGTCACCATGAGCAGTCATGTAGCTCTCTATACTGATACTGCTGAATCTAGAGAAGGTAACAAATCAGCTAAAATAGTTTAAAGAAAACTGGGTGCGCAGTTTTTACTTGTTTAATGTATAATGTTTATTTATTGTGCTTTCCTTCCTGGTATATAAATTTACCATATGAATGACATGTTCCTCATACCCGTGGTACATACCAGGATAACTCAAATTCTAACAAACTTTGCATAATAGCATTATAACATTTAGTAGCATTAATACTAATTGATTGGAAGTGACAGTTTTTTTACATTGTTTTCCAAAAATGTTTAGAAAATAAAAAGTAGCAAATATTAAGATAAAAAGAGGCAGCAAAAACTAGTGAGGAATTACAGAAATACTATATATATATATATATATATGTATAATTATATATGTATATATATATTATATATATACACACAAGACAGTTAGCTTATTCCAAAGCATGCCTGACCCACATAAATAGCCAGCCTCTGTCTTAGATGCAAGATTTCCAAATAAGTGGTGTCATATTACTCTCAAATTCCGACTGGCATATTGTTATTTCCTGTCAACTTCTGTGCTATATGCGCTCATTTTGCACTGTAATAATAGCTGCTGGTTTAACTGCTTCATTCTCTGGTCACGTTTAATCATCGTCACTAGTGTTTTGGTTTCTACCAGGCAGCAGTTGATCACAGAAAACAGGATGTGGTTTCTTCCACCTCATTCTGGTCAACCTTCTCATTTATCACGGCATCTTTATGGATTATTTACCAGCACCAGGCAGTGCTGCCACCCAGTGATAACACATGCAACTAACTTGCAAATGGGAAGGCGTTTACACTTGTTTTCTCTGATTAACCCGCACTGTCAGTGGCTGAATGGCATCAGGCACTGCTACAATACAATTTTGTGTTTAATGATTATGTCCCGTCAGTAACTCCTCTACGACTTAGTGTTTATAGTCTGTCTTACTGTGTAAATTGTATACTTATAACATAACTTAACATAATATTGTGTTTTAATGACTGGGGAATCCATTGAGACTGGTGGATAGACCTACTCACTCCATGTGCAATTGTCATTGATGTAGAAAATGAGGCTCTGTTTCACTTACTTCCTTACATCCTCGTTCACTCCCACCATCACTAAACCACTCGGCAACACTTCAAAGCAATGAAATATACTCAGGCACTGGAAGGGCATTTCACTGGGTGTAAATATTAGAAAGGAGAAATAGGACAAGTTTAAATTGCAACATGCCCATGCCGTGCGGATAGACTAAACATGTTGCATCATAATTGTCAGCCATATCTTCCACTTTTGTCGCTGTTCTGATTATATCACAGGGGGTCCCCGTGCAGGGTGTCATTCATTTCCTCCTATTACTGATGCACTCTTATGTTAATTCATATAAATTGCTGAATACTTCCCAGAGAAGTTGAAATAGAGTATGATTGAATAGGTCTGCCAGGGAGTAAAGTGTAAAGCCCTTTGAGTATCCCTACGGACTGGATACTGCTGTATATGAGAACTTTCCTTTAACTGTGCTGTTGTTCAGTTTATATTAGAGGTTTGAAGATCTAGTAACATTTTAAATGCTTGAACAAATAAGTAAAAACATACCCTGGATATATATTTGAATTACATTAAATTTCTTGGTATTTTTATTATCTGTATCGGGACGATAATGTACATTCTACAGGGTCAGTTTGCAGTGGACATGTCCATTAACTTGTTGTAAATTTTTATTATATCGAGTTATGGACTAACTCTTTTGTACTAGAGCTGCTATAAATGTCAGTTCTTTCCATTTGTTTCTATTCTAACCTGTACTTCACCTTACACGAGTAAGTTTTCAAGCCTCGGGCAACAGATGAGATCTAGTGGTAAATGTGAGCATCACATATAACCTGATCATTTTCAAGTTAATAAAACATAACTGAATTCCTGGAAAAGGGCTCAACATAACTAGGATCAGATGATTCCCTGCCGTGTGTATTTCAGTAAGGTCTTGAAATAGAGGCACCTGATATCTTATTATTATGGAATTGAGCTTTGTTCTATTCATTGCTGCTTTGCCCAAAGAAATGTTATTCTGAAGTTTCCGACCTCATATTCTGGTTGTGACAGTTGACTTGACGATAACGACATACAGCAATTGTTGTGTTCAACTGTGATTTTTTATTAAAGAATAAATTGGTAATCTCAAGACCTGAAAAGGGGTATTTTGTGGAAGACAAATTAGCTTTGAAGTTTGTCATTGCCAATAAAATGGTTGTGCGTTAAAAACGTTCAATATTGAGCACAAGTTGCAGTAAATGAGATATATTGATTTAATAACATGATAACAAATTTACATGGCTGCATTAAAGGAGTTATATTGTATTTTATAAAGGCTAAAATTCCTAGGAAATTAGGTCTAGAAGATGTATAATTTAAATTAATAAAATCCCCCCAACAAGGCTAATTTGTTACTTGTGTACTAACAGATATCTGCCGATTGTCGCAGTCACTCCCTGAGTGAAGTGAAGTGTAGATGACACTGATAAAAAGTGAATATCCCCTTGGCTTTCATGTTGTTAGTAGCAGACTGGCTGGGGATGGGAGATAATGTATTAACTGGGTATCACCATGGTTGACGTAGACTAGGGCCATACCCACAAGGACCCTGAATGCAGCATCTCTGAGACCGTGGTCTTCCTGCCCAGACAGAAAACACAAAAAATATAAACTGTCCATGCCCCCCCCCTCGGTACACCTGCAGACTACCTCCATGATTAAATCAGGAGTACTGTGAGGACTGCCCTTTATAAATCCTTGAACTCGTCATGTGTTCCCAAGTGGAGGCGTTTGACCCTTAAATAGCAGCCCTGTCAAAGTCTGGAGACATCCCAGCTGATAATTAGTTAACATCACCAAATATCGGACTAATCTCGCTAACACCAGTCCACTTTATTTAATGTGTTAACCTTCCGCATTACTTAATGTTTTACAGTTGAGGTTATACAATGGAACCTCTTGAAAGAAAGGTCAACTGTCTGTTCCTTTACCAGCAGTCAGCCAGGGATTAATAGCCATAATTATTAGCAGGAAATTCACTCATCAGTTGTACTGTACTTCACCCGACGTGTTGTTTGGCAAAAACAGAAGTCCTGAATGAGTGGTCATTTTAACGAGGTGGTCATTTTTTAGAGTTGGCGACAGGCCAGTCAGAGGCCATATAGATTATTACATGAGATACATGAGTCTTACCATTCAGTCCATTACACTGATTCGTTAAACATGTTAATTTATATTAATGTCCCATTGTCTTTCATGTGCATAACAATGCAATGCACACCACAAAAACTTTAAGTAGTAGTATTTCTTTTGTTGTTAGAATTACATGCAGAAGGATTGATAACAGATTGTACGTGTTTGTCATGTTCACTTTGACAGCTTTAATAAAAGCCCTCTTGCTGTGGGCACAGTTACAGGATGTAGTCCAGTCTCAATCTGATGCAACTTATCAGATCCCAAAACAGCCCCACTTTAACATGGCAAAACACTCACATACAATCAGTAGATAAGGCCTTCCTTGGCCAATCATGCAGTTAGCAGATTACAGCCATCATCAGTGGTGTCATACCAGATCACGTGTTAATTAGTTGCTCCATCTGACATCTGATTGATGGTCAATACCAAGAAGTTACTCTCAGAAAGGGTGTCAATGTTCATTATACTTCTTATGCTGTACCCCCTTTACTGGGGGCGTACATTGAGTGGCCACTGACAACATTTTCACTCTCAAACCAACCTGGTAAGACGTCATATTTGTTATGCAATTTATACATTTTTACCTGCAATTTATCTAGTTATTAATAATGTTTCTGAATAAACACATTGGTGATAAATCTAGATTCTACCAGATGCGCTCTTAACCTAGATCATTGAATTAACTGTCGTGTACTTTGTAAGTAGACCTGACAGCTGCAGTAGTCAATGTTTTTGTTTCAGTCAATCGGAGAAACATGGCAGTTCAAAGAACAGTTTGTCTCGGTTTGCACGGCGATTGAGTCAGAAAGATAAACGTAATATTGAGTCGAGGCGGAAGACTTCGCGACAGAGGTCTGTCAGTCTCGACTGGTGAGTCAACTTCTCTCTGTCCCAACACACCTAGGGTTTGTCACATAACATGTTTATGGGCTGTCACATAACACACACCCAGGTGTTGTCACATAACACACCTAGGTTGTCACATAACACACCCAGGTATTGTTACATAACACACCCAGGTGTTGTCACATAAAACACCTAGGTTGTCACATAACACACTTAGGTTGTCACATAACATACCCATCCGTTGTCACATAACATGCCCAGGGGCTATCGTAGATATCAGAAGGAGACATCGTAGTGGGTATTGTCTTGACAACCTTGTCATGGCAGTTGATTATGCTGAGGCTGTGGCTTTGAAAGCAGTTTATGTTCATTCAAAATGTGAGTCCTACACCAAATTTAGTTTGAAAAAGTGATTTGTTTACAATAATTTTCTGGTAGATTTTATCAAATGTTCTGGAAACTGCATTACATAAATACATTTTTACGTGCATACACAATTTGATACAACTCAAAATAATCTTCACAGCAAAATCACAGCAAGGAAATACACAAGCAATAGCGTTCTAAGTTACGTAGATGGTATTTCTTTCGCTGGAGTGCAATAGATGCCCTCAATGCATCTCCACAATGTATCATCTTTACAGAAATGTAAAAAATGAACTCATTATAAACCGTTGTGAAACTTCGCATTTGTACGTCTAAGTATGGGTTAGTGACAACAAGTTTTATTGGTTGGTATTGTTTGATGGTGGAGACAAGAGAAGACACGATGTCATGTTCCTCAGCTGCTGTGGCACTGTATTGCCTCTTTTCATGTAACCAGATCTCTCTCGCAGTGTTGACATTACAACTACAAATGACGTTTGTAACCAGGATATGTGAGCTAAGTCACATTTCTAATTGTTATCGAACATGCCATCTTGTTACGCTGTGTTCCGAGATTATGACTTTGCACTACGATGTTAACATTTATCTGTTAACAGTTAACGATGATGATAATATACTTCTATAGCAGTGATATCGTCATGAATCTGAGCTCAGAGGAGCAACATACCCAATACAAGAATCACTAGGCAAAATCACGAAGAGGGCCACACAAAGTCATCATTAGAACACGGGACTCCATAAGGTTTAGGGTGAAAATGCAATTTCAAACAAATATTAGCCTTGATTTTTTTAAGATCATCAAATCAAGAAATTTATAAAGAGTACCAACAAACAAATTATATATATTTTGGTTAAGTAAAAAAATTGTCAGTCAGCAAATATTTTATTTCCTGCAAACAGTGCAAAATCCACAATAATAATAATAACAGAATACATCAAAAATTCAACATGTGGAATTAAGTTATTAAAAATCATGATGGTTATTATGAAAGACAAATATACATATATCAGAAACACATGTGTATGTCTGAAATATAATGATATATATTTATATGTATAATATATGTAAAATACATATAATAATAAGAGGCCATTTGTTACAACTTTAGTAGTAGATATTATATATATATATATATATATATATATTCTGAAGGATTCCCAAATTATGGGATCAAATTTTTCCATAAATGACTGAATATGGGTAACTTTGTCTAGATGATTTATAATTATTTTCAGTACAAAAATTTATTACAATTATTAGATTAAACTGAACTTGGATGTTTGTCCTTAAGACTGAAACGCACTTATTCCAAAACTAAAACTCAACCAGTGACGGAGTTGGTAAAAAACACACCGACTCCCTGTGTTTCTCCTAGTCCAGTCACGAATTGTTGATGATTTGTTGACTAGACCCTTCATTGCATTCTATTTATGTACAGTCTGCCAGGGCAAAAGTACTGCTGTTTTAGATGAGTTAATTAACACCTTGTTTTCATTACGCTCTTACCTATAAAATTAGTCCTTTGTTTTCGTTGCAGACCAGTCGTTTAGGTTTAAATAGAATCATGTTATTAATGTCAAGGTAATGATGATGTAGTGCGTCCAAGTTCATTAATCAGTCCTCAGCCAGTGGGTTGTCATTCACGAACAGTTCATATAAATGTTGTTTTGTGGCCGTTGACATCGTTTAAAAGGAGTTTGACTGTAGGCTGTTGAACTTGGCTTAGGGCACACTGCAGAATAAGCTGCGGTTGGTGTTAAGAGGTTGCTCGTTCTGACGCATGCTGCGGTTTAGCACAAGACGCAGGGTGTCTTGACGTACAGAACGGATCATCTACAATTGACAGATTGTGTTGACTTTTACCTCGCCACAAACAACAGCCAAAGCTCTCATGTCTTCTGTTAGTTTCTGCCTGTCTGGTATAGTAGCATGATGGAACGAACATCAACCACTTAATTCTTGAAATCTTGCTTGATGTTAGATGGATTTGAGAAAACAAGTTAGGTTTCTTTTCATGTGTGTATATACCGGTATATAAATAGTACTTCAAACACTAAGTAATTTTTTTGCATATGTTGTAATTTTTAACGTATCGTTAAAAAACCACTATGTAATTAGCATGGTTTTCTAAGATCCATCCAACTTCATTTCATTGAGATTTATGTTGCAGCTGCGAAGTTTAAGATTGAAAGTGGTGCGTCTCTGCCCATGTAGTTTGACATTCTGTTGGGCAGCTTTGACAAGTGTACATTTTAAGATAAATGGTGTATAGTGCTGGCAGTTAGATCAATGCTTATGATATAACATGTTTTAATGCTTAACATGACATGTTTTACCGATGCTGATAAATGGTTTTATGGATCACGAGAGACCCACTATTTGACTTTGAGCTATTTGGCAGCAGTATAAGAGTATTTATAGGTGCAGGTTTTCCGGTAGGTAAAAAGTAAATGCCAGAGTGTTCTTAGTGTTTCGATAACTGTTACCAAGGGAGTATGATGAGTGTTGAATATTGCAAAGAGTTGTACTAAATATTGTACAACTTACAGCATATTGTTGCCGCAAGAAGTCAGCAGCCTCCAGTCGAACTTTTTCTAAACAGCAGGAAAACAACATTTATATGAACTGTTCACAAACAACAGCCAGTTGTAGGATTACGAGACTCGTTACATTAATGCTGTGTTATAATAATAACAATGTTTAATTCAAACAAACATCCACATATGTGCATACGTAGAATACAAGTACACAAATTTATATTTAAAAATATATAGTATTATGCATGACAAGTTAAAATTATTAATATATCTAATGACAATAAAAACATATATTGACAAGTAAAAAATGTATAAGTTACACACATGTGCATCAGAAATGCGTGTAAAGCATTATTAAATTAAACACATGCACACATACGTATTAGTGTCCATTCTACATGACAAAGCAGGACTTACCAACAAAGTAGGCATATTATGAAAACTCGTACTGGCGCCCGACATAACGCATCATCCCCACGCAATCTACAATCCTTTTCCTGTTGAAACCAGCACGAATGACTAACGACAAACCACAGGAAGAACAGACTCTACTGTCATCCAGATACATCGGTCCATTTCACTAAACCACATGTGCAACTGTAGATGTACGATAACAACCGACCGTGTTGCAGCACGGAGAACCGCAAGCCGTTGATGTCGACTGCGACTGAGGAGAAGCCGCCCGCCCCTCCACCCCCTCCCCCGCCCTCTCACAGGCACAATGACAACTCCCTGTCCATCCCGCAGTCTCCCAACTTCCCCTGTCGACTCAGTCGGTCAGGGTCTGCCTCTGCTGCCCTGGCTGCCCGCCTCACACGCAAGGCCTCAGGTTGGTCACTCATTCAGTTATCACCATCTGTGGTTGTTGTTGTTGTTTTGGTGGTGGTTGTAGTTGTTTTAATGGTTGTTGTGTTTGTTACTGTGGTTTCATGATTGTTGTGGTTGTCATTGCTATTGTTTTGATTGTTGTTGTTTTGGTGGTTGTTGTGGATGTCATTGTTGTCATTGGTGTTGTTGTGGTTATTGTTATGGTTGTTGTACTGGTGGTGGTTTTGGTTGTTGTGTTTGTTACTGTGGTTTTTGTTGTGTGATTGTTGTGGTTGTCATTGCTGTTGTTTTGGTTGTTGTTGTTGTTTTGGTGGTTGTTTTGTGTTTGTTACTGTGGTTTTGGTTGTTGTGGATGTCATTGTTGTCATTGCTGTTGTTGTGGTTGTTATAGTGGTGGTGGTTTTGGTTGTCATGGTTGTTGTTGCAGTAAATTTATAAACATAGTCTATGTATCATGTTTCCATAAGTTTTCATAAGAGCATGGTTGTAAATATCTGGCTAACATTGTACTATCAATTTAGATTCAAATTGAGGTCTTAGTTTTTCATGTCTTGACTCAGGTTTATAGCTGTCACGGCAGGTTTTGATCTTGAGGTATGTGTTCAAACAGGCCCTATGTTCTGTGCCCATTGTCTGAGTGGCAACTCCTTGTGTACCTAAGTCAGACACATACAAGATTGATCCACTTAGCCAGTGTTCCACTACAATAGAGGTGCTTTATACATTTCAGTAATTATGTTTTAAACATTTCTGCTGAATGATACAGAAGGCCGAAGACCTTGACCATCAGAATAAAGCTTTGTTACTCTCCTTAGTGTTGTGCTGTGTCCTGCACTAAGCCCTTTGTTACTTAATCCTGAGCATGATTCATCTGCACCCACTTGCTTAGTCATTGTGGTGGTCACGCATGATTGGTTTTTTTCAATTACCTTAATACAGTGATATATATTAATAGTTGACCGTCCTCTATTGTGAGAAATTATTCCAGATTGTAATACTGCTCGATACGGACGGTTGTCTCGAAACAAGTAGAACTAGTAATAGCTTTATTTTACAATCAAAACATTTGAAATACTGCAGAAGTGATAGATTCAGATTCCCGTACATGGTGCTTTCATTGTGACACAAGGCAGGATATAATGAAGCAGTGGACTTGTGTGTCGAGTGAGGAAGAACTGTCCCCTCCCTACGCCTGTGTATCCTCTGCCTATTGTTCCCATCATGTCCTGTCCACAGCCAACAAGAGTTCTCGACGGAGCGCGGCGGAAGTGGCAGAGAAAGCCGCCCTGAAGGACAGACGCAAGACCAATCCAGTGCAAGGTAAGGTGCAGCTTTCTCTCCTCTCCCAGTGCTCATGCGGTCTTCTCCGACAAAAGAAACAATCATTTGTCAATAGTCAGTATTCCATGCACCATACACTGCATATCTTGTTGTTAGTCTTATTGTTGTCCTTCAGAGTTAAAATTTAGCGGTCTTATCAAACTATCAAGCGGTCTTATCAAACTATCAAACTTTTGTATGCTATCTAACTGTCATACAACAGTTCTTATATGTCAGTCTTAGTAAATATGCGCCTAACTCCCGTCATATTTTGTATAGTTCAAAATGATGTGCTCTAATCGCACAGTGGCACAATCAGTAACCACTTACCGTTGTGACAGCGTGAAGTGTCCGTGTCTAGCAGTCTGTGTGTTGTTATAGAGCTGTTTGACGCGGTAGAACACCAGCAGATGGAGAGAGCGAAGGAGATCATAGAGAACAACACCGTAGACATCAACAGGTAGGACTACAGTCTTTGTCTTCTTGTGCTATGGTTGTCTGTAACCATTGTTGGTCACTGCAACAGGGCATCACCCTCTCGTCCACTGTCTGCGCTGTGACGTCAACTACTTGTGTCCTGTGTCTACTGGTGTCTCATGTGTCCTGTCCACATCTTCTATTTCTTTTCCAAGTCTGCTGTCTGTCCTCACTATCTCTCCTCTCTCATCCCTCTTTCAGTCCATCCTCCCTCCCTCCCTCCTTCCGTGGGACATTGCCTCTATGCTTTACTACACTGTCATGCAAAGCCAATGTAAGACAGGATATAGGCAGCTCAAGATTGCTGCGTGTTTGTTCTAGATTAAAACAAAAGTGCTGAGTGTAGCAGAGTTATTATGGTAAAGACCAGTAGGACTTGTGCGTGTTGTGGCAATTATTGCAAGCCAATTTATTAATTACACACACATATATATACATAAATTTACAAACACAATATGAACACCAACAATGGAATAACATTTGAAAACATATGTAACATTAAATATGGGACCAGCCATATATTTGGGTCCTCTGTACTCAAATATAAATATGTTTTGTTATAGTTGTTGTAATTACATATAGAGCTACAGAGCATGTGGGCTGCTCTAACAGGTTTAGCTGTGTTGGTCACTAGGTGGCAGTAGCAGTACTTTGAGTGCATCAGAAACTTCTGTGGCTTCCAGCTGTCAGTGATATCATAGTTCTCTCTAACACAGGTCACTGTGACTTCACTGATAGTATGTACATTGCAATAGCATTTCTATACTCAAAGTAACTGAATGAATATACAAAGGCGAGTGTACCTCCACAAAACAAACTCAAATAAAAAAATAGTGTTTCATTCAAACATAAGAACTACAGTTTATACTATATATATATATATATACAGTTTATACTATATACATATATATATATATATATATATATATATAGTTTATACTATATATATAGTATAAACTATAGTTTATACTATATATACATAGTATATATATATATATAGTATAAATTACAGTTTATACTATATATATATATATAGTATAAACTGTAGCTCTTATGTTTGAATGAAACACTATTTTTATTTGAGTTTGTTTTGTGAATTTATATAATTTTATTATTGATAATCTTGTCTGAGCACTTAGTTAATTTTGAACACGTTGATTCTGTTAATTCTGCAGGTCTGTTATATCTATGGGTGTCTTGTCAGCGTGCCTAGATTCTTCTGTATTTCTTTAATCCAAACTGTGTGCTTAAGCACAGAACATAGACTATGAAGCTCTTACCTGATACTTTACAGCGTGCCTCGGTAATGGACAGCTCTTTAGGTGTAACTGTTGGATCTAAATGACAGTCAAACACAACAAGTGCTGCTAAGTCCAACTGGTAGACAGTCACTACAAAATACACATACAGAGCAGTTGTGCTGTTTTTATAAATGTCCCTGATTTAGCAATGCTTATTTCCAGTACAACCATGACTGTTCAATCACAACCCATCCATATAACATCACACGAAAACATCCGGCTATGACATTAGGAAAAATCAACTTCGTTCACACTGCCAAACACAAATATGTGACGTCAATACTTTGGCACAACAGAATTAACTTATTGTTTGTGGGTGCACTGTTGTCCATACGTTATTACGCTGAATGTTTTAATTGCTTGTGCGTGGAGAGACAGCGAAAACATACAACATTATCTGGCAGACAACAGGAAATAATGCAGTAAATCTGTGGGCACTGGTGCAGCTTTCGTACGAGAACGTTTTATATTGTAGATAAAACATATTTATTGCTTTGTGATTGCTTCCTCGGTCCTTGTTATTGTTGCGCCTTCGCCGTGGGCTCATCGAGTGAGTTGTTGCTCTCTGACGTTGCCTTTTGGCACTGCGTAATTCTAATTGTTGCTGGTTTATGTGGGTGGGTGTATTTTGGCCTTGTTTTGACTGACGTTGACGTACATTTGTTGTAAATATTATTGACGGGACTTATTAGAAACCACTATTTAGAGCATGGCTAAAACATTGTTGCTGGCCAATTAGTAATTTAAAAATAAAACTATTATATTATCTTTGCTGTACTTTCAGGTTTTTTGCTAAAAAACTAAAACAAATTGCACTCCAAATAATTTTTTTAGGTAACTGTACAAATGTCACTTTTGTTCTAAAATGATGGAAATGTTATGAAACTGTTCTTACTGTTGGCTAAGTGAGGCAAGAGGGGAGAAGGAAAATTGGGGAATTAAGAGAATAGATTGGAGTGACGAAACACATGAAAACGGATGTAGTTGGAAGAGACTGGGGTGGGAAATGAGTGAAGAGACACTGACAAAGAGAGACTGGAAACAGAAGTGGGTGGTAGAAGGAGAGCCAAGATAAAGAGGGAAGAGACTGGGATGGGAAATATAGAGAGAATGAGTGAGGAGAGACTGGGGTGGGAAACATAGAGAGAATGAGTGAGGAGAGACTGACAAAGAGAGATTGGAAACAGAAGTGGGTGGTAGAAGGACAGCCAAGATAAATAGGGAAGAGACTGGGGTGGGAAACATAGAGAGAATGAGTGAGGAGAGACTAACAAAGAGAGACTGGAAACAGAAGTGGGTGGTAGAAGGAGAGCCAAGATAAATAGGGAAGAGACTGGGGTAGGAAACATAGAGAGAATGAGTGAGGAGAGACTGACAAAGAGAGACTGGAAACAGAAGTGGGTGGTAGAAGGAGAGCCAAGATAAAGAGGGAAGAGACTGGGATGGGAAACAGAGAGAATGAGTGAGGAGAGCCTGGGGTGGGAAACATAGAGAGAATGAGTGAGGAGAGACTGACAAAGAGAGACTGGAAACAGAAGTGGGTGGTAGAAGGAGAGCCAAGATAAATAGGGAAGAGACTGGGGTGGGAAACATAGAGAGAATGAGTGAGGAGAGACTGTGGTGGGAAACATAGAGAGAATGAGTGAGGAGAGACTGACAAAGAGAGACTGGAAACAGAAGTGGGTGGTAGAAGGAGAGCCAAGATTAAGAGGGAAGAGACTGGGATGGGAAACATAGAGAGAATGAGTGAGGAGAGACTGACAAAGAGAGACTGGAAACAGAAGTGGGTGGTAGAAGGAGAGCCAAGATAAATAGGGAAGAGACTGGGATGGGAAACATAGAGAGAGAGTGAGTGAGGAGAGACTGGAAACAGAAGTGGGTGGTAGAGGGGAGAGCCAAGAGGCAGTGCCAAAGAGATCTCAAAAGAGCAGGGAAGAAGAGCTAATAGTGCAAGAGAATGAATCATGCTAAGTGAGGATGACTGGTTGAGAAGACAGAACAAATTCAATGTTGTACTCCACTGTTCTACGAGGGTTCAAGGAACGATAATGGAGAAATAATGAAATGTGCCACATGAGGCTAATCTTTCACAAGACTTGGATCACACACTGATGATTGAGCAGATACAGATATTCAAATCAGCTTCTGCAACACATCATAATTATGATGACAGATGGATTTGGTAAGCGGACAACGAACTCTACATAGCAACAGTTGCAATGACGCAAAAACCTTATTGTTTGTAGTAAGTGTCTTGCTAGTTGAACAATTTCATGTGAAACAGCAAGTTAAGAATACAGGATTTGTGCAATACTATAGTTATCTTTGATGTACTTTGAAGTTTTGCTGTTCAAGTTATTCAAAAAATCACACTGTAAATAACTTAACATTTACGGCAAACAAATTGGTCACTATAGTTCCGTAGGCTACGTAAAAAATTCAATGAAAAGGTTTTAACTGATGATAACTAATGAAATGTGCAAGATGAAGTAACCGCCATAATGAAGCATCATACGCAGCCAGTTGATCTGACTACAGATATTGAATTCAGTGATCGTGACGACCGCCATAAGTTATGATGATTGATGCATTTGCTAAAAGGACACCAACCGCCATGTGTCATCTGTCATGATGTGTGTGTGAAGTGTGTGCTTATGTACTACTGGTGGTGCATGCAAAGTCCGTATCGATATCAACAGACATCATTCGGTAATTGATGCATCAAAAATATCCCAAGTAAAGCCACTGATTAATATGTCCATTTATAATAATAATATGTCAAATATGTCAAAGTATTTTGTTGATTTTAAGCTAATACAGAGTAAAAGTCTCCATATTTAGAACACCGTAAATAGATATCTTTTGTTAATTGATATAAAAAATATCATGAGTCAGGTTTCTGATTAATGTGTCTATTTATAATAATAAAATTCAACGACCTCCTGTCTTGGTGTTGACTTCAAGCAGTCAGGGTCAGTCAATGTTTGACTGCCTTCGTAGGTGGAACTATTAGTGTTTCTCTGCAAAACAAAGTTGTTTCAACATGAATACTGTGCAGCGAAAGACCATATCTTAGAAAAATAACTAACTAGCCAGTATGTTTTCCTTTCCCTTTTGGTTAACAGCCGATGCTATGAAAAACATGAGTAATACAATTATTAGTAGAACCCTTCCAGACCATGTTACCTGTAGCCCCCCCAAGTGTCCAGGAACTAGTAGTAGTTTAGACTTCTTGGTACTTCCGTTGGTTAGTGAAGCGGGTAGACAGGGAACCTGAAATACCTGTATGATGTGAGTGAATCATCGACCATCTGTGTTCCTTAACTACATCTTTGAAAAGCTACTTCTGGCAAAGAACTGCCACATATCAGGAACGTAGAAGATGGAATAGTTTGTTCGGCACTATTAGGGTCTGGTTTCTCCTGAACTTGTGGAACGTAAACTTGGTGCGCCTGAAGAGTAGAAAATGAGCAGGAAGCATGTAGCTATTATTGGCAGACGTAACTTAAATTGATAGTGATATGATATAATATCGTGGGTGTTGACGGAATGGAGTAAAGTATTGAGAACTGATTGCATGGTTCCGTTGATACATCAGCACCAGGTCAATGTCCTCTTAACGTTGGGGTGTTCACAATCTGTGTTTATGTCTGTGAGTGCATGCATGCATGGGTGCATGCATGCGTGAGAGTGGGTGGGCAGGCATGTTCATAATGAGTATATAGTGTATTGTGTGTGTATATATATATATAAGAAAATTCTCATAACTTAAACTCTATATATATATGAAGGTATTAGAATTGTCTTACTTTCAGATACCTGATATTTGAGAATACCTTAATGTTATGGCGTAGAAGTTATTAAGTTCTGTCAGGAACAGACACTATTTGCCAGATTTATCAAAAAATTCATCCAATTCTTGGCTGAGTTTCTGCATCAGAAGATTTTGAAATACTACCAAATATTTTAGAAATATGAACATTAGCAATTCTCCATAAAATATGTTATGGACACTGGCTATCCTACTCACAGCATTACCACCAAGAACTGCACTGCATGCTACATGTTGGACTTATCAGACGACATCTTTTCTTAATCTTGCACAAACACATGTAGCCAACCACCGGGGCATTACCCGGAAACTGGTTGCTATGGCAACGTAACGGTATCACTGCCAGTGACGCAGTTGTGTAGGAAACTCCCAGATTGTGGGCGGGGAGGGATCGCCTCGATCCCAGACAAAGCGGCACCACAAGGGTTTCTTGCAGACAATCCGGCGCCATGCGTGTATATTATCTGTTGATTAGATATATCTGGGAACATATCTGGTGTCCGTGGGTAAAAAGAAAGATAGCTTTCATGTTGGTGTGGTTTGGCGGAAACGCAGCTTGTTATGAGATATACGCTGTGTTGTGTATCGCGCATGTATGAGTGTGTTGTAACTTCACAAAGTGGCTAAAACAAGTCAAAGCTATCGGGAAGTGATCCGCCAGTTAACATACCTTTGTACTTTACATCTCCTACGAGATGTCAGTATGTCAAATGATGAAAGTTAATTGACTTCTCTGTTTTGTTAAACTTCTTATTATTGTAATTAATGCGTATATATGTAGGAATGTTTTGCAGATGTTTGCAAATAATAGCCAGAGGGGTACAGTTAAATATAATGTCAAAAACATGTAATGTTAAAGTGGAGAGCACAGTTTTTCATAGCCATCCAAGACCTGCAAATATATCAAACCAGAACTAGCCCCTTTGGTACTCATTTAATAGACATCAAATTAATAGCTAAAGTAGTATATACTATGTAATGTTATTTTGAAAATCAAACATTTTGAAAATTACCATCTCAAGTGAAAATGTAGTAAATGTCCTAAATACATTTATTTTGTGCGTGTTCTTGTACGCAACACATTGAAACACGATCATTGATGTAGCTAGCTAATCTATTGGCGTGCGTATGTGTTAACCATCTGTATGTCGCCAGTTGCCACCTGGCGGAAGTTTAGCGCAATACATCACCCCGCCGCCTCATCTTACCACTTCCTGTAACTCCCAATCTGTCTTGTTTGATGGTGGCAACATCCTAAATTGTTGCATGAACTTGCTGTCAGGTGGAGACAACGGGGAGTGGCTAGGTGGTGTTACTGGTTTCTAAGAACGTGACGTGAACAACGCAGGCAGTGATGACGGGAAGCTCCAGACTTATGACGTTGGGAGACGCGCCAAAGGGTTGTGTCGAGGGGTCGTGTTGATTGGTGCCGTCAAGGATGGCATACTCCTGAACTAGAGCCAGCTGTGGGTGACTGGGAGGACCTCTACTGGCATTCACTGCACTAGTAGACAGACAGATACGGGGAAGGATAAGAAAGATGAAAGGATGTTGAATTTCTGCTGGTTAAGTTAGAATAATTCAGTAGTGTGTGTTTTGGGATTTTAGAGTTGTGTGCAGTATATCAGTGTGCTTGCGTGCGTGCGTGCGTGCGTGCGTGCGTGCGTGCGTGCGTGCGTGCGTGCGTGCGTGCGTGCGTGCGTGCGTGCGTGCGTGCGTGCGTGCGTGCGTGCACACTGCCCAACATACTAAGATGGACGTAAGACAAGTGTCTAGTGACAATAAATGATAGAAGACTACATATTAAATCTGTATTGGCCAAATTAACCTTTGTCAAGTAACATTACTTCATTGATATAAAATTGTGGTCTGTCACGTTTTATTCAGATTCGTAATCAAATATCTGTCAAGTTGACAGTACTCCTAGAGACATCAGACTTATCTGAAGTTACCTTTCAGCATGTGCTTAAATACAGATTTCCTTAAGTCCTTTAAATTTACTTCTCAAAAACATCTCGTATTTATCGAGACAGTTCTTAAAGGTAAAACATCACCGGTCTCACAGTCCTTACTCTAACCAAATTCTCAAAGTTCTCAGCTTCCAAAAAACCAAAAGCCAGTCACAACCTACCGGTAGTAGACACAGCAGTCTCAGACCATCACTGAGCATATGCATCATGATTGATAAGGCTTCTATTAGATTATTGCTGCAAAAACATAATGAAAAAATCAAAATCATAAACAAACTAACAGGTTGAGAGTAAATGTCAACACAAGTTGAGAACCCACCCCGTCTAGACAGGTTCTAACTAAACCACAGTGAACACAGCCTGTCACAGTTTCCAGATTTAATAATTAGAATAATCTGGTTAACGGGTTATCGCGGGTTCAGATTTGTACGGATTATGACCAGCACAGACGGCGCAATAATCCCGATTACGGAGTAACTCGGCCAAGAAAGGTCAACAGCACTTTACTTAACACTGGTTATGCCATATCACATAACCTGATAGTTGTCTGATGCTTGCATCTCTTCATGGAAGTGTCCGCAATGACTGTAAGCACTGGCCATCAACACCTCTTGATAACCTGCCACATCACCTGCGTTTAATCAAAACTCGTAATAAATGTAAACATAGCATGCAGCAGCCCGTGGGGCTGTGGACAGGTGGTCAGCACCAGGGCATCTTTTATGTTCCGTTCACATTACCTCACTTTTTGTTGTTATATTTAAGCTTCAACATCAACTATAAGTACTTTCTGTGGTTTGAGGAACCTCTCAATTGCAAGTGCGTCTAGTACAAGTCTTCTGAAGCAACAATACTTTGAAAGACTCTACATGTGGTAGAACTCTGTCAAACGTCCAATTTTCTGTTGCTGGTAACCTCAGTAATGCGACCACTTTTTAACAGTTGATAACTTTTTTTATTGATACTGGATATCTCGATCACCTCAAAATTAAGAACAACTTAGATAATTTGTATTACATAGTGTAATGCTAAATACCATGATTACCTCAAAATTAAAATAACATATCTTATAATTGGTATTATTTTAAGAGGCCCCACGGTATTCCAATGCTGAAATCTGATATTTAAACCAGGAAGCAGAAACGGAAATGTATGTATCAGTGATTTATGCACCAAAATATATGACATGTATGCAATTATTATTGATTGGTGTGAATGCAACTGTTGAACATTTCAAGGTATTCTCATCTAAGGTGTCTGGCGTTAAGGAAGGATCCCTGGAATGTGTTTGCAGCTGTTCTTAATAAGGACGGAGCTTAGTCGTGGTAACCTGTACAAGGTCCAAATTTTTCGGAAGTGCAATGATCTGGAAAATCGTGTGCTTCTGGAAAATATTTTATTGATCTTATAGTTTATTACACTGTAAATCAAATTAAAAGGTGGTTTTAATAAAATGTACATTTTGATGGTTGCCTTGTCACCAGCACGCAGGCACTTAGCGTTTTTGCCAGTCATGCAGTTTTATTTTAAAGAAAATCTGCAAGAAAAAAAATTAAAAGCCCATTAATTGTCACACAAACAAACCTAATTCTGTCCTTATACTGACACATGCTAGGCTGCCAACTAACAACTGGAAACAAGTCTGGGCACAACAGACGTGTCATAGTGTGCAAATGTGTCTTTTTCCCTATTAATGGGTATGAAATGTTATGTTGGTTATAACAACACATATTCTGCATATTGTCATTAGAAACACTGCGCACAATTGGCTAAACCGAGCTGTTTTGCAACAACACATCTGATTGGTTGATATAGCAATGAGGACAAAGTACAAATCAATATTTGTGGGACAGGTTCTACCAGGTGTAATACTATCACACGACCTGCTATGAAGGAAGTGATCGCTGAAGTAAAACTTGTTATCACTTCATTTGTTGATGCAAGGCTGCAACAAAAAGCTGTTCAATTTGGCAGTGATCAGTATCAATGGGATGCAATATGTTGTCTAACTAGTTTCTTTCAACTGACATTATTAAAGTTGTCAGTCACTCGTTGGCTGGTAATTAACCGCCATATCTTGAGAGAGTCCTGTTTCATGATACCTAATGCCTGTCATCCCCCAGGATTCCTAGAAGTCCATATTACACCTGATGTCTCCTCATATTGGAAAGACACCTGTGAAACGAACTGACAGAACATTGTGTTTCTAAATGTCGGAGATACAGAGACTGCCAGGTATCACTTCAAGGAGTGATAATTGTGACAGTGAAATATATCAGCATAAGTATGTGACATTAAGCATCTGGTTGCTAGATTTCATATACGTACCTGTTGAATTAATTGATAAATGTCAGAGAAATTATCGATCATTCGAAAGTAATGATAATGCTATTATTAGCTCTGCATAAATGTTAAGATTATTCCCAGCATTATGTGCATGCGGCATGTCGCACACAAAAAACAGAGTTATATTTGTAGACATCAAAAATATCTGGCAACGTTTAAATATAACAAATCAAATTCAGTTTAAACTTATGATTGTAAGGTTAATTGGCACAGTTATGTATTTTACCTGCAGTGCTAAGATTGGGTAAATGAGATAGCATTCAGACTTAAAGCACGTCTGAGAATTCACCATAAATGCGAGAGGTTGTATATAGAGGAGACTGGCATGCCATCTGTGCTCCTCAGTGAAATGGTTAAGCACTTGAGATGACGACATCGTCTTTTATTTACCGGAATCACACCATTTTCTGTGGACAGCTACATGCACACTCTACTGACATCCATCAAGTTACTCTGACGCAACAGGCCTCTTTGTTTGATCAATCCCATTCTAGCCGCTGCTGCCTATTGAACCAATTAAGCAATCATCCCTTGGTGTCATCATTTTGACGTCAGTGTGTGCCATTTTTCCTGTGGCATGACATCAGCTTTTGTTTCTTTTTCCTCACCCTCCCCCGCACTCTTCCTATTAATGGAATCACACTAAATCCTGTTTCCGTTGCTTTGAGAGAGTCAGGAAGCAGTTAGGTACAGTGTAGACAGTCGATAGTAATAAAACAACATAGCACCACCACTCTAATGGCGTAGTTACTGATGGGATGCGTTGTCAGAATTATAGCCCGTTGGCTGGAGAAGTTCTTTGTTTCTATACATGATTGCAGGTATGCTTTTTGGTGGTGTTTTCATTTGAAGGGTTAAATGCATTTTAATTTGGAATGATGATCATTATCCAGTGGATTTATTTTGATTTCCGTAGATGTTTGTTCAATGGGAAATTCTCAAGGTTTCTGCTAGGAAGTAGTAACTACATTTGGGGTGTAGTTGGAATGGTTAGAGACAGTTGTAATCCTAATAAATGTGTCTGAACAAATGCCTCATGAGCAATTGCTATGCACACATTGCCTGAGGCCAAGATGTCTGCTTCATAAACCAGATGTCCTTGACTGTCTTGACTAAATTCATACCGAATGTATTCCAACAGCTGGTAGAAGAAAAACCACGCCTAAGTTTACTGACTTCACATTCATTGATTAGTTCCTCGCTACAGGCAAAACATTTATACACGACAGCATCAAAAAGAAATATTGGAAAGATAACATCAAGTGCAACTTACACTAAAACATGTTGTTTATCATTATGAAACCTAATGAATGTTATTACCCTTAAACCAAAGAAATTCTGAAAAACTAAAATCATACTGAATTTGTTTTCTTCAATGTGTATAGTTTTATACGATTGCTTCAAAAGAAATAAAACAAAGGTGTATGACTAACTAGTTATGACTGTACTAACATGTTTATTATTAAGTTATATTGTTCATAAACCTGGAGTGAAAGAAAAATTAATCATCATGTTTTTCAAACTATACATACAAACTTAAAATGAATAAAAAGTTTGCAAGGGTGGCCTCACGATAGCGATCAATCTGGTCTTAGTGACGAGTTCCGTGACCATGTATGTTGTTAAATAGAAGACACGTTCTTCCACAGTTAAAAATACTTTATTTTGTATTCTGTCTCATTGTACATATGTTTTGGTCAAATAAAAGCCCCCCCTCTCTCTCTCTCTCTCTCTCTCTCTCTCTCTCTCTCTCTCTCTCTCTCTCTCTCTCTCTCTCTCTCTCTCTCTCTCTCTCTCTCTCTCTCTCTCTCTCTCTCTCATGGACAAAAAATGTAATTCTTTTGAAAAATAGTGACACTTGTTAGCGGCCTCCATAAATGGAAGACAACATTGATGTTGTTATGATATGATGCTAATGATGCTGTCTTGTTGTGTGTAGCCTCAGTGAAGATGACCTCACGCCACTGGACATTGCGGTCATGTCCAACCACGTGCCAATGGTCAAGATGTTACTGACCCATGGCGCAATGGAGAACCCAGTCTGTAAGTCTTTCTTTCATTCATTTATTTTTTATTACATTCATTTATCATCAATATTGCAGGTAGTAAGGATGTGGTTAAATAAAGTTAGTAGTATCAACATTTTTTTTATAAGCTCCCTGGAAAAAAGTCACCACATAAAAGCAGTCAACAAGATTTTAACAAGATTTAACTAGATTGCCATCCAGAAAATTAACTCTAGATGGCAGGTGGACAAGGAAGCCTTTTGGCTTATCGAGAGTCCAATACTTTTTATTTACGTGTATCCTGCCTTTTAAGGTATGTGTCAATTTTGTTTTTAAATATATTCACGCTACTAGCACCAACACTATCAGGAGATAATCTGTTCCATTAATTTACAGTCCTTTGTGAGAATGAGAACTTTCTTATATCTAATCTACACTGCTCCTTTGCTAATGTAACTTCATGTCCTGTGGTCCTATCTTTCTTAACTGAGAAAACAATATTTCTATTAATATTTTCATAATCATTCAATATTTTAAACACTTCTATCTGATCTCCTCTCAATCTCCTGGTCTCTAGTGTTGTTAAACCACATTCTTTTAGGCATATTTCGTAACTAAGATCCCTCAGTTTTTGTATCATTTTAGTTGCTCTCCTCTGTACTCTTTCTAGCATATCTATGTCCTTCCTGCGATATGGCCTCCACACTTGAATACAATATTCTAAATTAGGCCTAACTATTGTTTTGTACAGCGGTATTATTAGCTCTTTTTCCTTATACATTATGTTTCGCCTAATTAATCCAAGGATTTGATTTCCCTTTGAAGCTGCAATACTGCACTGCTCTGAAACCTTCATATCAGCACTAATGGTTAACCCTAAGTCCTTTTCTTTTATAGTAGTACTTAGTACAGAACCTCCCATTGTATAATGTACATCTTCATTCCCATGTCCTGTGTGGAGGCATTTAGATTTCCCAAAATTGAACATTTGCCATTTTTCAGACCATTTTATCAACCTGTCAGGGAAAAACCCAGACAAAATGTCTGCAGACAAATAGAAAAAAATTTAATAGTGAGTTTCAACATTGGAAAATGAGTGAACAAATTCTGAAGGCATGAATTTGCTGTGTATTATTCTAAACAATCTCTTGGGCTCAGCACAGAAAAGGAAGCCAACAGAGAGCTCCAGTTAGCATCCAAACATGCATACCCCGGTACATCTAAAGCGAGGTCGTCTGCTCTTTTCTGTGTTAATGTATATTTGTTACAAGATACCGTAAAGAGAATGTAGATCTTGTGAATATAGTTAGACATGGCGGACATGTAATGTTGTATCCAGTAGTGCAGTTGTGTGGTCAGCATTGGACGATATTTGTTAATGTCAGTTCACCATTAACATTGTAGAGCGGTCATCATGATGTGGCACGTATGATGAACAGTTGTACATGTTATCGTGACAGAACTATGTGTTGATTGTTACTGATTAACAACCAGTGATGATTGCATGGTTACTTATTGGAACTGTCATGCGAACACAGAATAAAATACATGGATGGAACTATTAGAATCACGATGGTTATGCACAAGGCAAAATAAAACTTTACTTATATTGAATTGTTTAGCATTTTAATCTACATGGTGTCAAACTACTACATTTATTGACTGCTTTTATTTGTGCTCAACAATGCAACTCACCCTTTCCCATTTAAATGAACTGCCGTCCTGGAAGTCCATCCTTGCACCTACAGCATTCCTTCTGTCATTGACTGGCTTGAGATGTGCATTCTAGTAACTGGTACAGTTGATAAGGGTGCTGTATTCATAGTATCACAGCAATAGTAGCTCAAAGACAATTATTTAGTTTGTACAACACCACTTGAAAGAAGACTATTCATCAGTACATGTTGAATGTATGATTTTGTACACATGCCAGTTGGCATCAGACAGTTGTACAACACATTCAGTTGGTACCAGTGCATTATACACCATGCCAGTGAGTACTACGGGGTAGTCACATACACCAGTTGGTACTAGTGCATTATATACCATGCCAGTGAGTACTACGGGTAGTCACATACACCAGTTGGTACCAGTGCATTACACACCATGCCAGTGAGTACTCCGGGGTAGTCACATACACCAGTTGGTACCAGTGCATTATATACCGTGCCAGTGAATACTCCGGGGTAGTCACATACACCAGTTGGTACCAGTGCATTACATACCATGCCAGTGAGTACTCCGGGGTAGTCACATACACCAGTTGGTACCAGTGCATTATATACCGTGCCAGTGAATACTCCGGGGTAGTCACATACACCAGTTGGTACCAGTGCATTACATACCATGCCAGTGAGTACTCCGGGGTAGTCACATACACCAGTTGGTACCAGTGCATTACACACCATGCCAGTGAGTACTCCGGGGTAGTCACATACACCAGTTGGTACCAGTGCATTACACACCATGATAGTGAGTACTCTGGGGTAGTCACATACACCAGTTGGTACCAGTGCATTATATACCATGCCAGTGAATACTCCGGGGTAGTCACATACACCAGTTGGTACTAGTGCATTATATACCGTGCCAGTAAATACTCCGGGGTAGTCACATACACCAGTTGGTACTAGTGCATTATATACCATGCCAGTGAGTACTCCGGGGTAGTCACATACACCAGTTGGTACCAGTGCATTACACACCATGCCAGTGAGTACTCCGGGGTAGTCACATACACCAGTTGGTACCAGTGCATTATATACCGTGCCAGTGAATACTCCGGGGTAGTCACATACACCAGTTGGTACCAGTGCATTATATACCGTGCCAGTGAATACTCCGGGGTAGTCACATACACCAGTTGGTACTAGTGCATTATATACCATGCCAGTGAGTACTCCGGGGTAGTCACATACACCAGTTGGTACCAGTGCATTTTATACCGTGCCAGTGAATACTCCGGGGTAGTCACATACACCAGTTGGTACCAGTGCATTATATACCGTGCCAGTGAATACTCCGGGGTAGTCACATACACCAGTTGGTACCTGTGCATTATATACCGTGCCAGTGAGTACTCCGGGGTAGTCACATACACCAGTTGGTACCAGTGCATTATATACCATGCCAATGAGTACTACGGGTAGTCACATACACCAGTTGGTACCAGTGCATTATATACCATGCAAGTGAGTACTACGGGTAGTCACATACACCAGTTGGTACCTGTGCATTATACACTGTGCCAGTGAGTACTCCTGGGTAATCACGTACACCAGTTGGTACTAGCTACATACATGCTACCAAATGTTGTAGTCATTTGCACTTGAATTCCTGACGCAACAGTATAACAAAACCTCCCAAAAAATCTGAAAATGGTGTATTCTTTGTATAAAACTAAAAACTGAAAAAGACAGTCACTGAGAGATGTATCTGGAGAGAAGTGTTGAGTGATTGAATCTGTGACGTCAGGTGAGACAGACACTACAGTAAGAGACACCCAACGCAGACACTTGCCAGACACCTGCTAGACACTTCCCATATAACTCCCAGAAATTCCCAGACACTTTCCAGACACACCCATCAACACTGTCTGATACCTGTGTGAATGAGCATCAGCCAGTAGGTAGTAAGTCTCGTAAGTCTAGATATTGCACACATCTGTCTGGGGCAGTGCTGCGGCCATGGAGTTGCCCTCAGCAGATGTTGTATGTCTGATACAAGTACCAGGTAATCTCTTGCATGGCATTGTTACAGATACATGATGATATTACCAATTAAAAATAACAATAATGACAGGTTTAAATTGTGATACACCTGTCCGAAATTATGTAAGTCTAAATGACAAAAAATTGTTTTAAAATGGCAAAATAGAGAGGGTACGAAAAGATGGTGAAATAAAAATAATACATTCAGGGTAGATAATACATGTGGATGTTTTTATAGTCGAAAGGGAGCTAGCGATTGAGTGAGTGCATTTCCTGTTTACATCGTCTCGCCGTTTGTGATCTTTTGCACTTTTAACATTTAGCTGCACTCGACTTGCACACAACGTCACCTAACAGAAAGTTCATAATTTACAAGTATTGATTGCTGGGATTATGTATTATCATTTGATGCGTCAGCTATGAAATGTTTTTATATCACCACTACGATGGGATGTTTACTATGTCTGACTGTACCAGTGTTGATAGTGGTACGACTGCCTGATTCACACTGCACAGATGAGGTAGTTTATCCACAGCTGCGGCAGTCTACGCCAGGCAGGTTGTGCACCACCTATAGCATATAGGTAACTTCTTTTGCGACTAAATCCTTGAATACCAAGTTCAGAGGTGCATAAAAAGAAAAAGATTCATAAGCATATTTGCATATTATGACTACCCATATCGTGATCAATGTATTATTTATATTTAATGTAAATCTTGTTATGTGATATTGTGTTTGAAACCCGTCTGTCTCCCCCTCTTACACATCATTGAAAGCCATATTGTGGTGGTCTGTACACATGTAACAACCCCCTCATGTTTTGTAGGCAGCATGTGATCCCTTAGCAAATTGCCAGACTCTAACCCTTGATTGATTAATAGTCATCTTTTATGATAACGATGCTCCTTTCTGTCCCAGCATTGGCAGAAAACCCTGTGTAGTCAGCAATTACCGCAGGAAATGACCCATAACATTTACTTAGCACCAGTACAATGTTTATGCTGCATGGTAAACATAGGCTAAGAATAAGTATATAGCTGTGTATCAGGTGAGACAATTGTCCAAGATTTCAATTAACCTGTTATTGAGTTAAGGAATAGGACCCACCAGGGACACTGACATGCTATCAATCACAAGGGCCATTGATGGGCTGTCAATCACAAGGGCCATTAATGGGCTGTCAATCACAAGGCTGCTGACCACCCACTAGAACAGTGCTTCTATTAGGTTTCCCAATTGTACAATGTAATGGCAACAAATGAGCTGGGGAATTGTCAACAAATACCTTGTGACTCATCTACTTGCTGACTCGTCCACCCTTGACCTGTCCACTTGCTGACCTGTCCACCTGCTGACCCAACCAACCTTGACCAGTCCACTTGCTGACTTGACCCATCCACTTGCTGACCTGTCCACTTGCTGACCCGTCCACTTGCTGACTCATCTACTTGCTGACCCGTCCACTTACTGACCCGTCCACTTGATGACCCATCCACTTGCTGACCCGTCCACTTGCTGACCTGTCAGATTGGTCACCCGTCCACTTGCTGACCCAAACCGTAAACCTCTCAAGAAAGCTTGGAATTTTGTTTACCATGAATTTTGCTTTGATTATTGATTAACTTTGTAGATGATATGATTACGTGAACACACAACATGCTTTCACAAAACAGCTTGTGTCACACGCCCTAGGAAGCAGGATTAACATCACCCACGTGCTGACAATGCACTTAACTTGTTAATCTGGATCAGACAAATTATCACATTTCATGTGTGAAAATTTGCATTTACTGACAATGTATGCATTCGCGTGCAACCGCATGATGGCTTTGTTGCATCATGCACGCACACGTGCGCATTTCACTAGGCGAAGACATTCCTTTAAAATGTCAAGTGCTAATGTTTTCAGGTGACAATGCTTGGAACTGCCCGGGTGGCCGTCAGTGGCCGATAGGTTAATCCAGCTATAAAGTGTCTACTCAGTATCATGATAATGTCAACAGACATATTGTCCCGGCAACAAATTCACACTGACATATGGGGAACATAGACGACACTGTGCAGACAAAAAATGTGGTTCAGGCCAGGCGATGTTGTCTTTCTAACTTGCCTATAATGTGAATTCAATTTGCCTAGCAATGGGTCATTTGGTTTCACAAGGCATGGCTGGTTCATCTTGTCAATAATTGATCAAATTTGATTGCACCCACAGAAGCAGGAAGTTATAGAGCACTTAAAAGCAGTGCATTGTTTAAGGTTAGTTGAAGGAATGTTATATAATAAAAATACCAATTGGCATGTCATCATAACTGCAAAGCAAGAAATAGTTCAAAAAGCTGTGGTTATTTAAAAAAGTTAATTTTCCTTTGACATTTTCCTTTGACCGAGCGTGTTTCAACAATAAGTGTAGTCCCATACCGGATATTGGCACACTGATAAAAAGGGACAGTTATTTTGAGGTACCGCAAGTTCATTTTTCAGCAGTGATATGGCATCGCTTTCAGGTGATAGATTAACTATAATTGTCAGTGCAGAACAGTCAACGAACCGGTGGCCAGAATTAGACAAGGTGATATGATGGACAGTCGGAGCCCCCCAAGCGACCGTGTCATTGCACAAGTGGGAGGCAATACATCTTTTATGCCCACAGCATTTGTTCGGCTGGCTTCAAGAAGCAGGTCTGTTCAGCGAGCATTGAACCGACCGCTTCCACTCATCCAGTTGCGCTCCAATGGTGTTGTTCCGTGAGGAGTCATGGTGATGGATTACAAATGAAGAAGTTGTATTATGTTTTCCTCATCTGGGGGGCCTGTGTGGGTCCTGGTTAGTGTGGTTTCTAATCAGCACGGATCTTGGTTATTCCTGTCTTGATACAGCTGCTGGCTATAGTACACCAGGTGTTATTGCTGCTGTCAATAAGCAGTGATTGTAGCTTGTAGTGGGCATCTGGCAGGATGTCAACAGACAGAGAAATTATAGCGGTCATTCTTTTTGTTTACAATAAGCAGTTTATTTCTTCATTGCAGGAATATATTTGCTCAGTTTTGTCGCTATTTCAGGGAACAGGGCATTGTGGAAATCACAGGTGTCAATATTGAGTTGTTTATTCACAGTGCTCATGCACCAGTACACCTGTGTTAAGTTGTTCATTAAACATTTATTTTGTTTTTAAGACAACTACATTGCTGAGATATAAATTGATTTTTGATTGTCATTTTAACGTGAGTCCTCCTCATGTAGAAGTGTCCAGCTTCTGTATTGAGAGGAAAGGTTTGTTTGATTATATCTGACATTGTTTGAGGTTCATCTCACATGTGGTTTAACAACACTAGAGACCAGGAGATTGAGAGGAGATCAGATAGAAGTGTTTAAAATATTGAATGGTTATGAAAATATTGATAGAAATATTTTTTTCTCGGTTAAGAAAGATAGAAGGACCAGAGGACATGAAGTTATTAAAGGGGCCGTGTAGATTTTATATAAGAAAGTTCTCATTCTCGCAAAGGACTGTAAATGAATGGAACAGATTATCTCCTGATTGTGTTGGTGCTAGTAGCGTGAATATGTTTAAAAATAAAATCGACACATACCTTAAAAGGGCGAGGTACATGTAGATAAAAAAAAGTATTGGACTCTCGATAAGCCAAAAGGCTTCCTTGGATGTCAATCTTGTTAAATCGCTGTGACATTTTTTTTTACAAATTTGTAACATTATTTTCATAACTATGTTGTGGATATTTTCACAGGAACTTGTTTTCATATAACGTTTTAATGTTGGAATTCTCATACCCTTTTGAAGACCTACATTAAGCTCTGCCTGAACAACTTAAGATTCTTTGAAGATATGAATCCACAGGACAATTAAGTGGGTGGTGCATTGTTGACAAGGATTAGTTAAGCCAACTTACACCTACAGAGAGGTTGGTTGACTTTGGAGTTAAGCTCAGTCTGATTGACTCTGCCAGTCTGAGCACCTGGTGTTATTCACTCATGTTCCACTGAGCACATGCTAACATCACACAGTCATGGTCTAGTGCACACAGCCTTAAACAGCTGGGACTGTGATGACCCTATTGTCTTTGGCCTCAGCCACAGTAGCTGGCTGCCCTCAGTGGGGGGGTCAGGGAAGTGGGTGTTGAATTTCAAAGGGACACCTCCTGCCCTACCCTGCCACCCCTGGCTGCCCACAACCTTGAACCCTGCTGCCCAACTGCAATGGCTGCAGTGAGGAGTTATCAGGTGATTGGGATAGAACACGAGCAGTTGGCAGCATGCACACAAGGAAGGAGATATTTGATGGGATAATATTCACAAGTTGAAGGTATGGTTTACAACTTGAGATGTATTGTAGGTTATAGAGAAACTGGAGTAGCTGACCACCACACCGCTTGACCATGTGGTGGGGACGATAGTGTCCAGGGTTCAAGAAAGCCAACCACGGGGGCCATCCTTACCCTCATTCAAATTACCCTCTTCGTTGTACCAGAATTAAAGCTATATGAAGTGACAAAAAAAACTGTTGCGTCTGTCATTGAGCAGCAAGTCAGTGTTATTATAGATATGTGAACATGCATATATATTCATCGTACTTATGTTCCATTTTTGTTCAGTCATGGTAGAAATTAATTTGTGTTGGCACCCGCCTAGTTCCAGCCTGAGGGCGGTGCCCCCTCATAGGTGTTTATAAATAAGAAGTACAGTTTGCAAACACGAGAATTTAGGAAGATGCAAATATGAGTCTCGGATGAGACACTAAGAGATCTACACTGAGAGTATGTAAAAGATCCCATGCAGGCGTAAATGTAAAATCTGTAGTAGACTCGCAGAGCTGAGATCTCAATTTCTGAACTCCCATTGGCGTTGAAATCCTGACAGTTATTAATTAAAGTAGAAAAAGTATGCCGGGGGGTGGTAAAAGATACGACACAGGGGGTAAATGTGTAGCGTGTCAATGTATCACGACGGTGACGCTCCAGGCTGCATCTAAAACACGACCACTGTAAACACTGCTATTAGTAATCTAGGATAACAAAACACTGTTGGAGCATAACCACAACAGATAAACTGATCACTGTATAAGAAGTAAACATGTCCATAGTGGACATCATTGGGACTGTGTTATTTGTCCATTATGGCCAGGGTATACTGCCATGGACAGATAGTGGACACTGCAATCTAGTCATTGAGGACTGTAGACAGGTTCTCGTTATGCACAGGTGTCAACTAATGTAGATGTCACTGTTTCTAAACTAAAGTCTGCCCATAGAACACTGTGACTGGGATTATGCCATTCCAGGAAATGAGGGTCTGTGTGTTGTTAGAAGACAGTAAGCCTGAGTTCCCACCATTGTCACACCCAGCTTCAATGACAGCCTGTCACTCAACCCCTATGTTCCTATGAAATTTGCACCTTACCACTAGTTTCCTGGCCACATGACGCTAGTTTCCTGGCCACATGACGTCAGTAACAACCTTTCATTGATAAAGCCACTTAGCAACTGAGTCAGGTCTGCAGTGAAGTGCTGATTGGCTGAGCATAGATTACCCGTCTGGTGGCGGTATAGACAGCAGGCTCTATGCTCTGTCCACGGCATCTCGTATCTCATACACACAAGGATGCTGCTCGGAACTAGTCGATAGTTTGCGTATTGTTGCAGCCCATGGACTTTATATTTTATGTGAGTATTTCTTTGTCTGGATTGAACAATGCTCACTTTCATCGATTTCATTTTCGCATAGCTGAGAGAGTTGTCAGGTTTCCCAAAGTTTTGGAGTTTCTGCAGTTTTTTGGAAACTTGTGGTGATGTTTTTATGATGACACAATGTCAGCGTTTGTTTCACTTGATGCCTGTTGTGTGTTATAGATCTGAAGCACATTGATCAGCGCGTCATGAAGCTGGTTAGTCTGATGAGTGATGCGGAGAAACATCTGAATCACCTCCAAGACGTCGTCACCAATGGAGAACCCTTAAACCCAGCGCTCACAACCCAAAAGGTAGGCGCTTTATCTAAGAACTAAAGTTTTATTTAAACAATATTTATTTTTGTGTTACTTTGAATATTGGTTTTGCATGAGTACAATTCTATAATATGGACAAAAATTAAAGAATTAACTATTCAGACAGTTTATGATCATAAATGTATAATTAAGACTGATCATATTTGCAAATGCATACTAAATACTTTGTGTCGCTCATCAAAATTAACAGTTATAATTCTAAAAGCACATAATCTCAAATACAAGTTTGTTGTAAACTAAACATGTCTAATTCATACAACATAATAGGGTGTTTAATAATGAAATTAGTACAACAATGCATACAAGAAAATATATCGACAAATCTTTTGGATTGGTTATCAAAACACTTCCTTGTCACACAGTGATACATGTCATGTCTAATTATTGGTTAATTAACAAACAACTTGAAAGAACCTATAACCTCCCATGTCATGTTGACAGAGCAGCTGGTCTGACAGCTCTTTGAACTGACTAGGCTAAGGATATTATGCGTGCAAACTGCCAAATACATTTGACAAGACAATAATTCTTCTCACAGCTTAGGAGCAAGGCAGTGCTTTTATCTTTGACTGCGCATTGTCAGAAAGATTGCCGAGTGTTTTCTTAAAGACACAACTTTATACAAAACTGAATGCTGATGGAATGCAGCGATGTATCATTGTTGCCATGTGACCGAATGCCCGGCACCACAGAGGGTTTAATGTGTTATTACAATTGTAATGTTAATTGTAAATTACATTGGAAAGCAGTATACATTAAATTCTTCCAATGTGATACTAGTTTTGTAATAATTATTTCCACAGATGCAATTTTAGTTGATTAATTTGTAATGTGACACGGCTAATTTGATCAACTGTTCATGGAGTTCATGCTTTCTCTAGAAACTCTACAGGGAGTGTTTCTAATGGATTGATCCTGTCTTTCAGGATAACGACCAACAGTTGGGCTACTGGGAGTTCAAACAGAAGTTACTGAAGCGAATGAAGGAAGGATTCGACCAAGCCAGTGAGTACATGTCTTCTAGTCCCACATTATAAACATAGACATCCCCAGGCTCGATTATCCAGCCAAACAAAATGGATTGTATATTTACCTGAATGTATATCTTGGTGGCATAGGTGATGAGCTGCACTGAAGATGAGCTTGTTTCTCTTAAGTTATTACTCAGATTACAATATGCATCAGTGCTCTTTGAGTCTGAAGAAAAAGTTTACGTAACTTAAGTTAAAGTAAATTAAACAAATTCCTAACTTGCCCACTGTAGCAGTTGCCTGTTTTAAAGACATCCTTTTAATTTCCTTCAGTGTTTTTTATTCTTAACATTCATGCCAAAAAAATTGTTTTTCTCTGCTCTAGATCAAGCGTGTGGATAAAATCAAATGTCACAAGAGTTTTACTTCTCTGCCTTTTATCTTGGCTTGTAACTACTGCTGCCTTGTAACTACTGCTGCCTTGTAACTACTGCCTCCTAACTGTTGTTGCCTCTCAGCAGGAAACGACTTATCTGTTCATTGGTCATTGGGTCGGAAGTATCACTACTGATGTTTGCTCCCTCAAAGTGTAAATTATCTAATCAGAACACAGCTTCAAGCAAGTTAATTAGGAGGTCATTGAAAGTGTGAGGCAACGATAAAGCACGTAGTGATAGATAAAGCACGTAGTGATATTGGCTGATTGTGCTGGTAGTGCTAGATTTGGGGGAGGAGGTAGTGCCTTTCAGTTAATTGAGAGCTGTCTATATATCTAAGTGGTTTATTCTGCTTCGTGGACGGATGCTATATAAGATCTATGCCTGAAGCCTGTATATTGTGGCATGTTCTGCCAGCTTATGTAAGGAAGAGTGCACTGCTGTCTTAGCTGAGCTCCTGGGTTGGATGTGATAGATGATAAAATAGTGAAAGTGACACGTGCTGACACAGGCTGAAGACTGCCAGGGGAATTAGCTATCCACCTCATATCACCAGGAACCTATCCATCACTCTATGCTTGCCTGCACTACGGTTTCTTAAAAAGGGCGCATGACGCAAGCAATTATGATATGCTAAAACATCATTGCGTCACACAAACCACTTCGTCATTTTGTAATTGGCAGTTTTTAGTTGTGAGTGCCGTAAACTGTTGGTTCGTCGATTCTGCACTCGCACCTTTTGAAATGGGTGTTGCCCTTTTGCCTCGAGGAAGGAAATTCGTGGAACGCATAAGAATTCACATTGAAACGTGACAGCGAAATGTGCAATTAATGCCGTGTGAACTTGACCGACATAGACACACAAGCCTATATTGACCATAAAATGGCACTATTATGGCTGGTTTATGTGAGGGCTAAAGATAACCGTGTCCTATGTTGTTTCTGTGATTCTGTTGATCTGCGCAGTAAGGATATCTAGTGCACAAACAGCTCTGTACTGATACTACTTAATCCTTCGTCTGTCACAGTTGACTCATGACATTTACTCTTGAATCGTTGATATGCCAAGTTGACTTCTGACATTTGCTGTTTAGTCCTTGATGTGCCTGGCTTGACATGTGACATGTTTCCTAATATGAAAGTAAAATTTTATACAGTGATGTTTTGCCATTTTAAATATATTGTTTAATTGAACTAACATATAATTTGTAAAAAAAAACATTTTTTTTATAAATTATCACAAGAATAATTCATCTTGTACAGAATACCTGAATCAGATTAAAAATGTCAGCTACATAATTGGAATCAGAAATTAATATAAACTAAATATTACATCAGTACCTCTGTTTGTTAAAAGTTCACCTCATTTACAATATCGCTTATCCATGTTCCAGGGCAGCCCGAGCCCCCGACTAAAGTTACGCTGAGCGTAGCAAACAGTTCATCGCTCCTCGTTCGATTTGATGAGCCGTTGCATCACAACGGGGCTGTTGTCACTCGCTATAAAGTGCAGTGGAGTTGTCACGAACACTTCTGTCAACTGGCTGGGGAGCAAATCCTTGACGACCTGCAGTGGCCGTATTACGAGATCCCCCACTTGGAGCAGGGCAAGAAGTACTACGTACGCGTGTTTGCCTGGAACATGAAGGGATTTAGCGAGCCTGTCGTGTCAAATCCACCGTACGCCGTTCCGTCAAGTAAGTAGCAACATTTGTAAATCATCTGAAATGTGTGCCCCAGTAAAGTTTTAACAGACTGAACTGTCTAAAGGAGATGCTGTATTACTTACTGGTTTGGGTGGTGTGGTAATGAAAAATGCACACCACGATTATAACTACTACTCTACTAGTAATGGATTTTCTCTCATGTATATTATTCTTAATATTATTTTATACAATTTTCATGAGCAAAGAAAACGATCATTTGTGACTGATTTTCCTGTAAATTTACAATGATTTTATTTCTAATTTAGCTAGAAAATAATATTTTACCACAATATCAGATTTTTTAGTCTACCATAGCGGTAATTACACTGCACTCGTGTGATTATTTGTCGACACGTTTCCTAGGAGGCTATTTATGTGCTACGTGCTGCAGGTTGGCGCGAGGTGGATGATGTAAAGTCGCGTCTCGACGGCAAACTGGAGATGCTGGATAACTTGTTTGCCAGCATCAAGAACAGTCGACCTGCGGACGCTTCGGAGATCAAGATGAAAGGTGAGTGGTGGGCGGGCTGTGGTGGGTGGGTGGAGACAGGTGAACTGATAGAGCAGCTCATTACCTGTCTAGTCCATCCGTTGACTCATCCATCAACCTTTTTAGTGCAGACACAAGTCAGTGTAACAATGAACTGTTGATAGTCAAACCCAGATACTGCACTGTGTGCTTGTTTGAATACTAATAATAATACCAAGATGAAAACTTCACTTGTGCATAAATCATCAGAAACTTAAGCTTTGGGACAAGTACATTAAAACAAAAGGATTTTGAAATTTCAAAATCAATATTTACAACATTATTGTTATCAACAGATGGATACAATTCTAGGGTGATAAGTAGAGTAAGCTAAAAGCAGACTTGTGACAGTAAAATTGTGTCATATTTGCAACTGTCCTAACACTTAAAGTTAAAGGGAATTAATCCAGAAGATTTGGTGCTGCATCGAAGTAAACCCAAGAATGGCCGAAAGATATTATCAACTATGTTCCAAAATTCATAACAATTACTGTCCTACAGTTTGATGACTTGTGGGCTTTGAGTCACTGTCATCTCTCATGTAGCATGGGCTGTCGTCTCACAGTGTCACGTGTGGTTGTAGAGCTCCATTCCTCCTCCTGCACCTCGCCGCTCCACCCCAGGAAGTCTACCATGAGGAAGAGTCTCAAACACCTCTTCTCTCCCTCACCAAAGTTCCAGAAGACATTAAAGAGGTGAGAATCTAACGTCATGACTCGCCACTCCAACACTTCTCAGGATCTAACGTCATGACTCGCCAGTCCAACACGTCTCAGGATCTAACGTCATGACTCGCCAGTCCAACACGTCACATTATCTTATGAAATCCACCATTTGTGCAGATGTTGTTACCATATTTACTATCTGTGCATAAATAGTTCTTTTGGCACTTCATTCATAATGCAACAGACAAGCGGATGAGTGAATAAATACAATGGTGTGTGCCTTAAATTATAATATGATAAAATTATTACATCACACAAGTACACATTTGCTTGTTGGAAAAATATCAATTTGGTTTTGTATAAAAAAAATAAGTTCTTGTGATCGAATCATTTGTTACAGATGCAATTCTCTATTTGAGTCGCTCTTGTTTGCTGGGTTTCCTAGACTTCATGCTTTTGTTTGTCTATGTTTGGTGTGTGTAAAGAGAGTTGTTTGTCTATCCAGGGGTGTGTACCTCGCCTGTCTACTCTACAATGAGGATCGTATTCTAGTCACAAACGAAGATAATCTGCCAATCGTGGAGGTAGATGAGAGTTTCTCCAGCACGAATCTGCAGGCTGACTTCCACTGGCTCATGAAGGTATGTGTTCAGTCATTCGCAAAGTCAACTAGAACTACAATACTTTCCACAGAAGAACTATTTGGTGTACAGGTTCTGGGGGATATTTTCACTACTGGTGATTTAACAAGATTGCCATCCAGAAAATTAACTCTGGTTGGCTCTATCACATGTTGAGAAAGGAAACAGTCTTGTACTAAAACTAAAAACTTGTCCTCACTCCCCGTACTCTGGAGAAATTTCCATTGTATATTACCATGGTTAAAATCTCCCATAATAATACAGTCCCGTTTGCTAACTTCCCTTATATAGCGTTTCGTATTTTCTCATTCTCTTTAATTTTATTAAGTCTGGATAGATTCTTTTACATATAAAATAACTCCACCTCCCCTTCTTCCTCTTCTATCTTTCGTAAACATTACATAGCCTGTTAGTCCTAATTCAGCCTGATATATCAGTGGTGGCCCATGATTCAGTTATACCTATTGTGTGAGGGTCAACATCTTCTACCATAATGTTTAGTTCACTTCTTTTGTTTACTATGCCCCTTTCATTTCAACAAATGCTTTTATATCCTGATTCAGAACAATTTTCCAGGCTGTTCTTTGCTGATTTATTTCATTTATATCATTTAATATAACATTTATTTGTTATGTATATCTCTCACCAGGTGGCGTGTACATGGGATGACGTAAAGTCTCTGCGACAAGACATGGCCAAGAACCTCAGTTCCAGTGTCATGCTCTTCCGGAGCAAACTGCTCCAGGCCGTCATGCAGCTCCAGGTGAGTACTCACTCCGGCGGCCATTTCGTTGTATGTGTTTTGTCCATTGTTATTATTGGGGCTGTGCTTATTGTCGTCTTTGCTGATGTTACTATGGAAATTAACAGTAAATGTAAGAATATGATTATATATCAGGATCATAAATATGGTATAAGCAGTATCAACATTCTGATAGAAACAAACATGCAGGCATGCACACTCACTCACTCATTCACTCACTCACTCACTCACTCACTCACTCACTCACTCACTCACTCACTCACTCACTCACTCACTCACTCACTCACTCACTCACTCACTCACACATATACACTCACACACACAGAAAAACACCACACACACACACATGCACACATGCACACACACACACACACACACACACACACACACACACACACACACACACACACACACACACACACACACACACACACACACACACACACACACACACACACACACACACACATACACACATGAACACATACACGCACACACGCACACACGCACACACGCACACACGCACACACGCACACACGCACACACGCATACACACACACTAGGACTACATTGATATTACCAGTCTAGCACTAGATCATTGAGTAAACAAGACCTGTATTGAACCGTGTCTGCCTGTGTTTCAGTCTGCGCTGGGTATCAAGGACCTGGGCCAGTTCTACCACGAGGCGACACGAGACCTCAATGGTAGCATCATCCTCACCACAGTCAACTGTGTGCGGGACCCCCGCTCTGTCAACATGACCCACGTCAAATGGGGCATGCTCAACAAACTGCACAAGAAGGTGGCCTGGACAGACAATAGTACGGCCCCGGAACGACTGCTACTCACTGTGCCCGTGAGTGATCTCAGTCTTCTGCTTACAAGCATTCAATATGAACATAAGCTGCAACTTTGTTAAGTTTAAGATATGTTTCCCACACAAAAATGTAAATAAATTTGACTTATTTAAATAATTTCCAGCTTTTAAAATATCCTTTAGGTCCACTCTTTCTTGACAGTGATGAAGCATTATGTTTTTTTCAAATAATATTTTTATTTTGTTAATAATGTTTTATTTTATTTAAAAAAAAATTCAAAAGAAATTTATCAAGTTTTGTCATATTGTGATAATATTTAAGTTGATCACAAGATGAATAAACCACTTTAAATATTTCAGTCCATTAAAACATGTGTTTGGTGAACATTCATTATATATACAGAAAAAGCGAAAGACGTTTTTACTTAAATGAATGTCAAACCTTAACAATGCGTGTTTTGTTGAACAGGAGATGATCCGCTACGAGAACGCGAGTGGAACGCCACTTCCTCGAGGTCTCTACCTCTGTTATCTCAAGCTGAAGAGCTCGGTTGACCTCATCCGAATCATGGTGCCTCAGAATAAGCCGAACGTACTTCCGTATGTGCAAGTGCGCAGCAACCCCTGTGTTACCAGGTCAGTGTCTCGCTATGCTTCTTCAGTTGCGGTTATGTCAAGTAGAGACTGGCATGTTCAGGTGAACCTTGTTAATCGGGAAGGTGATCAAAATGTATAGGTCATGATTAACGAGTTTTCCGGCGTAAGACATAGACTTGGAATTAGTCTGTTGATACACCACCCACCACTGACCTTTCATATTGACCTTTGTTCATTGAACTCCCCAAAATATATCCATCATGTCCAGCTTGCACATAACAAGATATATTAGCATTAGAAAATGTTGTGAAATAATGTCCAGATTGTTAGATCACAGAGTCTTCATTAACAAGCTTCCACATTAACAATGTTCATCGTTTGCCGCTCTCTTCTGCTTCCTATGCTCTTTTTGACAGTCTGTCTTCACTCATTCTTTGCAAGTGTCCTGTCTTTCTCATTATGTTTTCCACATATTCTCTCTTTGACAGTCTGTCTTCACTCAGTCTTTGCATGTGTCCTGTCTTTCTCATTATGTTTTCCACATATTCTCTCTTTGACAGTCTGTCTTCACTCAGTCTTTGCATGTGTCCTGTCTTTCTCATTATGTTTTCCACATCTTCTCTCTTTGACAGTCTGTCTTCACTCAGTCTGCATGTGTCCTGTCCTTCTCATTATGTTTTCCACATATTCTCTCTTTGACAGTCTGTCATCACTCAGTCTTTGCATGTGTCCTGTCCTTCTCATTCTGTTTTCCACATATTCTCTCTTTGACAGTCTGTCTTCACTCATTCTTTGCATGTGTCCTGTCCTTCTCATTATGTTTTCCACATATTCTCTCTTTGACAGTCTGTCTTCACTCAGTCTTTGCATGTGTCCTGTCTTTCTCATTATGTTTTCCACATATTCTCTCTTTGACAGTCTGTCTTCACTCAGTCTGCATGTGTCCTGTCCTTCTCATTCTGTTTTCCACATATTCTCTCTTTGACAGTCTGTCTTCACTCAGTCTTTGCATGTGTCCTGTCCTTCTCATTATGTTTTCCACATATTCTCTCTTTGACAGTCTGTCTTCACTCATTCTTTGCATGTGTCCTGTCCTTCTCATTATGTTTTCCACATATTCTCTCTTTGACAGTCTGTCTTCACTCATTCTTTGCATGTGTCCTGTCCTTCTCATTCTGTTTTCCACATATTCTCTCTTTGACAGTCTGTCTTCACTCAGTCTGCATGTGTCCTGTCCTTCTCATTATGTTTTCCACATATTCTCTCTTTGACAGTCTGTCTTCACTCAGTCTTTGCATGTGTCCTGTCTTTCTCATTATGTTTTCCACATATTCTCTCTTTGACAGTCTGTCTTCACTCAGTCTGCATGTGTCCTGTCCTTCTCATTATGTTTTCCACATATTCTCTCTTTGACAGTCTGTCTTCACTCAGTCTTTGCATGTGTCCTGTCCTTCTCATTCTGTTTTCCACATATTCTCTCTTTGACAGTCTGTCTTCACTCATTCTTTGCATGTGTCCTGTCCTTCTCATTCTGTTTTCCACGAATTCTCTTTTTCAAAGTTTGTCCAAGTGTTATTGTGCCTAATGTCAGTGCCTCCTTCTTGACTGTTTGCTTAGTGTACCCTCCCATGTGTTGCAGGGATGAATGGGAGTGGGTGCGAGGTATCAGTAGGGGAGAACTTCCCACCTCTCCTCCCTCCAAGGTCCAGGCAACCTTCCTCGACGACCTCACAGAGTCGAGTCAGAGACTGCTCAAGAAACTAGGTCAGTTCACATCACATTCAGCACTTGGTTGTGTCCACTTATCTGCTAATTGTCACCAAATACCACAGAGGGTGGGTTAATATGACTCTACCTCACAAATATCAGAGTTCTTCAGCTAAACAGTCACATGCTTTGGACAATAATTAATAACTACATTCAGCACATGTTCACAGTGAGATGTTTTAAAAAGTACCTTTTGTCTTTCGTTGCTTGATTCTTCTTTCAATAATTTACATTTAATGGTGATAAGTATTTCCTTTCAAACCAAGTCAGTCAGTTCTAATATTTGAATATTTACTCCACACATTCAGGAACAAAAGTAAAAAATCTGACAGCTGTGAAAGACAAGGATGTGCCAACATTTCAATGATAAATACAGTTGAACGTGTTTTTGTTTATTATGTCTGTCACGATTGATTGTAATAGTTTGTAATCTTGCTTAGAAATAACGTGAAAGACAAATAATTCCTGAACAGTTTTCTTGATGAGCTGACATTTGCCTGCAGGTGTCGCTGTGGATGACGCGACCAGTCATCGTCTCCACGACCTTGAGGTCATCGAACTGAATGAGGACGTCTCGTGTATACTGATGCTGCCCCCTGTTGAGAACGTGTGTACTATCCCGGGACACCATGAGGAGATTACGCAACAACCAACGTCTACACTGCTGCCTGTGCAGGTCTTCGAAATGAGTTAGTATTGATTTGGAACATTATTTCCACAAGTCAAATGTAAACATATCCAACTGTGACTGTTTTTTGTTAATTATTTGTTATTGAGTTTAAACATACTCTTTACAGTAAAGGAAACCATCTACAAAATTTACAATTTCACAGTGTTGCAAAGGATGCTGAATTTAAGTATCATCTTTCTCGGATTACAAAATCAACAGACATGTACATGATAAAAACATTACAGCGTTTTATAAAAACAGTATAAAAACTTTAGCACGTGTTAAAAATTATATAATGCTGAGATATGAAATCTTAGCTTCTGTGTTAAATTTTATTTATAACAATAATTGACAAAATGTGATTTTAGATTGATTCAGTGACGTTATTCTTGCAGTACACATGCGGACGTACAAGCCAGAGTTCATCAGTCGCTACTCGCGCCTGTCATCCATCCTGGAGATGGACATGAACCTTGCACAGCAGGCTCTCAGAGAGGTCAGTATCTACGTCCACTTCATTGGCAAAATACTGGACACTGTTAGAGATAACTGGGACCCCTTTTGGAGAGATTCAAGTTTATATGGATGCTGTTAAAAAGAAGAATCCCACATCAATATAAATGTGAAAAAATAACTTTGCGATATTGTTAATCACCTCAGAAATAATCCAAAAGTCTTACTTTATCTGTGAGATGTATAGCAGATGCCACTGTCTGGTTGTAGGATATAAATAGGATATAAATTAGTTAGTAACTTGTGTACCTAAAAGTACACTGTGTGCTTAATTGCAATTAAATGTTGTTCATATTGTATTAAATTCAGATAGCCATCTGGCACAACATAATCCATAAATAGATGTACCTGGAATTAAGACTGTACTGACCTCTAAACTGTACTGACCTCTGTAAACTGTACTGACCCCTGTAAACTACTGACCCCTGTAAACTGTACTAACCCCTGTCAACTGTACTAACCCCTGTCAACTGTACTGACCCCTGTAAACTGTACTGATGTTTGTGCTCCCCACTTGCAGGCGTTCTCCTCGGACGAGCTTGCGGACGCGAAGCAGCGCGTGGAGCAAGTGTCAAACTTCCAACAGACCCTGGACGAGTCGTGGAAGGCAATGCGTTGGACGATGGACATCATCGGCTATGCTCGCGACAAAAATGCCCGCGTCGGCCTGTCGCTGTCAACCCTCACTGCCGCCCTGGTGGCAGCGTCGCCGTCACCGAACAACTCGCCGTCGTCAGACCACCGCAGCCTCAACAAGATCTCAAGCTCAAGTGATGTCATATCGCTGAGCTGTAGCGACAACGGTTACCATAGCGACCGGAGTCTGACGGAGAACAACAACGCGGAGAGCGTGTGCATGAGCGGGGATGTGGAGGAAGTGTGGACACGCGCGTGCGCACACATGGGCATGTTGATGGTGTACCCAGCCTACGAGATGGGGCTCACCAACATCACATGTGTTACACTACATATGACGTCGCAAACAACAGCACGGGACGTTGTACAGAGAGTGGTCCACCATGTGAACCAGGCGGTGCGCAACAAGGGTCTCAACGGACCATTCTACCCCGAGAACCAACTCACTGACTTCTGTCTCGTGGCAGTCGTGGGGGCGCGAGAGAGGGTGCTTAGGGATGACTTTCAACCCCTGGCACTGCAAACACCCTGGACAATGGGGCGGTTGTATGTGCGCTTAAAGGGAAACATTCTGGCTGCGCTGGAGCGAAGCCAAGTGACGTCTGTATGACTCTGTACACACCTCGCGTGTTATTTATGTGTAAATAGAATTTAATTTATGAGCAGCGGTCATGATGGAGACCGTGTGTGAGGTTTCAGTATATTTCTATTCTTTCATTCACAAAGTCTGCCAGGCTACAGGCGATTGCTGGGAAACTCTGCCTACAGTTCTCTAATGTCCATGGTATCATAACACAAATATATTTATCGTCTTCACACTAGTGATGGAGGCACATATGATGAATGTCTACATTCCATGAGTATCCCTGAAGTTTTCACCAATGAAACTGTTCGAGGTGCTAGAAATCTGGTCATTATAAAAAGGTAAAATACTAGTAAATGGGTTGATAGATTTAATCGCATCTTCCCTTCTTAGTAATATACGTTTGTTTATAGTAATGCCAACTGGCTGGTTTGAAGATTGTGGTAAACTACACTGGTTGCGTATCCTCTGGTTGTAATTGATACTTGTCTGTCGTTGTGATGTCTCAAACGCATGTCTGTGATTCTTGTTAAACTTGTTGGTTAAAGTTATGTTGTCAGCTGTTGATGTATTACACCATGTACATACATTTGGGTCCATTATTCCACAGGTTTTCTTTTCATACTGGTTCAGACCTTACTGAAGATAATATTTTACATGTTTTGCATAATAGTTTTGAATTTTAATGATGGTTCTGCCACCATGAGATAACATGTTTTAGTGTAGGTATCTTTTTTAATTCATATCTTTGTGCAATAACTATTATTTTGATAAGGATAGATTAACAAGCAATCTTTTTACTCAATTTGTGTGTGATTTACGTGTTTGTATGAGGAATCATTGCAACAAGCATTTTTGTATCAGGATGATATTTTGGGCAGATTATTAGTATTATTTAATATTTATCAACATTGCCAGTTGTAATATCTTCATCCCTTGGGATTTTATTTCTCACAAATTTGAGAAGTTGCACTTCATGGAAAGTAATTTCTTTGTGATTTACAAATCACTGTCAAGGCTGACAAAAGGTCTTGAATATGTATGAACATATAACAAGTTAAGGTGTGATATTGCACCTTTTATTAATGATACTATAAAGCAAAGGCCTATAAATAGGTGAGTCATAGCAGTATTTGTAGTAATTGCCTTTTGTGCCAAGATGAATTGCCACGTGCATAGTTTCAGTGTTTCTGTGACATAGCAAATTTATGTCAATGTAATTTGTTGTAAATCTTGTACATACCTTGTGTATATATTATAATGTATCTGTAAATACCTGAATACATATTGTGTACATGTTATTATTTATACCTTTGTTTCCTGTCTGTTCTATCAACACCAGCTGCACATTAGTTCTCAGCTGCATAAACAAAATTATGTAATTTTTAGCTTATATTTCCATAAGGTCATAGCTACACATACTGTATTCATTCTATCAAGTGTACATGCCCTTAGCAAACACCCCCTTTTTAGTGCAGCATCTCACACCATGACAGCGATCTCCAAAACCAACCTCGACTCTTCATCCATTGTTGTAATTTAATTTCTATCAATGTCACACTAGATTCAAAGCTCAGTGATGACAAAATATCAAAATGCCCACCTAAATTATCAGACTTTACATAGTGTTCTGGTGTCCTGCTGCTCATATAAGATGCATACATCACTTGCCAGTTTCGTCTGCTGAGATGGTTGTACTCAGGAACCCCAGAAAATGGGTGTATACTTCTTGTGTTTATCGGAACACAAAATATGACATATTTCTAAGTCTCAAATATTTTTTTTAACATGCTGTATGCTTAACCGAATGAATACAGTAAACTTTACTATCTATCTTGAAAGCACCATATCTGATGAGGCAAAATTAGACAAGGAAGTGGATATTTGCATATCAAGGGCATCATAATTTTTCGGTCAGCTGTGCAACCATTTGTGGAAGACTCACTTTGTAACAATCAGGGCAAAGGTCAGGAGTACCAAGCCATAGCACTCACTATGCTGCACAAACCTGGACTCTACCGAAAGAAAGCATTCCTTACTGATGAGGCATGTTAGATCCATCATGGGCATAATGTTGCGAGACCATTACCACTAAAGATATACACTTAAAGGAACAAACATCCTAAACATAGAAAAACTTCTTATGCAAATAAACATCAGTTGGATGTGGTTCGTTTGGAAAACAACAGACATTCAAAACAAACTTGAAACAGAGGTTGCCGAAAAAGTGAGATACTAAGATGGAGAAAAGCAACATTTGAAGAAGAAAGGCATAAACTCATATCTGTGGTACACACTTACCGAAGACATGCCTGGATCAAAAGTTGAAGAAACAGACTGTTCGCAGTATATTTATATAACTGCCCAATTTAGTGTGTGTGGCTCATCTCCTTGGTTTTATTAATTTATTCCAACAATATATAATTTATTGTATTAATCAAAATTAAATAAAAAAATAAGAGAAAGAATCAACTTCAACGAGAGACCGTTGACACAACACAGAGGAAACAAAAGGCAATGCCAAGAGTGAACTGTCTGTATTTCAAGATTGTTAAAATAGGTGTTTATAACTGACAAAAAACAACAAGTACAAAAAGGACCACAAAAAACAACACATTTATGTAGGTTCTCATGATACATAGCATTCAACACAAACACACACATTAATCTCGTGCTCTTACAGATTACCCCAGGTACTTACTAAATGCCATTTCCTGTGTATAAATCAGTCTATTACATGTTGAGGTAGCAGTTAGTGCTCAACATTTGATTCCACTAGATTATGCTTCCAATGTTGACATCAGCAACCTCATACATTTTATTGCAATACTTCTCAGTATTGATCATATTTCTTATATATCATTACTTGTTTTGGTGGCTCTGGGCAACAAATAAATGCACATCAAACTTTGACCTACAGTGACATGATCTACGTTGCTGTACATTTCTGTGTTACTCCACGATGCCAATAGCTACCAAAACAAACAGTGATCTAACCTGACTAATAACTTAACATAAATATGTAGTTGTTGTGGTTTCTAATTGACCATGCAGTATCAGTAAACGTAACAATATCATCGGAGGCTAGCAATAGTGTAAAATATATAATCAGTCCTCCACATTGTGTTCTTTTTCGTTAATCCATAGCCCAAAAGTATAACTCAATCTGGTCACTGTTAACATGTTGTCGGCGGCACTTGCCACATGGAGTATATGACAGGGGAATACATGTGTAAATGTAAAACATTCTCGCCAGCGACACAGTACACCAGCAAACTGAGCTGTAAAATGGCTAAACAAAAACAACACTATCCGGTATCCACAGCTATAACTTGTTAGCAAGCTTCACAATATGTGAAGCTTATTCAAAATGTAAGACAAACATTGAACGGCGCAGCTGCTATGACATCATATCACAACGACCCGTTGTTCTTGAGTGCTGCCTGCTTGTCTTGGATGTGCGATTCCAAGAAATGTTCCAGCGCTTGTGTCATTGGTGCTGACAAATTGAGATTGTAACCAAATTGCCGAGCCAAGTGCCCTGCGTTGTCTTCCTGTCAACAAGATGTCATAATCATGGTCATATTTAATTCATTCTAAGAGTAGAAAATACATTAATTTTGATTATATCACAGCAAAAAATTAAATTCAGGCCAAAGGAGTGCATGCAACACAACAAAGTTGCAGGAAAAATTAACTATTTTAAGAAATAAACATCAAGAAGAAAATATATATACTGCACAGGGATGAATCTAGCAAACAGACATGAATAAACAGAAACTCATCAGTAGGACAAGAGTGAAATTTAAATTGATAGACTCATCCCATTTTGTTTTACAGTCTGATGCATAAGGAACAAATGAGTCCCTGAGTATCTCGGAGTTCTCGCTTTTACAGAGATATGTGTTTGACCAGACCTTGCTGTTACAAAGAGTGGATGCAGGGAGTGACTATTTTGCTGCAACAGAAAATGCCCTAGTTCCAATACTAGTATTGACTCTAGGAACAAAAAGTAAATCAGGACTAGATGACCGAAGCTGGATAGGCTTTTTACAGAAATAAGCAATGAATATATACAATCTGGTTGCTTACATGAAAGTGCCTGGTAGGTAATGGTACAGATCTTACAAATAATACGATATCAGACAGGAAGCCAGTGCAAAAACTTCAGAAGAGGCACTGAGTGAGAAAACCACGCAGACCGAGTCGCAACCCCAGCTAAGCAATTCTGTATACATTGTAACCTAATGATATCCTTAAGGGCAATGTTGTGAAAAGGGAATTACAACAGTCAAGCCTACTACCCAGTAGTAACAAGTGCAGTTGCAATAGTTTTTGCAACAGAAAGACGCAAATAATGGTGAATACGTCGTAAATCACGAATATGATAATAACAGCAGTGACAAGTTTGAGAAATATGCCGTCTAAAATTGAAATTATCATCAAAGATTACTCCAATGATTTCGTGCTGAAGGTTCAGGTGTAACATACTGGCTAAGCACAGGTGTGGGAAAAAAGCTTTTAATTTTGTCACACTGCCTGTGTGTACCAATAATAAGAAACACTGTTTTATCAGCATCTAACTTTAATCTACTTTCAGTCATCCAAACGAAAATGTCATTAAGACAGTTACTGAGCTGATCTAAAGAGCAATTAGTAGTAGGTGTAGATGTGCTGAATGCTTCCCAAAGAAGTGGAGATGGTGTTCGATTGAACAGGTCTGCCAGGGAGTAAAGTGTAAAGCGCTTTAAACAGTCCTGAGGACTTGGATACTGCGCTAGATAAGAACTTACCTTTTTTAAGATAAAGAAATTAAAATCTGGGTATCATCTGCATCAAGATGATGGTTTAGATTATGACTGTTAATAACTGAGCTCAGTGGTGTCATGTAGAAAAGTAGTGGTCCGAGGAGAGAAGCCTGAGGAACAACACATGAAATATGGAGTGCCGATGAAAGACAATCCCCAATCTTCACTGTTTGCTGCCTATGTGTTAGATATGACAAAACCAACCTAAAGCTGTGCTGGATACACCATACCACAAAGACAGACGAGTTATGAGAATGGCGTGATCGATTGTATCAAAGGCAGCAGACAGATCTAGCCAGGTAAGCGCTGTAACTTTACCTTTATTCATATTTAAAGTAATATCATTATGCACTTTTAATAGGGCTGTTTCCGTTGAATGAAGCTTTTGTTTGCAGATTGTAATTTATTAGACAAATCAATTGATTTAATGTGAGATCCAAGACATTTTGTTACAATTTTTCAAGTATCTTGGAAATGAAACTGAGATTAAAAACGGGTATATAATTCTTGAAGTTATCTTTTGGAAGGGATGTCTTCTTGAGGAGGAGGTTTACATAAGCATGTTAAAATCACGTGGAAAAATTCCCAAACTTAGTGACTAATTTATAATATTTGTAATTGTTTCAAGTAGAGAGCTAAGACATGCTATTACCAGCATAGTTAGTAGCGGATCAAACTCACAGGACTTCTTTGGAGATGCCATAATTATTTGTTTCACTTCATCAACTGTTGCAGGTGTGAAAGTAGACAGCAGAGAATTTATTTTTGGAATTTCAACGTTTACATGATTCAAAGATTGGTTTGGAAGTGAAGAACGAATAAGGCTAATTTTATCCTTAAAATGATTACAAAACATATCACACAGAGATTATAGTGAGTCATGTTTCGGTAGTGACGGAGCAGGCTGTCTGTGAAGCAGATTATTTATACAACTCCATAACTGACAAGAATTTTCCGAATTATCGGATATCACATTTGTAAATAATTTAATTTTGCTTTTGCCGTTTGTTTATTACAACAGTGACATTGTTTTGAACAACGTGACCTATCCAATGGGAATGAGATTTATGCCAAATGCATTCAAGGTTACGACGGCATCTATTTGACTGTAAAATTTCAGGTGTCATCCATGGGAAAGTTACTTTCTGTGAAACAAATTTATAGACAATGAGAGCAAGTTTCTCAAGTAAAGCTTTAAGCACAGAACAATATTATCCATACGTGTTATCATTTGTAGGATTTCTAAACAGATCTGATTCCAGAATATCATTATTAAAAGCAGTAATGTAAATTTTATGTATACCGGGGTAGGTCTATGCGAAATCTTCTTTTTGGACATGGAAGGAGTTGTAGAAATGTTAACATCAACAATTACAGTATGATGATCGGATAGGCCACCAGACACTGAAAGTTTCTTAATAGTTTTGCAAGATAAACGAGTTATAAAAAGATCAAGCCAATGGCCATGAATGTGTGTAGAAAAAGAAACATGCTGTTTTAAATAAAATGAGATCAGTATATCACAGAAAGAAGTGGTTATTGCTGCAGGTGCATCCAAATGGACATTATAAATCACCAGATATGTATAAATCTGAATGCAATATGGTCAGTTTATCAAGAAATCTTTAAAGAAATTAACTGGATGTCCTGGTGGATGATATAGGCAGATGAAATAAGCTGACAAAGAAGAATCAGAATTTCAACACACATTGACTCAAAGCTGGAATATGAAGGGACCGAATGTACATTAATTTTAAAATGATCCAATAAGAGGAAACTCACTCGGCCACCTGTCCCAAATAACCGTGATTGGTGAAAGAAAGAATATCCTGGAGGTGTTATATCAGCATTACCTGCCTCTGTATCGTTTCATTTCAGCCAAGTTTCTGTGACAGCAAGAATATCATTTTTTATATAAATATCAAATCACACAAAGATGCCTGTCTCACCAATTAATTAAATAATTAATTTAATTATATAATTAAATTGAACAAATATTAGTCATGGCAAACCTCATATTGTGATTAATAGCTGGTCCAGAGTTGAGATTAACATCTCCTGCTAAAAGAAGCAACATGCCTAATTTGAACGTTGGCGCAGAATTGTGAATAACCAGCAACAGGTTGCGACTATAACATAGATGGAGATATGGCAAGCTGTGAAAATTTGAGATTGAATGGTGTATCTTAATGTCGTTGGGAAATAGCACATAAAAAAGACCAGAACTTAATGGTTTGCATATAGAAAAGTGATTGTCTCTTATAATAAATGAACTGGACAAGAAGAAAACACTCAGTAGGAACAATGGCGACATAAGTATTATAGACTAAATCGCATTTAACTGAAATATGTAAAACAAAACATATATCTATATTGATAACTGGAACAAACATCCGGTATATGTTGAATAGTCGCATATAACCCAGAGCTGGGGTCAATTAGGACTGTAATCATAATCAATTGTAATCGATTACACTCACAGCTGTAATCGCAATCAACTTTTTCTAAGGCAGTGTATGCATAATAGTAATTGTGTCCTGTAATCATGTAATCAGACTCGATTACACATGATTACACCTAATATATTTTTTTAAACAGTGATTAAACATGTCATAATACTTTTAATTCCAGTATATATATATATATACTGGAATTAAAATTATTATATATATATATACATACACATGCATGCATGCAACCATTCATGAATAGAAACTATTTGTAAGTCAATAATCACATAAACTCTGGTGCACTGGTCAGTAATCCCAGCACATGGGCCATGGCTAATCGCAATTTACTTTTATTGGTATCTCACTGCTCACTGACCAGTCACTGCTACTAGTGCCAGTGTTTGCTTAGAACCTTCTGAAGGATTAAATCCTTTGGTTTTATTCACAGTTTGTCAGAAGTCTTCATATGCCTGGTTCAGATTCAGGTCCTACCTGGACCATGGGTAACTGAAATTTACTTTGATTGGTTCCTCACTGCTAGTGTTTGCACAGAATCATTCAAATCCTTCTAAATTATTACATCTTTTGGTTGTATTCAGTCATGCCTGCAGCCTACCCTTTGAAATACAATTGTGAAGTGCCGACAGTTGGTCAACTGCACAGTTGACAGTGTTGTACTGAACAATGTAGTTAGTCACAGTTTTATAATAGGCCTAAATCTCTACTTGTAGTGTTTTTGATGATGGCGTTTTGAGTAATAAATGTACTGGATTGTACTTATTTGTTTGTAGTTTGTGAATCGTGAATAATTAGTCACTAATGCTGTTTATGCATTTGCACGTATTAAATATGCCGTATATTATGTTATTCATCTCCAAATTCACAGGTCTATCTATTACATACAAGTACAACCCGATGTCCATTCTGCTTACAACATATTTGATTACACATATGTATATCTGGTTAATATTGTAAGACATAAACTTAGCACATCATACATACTATAACAATTGAGGAATGAAGGCTGATCCCCCAAAATGTAATCATAATCGGAGAACTGTAATCGTAATCAATTTTCCAAGTGTGTAATCATAATAAACTTTTCCCAAGGCACTGTAATCGTAATCATGAGTGTGTAATCGACCCCAGCTTTGATATAACCATGTCCCACAAATAGCAGGCAACTATTAATATACCAAAATGTTGCAAACCAACTTAACAAGTCACAAGTTTAACAACAGTAAGTCACAAATTTATTTTATTTGTCTATTCAACATAGAAATGCAGACTGTAATAGTTAATATATAATAATTTATTCTAAATAATTATATATCATATAGATAATAAATAGTAAGAATTTGTAAGCCCAGAGCTATGGCTAAGGCATAAGTAAAAAACGAAATTACATTTACAAGGATAGTAGTCTCAGTTTTAGCAATAAAGCCTAATTTATTTAATAAGAAAATGTTGAACTGGGGCCAATTCCTGTCACTAAATTGAGACTTACAGGCCTGTTGAGGGAGGGAGAACTATTTAGATTTATTAAAATTCAGCAGTAGCCTTAGACAGGCAGAAACTGACGGCAGTGTCAATGCCGTAGTGAATCGGTTCACAACTCAACTACACCATGATTCCGTTTTAAATAGTGTTTTATTATAATAATATAAAAGGCCAATAATAATCTAGTCAACAGAAAAAAAACCACAGACAGCATGTTTTGTAACTTAATCATTTAACAGTGTATTTGGTGCAAAGGACAACATTTTGAAAAACTAAACATTGCTGACTGGCGAAAGTGAGCAATAATCATTGATATTGGCTTATTAATTAAGCTGAATATTAGATGAAATTAACATTTTGAAAGTAAACATTATGCCCATCCCCAGCGACTAATCCTTAGTGAATGCTGGGCTTCAGATTATTGTATCAATTTCTTGTGATTTCTCTTATATTAATAACATGACTGGCTTTCTCTGTCCAGTAAGAATATTCTGTATACACTGTAATATGTTGTTTCAACCTATCTACATGATGTACTTTAAGGGAAAATATCAAAAGGTAAATATCAATATGAAAAATTATGCTATTTACAGAATTCAGGACATTAGTCGAAAGTTTGAAACTGATCATCTCCAGGCACAATGAAAAATAAAACTTTACATCAATGAAGTGCGACAAAACACATCCAAAACTAAATGTGTCAACTCTATTCATTGTGAAATTATTGTTGGCATGTCTTACCTCAAACACATTCATATAATGACTTTCGCCATGTTCATCTTCGTACACAAACTTAAAAAGATGCTGTTTCTTGGCACAATCTGGATATAAAAAAATAACAAAATGTCACATAAAAAATACAGTAAATTGTTTAATAGCTAAAAACACTCTTACAAAAAATTCAAATGATTAATGAGGACGTGTTATTGTAATGTTGAATGTCCACATAATTATAGCATGCCAATGAAAAGTAACTAACACTATTTTTTATAAACTGATACCATTTTGCTATGAACACAATAACAGACACTTCTGTTTAATAATAAAAACACCCAAAATGAAGTTAAAATTTGACGTTTTAAAAATTGTTCCCCTCATTGCTTGAGTTGTATCGTCAGTATTGGAGGTAACTGTTGGTCAGCTGACTGCACTGAATAGATGGCAGAATGTCTGTTCAGCAGGTTAAAATTTCATCTGCAGTGTAAATCCTGAACAGCTGCGTTAAATGTAATCTGGACAGCCACGATATGTTGCACAGAGAATGTGTGAGGAGAGATTGACAGAGGACATGAAAAACAGAAGCTTCTGAGTGGTCGAAGCAGAACACTAAAATAAGATTGTGAGACGTCAACAGGGATCTTGAACAACAACAGCCAATAATAGGATGGAACAGCAGAGAATTGTGATAGATGGAAACAACTCAGAATATATTAAAATGATGTATTGGGAATAACATTAAATAGTCATCTAAACATGCAGTTATACAAATAAAATAGCTAACAAAATAAATAAAACAAATGGAATTTTGAATAAACTTAAACACTTTTTACCACAAAACATACTATCTACTATGTGTATATCCCTCATTCTTCCTCATATTAATTATGGTATTCTGTTATGGGGTCATCAAGCACATCAAGTTTTTAATTTACAAAAACAAGCAATAGATTAATTTCTATGAGTAAATATAATGCTCATACAGATCCAATTTTTTTAAAACTACAATTTCTAAAACTGGGTGATATTAAAAAAATGCAACAACTGAAATTTTACTATAAATTTGTCAATCACGATCTACCTGAATATTTCTGCCACATCCCTTATTTACGCAACTTTGAAATCCATCAACACTACACACGAGGAATAAATAACCTTTTTATTCCCAGATTCAATCATGAATATGCCAAAAAACACATACGACACAACATAAAAGAAACAGTTAACAATACTCCAAGAATTATCATTAATAACAGTTATACACATAGCCTACATGGTTTCACAACTTACATTAAAAACTACTTAATTATGAACTATAAATGTCATTGTGATATCCACAATTGTTATATATGTAATACATAATACTAGTATACAATATGCTATATAATTACATATCTGTATTTATTAACATTGAATTGTGATTATTATTTATATTTACTGTTGCCATTCACTAATTTAATTTAATTTGATTTGCTATTATTAAAAGGGGGCTCCCATGTTAGCGACATGTTGTCTTAATTGGAGTCTCCTTGACCTTACATTTGTGTTTGTACATTTGTATTTACATTAATGGTAACAAAAATCTGTCTGTCTGTCTGTCAGCAGGGAAACAGGGCGAATAAGAACAGTCTACACTCTCTGACCTTGTAGCTGGCTGCCTCCATCCCTGTGGTACGGAGGGACATAATGCTGTTGCTCTGGCTTCTTGGGTTTGTTGGAGGACAGAAGAGAATGTCTCTCTTGGGCCTTGGATGCTTTCACCTTCTTATCATAGTTATCTCTGAAACAAACAAGAAGTTATCATCCAATGGCTATTCACGTAATGACAGTTACTGTAAATCTGTACTAGCTTGGACTCGGACTGTGACTCCAGCTGAATCCTAGTTGGACTCGGACTGTGACTCACTGTCTGAGTCCAGCTTGGATTTGAATTTGGGCATTCTCGTGCCGGATGTATTCTGCAGGTAAATAGCTGATATGGGTTTTGTGATGCTAGCTGACACTGTGGATGGCTTCATGCGGTTTCGAACCTCAGTCTTGAACACTTCACTCATTTTACTGTGCTGACGCCTCTTTCACATTCGGCAGAACTTGCTGGAAGTGGCAGCACTACGAAACTAAACTCAATCAATCTATCAGCATTGTCTAGTATCTGGGCCCACCTTGACTTCATCGTTATAACAACATTTTTGCCTAATTTTGATACCTCATATTTTATTGCTATCATCCAACATCATCTCATGCTTTTATGCTCAATGCCGTAACGCCAAGGCCAACAGTGGCGCAGACTGGACTGGCGCAAACTGACGCAAACCGGGACGCACTTTGGGCCTCAAAAGTGTGCTAAGACGCAATATTTTTGTAATATAAATATGCCTGGGATGATGTTGAATGATAAAAGTAAACCACTAAGGCCAGGGCTGGTTACTCACTTACTGCTTACCCTTGAGCTTGGCATGGCTTATGCCATTATTTATGGTTAATATTTTATTTAGACTTAGAAATAATATGAATTTCATGATGCTATAATTTTAATTAACTGCTGTTAGTTACCTACTAAATCAACAATTTGTTAGAAAAGTTGTTTTTGAGGTAAAATATGTAAATTATTCGACTTAATTTGTTTTAAAAAAGTGTTTCATGACAAACAGTCACTGCACAAAATTGCTAAAGCATGTTGTATTAATATAAACCATAAATGCCTTGTAACATCATTCATTTCATTGTGTGGCAACACGCAATACATTACACCACAGTATACCTCTCAAGTATCACAATTATTATTAATTTATGTGCGATATAATGCATTCTTATAGAATTTCACACTGCTCTCAAAATGTTACTTTCATCTAATATTCAGTTATAGCATACTAATTATTTTGAATAGATTACTTAATAGGCAGGGATATGAAAATTATTATATATATTATTTGCATGTAGAATCAAAACAGTTATCATTATATGATACACAATTACCTTTTTATTTCAGATATTGTTTGCAATTACATGCAGTGACACTGATCTTATGCTGATCTGTGTCTGACAGTTAACTGTGAATGTACCAAGCCACAGAGTCATCTGAATATGACACCCATCACCTGCCTGCATAAATACACATTTAATCATGCATGATTTTATATCTCATATCTACAATGTACAGTGTCCAGTCAACATGACACGAACATTACTTATAGACATAATGTTGAAGAATACAACCGCCAATAAATAAAACCAAGAAGGGTTTAATGCAAAGCTCCACATTAACAAACCTGGCACATGTGAACCGGCGAAGCCCGGATGATGCCTGGGGGCAGTTCACAATTATACGATAACAGAATATTGGCGGCAGATCACAATTATATGATAACAGAATACTGGGGGCAGATCACAATTATACAATAACAGAATACTGGCGGCAGATCACAATTATACAATAACAGAATACTGGCGGCAGATCACAATTATACGATAACAGAATACTGGCGGCAGATCACAATTATACGATAACAGAATACTGGCGGCAGATCACAATTATACGATAACAGAATACTGGCGGCAGATCACAATTATACGATAACAGAATACTGGTGGCAGATCACAATTATACGATAACAGAATACTGGCGGCAGATCACAATTATACGATAACAGAATACTGGCGGCAGATCACAATTATACGATAACAGAATACTGGCGGCAGATCACAATTATACGATAACAGAATACTGGCAGCAGATCACAATTATACGATAACAGAATACTGGCGGCAGATCACAATTATACGATAACAGAATACTGGTGGCAGATCACAATTATACGATAACAGAATACTGGCAGCAGATCACCATATACGATAACAGAATACTGGCGGCAGATCACAATTATACGATAACAGAATACTGGTGGCAGATCACAATTATACGATAACAGAATACTGGCGGCAGATCACAATTATATGATAACAGAATACTGGCGGCAGATCACAATTATACGATAACAGAATACTGGCGGCAGATCACAATTATACGATAACAGAATACTGGCGAACGTTATTTTACAAGATACTGAAATATGAACCTTGCTGCACAGATCTTGCAGCCTCCTGGTATTAAATTATGAGACAATCAACTGCCAGTATTACAAAAAGACTGTATTATGAGCAGAGCAGATTTCTTTATGACTTGACTCCCATGGGGAGTAACGCAAAAAGTAATCTTGCATTTGGCACATTTGGATTCAGCGATGGAATACTGTAAACAATTTATAAACATTACTTCATCAAGTTCATGTTGAAATGCAGAACATACATTATGAAGCATTGACAATTGATTACTGAACTACACAGAGCCTGCAGCAGTCATCCAACCTGTCATGACAGTCACACATAGACACAGTGAACTACACAGAGCCTGCAGCAGTCATCCAACCTGTCATGACAGTCACACATAGACACAGTGAACTACACAGAGCCTGCAGCATCCATCCAACCTGTCATGACAGTCACACATTGACACAGTGGACTACACAGAGCCTGCAGCAGTCATCCAACCTGTCATGACAGTCACACATAGACACAGTGAACTACACAGAGCCTGCAGCATCCATCCAACCTGTCATGACAGTCACACATAGACACAGTGGACTACACAGAGCCTGCAGCAGTCATCCAACCTGTCATGACAGTCACACATAGACACAGTGAACTACACGGAGCCTGCAGCATCCATCCAACCTGTCATGACAGTCACACATGGACACAGTGAACTACACAGAGCCTGCAGCATCCATCCAACCTGTCATGACAGTCACACATAGACAGGGTGCACAATGGTTTTAGCTCACAGGTTGTCCGTTGGACTGGCTGACTCAGAAAAAACTATAATCCTGATATTCTTTTAATAGTTCTTAAAAATAAATATGCCGGGTACCACCATACTGTTGTAATTATATATAATTATATGTGACAGTTGTGGCACATAGCAAAATTAAAGGTAGCTTTATTTTATAAAGAAAACAAGCCATTTATCATTTCAATTAAATGTTCAACTAAATGTGTCATTAATAGAAACAAATATCCTTAAGCTAATAGGTACTTTAATTTAAACCCATTCCCAATGTTCTAGCATATTTAATTGTTTTTGAAGTGCCTACTATTGGCATTAATACAACAGATGTATATAATATTATTATAATGAACAAGTAGGTTGCTTGCATCACAATAAACCATGGTCACTAAAAGTCTAAACTGGGACCCCTTTTGCAGTTTAGGCCCGCACCTAAAAAAAAACCATGATAACAGTCACCTACAGTCACCAAACTTCACATCATATATCTACAACACTTATTCTACACATATACACTTGTCACGTGATCAAACAATTCAATTTACTGTCTTTTATCAATCAAAATGTATAAGATATTCACTCGTTTTTGCGTGTATTCATTAGTTCCACCGTAAACTCCTGTAGGTGGCGCCACTTTGTGGTTGAATTCAGCCGTGGAAGTGCTGTCCACATGGAACTACAAACTAGAACCAAATAAGAGTCATAATGATTTTGGAAGTGTATTATTTTATCAACCTGCATTTGCAGACTCCCAAAACACCTCTCTTGAGACATCATATTGCACCCTCCATTTAAACCTCAAATGGAACTGGTTTCCCACAAGTGAAACTCTTTTACCTTAGCGAGGTGGTGTGTATGCACCCATCACATGTCCCAACTTATTGGTCGTTTGGCAGCCTACGCTCAACGCTGAGTGTGGATTGCCATGCCACATTATACTTATTGACTACACTCGTTTTTTATATTTAAAATTATAGAACTCAAAAACACAAGTCCAACAACTAGAATTGGCTCATTTGTTTCTTTACACAATTTCTTTATACAATATTAATTTACCTATTCAGTATATCTTTACAGTGTTCCTTTGCACAAGACATTCACAGAAATTATCCTTTAATATGTATAAATAAATTATTTGGAGGATGATACTATCAAGCAAATTACTGAAATTTCAAATAAATTATTAACCAATGAGCATTGATTACTTTTACTGGCACCCAAATATATGTTTGTTATAATGGCCATAAAAAAAATTTTGCAACATGATTAATTAGCCTCTCAAACTTAAATCTGACCACTACTATCGTCCATGTTAAATTATACTATTATTGTTTATTATTTTTAATGTATAAAACAGGGATAGCACATTGCAGCATATAAAATATTACGCATTATTAATTTTTGCAACAATCAAATTGTTAGTAAAATAAAATAATATATATTGTATCATAGTATGGTAAATTACCTCTGGTAGACAATATTAAAATGCAGCAATAATTGCTCAAATCAATAACCGAAATAATACCATCAGCTGCTGTCAACATTAAATTTAACGTAACCTTATTAAATTAATTAATTTAATGAAACGTTGTGTATTTTTATAATTGATATATGAATTGTGATCTATCCACACATCTGAATTCAACCATAAAGTGGCGCCACCTCCCATAGTTTCCGGTGGAACTAATGAATACACAAAAATCATCCTCGCAAGCAAGGGCTGTTTGCCAAGCAAAACTAGCCCTGATTGATCCCCTACGCGAAGTGCGGAAGTTAGCCGAGTCAAACTAATAATTGACTTCGCCAGTCGCAACTGCATCACCATGAGAACAGCGCAAATACCCGCCCCAATTTGAAGACGACTTCTGGGAATCCCAATATATAATGACCCGTTCGCCCCCATTATCACAAGCAGCTGAGCGGTATTGTGTATTCGAAAAATTGCTTCTACTTCCTAAACATTGCATGTAACATGAGCCACGGTTGGTTGAAATTAGTTTTATTATGACCACCTGACCTGCCGACTTTCACTGATCTAGTGAGCGATTTCAGAGGCTGAGCTTAAATTCAAAGTTTTGCAAAGCGATCAGCCAGGGGAGGGGGTCCTGCTGGCTGGCACTGACGTAATCAGCAGCAGCGACCACTGGCGCGCGAGGATGCGCAAAAATAGTAAATTTATTGTACATTTTGATAGATAAAAGACAGTAGATTAATTTTTTTGATCACGTTTTAATTCTGTATGTGTAGAATAGGTGTTGTAGATATATGTGTTGCAGATATAGGTGCGGGCCTAAATTATAAAAGTACCAGAACTTGCAGAAGAGAGAAGGGGAGCCTGGCTGAAGTGATGTTGTAGCAAATATTTGTCAGCCTGAATCGAAACCCTAATACAATTTCAAAATCACCCTTCAATGCATTACCTGTCAACCTGATTCCGTATTATATGATGCACGAAGCCGTGAGCCATATTCAAGTGTGGAGTTGTCATCGTTCATTTTATTTCTAGGAAATCACAGATCGACACTACTATTTACATTTCATGAATGTGTAAAACATCATCACATCTTGTGCACGCTTCCCGATGACGTAGCATGTGCCTGGCGGAACGCTGAAAGATGGCTGTGGTAGTGCAAGGAACGAAGAGATTAATTGCCGATGTTTATGATGACAACGACGATGGTATTACTTCTATTGTTGCAAAATAATATTAACAACTTGTAGATAGTGCCCAAAAGTTGCATGAATCAAATATGTTGTCAGTGTTCAAGTTGTTATGCTAGATTACTTTATTATCGCTCACGCACGTTAAAAGCATGTATTTTGCTTTCAAGTTTGTTATTGGCTACTAATTAACAACCGTATATTGAGAAAGGGCAGACATTGCCATGTGTTTCGAACTAAAACTCGTTCCCATAACCATTAATTCAGCTGTCGCCAATTACGGTATTACATGCAGCAGATAATATTTGTATTTCCCGATACCGGTAAAATTTACCGTAAATCGAACATGATTCGACAGTAGCCTGAGTAGGCAGAGTAGCGCCACCTGGGCATGGGGATGACTGACCACTAATTGTGTCCACTTAAAATGACCTTTGCTTTGTATGTTTTAAGTGCATCGCCATTTGGTATGTTGAAAACCAATGGTCCAATGAAGCCTTGAAGTTGAAGGTGTTTGACTAAATTCTAAAAGGCGCACGACCACGAAGTTGACGAACGACCACGCACGACCATGTAATATAATGTGTTGGTAGATAGTTTGGCTGTTGATGGTATACATATGGTTTGTGTGTGCATTATTAAAAATTCTGAGTGTATTTCACGCAGGAGTTACACAATTTAGGCATTTAGTATTGGCACAGTAGCGCCACCTGGCGAATGGAACCGGCGAGTTACCACAAGTGATGATAAAAGTTGCGAATTTTGTTACTCCAATGTGAAGAACATATCTGAAATTTTGCGAGCTGCACGTGTACACATACCTCCTACGTGCCACCAACAGCCCACTTGGTTACCAACACTACATACATTTTGGTTGTGCATGTTCGTGCGCCTTTTAGTCATACCACAATGAAGGCCACGAATGAACTTATCGTTTATAGTAAACACATGTAAAGCGATTCATGAGAATAATTTTTTTTATTTTACGTTATGAATATTATACTCGACAAGACCTGCAAAATCAAGATTTTGATTTAACAAGATTGCCACCCAGAGCATTAACTCTAGATAGCAGGTGGACACGGAAGCCTTTTGGCTTATCAAGAGTCCAACTCTTTTTATCTACATGTATCCCACACTTCTGTCAATTTTATTTTTAAACATATTCATGCTACTATCCCCCACACAATCAGCAGATATCTGTTCCAAACATTTACAGTCCTTTGTCTTCTTTTACAGTAGTACTTAGTACAGTACCCCCTATTGTATATTGCACATCTTCATTCCCATGTCCTGTGTGGAGGCATTTAAATTTCCCAAAATTGAACATCTGCCATTTTTTAGACCATTTGATCAACCTGTCAAGATCATCTTGTAAATGCTGTCTATCTCCATCACGTTTGATCCTTCTAAACACTTTTATATCATCCAAAAATGTCAACACCTTTCCCATATCGTCGTCCAAATTGTTGATATATATTACGAATAATGTAGGTGCCAGTACTGATCCCTGTGGTACCCCACTCAATACTGATTTCCAGTTTGAAGCCTCCTCATCAACTACTTACCCATTGTCTTCTGTCAATTAGTCATTTTTCTATCCAGTTAATGATACCATCCCCGATGCCATGGGCCTTTGTCGAAAGCTTTCTGAAAGTCGATGATATCTACTAGTGATCCCACGTCTACCCACTTAGTGATGTCTTCAAAAAAACAACATACAGTAAAACCTGTCCATAACGGTCATTGGGACTGTGCAAAATTACCATTATAGGCAGGTTGCCGTTATGGAGAGTTTCATGACTTGGATACTCACTAGGTGGAGCCACAGTATTATGAATGGTTACGTTGACATTCGCTAGTTGGTACTCTTGTGAACAGTACAAACCTAGAGTTAACAATAATATTAAATAATACAATACACAACTTGTTATATTTAATTAATGTTCTTTTTTCTTTTGGGCAATGGTGAAATCAATCACGCCCTCCAATTAAAGGCGAACAGAAAAAACTTTGATGTTCAAAAGGAAACATGAGAGTGTGTACGAGTGCTAGGCAACCACCCCTCCAAATAAGGGTGAACAGAAACGGCTTTTATGTCCAAAAGAAACAGGAAGGTGTGAACGAGTGCAAGGCAATCATTGGCCCAGATTTGCTCAGGGATTATCAATACAATTTGAGCTACACCAAGTTTTAAGTAATGGGCCATTGTAATATTTACCTAGGCAGTCTCTCCAGCTATGCAAAGCAGCCTAGGTATATATTACAATGGCCTGCTTCCATTGCTTCTCTGAGCTTATTTTGGACATCAAAGCTGATTCTGCTCCCCTTTACTGGAGTAAAGGAAGCCACATAGTGGCTGCAACAAGCTGAAGATGCTCATGTGACTTGATTGCAATTTGATAGTCCCTCATGGGATGACACCAAAGTGATGACATTTTATTCAAAGAAAATTATGGATTCCCTTTGACCTGCCCTCAAGTGGCAGGTTGACTATGAATGGTTCAGTTCAAATTAACTGGCCGTTATACGCAATAGACAGGTTACCGTTATGGACAGGTATTAAGCAGTGCAAACTAATAGGAAGTAATTTGGGACTTTCAAAAGTGACCGTTTTATCCAGGTTATCGTTATGGACAGGTAGCCGCTAAGACATGTTTTACTGTATTTGTTAAGCATGATCTTGCTTTTAGAAACCCATGTTGAGATGGGTTTATCAAGTTATGTTTAACAAGAAAATCTACCGTGTGATCTTAGTCTTTCTAACAATTTGCAAATCACAGATGGTAAACTCACTGGTCTGTAGTTCTGTGACTTGTTTCTTGAATCCTTTTTAAATAACGGTATAATGTTTGCTTCTTTCCATTCTAAAGGAACCACTCCTTCATTTAATGATCAGTTGTAAACTGTTGCAAGTGGTATGCTAATTTGTTCTACAATGCTAATTTGTTCTGTTTGTTCTTAGCTACCATTTCCTGGGTTACAATTAACTGTCCTAAATAGTCTGATTCCGCCCCCTTGAACTTAGCCTCTGGTACTGAGAGTGAATTAATATCTTCCCTGGTAAACACCAAACTAAAGTACTCAGTCAAGTCATCTGCCATTAAGAATCCCTCTGATATTATATTTCCAGCACTATCTTCTAGAGAACCAACGTTATCCTGAACTTTCTGTTTGTTCTGAACGTATGCATAAAAACTGTTGCTGTCATGTTTTATATTACAAGCTAATCAAATCTGAGTAACGTTATCATAATTATAGCCAACGTTGCTCAAATGGGCAGATTTAAGATATGCTGGAATTATGCCCCTGCTGAGGCATTGGACTATTTTTCACACCACGTATACACCAGTGTTTCCGCCAGCAGGGTAAAAGGGTAAAATTGCATACCCAAAAATATTTCTATGGTACAGATACGTACCCAAAATAAATCCAGATTTAAAAATTTTGTTTAACATTCTGTGCAAAGAAACTCATACTTGTTGACGTTTTTAATGGTGAAGAATGAGCCCCTGCCAACACGTTTATGCTAGCTATTCTGTGATTGGCTAAACGTGGTAGACCCTGTATTCAGTACGGGATTGAAACCTGGTAGGCTTAGTGTAAAGAATACAGCGTGCTGTCATGGCTGTACATTTTTCGCGATGTTTTTGAGTACCCGCAGTATTAATTGTTTCTTGGTGAAGAAAAATAACACAACAAGATGCCATACTGCATCATGAATTGGACTATTTATTCTAAAATGTGAAGGCAAGTTCATAATTTTCCTGCTGACTGTTACATTTGTCATTCATTCTCCTACGAAACGTGGAAATGATCACTATGAGCCGGGCGGGATTTCCCACTCCAGATGCCAGGAAATCGCTTCTCCGAGCATCTAGAAATCCAATTTTTTTCTGGGTGAGAACCCTCAGACCCCCCCACCCACTGACTACGGCACCCGTGGCAGGCAAAGCCATGCCAGTTCCTTACCAAAATTATTTTTTTCTGCCAGAAACCCTGTACATTTACATACATTACCAAGTGGATGAACCTAGTTCACCATAAAATGGATTGTTTGCAGACTATGAAAATGAGACTCCAAGAGGACAGTTTGAAGACAAACGAAGCAGAAATTGTCCTTACCTCGACACCATAAATAGGTAAAATATATTTCCAAGTTGTTTAATACGTAATGTTTTGGTTTCGATATATGTTGTTTTTATGGATATTTGTACTGCTTCCTATGGCAATAGATAATTAATTTGTGCTAAGCTTATTATTAATTATTAATTATTTTAAGATGCTGTTAAGTTTTTACAGAAGTTGCTGTATAATGTTTGTTAATATTATGTAGCTCGGTTACATCACAATTTTAGTATTGCACATGCAAACCCACACTAATTGAGAGAATGATTGTTGGAGTTTTGTAATTGTGCAATGTACTGAGTTTACTGTTAATGTTATGAAACTGTTATTTATAGGTGTATTCTTCTTCAAACCTAAAACATTCTCTGCTGTTTTCAGGGCTCTGTTGGATTTTGATTTTGAGAAGCTGTGTTGCATATCTCTGTCCAACTTGAATGTCTATGCCTGCCTGGTCTGTGGAAAGTACTTCCAAGGTAGGTAAAAGTACTTCTTGAGGGACGATATCAGAACCTGTCTAAAAAAGTTATCAGAAACACACTAAAATTGTGTGTTTAGACACAACACTATTACGGGTTGTTTATTCTTCTAAGTGTTGTCACAGGCATTGGTGATCATGGCCCTCCAAACTGCACGGTTGCACCACTTGCATGTAGTTTGCAGCAGTTCTATTGTGTTCCTTCCACACCATCTCTACAGACGATCTATTATTTTTATTCTCTGGCGTCCTTAGGTTCTTTTTCCTTTAACCTTTCCTGTTGTTACTATATGTTGTCTTTTTCTTTACATGGCCTGTACATCTTGTTATGTTCTCTGCTGTACCAGATCTGGTGGCCTTCTTCTGTGGTCGTTTCACCTTCTCCAGTCTGTCTTGCTTCTGCAAGTCCAATTATGTCCCATCTATATTGAGACCATTCATGTGTTAGTTAATTAGCACTCTAATTAGATAAATGGACACAAATACTGGTGGTGTTAATGTTGTGCTGATGTCACTGGATGGGAATAATGGTAATAAGCAATTATCACATCTCTCACATATGCAAAGTGTCAGAAGTTGTGTTTCACAAACAGATATCAGGGTGCTGCTTTATTTACATGTTTTAACAGGTAAAACAGCGGTTCTTTGTTATAAATGTTGCATTGAGGGCGTGACTGTTTACCCCAGGGCGGGGCATGAAGTCCCACGCCTACACCCACAGTGTCCAGGACAGTCACCACGTGTTCCTCAACCTCGACTCAAAGAAGTTCTACTGTCTGCCGGACAACTACCAGATCATTGACCAGTCGCTAGAGGACATCGTGGTCAGTGCAAGTCAGATGTTATGGGATTTATTGATTTCTTATATATAAATCAGTTATTTGTCATATATGTAGATGGACAGATTTGTGTTCTGATGACAATACAGATATAAAATAAAATAAACATCATATGGCAATTGGTGCAACAATATAATATATTCTAACAAATTCATATATGCAATATATATATATATCTTGCAGTTATTCATATATTTACATACATCTTTAGGGGTTTTGTACACATCGAATGCACAGTAGGTATCAGGTTTTATCTATGAGACAATTGCCAATACAACTGAAAGTGATTACTAATACATTATGATAACAAACACAATATATCTTACATGTACAGTATAAGGTGAATAATGATATCTTACATATAAAAAGTTTCTATAAAGAAAAGAAGTGCATTTTATGTGTAATTCTATTTAGCTTGAATGTACACATGTATAACTGCCTAATTCGGCAGGTTGAGCTGTACTTTGAAATTAAATAGTTTTTTGTATATTCACTGAAGCCTTTGAGAGAGTAGATTTGGATTTTGTCCGTGATTAAGTTGGGAGTATTATTACATATATGAGCGATACCATGTCTGCTTCTTTTAGTTGCAAGGTCTTTCGGCGTGGATATGTGTGTACGTTAGAATTAAGTCTTATGGTGATATTTTGTAAATATTCAGGAAGGTTTCTATTTACATATTTGTGATAACATTTTAATTGTTGTAATTTAAAGAGGTCTTCAACTTTTAGACTTTTGAACAAACGGTCAGTATGTGCATCATAGTTACTGTTTATAATCATTCGTATTGCTCGCTTTTGTAGTTTTGTTATTCTGTTGAGTTGAGGTCCCCCTACCAGAATACAGTCATTTATGTGGGGGAGAATTATTGAATTGTAGAGTTTTAATAATATATCTTGAAGAAGATATCCACCAAAATTAATAACGCCATATACCTCGTGTAATGCAAGAAGTTACATGCATCTGCCTGCTCTCATATACCAACTACCAGCTATCTATGTACCAGATAATGCATTTTTATTGTGTGCAACAAATCAGGACACAGTTTTGGTAGCTTATGTTTGATATAATTAAACTGTTGAATGTCCAGTGTCCATTTTGATTTTCAGTATGTGTTAAATCCAGCATTTGTATCTGAGCACATCAGTAATCTGGACAAATCTTCAAAGATGTCTCGTGCATACGATGGTACAACATACTTGCCGGGTAGGTCACCAGTTCAATGTCAAGATTAAGTTCTATTGATATTGTTTCAAAATAACGTGTCATTATCAATTACATTATGATTATTATATTAATGTTTTAGTTTGTGCGATAATGTTCTGTATGATGTAAGGATCCCGTGTAATCAGTGACAACTTGAACAATATTGTAAAGATCCCATGTAATCAGTGACAACTTGAACAATATTGTAAGAATCCCATGTAATCAGTAGCAACTTGAACAATATTGTAAGGATCCCATATAATCAGTAGCAACTTGAACGATATTGTAAGGGTCCCATGTAATCAGTGACAACTTGAACAATATTGTAAGAATCCCATGTAATCAGTGACAACTTGAACAATATTGTAAAGATCCCATGTAATCAGTGACAACTTGAACAATATTGTAAGGATCCCGTGTAATCAGTGACAACTTGAACAATATTGTAAAGATCCCATGTAATCAGTGACAACTTGAACAATATTGTAAGAATCCCATGTAATCAGTAGCAACTTGAACAATATTGTAAGGATCCCATATAATCAGTAGCAACTTGAACGATATTGTAAGGGTCCCATGTAATCAGTGACAACTTGAACAGTATTGTACGGATCCCATGTAATCAGTGACAACTTGAACAATATTGTAAGGATCCCATGTAATCAGTAGCAACTCGAACAATATTGTAAGGATCCCATGTAATCAGTAGCAACTTGAACAATATTGTAAGGATCCCATATAATCAGTAGCAACTTGAACAATATTGTAAGGGTCCCATGTAATCAGTGACAACTTGAACAATATTGTACGGATCCCATGTAATCAGTGACAACTTGAACAATATTGTAAGGATCCCATGTAATCAGTAGCAACTCGAACAATATTGTAAGGATCCCATGTAATCAGTAGCAACTTGAACAATATTGTAAGGATCCCATATAATCAGTAGCAACTTGAACAATATTGTAAGGGTCCCATGTAATCAGTGACAACTTGAACAATATTGTAAGGATCCCATGTAATCAGTAACAACTTGAACAATACTGTAAGGATCCCATGTAATCAGTGACAACTTGAACAATATTGTAAGGGTCCCATGTAATCAGTGACAACTTGAACAATATTGTAAGGATCCCATGTAATCAGTAGCAACTTGAACAATATTGTAAATGTCCCATGCAATCAGTAGCAACTTGAACAATATTGTAAGGGTCCCATGTAATCAGTGACAACTTGAACAATATTGTAAGGATCACATGTAATCAGTAACAACTTGAACAATACTGTAAGGATCCCATTTAATCAGTGACAACTTGAACAATATTGTAAGGGTCCCATGTAATCAGTAGCAACTTGAACAATATTGTAAAGATCCCATGTAATCAGTAGCAACTTGAACAATATTGTAAAGATCCCATGTAATCAGTAACAACTTGAATAATATTTGCAGACTTTACTGAAATGGCACAAACATTTTAAGGAAATATATTATACTTGTATGTGGTCTTCCTTTTTAGGATATAATAGATCCGAGTCAATGTGACATATTTGAAGGTGTGTAATATATTGTGTCATGTATTACAGGCATTGTCGGGTTGAACAACATCAAAGCCAACGACTACTGCAACGTTGTGCTGCAGGTAAGAGGGCTTGTTTAGAGGCACTGATTAGAGTTAATTACTGGGGTAAGCAGTCATCACGGTAATCCTTGATGACTGACTGACTCTGATAATTAAGAAATACTAGAGATCATTTTGGCCAACACATCATGAAGTTACTGTCAAAAATAATGTTTGTATGATGTCACCCTTTCAAAGCACGCAGCTCACAATTCTCTTGAATATAGTTGGCCTGCTTCTTCAGAGAGCTGCTCCGTTGTTAGTGGAACAACTGCCAGGATTAAGACATCAGCTCTCCACCATTGTGTGCATTATAATTCCCACACACTAAATACCTCACTCATAAATATTACACAATAATGAACAAACTTGTTTATTTTCCTTCTAAACTGACCAATCGTATATGCCGCATTCTGTCCTCCCCGAAGGCACTCTCCCACGTTGCACCGCTGCGTAACTACTTCCTGCGTGAGGAGAACTACCGACACATCAAGCGGCCACCTGGTGACCAGATGTTCCTCCTTGTGCAGCGGTTCGGTGAGCTGCTGCGTAAACTGTGGAACCCACGCAACTTCAAGGCACACGTCAGTCCCCATGAGATGCTGCAGGCCGTTGTCTTGCTCAGCAAAAAGAGGTTCCAGATCACTCAGCAAGGTCTGTCTCAATGGCTGTGTTCTAATTCGGTTCACCCAGAATCAGTTATTTCATAATCTGTCATGCTCTGGTTTTATTTCTAGCCTCTTGCGTTCTGCGGTATCAGTGTATGAATTTATTATTTTAAAAAATATTAGCAAAAAAACAATTACTCTTGTCTATTTTTTCTGATTACACTGACTAATCATGGTTGTTTTACCCTTACTGTTTAAAAACAAAACTGGTTCGCATGCATGTCCCAAACAGAAATTAGAAGTAAATCCATTTGTTTAATGTTCCTGCTTAAGATGAAAGTCTTGTTGAAATTTTTTTTTTTTAATCTTGTTAAATAGCTGAGTAAAACTTGCTGTGATCTTGGTGGTAAGTCAGTCTGTTTGTAAAATCTTGTGGTCATTTCTTTAGATATCTTATTGAAATTCTGTAAAGAAAACTTGAAAAAATCTTTTGAAATTGCATACAACCATGCACTCTGCAGACCATATTATTAAATTGTTCCTGTCATTAGGATGGTTGCTGTAATGTCCAAATGTCATTAGAACAATTGCTGAAAAGTCCTTGTATCATTTACACTCCAACTGATTTTATGCAGGTGACGCCGTAGACTTCCTGTCGTGGTTCCTCAATGCTCTCCACATGGCCATGGGCGGAACAAAGAAGTTACACAGCAGCATCTTCAGCAAGACATTCCATGGCCGCATGAAGGTCTACTCACGCAAGATCCCCCCCGTTGACATGGTAACAAGACACAAGTTGCTGGTCTATAGGGGACACTTGGCGTGACAAACTTGGAATATTTGATATCTGAAAAAATTATTTAGTAAAACAGTTACATAATAAAATGTTTTGCTGTGTATATTTTTAATGGTACTGCTCAAATAAGTGTCTTAATCCAGAAAGTATAAATTGTTATTTTGCTTCATCGAAATATTGGTCAATGTCAACAGGACTACAGATTAACTTCATTCAGTGCAATGGACCACAGAGCCACCAGCTCTGGAAATCTCGTGCTCCTGCCAAATATCTAGCGGTATGAAATGGTTTTACCAACATGAAGATAATTTGTAATATCAAACATGGACAACAGGTATGGTATAGTGCCAGTTGTAGCATGCCACATTTGTTTGCATGAATATTACTTGGTATGCTATAATTTAATATGCTATAATCCATAGTTTAACTTGATGTTAGAGAATCCTTGTAATTGTTTTGCAGAAAGAAGTCGAACAGAAGAAACTGATGGAATCAGAAGAGTTCAAAGGTCAGTGGATCAACATTTTGCTGCAAATCCATCACATCAGTTTTGCCCTTTGTTATTTACGCAGGCTAAATAATATACTGAGTTAGGCGATGTCTGCATTGAATGCTGACAGCATCTGCTGTACCTGGATCCAACTGGCCAAACATTGCACAAGGTGCAGTTAACACAACCCATCTTTATCTGGTTTTTATGTACATGTGAAAACAAAACCTTATTCATGTAGATGCACGATTCATAAATTTTGAATATGTACAGTTAAAAACACAATATGAACAAGAAGATGAACATTTTGCAAAACGTTGTGTTGCTGGTTATTTGCATTGTATTTTTAATACTTGTTATTGTCAATTTTATATTTTTATGTGTCTTTAAAAAGTATTTCTATATGCTATATGTTCAGACCAGGACATTAGCTCCATATTTGATGGTGCATAAATTATCATCTGTATATTAATATGCAAACTCACCTCATTCTAGGTTCATTTGATACCTTGGACATTTGACCTTTTATCTACCATTTAGTGATGTATTTCAGAATTTATAATTATTTATTATTTAGAGTTATTTACTTAGATGTTTTATCCTTTTCGAGAAAGCCTTTCTCCTGCCTGAGAGAACTGAATGGTGATCAATTCATTCTCCAGATGGCTCCACCGTAAACAATTATTTTGTTGATCTATGGTTGGGTGCAAGCTGGTTATTGGTGGGTGTGAGCTGGTTATTATCAACCAATGGATGTGTTTGTGTTTCAGAGAAGATGGAGGAGATACCCTTCATGTACTTGACCTGTGACCTCCCCCCTCCACCCCTCTACCCCGACGACACCCAGGAGAACATCATCCCCCAGATTCCCATCTTCAGCATCCTCAACAAGTTCAATGGCATCAGTGAGAAGGAGTACAAGACCTACAAGGACTCGACTCTCAAACGCTTTGAAATCACCCATCTACCACCCTACATCATCATCTACTTCAAGGTGAGATCACCCATCTACCACCCTATATCATCATCTACTTCAAGGTGAGATCACCCATCTACCACCCTACATCATCATCTACTTCAAGGTGAGATCACCCATCTACCACCCTACATCATCATCTACTTCAAGGTGAGATCACCCATCTACAACCCTATATCATCATCTACTTCAAGGTGAGATTACCAACCTATATCATCATCTACTTCAAGGTGAGATCACCCAACTACCACCCTACATCATCACCTACTTCAAGGTGAGATCACCTATCTAACAGCCTACATCATCATCTACTTCAAGGTGAGATCACCCATCAACCACCCTACATCATCATCTACTTCGAGGTGAGATCACCCATCAACCACCCTACATCATCATCTACTTCGAGGTGAGATCACCCATCTACCACCCTACATCATCATCTACTCCAAGGTGAGTTCACCCATCAACCACCCTACATCATCATCTACTTCAAGGTGAGATCACCCATCTACCACCCTACATCATCATCTACTTCAAGGTGATGAGATCACCCATCTACCACCCTATATCATCATCTACTTCAAGGTGAGATCACCCATCTACCACTCTACATCATCACCTACTTCAAGGTGATGAGATCACCCATCTACCACCCTATATCATCATCTACTTCAAGGTGAGATCACCCATCAACCACCCTACATCATCTACTTCAAGGTGATGAGATCACCCATCTACCACCCTATCTCATCATCTACTTCAAGGTGAGATCACCCACCTACCAACCTATATCATCATCTACTTCAAGGTGAGATCACCCAACTACCACCCTACATCATCATCTACTTCAAGGTGAGATCACCCATCTACCACTCTACATCATCATCTACTTCAAGGTGAGATCACCTATCTAACAGCCTACATCATCATCTACTTCAAGGTGATGAGATCACCCATCTACCACCCTATATCATCATCTACTTCAAGGTGATGAGATCACCCATCTACCACCCTATATCATCATCTACTTCAAGGTGATGAGATCACCCATCTACCACCCTATATCATCATCTACTTCAAGGTGAGATCACCCATCAACCACCCTACATCATCATCTACTTCAAGGTGATGAGATCACCCATCAACCACCCTACATCATCATCTACTTCAAGGTGAGATCACCCATCTACCACTCTACACCATCATCTACTTCAAGGTGAGATCACTCATCTACCACCCTACATCATCATCTGCGTCATGGCGAGATCACTCATCTACCACCCTACATCATCATCTACTTCTAGATGAGAGCATTCATCTACCACTTTACATCATCATCTTCTTCAAGGTGAGATCACTCATCTACCACCCTATATCATCAACTACTTCAAGGTGAGATCACTCATCTACCACCCTATATCATCAACTACTTCAAGGTGAGATCACTCATCTACCACCCTACATCATCATCTGCGTCATTGCGAGATCATTCACCTACCACCCTACATCATCATCTACTTCAAAATGAGATCATTCATCTACCACCCTACATCATCATCTACTTCAAAATGAGATCACTCATCTACCACCCTACATCATCATCTACTTCTAGATGAGAGCATTCATCTACCACTGTACATCATCATCTTCTTCAAGGTGAGATCACTCATCTACCACCCTATATCATCAACTACTTCTAGATGAGAGCATTCATCTACCACCCTACATCATCATCTACTTCTAGATGAGAGCATTCATCTACTACTCTACATCATCATCTACTTCAAGGTGAGATCACCCATCTACCACCCTACATCATCACCTACTTCAAGGTGAGATCACCCATCTACCACCCTACATCATCATCTACTTCTAGATGAGAGCATTCATCTACCACCCTACATCATCATCTACTTCTAGATGAGAGCATTCATCTACTACTCTACATCATCATCTACTTCAAGGTGAGATCACTCATCTACCACCCTATATCATCAACTACATAAAGGTGAGATCACTCATCTACCATCCTATATCATCATCTACTTCATGGTGAGCTAATTCATCTACCACCCTACATCATCATCTACTTTTAGGCAAGATCATTCATCTACCACCCTACATCATCATCTACTTTTAGGTGAGATCATTCATTTACCACCCTACATGATCATCTACTTCTAGATGAGATCATTCATCTACCACTCTACATCATCATCTACTTAATTTTTAGTCCTTTGGGCCGAAGGTCCAACGGACTATTGCCATCACTCTGCGTCCGCCGTTAACTGCCATATCTCAGAAACCATTCAGCATCTTTTTCTCTAATTTTGCGTAGACATAGGGCACTGCCACTATGCATGAGAATTCTCAATTTTATTGAATCGTTCTAGGGCCTCCAAGGGCCCCAAAGCTGGTAATTTTTTTACATTTTGCCTATTTTTTCAAAAACTGTTAAGTAACTTTTTCTCTAATTTTATATATACATTTTATGTGGTAGTGCCACTATACACAAGAAATCCTGGGGGAGGTCGTAGGGGCAAAATGAGAACAGATAATGCGTGTGCATTTTCTTAAACAATGTTTTACATGTGAGTTTGCAGCTCACCAACTCTCCAGCAAGGTTTCTACAACCACTGGAAATCGGCCTAAATAGCAGAGGATACAATCTGACAGTATTTTGTTAATAACACATTAACTAATATATACAATATTCACGAAATGGTCTACACGAATACTTTATTTCCGAGTGTATCTTCAGTGGCATGCATTTAGTCTAGAGAGCTACTAAACATGTCAACACTTCACTTCCATCATAACTTAATGATCAGTAACTATGATTCACCAAAAAACATTTCATTAATAATTACAAACTCACAATATAGTCCAAAGGACTTCAAGGCCTCTTAGCCCATTTTTGTATAATGCATATGTATTGTAGATATCATGTTAGACTCGAAGCCATATTCAAAGCCAGCCACATGGAAAAACAAAAATCCAGTTCCCATTATGTCAACTATACCAGGTGTAAAATAAACAAAAATATAACATCAGCTCAGGCAAAAGACGAATAGTTTTATCAGCTGTCATATCAGGATTGTTGTTTGTAAAGTGCAGATTATAATTATCTGTTTGTATGGATTAAGTTCCTGTAATGTGCTTAATATTCTTTCATTACTTTGTCCACCTCCAGAGGTTCACAAAGAACACATTCATTCTCGAGAAGAACCCAACCATTGTCAACTTTCCAGTCAAGTAAGTTGTCATCAAATCAAACTATTGACCGATTGATTGGTACATTCTGACAGACATACTCTCTTACCACATCACACAGCTTTCTCTTCATTTATATGTACCATCATGAATTGAGAGGAATTTAGAAAAGAGATAATTTACAATTTAGTCACATATTCTTGACAGATGTCAATATATTGAACATTTGGTTGAATGTCTAATCTGTCTACCCTAAGAACAAGTAGATATAGATACAGATATAGGCAGACAAAACTTACAAAAACTTCTTGGTAACTAATAATTTGGTTTTCAGCTGTAACATTTTGAGAATTGTATGGAAGTGTTATTGGCGTGTACAGCACTTATTTTGGATTGCTAACAATTGTACCTCAATGTCATGAGTTCATACTTCCAGCCATGTCCTCTTGTTATTTCTTTCGAAACATTTCACACCATTGATTCACACACTTGAATGCACACATCTATGTTAAATTCTTAAGATGATATATGTGTTTACTATGCATACTTGTACTATTCAGCCTCAATGCAGCTTCAAAGCTTAATAAACTATTATTTAAAATTCTGTTTGCCACAAAATGACCATTTTATTGTCCCTGACAGGGGTATAGACTTTGGAGAGCTGCTGTCGCCAGAGGTCAAGGCCAAACACAAAGACACGACCTACGACCTTGTTGTGAACATTGTTCATGACGGTGAGCCGGGCCCCAGCAAGGGCACGTACAGGGTACACATCCTGCATAAGGTGAGCCGCCGTCGTCATAAAGGGGTAACAACAGTGTCAGGTTGGTACTGTCTTTGGGGAAGAAACACTTGATCTATTATATTTGCCTGTATGGACTCTGGCAGAGAGAATTCGCCATACTGTTTGTACAGTAGAGAGGTGAGAGCTCTTTGGAACAAACAGAATAGCCTAGAGGGCTCTCTGACCTCTCTGCCTCCAAAGCATCTCGGAGGTGGAGAGTTCCGGTCATAATTATTCGTCCATTTTCTCAATTTTTTTCTCAGTTCTTTTTTAGTTACATTATATGAATAAATAACATGTTTACATTTTGTTTGTATGATAAACAAAAATAGCATAGAATAAGTGCATGACAGTAGATATTTTCACACCTCTCTAGCGATGCTCTACGAGTCTACATATACCAGTCTAGATTCTCCACTTCCCATGCTTCATACATACATAAAATAGATCAACTGTTTTGGCCCAGACTTCTGTTTGGGTTACAAATAAACAAACTGTACATACCAGTCAACACAATATGAATTAACACGTGGATGTTGTTTTGCCATTCGCAAGATGGCGCCACCGATTTAGTGTCTTGCTTAGACACTACACGGCGCCACATATTCTAGCTTTTGTTGACTAAGAATTTAAAAACGAGTGAGAAAAAACATGCCCTAGATATGAAATATGTTTCCAGTTTGTCAGTGTGTTGACATGTTGCTGATTGTGGTGTGTTGTGTGACAGGGGAGTGGCAAGTGGTATGAGCTGCAGGACCTACATGTGGCTGACATCCTGCCCCAGATGATCACCCTCTCAGAGTCCTACATCCAGGTGTGTACGCCATCCACGAGGCACTGTCCATAAGTTTGCGGACATAAATGAATAGTTTGTGTAAAATTGTGTTAATTTTTAATTCTGTTACAAAATTAAAATCTTGAGAAACAATATTTAAGTATAGTTACAATGTTTTGTTAAAATAATTTTTAAAATATAAAAAGAATAAGTTTTAATTATTACTTAAAATAATGGAAAAAAACAATTGTTTGCAGTTGCATTACAATGTTTCTTAATAAAAAGAAATCACTTTTAAAACTAGTCAAGCACCCTCACAATAATGATCTGTCATATCCTTCAGACAATGTATCGTTGTACAGTGTATTGTAAAGTGAGTAAAGCAGTCCTAAGGAATGGATAGTAGCAGTCCTAAGGAATGGATAGTAGCAGTCCTAAGGAATGGATAGTGCTCATAGGTGCCGGAACCTGGGTGCTAAGCCCCCCCCTAATCTGAAGGTAAGATTAGTCTCCAATATTTAGGTGCAATTTGTGGGGTTTTTTAGAGAGTGAGGATGGGTTTTTTGGTGAACCTCGGGGAGGGTACAATTTGAGGTTGGTTTTGGGAGCGGCTCGGGATGCAATTGGTATTTTGAGAGCTTCAAAGGTTTTTTAAGCAAACCTTAAAACATTTCGAACGTCACCACAAAAAATATTGAACAGCACCCCTGGCACTATATAAGAACATACATTATGTTTATTGGCATATTCTTTCAGTGTGTATTTACGTAGACAATTGGGTTTATCTGATTTTTTCAAATTATGATTGTATCATGTTATATAACCAATGAAGGTATAAATGAATTTTTTGTTTTCTTTCAGATCTATGAACGCACAACTAAATCTGCGTCAATGAATCGACAGAACAGCCGCGGCTCACAGAGTTGATGTCGGCCTTCTCACAAGCAGTGCCAACACGCGACTTAAACATTCTCTTTGACATTATTAAGTCAGATTTCCAGACGGCTAATTCAGTACTATTGTAGTTATTAACTCTGCAAGTCTAGAATATCTTGGTTAGATATATTCTATAATGTTTAGGTTAAATATCATCGATATTTAAGCGTAGCTACTGTTTTGTATGAACTGTGGACCACCCTGTATTGTTATAAGGTATTGTTCACACCAATAAATGTGAAACGCCATTATGAAGTTGTTTTTTTATAATTTACCTATACAGTCTTTGTATGAAATCAGTAACCTTTCTGGGCCATAGTTTAATCTCAAATATTATTGATTACTTTATACCTGCCAACTCTCCCGTAAGTTTTCCGGTGTATAAATATCCCGGTCTCCCGGAATACAGCCAAATCGTCCAGATCTCTGAAAATCTCCAACAGCACCTCTTTCCCCCGTATTCCGATGTTCAAGACCCGAGAAAATGCGATACGGGAAGCGTGTTGAACTGCTGATGAATCTCCCAGATTAAAAAAATTTGCAGGTATATTACGTTTTTACGTTGTCATGGTCAAGGAGAGCAACATACCACCAGCCCGTCTACCCCACAACGCTAATCCCCCAAGCCCCGCTATCACACGCCGCACGGGGCGGGCTGCGGCTCTGATTTCGTGTCCTTGTGACGCCAAACCTGCCGATTATCTTCTGCTCTGATGCGTTTGCATAACGTGGCCTGCCGAGAACTGTTTGCACGTCAAACGCAATCGAATATGGTGATATGGGTCTTCATTAATGCCTCTGCAGTTTTTGAGTACTAGCTGTATCGAAAAAAATATGACCAAGTTCAGTAGACCGCGTAAACGTGAGAGAACGTCGTCCCGTCTTATCGTAGTAATATTGAGCAATAGACGGCTGCGTTTTATTGCGCGTGAAAAAAAAACAATTCGATCGACTGAGACTGAGGCAAACCCGCCGAGTAAACTTGATCCGGTATCGATCCGAAGCAAACAAATGCGGAGCCGTGACTGAGAACAGTGCCACTTCGTTGACTTCTGTGGTGTTTAGCGACCCGAGTCGGCCAGCGGCGCTCGATCACAATAAGTAGTTACTCATTGGCCGTCGTCGCCGCGGTCTCTAAGCCGAGTGTCGCGGCGCCGTTGTCAGTGGCGACTTGTGTTTGCATTGCGTCTAGCGCGGCGACTTGCGAGTTTTCTCCGACGACGGGAAACTCAGTCCGGGAGCAGAGACCGAGTCCCCGCACGCAGCGTCCGTCGCCCGGCCGTCCACCATGCTACAGGTGAGTACATCCCGGCCCGGCACTCAACAGAGTCTGAGCGCCCGTCTGCCTGAGATCCAGCACCCTCTCTCGCGTCTCGGCAACCCCGCCAACTTGGATGTGCGCGGAGTCTCCCGCAATGGATTCGCCGACCGACCGCTGTCGGAGGCCGGCTCCATCACTCGGAGACCGCTCGCCAACGAACACGACTTCGACAAGCCGGTATCTTATCGGTCGCCACGTCGCTCCATCCACACCCCCATCCACTCCGAGGGGCGAGTCTCCAAACTGAGCCTACTCAAGGACCCTAGTCCGAGACACTATGAGGTCATACCCGAGGGTGTGGAGGTGACACACGGGGACCCAGGCAAAACTCGTCTCCCAGTATTCGGTACGTACAGAAGTTGACAGATTTATTCTGTGTGTCATAACTTCAATTTTATAGTCATACTCAAATTTTTTTGTTACACGATCATGATTATTTTTTTAAATAATTTTTCTGTTTAACTTGTTATGTTATTGTGTCACAGAGGAAGATAGACAAAAGGAAGAAAATTACACATAGAAATTATAATAAAAACTATTCCCTCCTGTTGAGTTTAGATCTGTGGGTTTCTGTCTGTCGCTTTCCCGACAAAATACAGTTTACAAAGGTTCACAGACTTGGCAATGGGAAGAGCAAATGAGGCACTTGTTTAGGTTCAGTTACAGACTCACAGCCTACCTTCACACAGCCTACCTTCACACAGCCTACCTTCACACAGCCTACCTTCACACAGCCTACTTTCACACAGCCTACCTTCACACAGCCTACCTTCACACAGCCTACCTACACACAGCCTACCTTCACACAGCCTACCTTCACACAGCCTACCTTCACACAGCCTACCTTCACACAGCCTACCTTCACACAGCCTACCTTCACACAGCCTACCTTCACACAGCCTACCTTCACACAGCCTACCTTCACACAGCCTACCTTCACACAGCCTACCTTCACACAGCCTACCTTCACACAGCCTACCTTCACACAGCCATTAGGGTGTCATTCAGCATAAAACCTACACTATGTTTCCACTTTGGGTAACATCCGTCTATGTATAATGCCAAGTTATTAATTTGTACATATAATGAGAGCACTTTTATTATTTTATTAAACTGTAATGTATATTTTGTGTGAATCGTAAATGTAATCAAGATTTTATATTGTCGTCAAAAATCACCTTGCAACAACAACTATCAATAAAATACCAGCCTATCTACCTTAAAATATTTATCATTGGAAAACTAAAAACAGAAAGAGAAAGAATTTCTCATTGTAAAATAATATAAGAAAGTAAATACATATATATCCGTCCTACCTGCGTAATTTTGTAATACTAAATGCAATCAGTGTTTTGTTACCAACCATGACTTGTGTTTCTATTATGAGTGCCAACTACAATGATGGAGTGTGTTTACTCCCCACCCCACTTATCATGTAACCACCTATCATGGTCATTGAGGCATCACTGACGATGGTCTCACAATCTTTCTCCACAGGCCCTTTGCCAGAAAAATGTTTGCCAGTGTTGAATTAATCAAAAGTGTTCCTTTTTGTATGCAGACAGCTTGCATGGAGGCCTTACACGTCAGTTACAGCCTTTACTGGCCAGTTTAGTTTTTTTAGCCATCTATTTGATTAATCAATACTGATCCATTTGATTTGTTTCACTACCAGTTGTCCCAATGATAGTTATTAATGTGGGTCCCTAGACTTGGAACTATTAGTTAATATCTAGTGACCAGCAGGCCCCCTCTAAATTCCACCTGTCTTATCAGTTGTAATTACCCATCTTGTCCATTCATCTGCCAATTATGTCTCTTTTCCCTGCTTCTCAGTACCTTGGAGGATGGTATTCACCAGGTCTAAACCATTAAAATGTTTTCTCAACAAAGATTGACATGTTCAAGCAGATTTGCTGCTGCACTCATTCTTGTCACAAATTGCGCTAATTAACGGATAAAGGCAATTACCGACAATATTAAAACCACATGTGGGCCGCATGCCTAACTACATATTTGTCTCTGCTGCTGGCTGTTACCTCGTTTGGTCTATTCACTGGCACTCGAAGCCGTAGCCAGCAACTTAACATGCTTTGTGTCTGGGAATATGTTGTTTATTAAGTTGCATATGTGCAAATGTAGAAATTATGGGGAAAGTTGAACTGTTTTGAGGAACACTGAATGTATTGAAAGCATTCCCTCAGTCTCCCGCACTTGACACCTTCATTCTGAAGCAGTCAAAACACATCTAATCAACTATTTGCAGGCCTGGGCCACCAGTAGGGTGCTGTAGGGCCCACTTACAAACAGAGTTTTCTTGTGAAAACCCGAGGGCCCTCGGAAAAAAGGTCGCCCTAACATGAGCCTTAGAGACATGTTAAGTGGAGGACATAAGGAAGGAAGGAAGGAAGGAAGGAAGAGAATTGGGGCATTTAATTATATGAAAACCAGTCTCGGTCAACTAACGAAAATTGTTGCACATGCCCATTTAATAGATGTTTTTAAAGAACTGTATAATCCTGTTTATGTGAATCCTTAACAAATATGTTAAGCCTAAGTACTGTAAATTGTCCATTAATTGGGTTAATTTACAACCATTCTATTTTGTTTTGGTTCTTCTTTGGGCTTTGTCCCTGAGGATTATAAGTTATCATTTCATACAAACAATCCTATTAGATTCCTCTGGTTTTATGAAGACATAGACTTCTCATAAAAAACTATGGTACAAAATTACAAATAATACAAAAAGTTTTCACCCATTCAGGAACAGGATGGGTAAATACATTTCTGTGATCCTGGATTAAAAACCAACACTGAGGCGTCCAATACTTTGCTTTATTGCTGCCCACATTAGAGATCTATAGATGTCTAATCAGGACAAAGAGAAGTAGGACGTTTGGTTCTAGATTAGCAGTGTGCATGACAGTTATTGACATCCAGAGCTAATATTGCCTCCTGATTTGTTCAATGCCGCACAGTATAAAGTGTGTATTTATTAATCAGATATCGCCAAGTACAATCCTTTATATCAATACAAATCACTATGTCTGTGGGAGTAGCTGTCTAGGACAGTGTGCACATGTAACAGCCGTGGTGGCTGGGGAAATATTGAATATTTGTGCAATATGTTTTGTATTCACTGTATTGGCAAACACGTCAGACAGTTTGATCTTGCTCTGAACCACCTGTGTGTGTTAGACAAACAGTGTATCTAACTACAAATGCCACCAGGATTTGTTATGTGTTGTTTGGTTTTATTCGTTCTTATTTGGTTACAGACCACTTTCACAATTACTTAGCGATTATCACAACATACTTACATATCACACCATACCTACATATCACACCATACCTACATATCACACCATACCTACATATTACAACATATCTACATATTACACCATACTTACATATCACACCATACCTACATATTACACCATACCTACATATTACAACATACCTACATATTACATCATACTTACATATCACACCATACCTACATATTACACCATACCTACATATTACAACATACCTACATATTACACTGTACCTACATATTACATCATACCTACATATTACAACATACCTACATATTACAATGTACCTACATATTACATCATACCTACATATTACAACATACCTACACATCACACCATACCTACATATTACAACATACCTACATATTACACTGTACCTACATATTACATCATACCTACATATTACAACATACCTACATATTACAATGTACCTACATATTACATCATACCTACATATTACACCATACCTACACATCACACCATATCTACATATCACACCATACCTACATATTACATCATACCTACATATTACACCATACTTACATATTACACCATACATACATATCACACCATACCTACATATTACAACATACCTACATATTACAACATACCTACATATTACACTGTACCTACATATTACACCATACCTACATATTACAACACACCTACATATTACAATGTACCTACATATTACATCATACCTACATATTACACCATACCTACACATCACACCATATCTACATATCACACCATACCTACATATTACACCATACCTACATATTACACCATACTTACATATTACACCATACTTACATATTACACCATATCTACATATTACACCATACCTACATATTACATCATACCTACATATTACACCATACCTACATATTACACCATATCTACATATTACACCATACCTACATATCACACCATACCTACATATCACACCATACCTACATATTACACCATATCTACATATTACACCATACCTACATATTACACCATACCTACATATTACACCATACCTACATATTACACCATACCTACATATTACACCATATCTACATATTACACCATACCTACATATCACACCATACCTACATATTACACCATATCTACATATTACACCATACCTACACATCACACTATATCTACATATCACACCATACCTACATATTACACCATACCTACACATCACACTATATCTACATATCACACCATACCTACATATTACACCATACTTACATATTACACCATATCTACATATCACACCATACCTACATATTACATCATACCTACATATTACACCATACCTACATATTACACCATATCTACATATCACACCATACCTACATATCACACCATACCTACATATCACACCATACCTACATATTACACCATACCTACATATCACACCATACCTACATATCACACCATACCTACATATTACACCATACCTACATATTACACCATACCTACATATTACACCATACCTACATATCACACCATACCTACATATTACACCATATCTACATATTACACCATACCTACATATCACACCATATCTACATATTACACCATACCTACATATCACACCATACCTACATATCACACCATACCTACATATTACACCATACCTACATATTACACCATACTTACATATTACACCATACTTACATATTACACCATACCTACATATTACACCATACCTACACATCACACTATATCTACATATCACACCATACCTACATATTACATCATACCTACATATTACAACATACCTACATATTACAATGTACCTACATATTACATCATACCTACATATTACATCATACCTACACATTACAACATACCTACATATTACACCATACTTACATATCACACCATATCTATATATCACACCATACCTACATATTACAACATACCTACATATTACACTGTACCTACATATTACATCATACCTACATATTACAACATACCTACATATTACAATGTACCTACATATTACATCATACCTACATATTACATCATACCTACATATTACATCATACCTACATATTACAACATACCTACATATTACAACATACCTACATATTACAACATACCTACACATCACACCATACCTACATATTACAACATACCTACATATTACACTGTACCTACATATTACATCATACCTACATATTACAACATACCTACATATTACAATGTACCTACATATTACAATGTACCTACATATTACATCATACCTACATATTACACCATACCTACATATTACACCATACCTACTTACATATTACACCATACTTACATATTACACCATATCTACATATCACACCATACCTACATATTACATCATACCTACATATTACACCATACCTACATATCACACCATACCTACATATCACACCATACCTACACATTACACCATACCTACATATTACACCATACTTACATATTACACCATACTTACATATTACACCATATCTACATATCACACCATACCTACATATTACACCATACCTACATATTACACCATATCTACATATTACACCATACCTACATATCACACCATACCTACATATTACACCATACCTACATATTATATCATATCTACATATCACACCATACCTACATATTACATCATACCTACATATTACACCATACCTACATATCACACCATACCTACATATCACACCATACCTACATATTACACCATACCTACATATTACACCATACTTACATATTACACCATACTTACATATTACACCATATCTACATATCACACCATACCTACATATTACACCATACCTACATATTACACCATATCTACATATTACACCATACCTACATATCACACCATACCTACATATTACACCATACCTACATATTATATCATACCTATATATTACACCATACTTACATATCACACCATACCTACATATTACACCATACCTACATATTACATCATACCTACATATTACACCATACCTACATATCACACCATACCTACATATTACACCATACCTACATATTACACCATACCTACATATTACACCATACTTACATATTACACCATATCTACATATCACACCATACCTACATATCACACCATACCTACATATTACACCATACCTACATATTATATCATATCTACATATCACACCATACCTACATATTACATCATACCTACATATTACACCATACCTACATATCACACAATATCTACATATTACACCATACCTACATATCACACCATACCTACATATTACACCATACCTACATATTATATCATACCTATATATTACACCATACCTACATATCACACCATACCTACATATTACACCATACCTACATATTACACCATACCTACATATTACACCATACCTACATATTACACCATACCTACATATTACATCATACCTACATATTACACCATACCTACATATTACACCATACCTACATATCACACCATACCTACATATTACACCATACCTACATATTACACCATACTTACATATTACACCATACCTACACATCACACTATATCTACATATCACACCATACCTACATATTACATCATACCTACATATTACACCATACCTACATATTACACCATACTTACATATCACACCATACTTACATATTACACCATACCTACATATTACACAATACCTATATATTACACCATACCTACATATCACACCATACCTACAAATTACAGTACTTTTGAGTAATGGCAGTAAACATGATATACCAGAGTACATTAATATTTTATTAATGAGTTATATTAAATGGTTGTTTAATGTGTCGCAAAAACATAAAGAAATGTGTGGAGCCAAATAAACATATATTACATAAGGGTTATATAAGGGCTATTAGCAAGCAGAACAGAGAGAGAATACTAGCTGTTTGTTTAGAGTTAACACTATTACAAAGAATTTTGAGGGTTTTATTAATTATTATGTGCTATGCATTGGAACGTTATTTGAATAAACTACAAAAACATTTGGTCCAGTGTGAAGCTATATCAGCCTGATGATGAGAACATTTACCTAGCTTATGCAGGTACCCAGGCTATATCAGCCTGATGATGAGAACATTTACCTAGCTTATGCAGGTACCCAGGCTATATCAGCCTGATGATGAGAACATTTACCTAGCTTATGCAGGTACCCAGGCTATATCAGCCTGATGATGAGAACATTTACCTAGCTTATGCAGATACCCAGGCTATATCAGCCTGATGATGAGAACATTTACCTAGCCTAGGCAGGTACCCAGTCTATATCAACCTGATGATGAGAACATTCACCTAGCCTATGCAGGTACCCAGGCTATATCAGCCTGATGATGAGAACATTGACCTAGCCTAGGCAGGTACCCAGGCTATATCAACCTGATGATGAGAACATTTACCTAGCTTATGCAAGTACCCAGGCTATATCAAACTGATGATGAGAACATGTACCTAGCCTAGGCAGGTACCCAGGCTATATCAGCCTGATGATGAGAACATTTACCTAGCCTATGCAGGTACCCAGGCTATATCAACCTGATGATGAGAACATTTACCTAGCCTAGGCAGGTACCCAGGCTATATCAGCCTGATGATGAGAACATTTACCTAGCCTATGCAGGTACCCAGGCTATATCAACCTGATGATGAGAACATTTACCTAGCCTATGCAGGTACCCAGGCTATATCAGCCTGATGATGAGAACATTTACCTAGCCTAGGCAGGTACCCAGGCTATATCAGCCTGATGATGAGAACATTTACCTAGCCTATGCAGGTACCCAGGCTATATCAACCTGATGATGAGAACATTTACCTAGCCTATGCAGGTACCCAGGCTATATCAGCCTGATGATGAGAACATTTACCTAGCCTATGCAGGTACCCAGGCTATATCAACCTGATGATGAGAACATTTACCTAGCCTATGCAGGTACCCAGGCTATATCAGCCTGATGATGAAAACATTTACCTAGCCTATGCAGGTACCCAGGCTATATCAGCCTGATGATGAGAACATGTACCTAGCCTATGCAGGTACCCAGGCTATATCAACCTGATGATGAGAACATTTACCTAGCCTAGGCAGGTACCCAGGCTATATCAGCCTGATGATGAGAACATTTACCTAGCCTATGCAGGTACCCAGGCTATATCAGTCTGATGATGAGAACATTTACCTAGCCTATGCAGATACCCAGGCTATCTTAACATTTTCCCCTACATAGTTTGCATCTTGAGTGCCACACTTTCAGACATAAATTAATATATGACCCATCACAAGAAAAGTGACACCTTTATTTTATGAAAATGGTTCTTACAGTTTTGGGGTTTGTATTGAAAATATGACATACATTAATTAGTTGTTCGCAACAACATTTACACAACATTTGCTCTGTGATTGTTCCAAGCTATATAAATCATTCACTGATCAGTTGCGAACATTTGATATAACTTGCAACAATCACAGAAACCACGTTGAACTTCTCACATTAACGTCATAACAAGCATCCACTGAGAGAACCTCGGCAAACAGCCTTCGACATCTGTGTACGTAACGTCACCCAGAGTATAGTTATTTTTGCTAGTAATAATTATACAACAGATCCGGTAATACAGCCATATGTACGTAATATTCCCCACAGTTGAATCTGACGTTAAGTCACCAAAGATACAAAAATGAGACTATTTTTAAAGAACAGAATTTCAGATTGTTATGAATGGAGTAGGGTGTAATGGAACTACGGGACACTTGGCAGAATGTTCTTGTGTGCTCAGACTCATTGTGCGTTTACCTGTGTGCCCTCAGTGAGGTCGTACCGTGTTGTCACATTGCAGGCAACCGCGCTGGGATGGCGAGTCGCAGTGAGTCGAGTCACAGCGGCCTCGAGAGTCGAGTCTCTTCACGACTCTCTCGCACATCAGCTCAACTCAGACTCGAGATTGATGAGGTGTGTAACCCTTATACAGCTTACTATCTTATATTGTGTGTTCCTTTGCGTACATATGTCTTTCTGTTCTTTCAACTCTGTCTGTCTGTCCATGACTCTCTGTCCATGACTCTCTGTCCGTGACTCTCTGTCCATGACTCTCTGTCCGTGACTCTCTGTCCATGACTCTCTGTCAGTGACTCTCTGTCCGTGACTCCCTGTCCATGACTCTCTGTCCGTGACTCCCTGTCCATGACTCTCTGTCCGTGACTCTCTGTCCATGACTCTCTGTCAGTGACTCTCTGTCAGTGACTCTCTGTCCGTGACTCTCTGTCCGTGACTCTCTGTCCATGACTCTCTGTCAGTGACTCTCTGTCCATGACTCTCTGTCCGTGACTCCCTGTCCGTGACTCCCTGTCCATGACTCCCTGTTCATGACTCTCTGTTCACGACTCTATCAGTACATGACCCTGTCTGTTCATGATTCTGTTCCCTAATGCCCTCTGTGTGTTGTAGCTGGAGATGTCCTAACGCCCTCTGTGTGTTGTAGCTGGAGATGTCCTAACGTCCTCTGTGTGATGTAGCTGGAGATGTCCTAATGCCCTCTGTGTGTTGTAGCTGGAGATGTCCTAACGCCCTCTGTGTGTTGTAGCTGGAGATGTCCTAAGCCCTCTGTGTGTTGTAGCTGGAGATGTCCTAATGCCCTCTGTGTGTTGTAGCTAGAGATGTCCTAACGCCCTCTGTGTGTTGTAGCTGGAGATGTCCTAATGCCCTTTGTGTGTTGTAGCTGGAGATGTCCTAATGCCCTCTGTGTGTTGTAGCTGGAGATGTCCTAACGCCCTCTGTGTGTTGTAGCTGGAGATGTCCTAATGCCCTTTGTGTGTTGTAGCTGGAGATGTCCTAATGCCCTCTGTGTGTTGTAGCTGGAGATGTCCTAACGCCCTCTGTGTGTTGTAGCTGGAGATGTCCTAATGCCCTCTGTGTGTTGTAGCTGGAGATGTCCTAATGCCCTCTGTGTGTTGTAGCTGGAGATGTCCTAATGCCCTCTGTGTGTTGTAGCTGGAGATGTCCTAATGCCCTCTGTGTGTTGTAGCTGGAGATGTCCTAACACTCTCTGTGTGTTGTAGCTGGAGATGTCCTAATGCCCTTTGTGTGTTGTAGCTGGAGATGTCCTAATGCCCTCTGTGTGTTGTTGCTGGAGATGTCCTAACGCCCTCTGTGTGTTGTAGCTGGAGATGTCCTAATGCCCTCTGTGTGTTGTAGCTGGAGATGTCCTAATGCCCTTTGTGTGTTGTAGCTGGAGATGTCCCATGCCCTCTGTGTGTTGTTGCTGGAGATGTCCTAACGCCCTCTGTGTGTTGTAGCTGGAGATGTCCTAACACCCTCTGTGTGTTGTAGCTGGAGATGTCCTAACGCCCTCTGTGTGTTGTAGCTGGAGATGTCCTAACGCCCTCTGTGTGTTGTAGCTGGAGATGTCCTAATGCCCTCTGTGTGTTGTAGCTGGAGATGTCCTAATGCCCTCTGTGTGTTGTAGCTGGAGATGTCCTAATGCCCTTTGTGTGTTGTAGCTGGAGATGTCCTAATGCCCTCTGTGTGTTGTAGCTGGAGATGTCCTAACGCCCTCTGTGTGTTGTAGCTGGAGATGTCCCATGCCCTCTGTGTGTTGTAGCTGGAGATGTCCTAATGCCCTCTGTGTGTTGTAGCTGGAGATGTCCTAATGCCCTCTGTGTGTTGTAGCTGGAGATGTCCTAATGCCCTCTGTGTGTTGTAGCTGGAGATGTCCTAATGCCCTCTGTGTGTTGTAGCTGGAGATGTCCTAATGCCCTCTGCGTGTTGTAGCTGGAGATGTTACTGCGAGAGAAGATGAAGACGGCCTACACGGAGCTGAAGAAGAGGTTTCGCGACAACGACCCGGAGCAGAAGGGCAACGTCTCCAGGTCTGTCACTTGTCACAGAATACACATTTATTTACCAACACAATCTACCATATTCGTTCTGTTAAGTGTTCATGCCCTAATTCACATACTCCCCCTTTTTAGCAGTGTGGTAGCAATCTCCAATGCCCACACTGACTGTTGAATCCATCACTGCAATTTAATTTCTACCAGTGTCTCACTAGATTCAAAGATCAGTAATGAAAATGAAATGAAAAAATCAAAAGTAAGTGCTGTGATTACTTGAATCTAAACAGAGTGACCCTTTTCAATTAAAATTAATATCCCCTTATGAAGTTTAATTGCACATTGTGCATCTAGGATTTAAACAGCACACTCAATCCAAGTTCTAGTTCTAGTTGTTACTACTGCTCGGCAAAGTTCTATTAACTGACTAATCTGTTACTGTGGTTACAATGTTATGGTCTTATGGGATCTCATTCAACTAGTCAGCCTTTTTCAGAACATTATCGCCAAACCGACGTTTATAGGCTGGCACTGAGGGTGGTCACTGCCAGGGTGCTTGTCATCCTCAGTGGTTCTCTTATGTCCCAAATTGAGACAGGACCTCCGAGTCATGAGGGGTACATAGTCCCCGATGTTGAGAGCCAGGTTTTTACACCAAATATCATGCCTGCTCAGTCCGTGTTTTGAACTCAGATCACTGGCATGCCAGGCAGATGTGCCAACTACCACACAAACCTCATATTTATGTATTTATCTATGTAATGTTTGGCTAAAAATAGTTGGAATTTTGATCTGTGCTTGTTTGTGTTTATAATCGATAGCGTTCCACTGCCACCTTCATTGAGTGTATTAAATTACTTGAATGTGTTCAATGTCTTCACTGAAGTAACACTACCATGTTATTACCAATGCAGACCACTGGAATTGCTCCGTTGAATCTCCAGTTATTAATCAACAAAAGATTTGTCACGACAAAAAGCAGACAATCTGACATCGATCACTGGGAAATGTGAACTTGTCTAGGTGCATGCATTGTGAAACATTGTTGATTGAACACTGCAGTTGCTCATAATGCTCAGTTACCTGTACCAGGCTAGGTCTGTGAATGACAGCTATTCAGTGCTACATACAATGGCTGGTGATACTGCTAACCCTGTCTGCAGGCTCAGATCTCTGTGTTTGTTTAATTGCTTCTTGTTACCAAGAAACACTGCACTGCTAAATGCAGAAGACATTACTTATGTCACAGTGCAGCTGAAACAATGTAGGCGTGATCTACAAGTAATGTTTAGTTGGCACCAGCATTTAAATTGTGAGATAATTGCTGCATTGGTTTAATTGCTACTCTGTAATGATAAATGTGTAATCCTAACCATAACCCTACAACATTTATAAAGAAGCACTTAACCAAGCTATAACTGAATTAGAAATTCAAAGAGAAGCTATTAAACAAATTTAGCTAGTAATATAAAACATGACAGCAAGAGTTTTTATGCGTATGTTCGAAGCAAACAGAAAGTTCAGGATAAGGTCGGTCCTCTAGGAGATAGTGCTGGAAATATAATATCAGAGGGATTCTTAATGGCAGAAGACCTGAATGAGTATTTTAGGAAAGATATTAGTTCACTGCCAGTACCAGAGGCTAAGTTCAAAGGGGCGGAATCAGACTACTTAGGACATTTAATTGTAACCCCAGAAATTGTAGCTAAGAAGATAAGGGCTATGAAGTATAATAAATCACCTGGAGTGAATGAGATTCTGCCCAAACTACTATTGGAAATTGTAAAACAAATTAGCATACCACTTGCAACAGTTTTCAACTTGTCATTAGAACTGTACTGAATACATGGTCTACCAAGTTTAGCCAATCACAGAAAGCTAGCATAAACGTGTGGGCACGGGCTCATTCTTCACCATTAAAAACGTCATCAAGTATGAGTTTCTTTGCACAGAATGTTAAACAAAATTAAAAAATCTGGATTTATTTTGGGTATGTATCTGTACCATAGAAATATTTTTGGTACGTAATTTTACCCTTTTACCCTGCTGGCGGAAACACTGGTGTATACGTGGTGTGAAAAATAGTCCAATGCCTCAGCAGGGGCATAATTCCAGTATATCTTAAATTTGCCCATTTGGGCAACGTTGGCTATAATTATGATAAGGTTATTCAGATTTGATTAGCTTGTAATATAAAACATGACAGCAACAGTTTTTATGCATATGTCCAGAGCAAACAGAAAGTTCAGGATAACGTTGGTTCTCTAGAAGAAGGAAAGAAGCAAACATTATACCATTATTTAAAAAGGGTTAAAGAAACAAGTCAGAGAACTACAGACCAGTGAGTTTAACATCGATGATTTGCAAATTATTAGACATTTTTTTGAAGATATCACTAAGTGGGTAGACAAGAGATCACCAGTAGATATCATCTACTATGATTTTTAGAAAGCTTTCGACAAAGTGCCACATCAAAGATTACTGCTTAAACTAAAGGCTCATGGCATAGGAAATGGTATAATAAACTGGATAGAAAATGGCTGATTGACAGAAGACAACGGGTAGTAGTTGATGGGGAGGCTTCAAACTGGAAATCAGTTTTAAATGGGAATACTACAGGGATCAGTACAGGGAGTCTGTGACCTATATTATTCTTAATATATATATATATCAACAATTTGGCCAATGATATAACAAGCAAATGTGTTGAAATTTGCAGTGATACAAAAGTGTTTAGAAGGATTAAATATGATGGAGATAGACAGGTTGATCAAATGGTCTGAAAAGTGGCAAATGTTCAATTTTGGGAAATGTAAATGCCTCCACACAGGACATGGGAATGAAGATGGGGGCACTGTACTAAGTACAACTGTAAAAGAAAAAGACTTAGGGCTAACCACTAGTGCTGATATGAAGGTTTCAGAGCATTGCAGAATTGAAGCTTCAAAGGGAAATCAAATCCTTGGATTAATTAGACGATATATATATATATATAAGGAAATAGAACTAATAATACTTCTGTACAAAACAATAGTTAGGCCTCATTTAGAATATTGTATACAAGCATGGAGGCCATATCACAGGAAATACATAGATGTGCTAGAAAGAGTGCAGAGGAGAGCGACTAAAATGATACAAAAACTGAGGGATCCTAGTTTTGAAATACGCCTAAAAGAATGTGGTTTAACAACACTAGAGACCAGGAGATTGAGAGGAGATCAGATAAAAGTGTTTAAGATACTGAATGGTTATGAAAATATTGATAGAAATGTTTGTTCTTACTTAAAAAAGATTAGAGGACATGAATTAAGTTACATTAGTAAAGGAGCAGTGTAGATTAGATATAAGAAAGTTCTCATTTTCACAAAGGATTGTAAATGAATGGAACATATTATCTGCTGATTGTGTGGGTGCTAGTTGCGGGAATGTTTAAAAATAAAATCAACACATACCTCAGAAGAGCAGGATACACATAGATAAAGAGGGTTGGACTCTCGATAAGCCAAAGGGCTTCCTTGTCCACCTGTCATCTAGAGTTAATTCTCTGGGTGGCAATCTTGTTAAATCTTGTTAAATCTTTGTACTGACAAAGCCTACTAGAAAAGAATCTATATGAAAGATAGTTCCAATCTTCGCATTGGCAAGTGAGCTTTCTCTGTAGCTGCAAACAAAATCTGAAGCTGTAATCACCTTTCATTAAAAAAAAACTTATGATTAATTTGTTTGAAATTGCATTCCCATCCAAAATCTTCAGTCATCCCTTACTTTGACTCTTGTGCATTCCTGTTCATGATTACATGCAATGATTCTTGTTTTGTTGCACCTCTGACTTCAGGTTACTGAGGGTATCGGCACCACAGAAGTATACTATTATTATTAGATTGTCGTAATAAAATAAAATAATAATTAAATTGTATAATTAAGTAAATAGCTACCATGTTGTCATTACAGAGACGCGTTGCACCGGATCCTCGTGTTGATGTTGAACAAACAGATCACAACGTCTCAGTTCAAGCGTCTGATGGAGAGACTACAGCTTCACGACAAGATTGTCATCAGTGTTGCTGAGTTCTACACAGCAACGCGTCAAGAACCCTCCAATGAGTACCCCCTCTGGATGGACCCTGTCACGCGACAGAACAAACCCCCCTCCATGACTGCGGCCCAGGTCCACGCACAGTTGAAGGACAAGGCCAAACAAAAGTGAATTCTCTTCTCATTACAAGTTAAACGTAGAAGGAAACATCTCAAAATGTTTTCCTTGGGGCTACAATTGGGAGCAGTAAAGAGAAACCTTAAAATGTTGCCCGGTTAAATGGTTTTCATTGAGATTAATGGTTTATTTTAATACTAATGGCATATTCATGTGTGACTGGGATGTGCTTGGGGATGGTAGAAATTATCATTGTATCCTTCAAAACACCCGTAATTGGATTTACAGTCATAAAATGTGTGTGACATAAGAACATAAGACATGTTTACACGTTTAATCATTTGTATGCGATATAAGAATATCACACACAAAAGGTTAACCTAATACTTGTCATCACAGGCCATGTAGGCCATGTTGGTATTGCATTACGTTTGTTCCTGTTGCTCTACAGTGATCTAAAACAATTTTTTTGACACACATTTGGGAATTTGTGCAGTAGCCAGTGGCCATGTATGATAGATTGGTCTAGTTATCATATGAGGCTTTGGGACTGAGATTGTCCAGACAAAAATATTTATTATTTATTAATTCAAGAAATAATTATTTCATAGTTTTCTATAAAAAAAATGGTCGTCTACATAAATAAAAATAATGTAATGGTTGATTTTGTGCATTACAAATGTATGACTGCTAGTCAGGATAGCATATAAATTAGGGCATTATTTTGTTGGCATTGCACACACTGACAAGCTTTATGTGAAATCACGCACACAATCCCTGTCTTAATAACTCAATACATCTAGTAGTTGTTTGCACATTCCAAACACGTTCTTGACAAATGTTTCTGTTTATATCCGACACTACTGGCAAGTTAGTCAACTAACACACAGAATGCTTATTTATGCATTATTGTCATCCGAAACAACAAGACCCTGATAGAATGTGGGACAAGGAAATGCATAGTTATTGAAATTTTATTATGTGTTTGAAACACAAACTTACACATGCATGAACAGGTGCACACACACACGCATGCATGCATGCATGCACACACACACACGCATGCATGCATACACACACACGCATGCATGCATGCACACACACACACACGCATGCATGCATGCACACACACACACGCATGCATGCATGCACACACACACACGCATGCATGCACACACACACACGCATGCATGCATGCACACACACACATGCATCACGGCATGAAGTATTTAATTCTTCTCCATCACAAACTGAAACGACACTATAATCAGAAGACTTAGCTTAGACACGACAATGTTGAATTAATTCTCATTAAACTCAACACCGAGTTCTGCCACTTGACATGTAGTTACTTGACTATTGATCAAGTCCACCATTGTGTTATGTGTTGTCAAACGTAATGAACTATGATTAATTGCATTACAACAATTATCAAAAAACGTCTGCATGGTTAGACACTAGTTTACCAGGCACCAAGCTTACAGATACTCGGGGAGCCAGGACTAGATTTATTGTTCTAGCCAGGGCCTTGTTATTTAGGGTAGATAGTCTGTTGAGTATTTTTTGGTAATTCTTTGTTGTGAAGATGTCACACAATTTCTTCAAGCAATAAGAACAAAATTAAGTATTTTGACAACCAGAAATTTATGTTTTTCATTTTTGTGTTATTTATACATGCACGCTTCATTCAACACGGTCCATCTTGAAAGACAACTATTCTGAAAAGCCTTGGTTGGTCTCTAGTGGCCTCAGTCACCAGCAGCTGTCTCCCAGCAGCTGTCTCCCAGCTGTTTGTTTGTTCTAGTTGTAGTTGTTTCCAGCACTTGGCAACGGTCTGTTAACAGACAAGTCTGTATATATTTATATATTGTGGTTACAATTTTAGGGTCTTATGAGGTCTCATTCAACTAGTCAGCTTTTTTTAGAACATTATCGCCAAGCCAACTTTTCTGTGCTGGCACTAAAGGTAGTCACTGCCAGGGTGCATGTCATCCTCAGTGCTTCTTTTACGTCCAAAATTGAGATGGGATCGTCATTAACGTGATCTCCAAATCACGAGGGATTCACAGTCCCCAATGTTGAGAGCCTGGTTTTTACATCAAATATGATGCCTGCCCGGTCCTGATTATGAACTCAGACTATTGGCATGTCATGTAGATGAGCTAACAACTGCACTATCGCCCTCTCTTGTGTGGCCACAAAAGAGTTAGCCCGTGAATGACGCTGACTTGTTTGGTGTGTTGCAGAGTTCACGATATGATGGACATGATGCCGCGCTCAGACCCAGATGGCACCATTCACATACTCAAGCCAGAACTACGAAGTGTCCTCAATCGCATGGGCTTCACCATGTCAGATGCAGAGTTTGACAAACTCTGGGATAAGTAAGTGAAAGATTGCAGTACGAACTCTATATGTTTCTCATTTAGATCATAGATTTATTTTAACAGTTTCCAGCTATTCATAATTAAGCAGTATCATTTTAAACAATTATAACATGTTAACTAAAATTTCATGAAAATGAAATAATTTTATTTAAGTTGATCATGGTGTCAACTGGTGTTCACTCTGCGTGTACATCAACCAACTCTCTGAGTATTTGTTTGTATTATCAGCCAACTGTCTGTGTATTTGTGTGTATAATCAGCCAACTGTCTGTGTATTTGTGTGTATAATCAGCCAACTGTCTGTATTTGTGTGTATCATCAACTGTATATATATTTGTGTGTATCATCAGCCAACTCTGTGTATTTTTGTGTATCATCGGCCAACTGTCTGTATTTGTGTGTATCATCAGCCAGCTGTCTGTATTTGTGTGTACCATCAGCCAACTGTCTGTGTATTTGTGTGTATCATCAGCCAACTGTCTGTGTATTTGTGTGTATCATCAGCTAACTGTCTGTGTATTTGTGTGTTTCATCAGCCAACTGTCTGTGTATTTGTGTGTATCGTCAACTGTGTATGTATTTATGTGTATCATCAGCCAAATCTGTGTATGTATTTATGTGTATCATCAGCCAACTCTGTGTATTTTTGTGTATCAACAGCCAACTGTCTGTATTTGTGTGTCTCATCGGCCAACTGTCTGTGTATTTGTGTGTTTCATCAGCCAACTGTATGTGTATTAGTGTGTATCATCAGCCAATTGTCTGTGTATTAGTGTGTATCATCACTCAACTGTCTGTGTATTAGTGTGTATCATCAGCCAACTGTCTGTGTATTTGTGTGTATCATCAGCCAACTGTCTGTGTATTAGTGTGTATCATCAGCCAACTGTCTGTGTATTTGTGTGTATCATCAGCCAACTGTCTGTGTATTAGTGTGTGTCATCATCCAACTGTCTGTGTATTAGTGTGTATCATCGGCCAACTGTCTGTATTTGTGTGTATCATCGGCCAACTGTCTGTATTTGTGTGTACCATCAGCCAACTGTCTGTGTATTTGTGTGTTTAATCAGCCAACTGTCTGTGTATTTGCGTGTATCATCAGCCAACTGTCTTCTGTGTATTTCTGTGTATCATCAGCGAACTGTCTGTGTATTTCTGTGTATCATCACACACACACACACACACACACACACACACACACACACACACACACACACACACACACACACACACACACACACACACACACACACACACACACACACACACACACAACACATGCATGCACACACACACACACACACACACACACACACACACACACACACACACACACACACATGCATGTACACATACACACATGAAGTTTCATCAGCCAACTGTCTGTGTATTTGTGTGTATCTTCAGCCAACTGTCTGTATATGTGTGTATCATCAGCCAACTGTCTGTATATTTGTGTGTGTCATTAGCCAACTGTCTGTGTATTTGTGTGTAACATCAGCCAACTGTCTGTGTGTTAGTGTGTATCATCAGCCAACTGTATGTGTATTAGTGTGTATCATCAGCCAACTGTATGTGTATTAGTGTGTATCATCAGCCAACTGTCTGTGTATTTGTGTGTATCATCAGCCAACTGTCTGTGTATTAGTGTGTATTATCAGCCAACTGTCTGTGTATTTGTGTGTATCATCAACCAGCTGTCTGTGTATTAGTGTGTATCATCAGCCAACTGTTTGTGTATTTGTGTGTATCATCAGCCAACTGTCTGTGTATTTCTGTGTAGCATCATCCAACTGTCTGTGTATTAGTGTGTATCATCGGCCAACTGTCTGTATTTGTGTGTACCATCGGCCAACTGTCTGTGTATTTGTATGTTTAATCAGCCAACTGTCTGTGTATTTGTGTGTATCATCAGCCAACTGTCTGCATCAGTGTGTATCATCAGCCAACTGTCTGTGTATCAGTGTGTTTCATCAGCCAACTGTCTGTGTATCAGTGTGTATCATCAGCCAACTGTCTGTGTATTTCTGTGTATCATCAGCCAACATTCTGTGTATCAGTGTTTATCATCAGCCAGCTGTCTGTGTATCAGTGTGTATCCTCAGCCAACTGTCTGTGTATCAGTGTGTATCATCAGCCAACTGTCTGTGTATCAGTGTGTATCATCAGCCAACTGTCTGTGTATCAGTGTGTATCATCAGCCAACTGTCTATGTATCAGTGTGTATCATCAGCCAACTGTCTGTGTGTTCTCAGGTATGACACGGAAGGAATTGGAACAACGAGTGGGGAGAAGATCATGAAGAAACTCGGCATACTCATACAGAAACACAATGACAGTGACAACCCAGAGGGTAAACTCACTTAACCCGTCTTTGCCCCATGTACCCTCTTCAACTCTAAATTACCCTTTTACTCTACATTTAGTTTGGAAGTTGACATTTCAACTGGGTTCAGTTCAGAGAATGTATAAAGATAAATGAGAAAACTGCTGGAACATGGGTAATTAAAATTAATCAAGAGAAGAGATTGGAACAGAGATCAAAGGAAGAGTGAGGAGAGATTAAACATGGAGAGCGTGGGGAACCAGAGATAATAGAAGAGGATAACCAATATTAAGGATAAAGGTCAGTTCTTATATAGCGCAGTATCCAGTCCTTAGGACTGCTCAAAGCACTTTACACTTTACTCCCTGGCAGACCTGTTCAATCGAACACCATCTCAACTTCTCTGGGTAGCATCCAGCCATGCTGTAATAAATTCGTGAAGACTATTAGTACACAAATATCCACCACTGTCTACAGCTAGGTACTCATTCAGACAGCTGAGTGAACTGGAGTAATGTAGAGTGAAAAAATGTGCCCAAGGTTCTACATCATAGCACAGGATTCGAACCCGGGTTCTCTGGGTTGAGAGTACAAAGCTCTAGCCACTGCACCACTGCGTGCCATTAAGATGACAAAATGGTGTTAATTAAGAGAGATCTCAGAAGGACAGTGGTGATCTCAGAAGGACAGTGGTGATCTCAGAAGGACACTGGTGATCTCAGAAGGACAGTGGTGATCTCAGAAGGACAGTGGTGATCTCAGAAGGGCAATGGTGATCTCAGAAGGACAGTGGTGATCACCCGGAGAATGGGGGATGACTCATTGATAGAGCAGAACAAACTAGTGGCATGGCCCTCACCTTGCAAGGATCTAGGAGGAAGAAGTAGAAAATACCTGTCCTGTTAGGCTTTCAGTGATGTCTTACAGTTTAACTACAACATTCATCACATTTCCTTTTGTATCGAGCAATAGTCGATGATATGTCATCACCGTGTTGTCATGTCCACCTATCCAAACAGTGATAGTTTCCAGCAACAAGCTATAGAGAGTCAACATTGGTCGGTGATGCGGCACACAAAAGATCAAACATACTTTCTATCATCACCGCCCTATGTAAGCCATGTTATTCTTGTCTGGTCTCTTGTATGTGGTTTGATCCTGTTGCTTTATGGTGACCTAAGAAAGTTTTTGACACACTTTTAGGAATTCATGCTGTAGCCAATGGCCATATATGGTGAATCAGTCCAGTTATCATATTATACTTTTTCATAGATTTCTATTAAAAAAAGGGTCCGTTTCACAGAAATAATAATCATACAATGGTTGATTTTCTGCATAAGAAATGTTTGACTGCTAATCAGGATAGCATATAAATAGGACATTATTTTGGTGCCATTGAACACACTGATAGGCTTTAAGTGAAATCATGCACATGATATGTCTGTGTACTGCCGTAGAGCTGAATGAGCAGCCTCGAGGCCTGAGGAAGAAGGAGCGAGACAGACAGCGATCCCTCGACATAGAGCGCTGGCTCAAGAGCAAGTTCCGCGAGGGGTGCAGCATGATGAAGACAGCCTTCCAGAAGCACGACCCTGAGAGGGCAGGACTTGTATGTAGTCACCTTCTCACTTGAATACAACATGTGGTTCTTCATATTTCTTCTCTAATGCAATACGTAGGGCTGCCTATCATTACGGATTTTCTGTAATCATTACGGAAATTCACCTCACATTACGGCATTAAGGAAACTGTCGCCGTATTACGGAAATAAAAATATCCTACTACAGAAAATGATACACATTAAAGAATTGCCAAATCTATAAATAATGCCCCAAGGAAACTCACCATTCACTTGTTGCAATTTATCAACAAAAGTTTAGTCCACTACAAGTTCTACAAAGTCAGTACCAGGACGTCATCCAATGCTGTGCCTGTGTACAATGTAACAACTTCGACTGCCAGCAGCCTGCTGATGGCTGCCTTGGCAGTGAGCATATTATTATTTTATTATTCCCTCTGCATTTGTTAGTCAACAGCAATTACAGCAGCCAAAAATATCTGTGTTATTAATGCGTGTCTAGACATTAATAAAATTTACAGGTGTAGAATTATATAATGAAATAATTTAATTAAGATAATGTTAAAAAATTAGAAGCTATTTGGATGATTATTGGTGTGTACTTTGACAGCTGTAATTAACACAATGTAACTTATTGGATGTTGCTAAACAAGCATCCCTTTGAAGTGCTAACCCAAGACCTTAACTGCTGACAGGAGTTACAGTGTAGCAACACAATATATTGAAACAAAGTATATATACTTTTGATGATTAAATTAGCAACATCATGGATTCCCAGGCACCGTGAGCGGGCGGTGCTTCTTAGTGTATTGGTTCAACTGACAACCTTGTGGAGGGGGTGGGGGGTATTACAGAAATTGTTTTTGTCAGGTAGGCAGCCCTGAATACGTAAAATTACCAAAAATTTAACTATGCTGCAGTCATTCAAAACATTGAAAGTTCATTTTGTTATGTTAGATATGTGTTTATTTGACTCTTCACATAATCGGGGCAGCAAGTTCTGTTGGTATTCAACAAAGTAATTTTAGTCTGTTTGGTCATCTCTGGTTTTGCAAACGGTTGGCTGAGGATCAATGCTAGGTTCACCCAAGGCTACTGCATTAACTTGAATAAATTTAAAATTGGCTTTGATTGTTTCGATTTTTCAACACTGTTTTGTAATCCACCTAGCTATGGTGGTGTTTTGTAATCCACCTAGCTATGGTGGTGTTTTGTTGTTCTGCTGTATCGTCCTCCACTTACCCATCCTTCCTTCTATTGTGGTGGCACGCCGTCTGTCCCTACTCTACCTGTATGTGTTGTGACAGGTGAGTCACAATGACTTCCTGAAGGTGCTCGCAGACTTTGGTCTGAGACTAGAGAAGGAACATTTGGCGGAGTTCATGGCGCGCTGCACAGTGCAGCCGACCAACAAAGACATCCCTTACATAGAGTTCCTACATCGCTTCCAGGACCGCAGCGAACATGGCATGACACACAAGATCATAGCCAACCCCAGACACAGGTGGGACACGCACACACACATGCATGCACACACACATACACACACACGCACACACGCACACACGCACACACGTACACACGCACACATGCATGCATGCACACACACACGCAATCACGCACACACACACACAAGATCATGGCCAACCATAGACACAGATGGGGCATGCACACACACATGCATGCATATACATACAAACACACACATGCATGCATACATGCACACACGCACACACACCACAAACACATGCACGCATATATGCACATACACACACCACACACACACACACCACATGCCACACATATATGCACACACATACAGCACACACACAGCACACACACACACACACACACACACACACACACACACACGCATACACGCACACACACTCACACACACATACAGCACACACACAGCACACACACACACACACACACGCATACACGCACACACACTCACACACACACATCCATTCACCACACACACACACCACACACACATGCACGCATATATGCACATACGCACCACACACACACCACATGCCACACATATATGCACACACACAACACACACACACACACACACACACACACACACACACACGCATATATGCACACACACACACACTCACACACACATGCACACACACATCCACAGATCCATTCACCACACACACACGCACACCACACATACACACACAAATGCATATACGCACACACACACACACACACACACACACACACACACACACACACACACACACACACACACACACACACACACACACACACACACACACACACACACACACACACACACACACACACACACTCACACACACACTCACACACCCACACACACACACCACACACACACAGCACACACCCACACACACACCATACACACATGCACGCATATATGCACACACTCTCACACACACATGCACACACACATCCACACATCCATTCACCACACACACACGCACACCACACATATACGCAAACACGCATATACGCACACACACACTCACACACACACACATCACACACATGCACACACATGCACACACACACACACACACACAAGATCATGGCCAACATGGTGGGACATGCAAGGTCATGGCAAAACTCTAACACATGTGTCTCTGCATGTGCTTGTGTCTCTGTGTGTTCAGATTATACAGTGTGCACAGGTGCACTGTATACCTGGTACCAAGTGATATCTTTGTTGTAGTAATGCAAGCACATGTAGTTGCGTGCTTGCATTCACCAATATAACAAGCACACTCGTGTACAAAGAGTAGTCTAGCAAGCAAGACCTGATGTCCTACAACTGTAGCACAAGTTTAGTGTTTGTTTTGTAAATAAACAAAATATAATTTCGAATATTGACTGATGTTTCTGTACAAGTGCCATTTGCTTACGATTTTTCTTATAAATTTAATTATTGTAATGGTGTTAACTTTGTCAGATTATTGCAAGTGTTATTTTTATTGTGTTTGTCCAGGTATAACACGGCAAACAGCACAACCACATCCGTCAAGTCGACCTTCAGTGCCCTCGAAGCCCAACTCATGAGCATGTTCCAGACAGACTTCCTCTCACTTCTAGGAACCTTCCAGTAAGTGGCTCTGTCTGGTACAGACTTCCTGTCACTTTCAGGAACCTTCCGGTGACTGTCTGGTACAGACTTCCTCTCACTTCTACGAACCTTCCAGTAAGTGACACTCTAGTACAAACTTCCTCTCATTTTTAGGAACCTTCCAGTAAGTGGCTCTGTCTAGTACAGATTTCCTCTCACTTCTGGGAACTCTCCAGTGACTATCTGGTACAGACTTCCTCTCACTTCTAGGCACCTTCCAATAAGTGACTCCATGTAGTACAGACTTCCTCTCATTTTAGGAACCTTCCAGTAAGGGGCTCTGTCTGGTACAAACTTCCTCTAACTTCTAGGGACCTTCCCAGAAGTGACTCTGTCTGGTACAGACTTTCTCTCACTTCTAGGAATCTTTCAATAAGTGACCGTCTAGTAAACACTTCCTCTCACTTCTAGGAACCGTCCAGTAAGTGGCTGTCTGTACAAAGAAGTTGGTGTTACATTTTGATGCAGACATCAAACGTTGTGCCATAGATTTTGGGTCAATGATAAATGTTTTTATTCAGATGAAATGAATGTTTATTCTGTCCATACCAGTAAATTCAATCAGCTTATACCAAGCATTCACTGTGTCGGTGCAGGTTGCAGTAATGTAGACATAGACAGACTTGGCCTGGACATCTTTAGTCAGGCCATGTCACTTAATCAATTAATCAATCAATCAATCTGTTTATTCAAACGAATCAGACAAACACTTTAAAGTACATGTTAAGTAAGGTACATGTTAAGTATACAAAGCATTTGGTGAAACCTATGAAGGGAGTAACATTGAAGTAAAACTACTTCCAATGTTATGCTACTCCTTTGGCGTCACTTGTAACAGTTTTTTTTTACTTGATATGAATGTCAAAACAAAATACAAACGTATAGTAGTGCTTATGATTTGGTTCATCATGATGAAACTATACAACGCAGTTATATCACTTCTGTTGACAATACTTTTCTAATAGATATTTGTTATAGTGTGCTTTAAAACAATGATACAAACGAATATTGGTAAAAGTGACATTCAACAAGTTCCAAAGTTTTGTTCCATAGACAATTAAAGACATACCTTCTATTGGTGGTTGCCCAGGTTCAGGAAAACTGATTTTCTCGTCGTGTGCAGTACTTATTGTCACACTTTTGTAACATAATTATACAGTGCAAATTAGTCGAATACGTGTTTCCCCATATTTCCACACAAAACAATAAATACAGAAAACACAGAGTGGAATATAACATGTACATACTATGACGGTTAAACAGTTTGCTGCACCTATACATGATACCAACACTGATTGAGAGTTTAGACTGTACTCGACTGATATGGTCTTTCCAATTTAACGAATCATCAATAAGCATTTGTAGAAATGTCGTTACACACACTCTTGATGTCTGCGTATTGTTATATTTATATTTACATCAGATAGACGTGCTCGACCAGAGAAAAATTAAAATAAAAAATAGTTTGTTTTTGCTATGTTCAATTACAATTTGTTGACCGACAAACATAATTGCAATTTATGTAGTTCATTGCATACAATATTTTCAAGCTGTTTTTTTTCTTTTAATTATTGCATTCAAGTCGTGTTGATGTTGTTTGCAGTAAGATAGAATTGGCCTAGACATCTTGAGTCAGTCAGGCTGTGTCACTGTGTCGCTGTTGTTTGCAGTAAGATAGACAGACTTGGCCTGGACATCTTGAGTCAGACCGTGTCACTGTGTCGATGTTGTTTGCAGTAAGATAGACAGACTTGGCCTGGACATCTTGAGTCAGACCGTGTCAATGTGTCGATGTTGTTTGCAGTAAGATAGACAGACTTGGCTTGGACATCTTGAGTCAGACCGTGTCACTGTGTCGATGTTGTTTGCAGTAAGATAGACAGACTTGGCTTGGACATCTTGAGTCAGACCATGTCACTGTGTCGATGTTGTTTGCAGTAAGATAGACAGACTTGGCTTGGACATCTTGAGTCAGACCGTGTCACTGTGTCGATGTTGTTTGCAGTAAGATAGACAGACTTGGCCTGGACATCTTGAGTCAGACTGTGTCACTGTGTCGATGTTATTTGCAGTAAGATAGACAGACTTGGCCTGGACATCTTGAGTCAGGAGGAGTTCCGAGCGGCCATAGAGAGTAAGTTTGGTCTGGAGATGACGGATGATCAGTTCCGCTCAATGCTGGACCGCGTCCCACTGGACGAGGAAGGCAACGTCAGATACGCCAACTTCATGGCGCAGTTTGACACCAAGTAGGTGGTTCACAATAATATTATAATAACTATTTATTTAATAAATGTTTATTTATTTTAAATTATTTTAGAGTTAGCTACTTATATGTCAGTGAGCTAAGATTTTCTGAAGAAATTGGTACTAAAAAGTAATTTTATTTTTGTAATTATTATTTTATTTATTGTATCATGTTTTAAATTATTTATCTATATATTTATGTGGTCTTAGTTAATTTTTTATTGTTGATATTTATTTATTTGTTTATGTATTTATAAGTTTTAATTATTTATATTAGTTATTTATTGTTACATTTTGTGACTTTTCGTAAAGCACTCCAGAACAATTATATAAGAAATATATTATTATTTTGCTAAGGAAATGTTTTAAGTAACTAACATAAAATATTTGAAAACTATTCTTTTGTTGTTATCTTTACTGGATATAATAAATACTAAAGAACAGGATGTCTAGTACATAACCATGCCCTTGTGTCGTCAGGGGTGAGGCGCCCAGTCTGTTTGCTGAGATCAGGGTGGACAGACGTAAAGGCCCCATTCCCGCCCTGCCCAAGGACAAGACTCCACTCCCTCCATCCCCACCCCCACCCCCCTCCAAGGGGTCAACATCCCCAGTGAAGGATGACACCTTCAAGGACGAGCCGTTTGATGTCCCAGTGCAAGGAGAGCAACCCAGAGAGGATGACAAGTTCATGGTGGACATGAAGCCGCGACGCCCCACCTCCGAGATCTTCAGCACCATCAAGAGTCTCCTGAAGCGAGACTACCAGGCAATAGAGGCCGCCTTCCAAGAGCTCGACACCCTCAACACACGTCGCATCTCACAAGAGATGATGTATCAGCTCCTCAAGAAGTAACGCACTTCACTCACTATCTCTGTCTTCTCCTTGTATCAGCTCCTCAAGAAGTAACGCACTTCACTCACTATCTCTGTCTTCTCCTTGTATCAGCTCCTCAAGAAGTAACGCACTTCACTCACTATCTCTGTCTTCTCCTTGTATCAACTCCTCAAGAAGTAACGCACTTCACTCACTATCTCTGTCTTCTCCTTGTATCAGCTCCTCAAGAAGTAACGCACTTCACTCACTATCTCTGTCTTCTCCTTGTATCAGCCCATCAAGAAGTAACGCACTTCACTCACTATCTCTGTCTTCTCCTTGTATCAGCTCCTCAAGAAGTAACGCACTTCACTCACTATCTCTGTCTTCTCCTTGTATCAGCTCCTCAAGAAGTAACGCACTTCACTCACTATCTCTGTCTTCTCCTTGTATCAGCCCATCAAGAAGTAACGCACTTCACTCACTATCTCTGTCTTCTCCTTGTGCCAGCTCCTCAAGAAGTAACGCACTTCACTCACTATCTCTATCTTCTCCTTGTATCAGCTCCTCAAGAAGTAACGCACTTCACTCACTATCTCTGTCTTCTCCTTGTATCAGCCCATCAAGAAGTAACGCACTTCACTCACTATCTCTGTCTTCTCCTTGTATCAGCTCCTCAAGAAGTAACGCACTTCACTCACTATCTCTGTCTTCTCCTTGTATCAGCCCATCAAGAAGTAACGCACTTCACTCACTATCTCTGTCTTCTCCTTGTGCCAGCTCCTCAAGAAGTAACGCACTTCACTCACTATCTCTATCTTCTCCTTATATCAGCTCCTCAAGAAGTAACGCACTTCACTCACTATCTCTGTCTTCTCCTTGTATCAGCTCCTCAAGAAGTAATGCACTTCACTTACTATCTCTGTCTTCTCTTTGTATCAGCCCATCAAGAAGTAACGCACTTCACTCACTATCTCTGTCTTCTCCTTGTATCAGCCCATCAAGAATAATGCACTTCACTTACTATCTCTGTCTTCTCCTTGTGCCAGCTCCTCAAGAAGTAACTCACTTCACTCACTATCTCTGTCTTCTTCTTCTCCTTGTATCAGCCCATCAAGAAGTAACTCACTTCACTCACTATCTCTGTCTTCTTCTTCTCCTTGTATCAGCCCATCAAGGAGTAATGCACTTCACTCACTATCTCTGTCTTCTTCTTCTCCTTGTATCAGCCCATCAAGAAGTAACTCACTTCACTCACTATCTGTCTTCTTCTTGTATCAGCGTCTCAAGAAGTAACTCACTTCACTCACTAGCAATCTCTTGTACAGGTTCCACATAGATCCCGAGATAACTCGGGGGGAGATCAGAGATATCTGGAAGACTTTCATCACCAACTTTGACAAGACACTCGAGTTCCTGCAGTTTGTGCGACACTTTGGCTATTCCATCCAGTCCGCAGCCTTCCCCAGCGCCAAGGTCAGTCCACCGAAGAAGGGCGACAACGATTTCATGATGAGGTCACGCAAGTTGAACTGCGCACGCGACATGATACACGACTCACTCAGGTCAAAGGTCAGTGTATTGTTCTACAGGGTGCATGTTGGGATGCAGAAATTTCATTACGATTATTGTAGAATGAGATTATTGTGGAATGAGAATTAATGTAATTATTTCTTTTCTTCGAGTCATTCTAATCACAAATTTCTTTTTTAAATCCAGTAATTTTGTTTTCTGGGATCATTCATTATTATTATTCGCTTGGCTACTTGTGAGATAAATCATTATCATATTGACTACATGTGGAATCATTCGTTATTAGATTGACTTAATGTGGGATCATTCATAATTAGATTGACTACATGTTCAATCATTCATTACTAGATTGACTAAATGTGGGATCATTCGTTATTAGATTGACAACATGTGGGATCATTCGTTATTAGATTGACTACATGTGGGATCATTCATTACTAGATTGACTACATGTGGAATCATTTGTTATTAGATTGACTACATGTGGGATCATTCATTGTTAGATTGACTACATGTGGAATCATTCATTATTAGATTGACTACATGTGGGATCATTCATTATTAGATTGACTGCATGTGGGATCATTCATTATTAGACTGACTACATGATTGATAATTCATTATTAGGTTGACTTCATGTGGGATCATTCATTGTTAGTTTGACTACATGTGGGATCATTCATTATTAAATTGACTACATGATGGATTATTCATTATTAGATTGACTACATGAGGGATCATTCATTATTAGATTGACTACATGTGGGAGGACCTGAGACGAGAGTTCACATCGATGGATCCCTACCAGACGGGGTGTGTGAGTGCGGGAGAGTTCCGGGATGTTCTTCAGGAGCTTTGTGTACATCTCAGTGAATACGAACTCGACATGCTCACCCGCAAGTTCAGTGTGCAAGATGGAAGGTAACACCACGAAGCAACAACATTGTGCTTTTGCAAAAATCATTTAAGTAAATGTTCAGAAATCTACTTAAGTAATAATAATATAATATATTTTATTTTATATAGCAACAGATCCAAATTTGTTCGTAATGCTTCACAACATATTGAAATAAATAAAAGTGTATCAATTTAAATATAATAATAAAAATGTATAAAAAATACTGCAAAATACAAAAAAAAATGGTGTAAATCAATATACAGGTGTATTAAGTGCTAGTAATAAAATTATTAAAACATTTAAATTGGGGAAGGCTACATGGGGAGAGGTGGAGAATGTTACATTCTCCATCTCTATAGTTGAGCCGTCATAAATATTCATAAAGCCGGCTTTCTTTCAGAGTATCATACATAGAGTTCTTGAAGCCATACGCTCTGAAGAAGCAAATCTGGCGTTACGGCAATGACATGATCAACCTACTGAAACACTCATTAACAGACATTCCGGCAGAAATGATCATGGACTCTCCGAAGGGGGGCCTTGACAGGGTCACTATGAAAGTGAGGCAGAAGGTATGGTACACTACTGCATTATACAGTTTTGTTGACTCTAATATTATTTCCGAGTTTATGAAGTTGTACATGTAACTATGGTTGATTTTCAATTGGAAATAAACCCAAGAGAAGAATTCTGTATAATTGTGGTAGTTTCAATATACATTGTATCATCTACGTGCTGAAAATGTGCTCAAAATGCAAACTGGGATATATTAATTGGGTCTTTTCTTGCCCTGATTATCAGTTACTTGACCTAATGTGTGCCACAGTACAAAAAACTTTGTTCAAAATGCATAAAGGAGTAAGGAATGTATCCCACCATAGAAAGACATAAAAATGTTTCCCATATGAAAACCACAGTGTGTAACCTCTGTAAGACCAACAAATTTAAGATCCAGTTAAACTAACGTTGTAAACTATTGCCCAGGTTCAGGGAGACTGGAAGTACCTACGTCGCGCCTTCAAGAAGATAGACACGAACAACGAAGGCTTGGTGACACTGGCCCAGTTCCGCTCTGTGCTCAAGCTGTCCAACATCACACTGTCAGATGACGAGGTTTATCAGTTGATGAGTCGCTTCGATGAGAACATGACAGGCAAAGTCGCCTACAACAAGTTCCTGTCCGACACATTCACCATCCAGATCCCCGCATCACGTGAATCCTTTGTTCGTCACTCCGCCGAGTTGTAACATATCGGATGACACAGAAACAACATCCGTTTACTACTCATTCTCAAAGAATTCGGCAACACATAAATTTAGCCAGATTAGGAAATTGTATTATAATTCAAATTGATGGCGATGTTTTAAATGTAGCTTTCGTTTGTTTGAACGCCAAGTCAAAATTATTTACCAACAAGATCGTGTGTAATTTAACTAAGCTGTTGATTAAGAGATAATTAATAGTTGTATATAGTACTATCTCAGTAATTATCTCTACAGAAATTGCTTTTACAACATTGTAAATGTCATGTAAACTTCTGTTTCAAATGGCACTCATGTTTTGGTGTAATTAAATGTTTATGGCATGCAAAATTAACATAGTCTGGCTGTTAAAAAACCCTGGGTGTTGTTTTTTCTTGTGAGAAATTGTTTTTTGTTACTTGCTATGTATCGTGCTGTCTATTCAGCTGTATATTGTTCCTTCGACGCGTCAATCTTGTTGCTATGCCACGTTGTGCCAAATACAGCAGTATTTCTGTTATTTAACCGAGTCAGCGTGTTATATTACACCATAATTATAATTATTCTTAGTGCATCAAACACTAGACAAAGTTTGATGGTTATTTGGAGTATTTTAAGACAAACTGCAAACTTTGTATGATCTGCTACGGCTGTGATATGTGAGTGATTTATGTTATTATAATTATGGAGCAAATGTTGCGGTTTTTGGGTCATTCCACATTTACTGTACTTGTATCTTTATTGCAGTGATTTAGCATTTTGACATTATTCATGAATCAACAAAGCAGTAAAACGTAGAACAAGAATGTCAGTATTGTACATTACGGCAGCAGTGTTTAATCATCCACAACAGTAACGGTTGTTGAACCTGTCAATAAGTAATGAAGATGGAAACCTTGGTATTTTATATTATTCAGATATTTGTTAGAGGACAATATCTTGAATAGTTGGTATATTGTAAACTGGCATGGACAATCGTATAGAAGTAGACACGGCGTTTCACGTGGAGCACTTTTGTTGGTTTTGTGTAATGTTTTCTTGATATTCTCACACTAAAGAATACACTTGTAAATTGCACGGTGTGAAGTAGAGCTTAGTGGGCAATTTGAATGACCAGCTGCGACCAGGTTACCTCAGCTTTTCTTTCAGAAACCATATCTCCGTGTGACATTCCACATTATTAATAAATATTAAATTGTACTGCATTCATCATAACGACCAGGCTTTTGTGAAAGACGAATAATGTTTGGATAATAAAATGTCAGTATTTTATGTGGTTTTTAGTTTATTTATTTGCCGCAAGCCTAGTTATACGTGTCTGTTTTTTGTGAGACCGTTGCTACAAATGCTATTTCTTTTTTAAACAGCAATGTTTAGCCAAATAAAACACCACAGTAATACAATCATTGGATTTATACACATAGCTGAGATATCCGACACCAAGTGTGATAATTAGCAGCAATATCATGGCTGGTTCCTTTAGTCGCATGCCATGCTAAAAGGCTACGTGTGTTCTGTGGCATTTACGTGTACAGCCCTGTACCGCAATGACGTCACCAACATCTGACGAGTTCGTTGTTTTTGTGACATACGAATTACCATGTTTGAGCAGGCTTAGAGACATGAGTTCGCAATCAATAGTATATTTGGCACATTACTTGACAGGAGCATTAAGTTTACATATACAAAGAACTTGAAAAATTCACTTCATTTAGTTTTTAAAAACAAGATTGATAGAAAACTTTCAATAAAAAGAAGGCAATTAATGGTGTCTTGCAAACAAACAGTGCATGCAAGAGGGATGTTTATTTATACAAACAGACAATTCACAATGTTTCTACTACAAAAACTGCTACTAACAACTTCACAGCATGGAGTAGACAATTTAGGACACGTTATGTCCAGACTTTATTAAAATATAAAATTGATTAACCGGTATTTAAATAATGACCTACGTTATCATGACCTAATTCTACTTGACAGAACTAATGCTCATGGCATCGGGTTGGTGCATAGCCTAAACATCATAAATGACAACATATATGCAGTGTTACTCGGATCATCTAAACCACACATCTGACATTATAAAAGACATCAACAATGACGACCAACTCATCGAAATGTCTTCCTCATATAAAATATACATCACATCTCTATATCACACATTCTGCACCAATAATAAAAATGATATCGACCACATTTGGATAAGCACCGGTCAGTGCCTAGTAAAGGTAAGTTCTTATATAGCGCAGTATCCAGTCCACAGGACTGCTCAAAGCGTTTTACACTTTACTCCCTGGCAGACCTGTTCAATCGAACACCATCTCAACTTCTCTGGGAAGCATCCAGTCACGTTGCAATTAATGCGCGAAGACTATTCGTACACAAATATCCACCACTGTCTATAGCCAGGTACTCATTCATACAGCTGAGTGAACTGGAGCAACATATAGTGAACGAACTTGCCCAAGGTTCGACACCGCCGCACAGGATTCGAACCGGGGTTCTCTCAGTTGAGAGTCCGAAGCTCTAGCCACTGCACCACTGCACCACTGCACCACTGCACAACACTTAGTAGGTTAGACTTTGACCTTGATCCGAATGGAAATTAGTTTATCACCAATAACAACTGTTTGGCACAATGCACATTAATTTTATAGACAAATCAAAAAACGTACATTGCACACTGCTCATAAAATCGATTAACATTTTCTAAATTTCTTGAAATAAATTTATTGCCTGATTGGAATCATCCACATACAATTAGTTAATGTGTCTTCTAAATAATGTTGACCAATTACCATCTGTTCGCAAAAAATTCTGGTCGTTGGCGATTCACGAGTGCAGCCAACAATGTAGAACACACAATGGCTATTTCCTATTTATCACTGGGATATTTCTCTACATACACTACCAACCTCTATAAAACAAAACCATGATGCAGCTTGAAAATAGGCTGTCATTCTTATATTTCTGATATAGCAAACTGCTCTCTAGGTGAAAGTGCTGAAGATTTACACAAACCATACATATGACACCACAATATATACGATGATAAATAAACTAGACCTATTAATGCCAAGTAAACGTCGTCAGAAGGCATCATAAAGTTGCTCAATTTACAGTATATACAAAAGCAACGAGTGTATATAAAAATGTTATTGCCTGCAACATGCGTTCACATATTTCCCCTCTAGCTTCCTTGTATAACTCTGTTCTCATCACTCGAAGTAATCATTATTGCGACATCCCAACAAGTAAAGTGCTTAAAATCACCAGACATCGTGTGATCCACGAGATAGAAAGTTAAATATCTGCACATTTAAACAATTATTTATGATAAATATAAAATGAAGACCAGATAATAATTTACAGATGTATATGTTAGATTCTACAATATAAGAAGAGGACAAATCGGAGCTTTAATCTAAAAATATAAAGTATCATACTTTTTATTACAAATGGCTGCCAATCAATACCTAAAACGTTACATCGCACAATCATGAAAGTGCAACATTTAGTGAACAGTTACGTACAGAAAATATAATTAAATAGATGCAACATTTACAGACAAATCAGTTAAGAACCCACTAGACTTCAGTGCCACTTTTTGGTCTGGTCCATTCGTTTCTATGGATGCGGATGTTGGAATCCTTTCCCTTCAGCGTCAATGTTTTCGACTCGGAGGGATAGGTGAGTGTGCCAGTCTTTGAGGTAGAGTTAACAGCCTTCTCTGTGTACAAGTTGCGCCCTGTGTATATATTTGCATTGTTCTCTCTCATCGTCTCCTTGTCGCTTGTATCTCTCTCCTTCCGGTGAACATGACGTCGCTTCCGTCGGCAGCACACGCAGCAGCAACAGCAGCAGGCGAGTAGGAAGAGGAGACTGATGGCGCCACCTACAGCCGGCATCAAGACAGGGTGACTGATCGACCTACTCGTGTCGGAACCAAACGTCTCGACTGTCTCGAAGGCACTCAGGTTCAGTCTCAACACCTGCATGTTTGTGCCATTCTCGGGTTTCTTGCTGACACTGGGGTCCTGCACTGCACGTTTGTTTCTAAGTGGCGAGGTGACAGGCAGTGAGAGTGAGCGACGGTATCGTTCTTGTAGCTTGTCGACCGGGCCGATAGTGTAGATCACCTGCAGGTACCACTGATGACCAGCCTCAATCTACAACATCAAATACCATAGTTAGTTCATGTAGTCACAAACAGTTCACCAAATTCCTGGCGTCTCATCTGAACGTTGTCTAAAAGTAAACGTGGGATGTGGTTTTCTATTTTTAGTACGATAATGGAAATGTTAGCAATGATCAAAAGGGTTGTTCTCAATAATCAACAACTTAAGATATGTATTGAGTGTATTTCTTTTAAGTGGCAAAGCCGTAGACAAGTTCATTAGAAACATACTTTTCATTAAATGCACTGGAATACATATTTAGAGGAATAATTACATTAACAAAAATTTGTTTTGCGGAACCTATTTTAAATGTGAACGCTAATAAGAAACCTGGAATATTTTGTATAGCCTTGTACTTTCAACAGTGACGTTAATACCACTTTTACTTTGCACAGAACAAGTGTACATTGTATTGTGTAATTCACAACATAAATTAAATTGTTACAAGACATCATGTACATTTTCAAAGTGAAAAATATATTGGCTACTGTTATTACTACTAACCAGAACTTAGATTTGTTACAAGTTTTATTCTGAATATGAACCTGACCTTGTAGAGAGGACCAACACTGATAGAGAAGCCGTCAACTCCCGGCACTGCATCGAGATCAGCAAACTCTGGCACTTCATCCGCAAACCTCGCATCAAACTCGACCTCATTGAAACTACGGTCAACTACATGTGGGTCTCCTCGGTCCTGTAACAGCAGCAGCAACTGTCATACTTGCGTCTGTTACGCTAGACGGCCATTGCAGTATCAATCATTTCATTCGTCCATAATACAGGAAGTTCTTAGTTAAGCTGTAGTAGTATCAAAATATAAACTTTGATGCCCGCGATATGAGATGGTTATGACTTTATAGTTCTATCACATTTGATCTAACCACCTTCCCAATCTCTACAGAAAATAGATTTTTATTAATCAATACATTATGCAGAATCAGCATTTGTCATTTCTTACATTCTTAGAGGATATTGCCGAGTTGAACTGAACCAATAGAGATGCAGCTGCTTATTGATACATAATGTTAAGTATAGCACAGATGTAGCGGTAATATGAAACATGTATACATTACGTAACAAATGGAACGAAGCAACACATTGCTTGTGTTCCTTATTCATGTCATATTTGCAATGAAAACTATGATTCGTGTCAAAAAAAAAAAAAAAAACATCTTCATAATAAACTAACTAATTATTTAATAATGCATTATACGAGTACCGTAAGACTGAACACCAGGTACATCTTAACATGACAACATTATACGAGTACCGTAACACTGAACACCAGGTACATCTTAACATGACAACATTATACGAGTACCGTAACACTGAACACCAGGTACATCTTAACATGACAACATTACACGAGTACCGTAACACTGAACACCAGGTACATCTTAACACGACAACATTATACGAGTACCTAACACTGAACACCGGGTACATCTTAACATGACAAAATTACATTAAAGCAGCATTTAGCATATATTTGCTAGAATTAGACGCTTGGTCCTTTGTTTGAACATATGAAGAGATGTACAGTATTGTAAATAGTTATTTGTAATAAATGTATTCCAGATTTTAGGACCAACATAAGCCAAAGACAGTTGTCTACAATTAGTCTTGCAGTATGGTATTTTATATGTTACTTCCTGCCTTGTATTATATTTATGTGTGGATATTTGCAGGACAAATACATCATGATATATATCTGGCAACATACCCCTATTATGCTTGTACATTAGAATACAGCATAAATATTTATTTACGTCATAAATATTCATTATTTGATAAGATGTAAATAAAGGCTGCGTATGATCAATAAATCCTACATGACTTATTACACGCAAAACTCGTTTTTGGAGTAAATGAATTTTAGCAAGGTATATATTCGGGCCCTTCCCCAGACGACATTACAATAAGTAATATATGGGTATATAAACATGTAATACAGGTTTAACAATGATTTGTTTGTCACCTTTTTTATAATACCAATATTCTTAGAAATTTTATTTGATATATATTTAATGTGTGTGCTCCAATTCAATGTATTATTTATAAGCAAACCCAAAAACTTTATCTCATGTACAGTGTTAATTTGTATGCCGTCTATGCAAATGTTATTACACCTCTCTCTTATACTGATCGTATTACTAAAGGTCACTGTGTGAGGTTTTTGTATATTCAAAGAAAGTTTATTAATGTTAAGCCTTAAAGATAGTTTTTTTATTTCAGAGTTCAGAACATTTTCCATTTCATCTATATTGTTGCCTTGTATAAAGATGCTCGTGTCATCAGCAAACATAATGGTAAACGTTGTGTCAGATAAAGTAGATAAATCATTTATATAGATAAGAAAGAGTAACGATCCCAGAATTGAACCCTGCGGAACACCACATGTTATGTTTTTAAGGGAAGATTTTGTTCCATAGAATTTTACTCGTTGTTGTCTGTTACTTAAAAAGTTACGAATCCATTGGAGTATATTTCCTCTGATTCCATAATGTGTTAATTTTCTCAATAATATATTATGATTAACGGTATCAAAGGCTTTGGCTAAATCCAGAAATAACCCAATTACGTGCTCTTTGGTATCAATTGCCTTACTAATTTTGTCAATTAGCAATGAAATAGCCATATCAGTGGAATATCCTTTCCTAAATCCAAATTGGGAATTAGACAAGATGTTATGTTTCATTATGTAATTCATTAATCTATTGTACATTAATCTTTCAAAAACCTTTGAAAATACAGGCAAGACAGAAATAGGCCTGTAATTATTAATTAATGATGTATCGCCATTTTTAAAAACAGGAACTATATCAGCTATTTTTAATTGATCAGGAACATATCCTTGATCAAATGATAAATTTACAATGTAACTTAAAGGATCAAGTAGGTTGGAGAAGGCCTGTTTGACAATAATAGGTTTTATGCCATCCCATCCAGGACTAGTTTTTAAAATTCTTAATAATTCCCTTTATCTCATCTGGTGTGGTTGGCGACAAATACATTGAATTTTTATAGACTCCTTGGAGGTAGTCATCAGGTCTCTCTGATATGACTGGTATTTTATCAGCCAGTTCTGGACCTATACTTGTAAAATATTCATTAAATGTATCAGCTATGCATTTTTTGTTTTGTTAATTTACCGTCAATTAGTTATGCTTCCTTCCTTCCTATAATACTCTTTAAGACTATCCAAGTTTTTTTTAAATTACCCTTGTGCTGTTGAAGCTCATGTCGATAGTATTCTCTTTCTGCTACAGTAATAATACAATATAAAACAATAGTTTTAATATTACATGCCTCTGTCTGTCATTTAAGCTAGATCAAGATAACATTAATCTTGGAACAGCTACTGGTCAAGTCAACCTGTCCATTCACAAACCAATCTGGTCAAGTTGAGGCAAGTGGTCACTGGACAGTGACATAAGACGGAGAGTTGCACCAACAGGAGCAGGCTTCTGGTGAAGATAAAAAGAATAAATATGTCACTTACAAGCACAAGGAACCGGTGCTTAATTTTAGGGCCCGCTTGCAGACAACCGTACTGGGGTCCCTCCTTGTAGACATCACCCACTGGGTCGTAGAAGGGCACAAAGCCATCATTGCCTGCAACACACACACACACAGCCTTTAGTAGCAGTACTTGCTTGGCCAACATACACCAAACTCTCACCCACACACACAGACCTTCACTAGTGGTACTTGCTTGGCCAACATACACCAAACTCTCGCCCACACACACAGGCCTTCAATAGCAGTACTTGCTTGGCCAACATACTCCAAACTCTCGCCCACACACACAGGCCTTCAGTAGCGGTACTTGCTTGGCCAACATACACAAACTCTCGCCCACACACAAAGGCCTTCAGTAGCGGTACTTGCTTGGCCAACATATACAAACTCTCGCCCACACGCACAGGCCTTCAGTAGCGGTACTTGCTTGGCCAACATACACAAACTCTCGCCCACACACACAGGCCTTCAGTAGCGATACTTGCTTGGCCAACATACTCCAAACTCTCGCCCACACACACAGGCCTTCAGTAGCGGTACTTGCTTGGCCAACATACACCAAACTCTCGCCCACACACACAGGCCTTCAGTAGCAGTACTCGCTTGGCCAACATACTCCAAACTCTCGCCCACACACACAGGCCTTCAGTAGCGGTACTTGCTTGGCCAACATACACCAAACTCTCGCCCACACACACAGGCTTTCAGTAGCGGTACTTGCTTGGCCAACATACTCCAAACTCTCGCCCATACACACAGGCCTTCAGTAGCGGTACTTGCTTGGCCAACATACACAAACTCTCGCCCACACACACACAGGCCTTCAGTAGCGATACTTGCTTGGCCAACATACTCCAAACTCTCGCCCACACACACAGGCCTTCAGTAGCGGTACTTGCTTGGCCAACATACACCAAACTCTCGCCCACACACACAGGCCTTCAGTAGCGGTACTTGCTTGGCCAACATACTCCAAACTCTCGCCCACACACACAGGCCTTCAGTAGCGGTACTTGCTTGGCCAACATACACCAAACTCTCGCCCACACACACAGGCTTTCAGTAGCGGTACTTGCTTGGCCAACATACACCAAACTCTCGCCCATACACACAGGCCTTCAGTAGCGGTACTTGCTTGGCCAACATACTCCAAACTCTCGCCCACACACACAGGCCTTCAGTAGCGGTACTTGCTTGGCCAACATACACAAACTCTCGCCCACACACAAAGGCCTTCAGTAGCGGTACTTGCTTGGCTAACATACTCCAAACTCTCGCCCACACACACAGGCCTTCAGTAGCTGTACTTGCTTGGCCAACATACACCAAACTCTCGCCCACACACACAGGCCTTCAGTAGCGGTACTTGCTTGGCCAACATACTCCAAACTCTCGCCCATACACACAGGCCTTCAGTAGCGGTACTTGCTTGGCCAACATACACCAAACTCTCGCCCACACACACAGGCCTTCAGTAGCAGTACTTGCTTGGCCAACATACACAAACTCTTGCCCACACACACACAGGCTGCCAGTAGCAGTACTTGGCCTACATAATATACCAAACCTCTCCCACACTCACGCATGTATTAATGTCATAAGGTAATGTCTATTATCATTTCCATACAGATTTGAAGGAATCAATACAACATTTCAATAGTGCAGGCATTCATTTAGTGCAGATTAATGCATTGATTTAATAATATGCATTTCTATTTTTACCCTCTTACATCTGAGTAAAACAGCGCAAACAATAGGGTAATTATTGGATTTCTCTCAAAGCAAATGATTTCCAATAACTGAGCCCTCCGTGACACACTCAATAACTGAGCCCTCCGTGACACACTCAATAACTGAGCCCTCCGTGACACACTCAATAACTGAGCCCTCCGTGACACACTCAATAACTGAGCCCTCCGTGACACACTCAATAACTGAGCCCTCCGTGACACACTCAATAACTGAGCCCTCCGTGACACACTCAATAACTGAGCCCTCCGTGACACACTCAATAACTGAGCCCTCCGTGACACACACTCAATAACTGAGCCCTCCGTGACACACTCAATAACAAGTACCTGTACAAATGAAGAGTTTCTCTATCTGTAGTTTGTAAGCCTCTTCGAGGTCCTGGGCTGGATTCCACATCACCCGGCCGTAGATCGTCTGGTCTGTAATACACCACACACACCAGTCAGCAAAGTACTCACTGTTTTTGTGCAAATACTGGGTGTTTACATATTCCAGATTTATTATATTATTATGTATTATGGACTTAGGGCTGTATCAGTGATGTGCCTTATTTAACAAAATTACTAACAAATTAAGCTATTTAATAAAATCTACAATACATAACACCTACAGCTTTAAACAGTACCCCAACAGCTATCAAACTAATGACATGCAAGATGTCATGAAATATTTGCCGGTTTGAGTAAGGCTGTTTTACCGAACCATATACTGCAGCCTGCCAAGAGAGCATCGTGTAGTTTCCTCTGCTATTAGTCATATTTGTGACATGTTTAACAAAACAACAATTACTGGCTGAAAAGTTCCTGGTATAAAATAAACAAAAGGCACCTGCTGTCAAAGTGATAGTTTCTAGCATGAAGGGATAAGTATCTTGAAAGCAGGGAGAATACATAAAACTTGCATAATTAATTTTTTGGGGAATTGAGAGGGTCGTGGACCCTTCCCACATATTGATTACGTGATCCATATTATGCTAATTAGAAGGATGTCATTTTATATTCGGGGATTAATCGGACGTCATTTTGTGTTTTCTCAAATTTAGGGTCAAGGACACCTCTTACAGATAGCCAATAAAAGATTTGTTGGATCCAGCACACCTAAATTACCCTTAAAACAATTGTTGGTATATTCTACTAAGAAATGCCTGCAGGGTTTCGGAAATTCGCTCGTGTCTAATACATGAAGTGAAAATGCCTTACTATGGAGTAACAAGTAGAAATAAGACTTGTGAGCAAGTAGAAATAAGACTTGTGAGCAAGTAGAAATAAGACTTGTGAGCAAGTAGAAATAAGACTTGTGAGCAAGTAGAAATAAGACTTGTGAGCAAGTAGAAATAAGACTTGTGAGCAAGTAGAAATAAGACTTGTGAGCAAGGAGTGTTGCAAACCTGGCATGAATGTGGCATCTGCATCGAAGTCGTCGAGATCGAGGGTGTGAGGGTTGTTGAGGAAGTCGTCCCTGTTGCTGGTCAGGTGGAAGCGGGTGTCGAGGGAGTAGACGAGGGGCACGGGGCGGTTCGTCTGCTGGAAGGAGATGGGCACTGTGAATCTGCAACAGAACAAGGTAGGATTGCGTGAGGTAGGACACACAGAGGCCTTGGCGTTCTGACATCGATCAGTCTACATTACACACATTTCTCTTCTTTAGCAGTTCAATAACAATCCATAAATCAATCTCTGACCAGCTAAGTTTAGAGAAGACCAACTTCAAACATGAGCTCACTGGTTGACGGCTGGTCCATTTAGAACATGGACTTGTTGATATGACAGAATCAAATATACACATGGGTACCTTGAGCTAAATGGCTGACTGCTTTGACTATAATATATTGGAAAACATCAAATTTTTTTAAATCATATGAAACAGATTATGTGTATATGCAGGCATTTGTGCGTGCCAGTTAATGTGTTCACCTCTCATATAAAAAATTATACCTGCAAATTATTATTTGTTTTAATTTTTATTATGATTAAAAAGTTTATGGTTAAATTGTATTCTGATCATTATATTGAACGTAGCTGGAACCTGCGCCTGTTACATTGGTCAGTTAGTTACAGTTCAACCATTTACTTATTCAGGTGTAAATGAGTTCAACTAGTGGTAGCATTCGAGTACATGTCTATCTTAATTTTTTAGTCATGTTCAGTGATTTATCGTTGCACTCCACATAATCTAGAAGTAGACTGTGTTGTTTGTTATATGTAGTCATCATGGCGTGTTAGTTGCTAGCAGTCTACAGTATCTCACCTCTGTGGCTCGTGGGCGGTACAGAGTAGAGGGGCATCTCTGGCCGCAGCGAAGGACTGGGTGGCGGTGACGGTGCACGGCACGAGCTCTATCACATAGTCACCCGAGTAGTCCTACAACACACACTTTACTGCATACATTCTACTACAAACATACTGATAATGGCACATTAACATTGCTTGCTTCAAGTTCACCAAACTTCAGAAACCTACAAAGTATTTACAGTGTTTGGAAATCCTATGCACTAAAAATCTTAACTTCTAAATACATACCAACAGAAATTCTTCAACATTACCATTCGTGTTAGGTATTTTAAGTAAAGACTATTGTCCAGAATCTGTTTTATCATACTGATGTTTTGGCAGCTTTGATTTGGATTCTGCTGCACACAATATAACTTCTAGGGAAAAATAATCAATGTTCCAGCCTTAATTTGACAATTACAATTAAATCCCAACTTAATTAGATGGACCGACTCATATATTTTAATTGTAGGTTTCTTTTAACTGTAGTGTAAATTAGTCCTAAACAAAGCTGTGGTTACGTCATTCACTCGCTTAAATTAATGTGCTAGATCCAGCTCCATATAATACCTGAAGTAAGACACAGAATGAAGGTACCCACCTTAAGACTGTAATCACTGGTGGCGCGCCAGATCTGACTGGGACTGTCAAATGTCTGCTGACTCCACACAAGGGACAGTTGGAACGTGATCGGCAGGTCACGAGGTGGCACCACCCGACTCTCTACGTTCGGCTGAGTGTGGTGGTCCAGGACGAACTGACCTACAACAAACACAGGTTTTTCTCAGTCCACACTTAATGCACTGTTAATTTCTGCTGCGGGGCACCTCTTTCTACATTAGGGCATTGCTAAATATTGCAGCTGGGAAAACACTTTCACAACTGACAGCAAACCAGACAGTCATCCAGCTTAGTTTTGCTAAATATTTTGACATTATTTTACCGCCATAAAACAAAATTATGGTTATGGTAAAATATACATTAAATAAAAAAATGTAACAACATCATATGAATCATCATGTTTTTATATTTTTATTTGATAACTACAGTCAATACTTCAAATTTGTTTGATCTTAACCCTCGGAGTTGCCAGGGCCAAAATGTTGTCCAACCGTACCTGCCTTTGTTGTAAAAAAATTAATTTCCATCACATGCAACTGACATGCGAACATTTGGTATCTATGGATAGCTGACAGATTTTTCGAGATCGTATATATTTATTCATGAGTAGGTTCAATAACACACAATCACAATCTAGCTTACAAAACATGTGACGCAGTTGACGCCCACATGTTGTTGATTTTCCTATGTCCTCTGTACTGAATTATGCATCTATTCAAAAAGTCTAGACACCCGCACACTTGGTATTGATGGAAAGCTCTGTCAATGTCAAAGCTCAATTCACGAATCAGAACCATGGTTTCAAATGTAGCATCATCAGCCCACCAAAGCGAAAGTCAAAAACAAAATGGTGGAGCAGTGTTCGGCAACTTATCCACTTTGAAAGTTTACTTCGGATTATCTCAAGTTTCAGCGTCAATATTTTGACAAAATGCCTGAGAGTATTCATAAATAAGGTTATTATGCTAGTTCACATAGTTAGAACGACTTTGAGGTGTTATTTTATGTGAAAATTCAACAAATTAGAGGCGCAATGTTTCTCCGGGCGAGTGCGTGGGTTGCAACGGTAACGAGAACGGTAGTGATCAGCCTGCTTGAATCGGCCTATTTTTATGTTGGAAAAAAATTAGTTTTCAACGGTTTTGTTTCATTTTTGTGTTACTTGGCAACTAACATACATGGCTACATTTGTTTCACTGGAAGGTAATGTCATTTTTTTTTTTTTCAATTTTTTAGTTCAGGTAATAATATACCCATAATTTTAGTACGTGATATAGTTATTATAATTTTAGTATAATTAAGCATTCCTTTAGCAATAAAATGATACCTCATTCATATTTTTATGACAAGTATTAGCAAAGTTAATGATTTTTATAGGAACAGTATGCTACAGAGGATTTTCAGTGGTCATTTCTAGGGTTACTAGCATTACTTCAGAATTTTTATTGCATAATAAAGATATAAGAAATTGTATCATTTGGCTAAACAGTTAAAACTGTTACCTTTTCGGTCAATACACTTAGCAATGTACACCTCTTATGTGGACAGTTTATTGTACAAACTACATCATTTCAAATTTAAATATATCACATACAATACTGAATAGGAAGTTAACTAGTTGAGCATGTACTGACCTCTGAACTTCGCCCTAGTTTTGAAGTCAATGACGAGGTTCCCATCCTTGCCAATGATGATCTTGAGAACCTGTAGATGTGCACTCAGCTTGCCGTCCGTCTCGAGTCCAGCACGCCAGTGCATCGTGTTGTAGAAGAAAGAGAACTCGAGCTCGGTGCGATGCTCCATTGACATCCAGCCTGTTGGGGCCTTCGTGTAGACATACGACACGTACAGCGGCACGCGCACAGTCAGGTAGCTGTGGGCCGCATCACGCACCTCAAAGTCAGATATCACTGCACCGCCGCACAGATCGACCAGCTCGGTCATGTGATACCAGGCGTCAAACTGCCACATGCAACTCTTGAGGTTGAGGTGTTGGTACAACTTGACGGTGTTGTTACCACGCAGTTTGCTGTCGAACTGGTACGGCATGTCACTGAGTGCTGGTGGCTCGGACTGGGGGGTGAGGAAGCCATATTTAGATATGACAGACACCTCCGAAGGCAGGATGAAGTTGGAACAGATGTGTTGCTGGCGGTAGGCAGACTCCGACAGGAGGAAGCGCAAGTTGTGGATGGGGAGAGTCGAGACAAGCGGCAACATCCCATCCTGGTGCGGGATCTTGATCGTTGTGTGGATCGTGTTCGGATGATCCGGATCCGTTGGTTCGACGTACTGGAGAGTCGCGACGAAGGACTGCGCATGTAGTCCATAGGGGGTGCCAGATTTGACCGGGGTGTGACAGATGCCGTTGTGTGTGCCAATGGTGACGGGGGTGCTAGTGAGGGGCACGCCCAACTTGCCGTTGTCTCGCAGGGGTTGGGCAACGCAGCGCACCTGGAACTGGGGGCGGAAGTAGATGCTGTCCAGTACCTTGTGGTTCACCGCGGTGAAGGCTGTGCTGCCCATGATCTGTTCAAATGGAGGTCTTGACCCGTCCACGTCCAGCGGCATGGCCACTTCCCAGTGATACTGGATGGACGACTCGTTGACGCCCGAGTTCCTGCACAGTGGCCCCGTCACACTGTACATGGGGTAGTGGGGGTCACATGGCTACAACACAAGGGTTCAATATACTGACAACAGTCTTGTCACACTGTACATGGGGTAGTGGGGGTCACATGGTTACAACACAAGGGTTCAATATACTGACAACAGTCTTGTCACACTGTACATGGGGTAGTGCGGGTCACATGGTTACAACACAAGGGTTCAATATACTGACAACAGTCTTGTCACACTGTACATGGGGTAGTGCGGGTCACATGGCTACAACACAAGGGTTCAATATACTGACAACAGTCTTGTCACACTGTACATGGGGTAGTGGGGATCACACGGCTACAATACAAGGGTTCAATATACTGACAACAGTCTTGTCACACTGTACATGGGGTAGTGCGGGTCACACGGCTACAATACAAGGGTTCAATATACTGACAACAGTCTTGTCACACTGTACATGGGGTAGTGGGGGTCACACGGCTACAACACAAGGGTTCAATATACTGACAACCGTCTTGTCACACTGTACATGGGGTAGTGGGGATCACACGGCTACAACACAAGGGTTCAATATACTGACAACAGTCTTGTCACACTGTACATGGGGTAGTGGGGGTCACATGGCTACAATACAAGGGTTCAATATACTGACAACAGTCTTGTCACACTGTACATGGGGTAGTGCGGGTCACACGGCTACAATACAAGGGTTCAATATACTGACAACAGTCTTGTCACACTGTACATGGGGTAGTGGTTGGGGTCACACGGCTACAATACAAGGGTTCAATATACTGACAACAGTCTTGTCACACTGTACATGGGGTAGTGGGGGTCACACGGCTACAATACAAGGGTTCAATATACTGACAACAGTCTTGTCACACTGTACATGGGGTAGTGGGGGTCACACGGCTACAATACAAGGGTTCAATTTACTGACAACAGTCTTGTCACACTGTACATAGGGTAGTGGGGGTCACACGGCTACAATACAAGGGTTCAATATACTGACAACAGTCTTGTCACACTGTACATGGGGTAGTGGGGGTCACACGGCTACAATACAAGGGTTCAATATACTGACAACAGTCTTGTCACACTGTACATGGGGTAGTGCGGGTCACATGGTTACAACACAAGGGTTCAATATACTGACAACAGTCTTGTCACACTGTACATGGGGTAGTGGGGGTCACACGGCTACAATACAAGGGTTCAATATACTGACAACAGTCTTGTCATACTGTACATGGGGTAGTGCGGGTCACACGGCTACAATACAAGGGTTCAATATACTGACAACAGTCTTGTCACACTGTACATGGGGTAGTGGGGGTCACACGGCTACAACACAAGGGTTCAATATACTGACAACAGTCTTGTCACACTGTACATGGGGTAGTGGGGGTCACACGGCTACAATACAAGGGTTCAATATACTGACAACAGTCTTGTCACACTGTACATGGGGTAGTGGGGGTCACACGGCTACAACACAAGGGTTCAATATACTGACAACAGTCTTGTCACACTGTACATGGGGTAGTGGGGGTCACATGGTTACAACACAAGGGTTCAATATACTGACAACAGTCTTGTCACACTGTACATGGGGTAGTGGGGGTCACATGGCTACAACACAAGGGTTCAATATACTGACAACAGTCTTGTCACACAGTACATGGGGTAGTGGGGGTCACATGGCTACAATACAAGGGTTCAATATACTGACAACAGTCTTGTCACACTGTACATGGGGTAGTGGGGGTCACATGGCTACAACACAAGGGTTCAATATACTGACAACAGTCTTGTCATATGTTGTCAATTACTTGGTAATAAATGTTGTTCATATAAAAGATCAACAAATGTTCATGGTGCTTCACAAACATGGGCTACAGTTGCTAAATAAACATATATATTAAGATACCTATATCAAACATTATTAGTATCATTTTAAAATAAAAATAGTAAGATATCGCAATATATTATTAAAATAATTTAAATTTATAAATAAATAATACTTAAAATATATTCATAGGTTAATATATATGATAAAAATATAAAATATTGCTAACTATTGTGGATAAAATTTCAGAAAATATTCATTATTAAATAATAACAAACAGTATTTATTAGCTAGTTCGTACACACTAATGCGTTTCTCAACTGGCCGACACAAAACTGTGTACCACAATTGTTATACTATGGATTCTATGAAGAACAAGATTAGTGGAAATAATTTATGGTATGACGTCTATTTTATAAATTATTTATTTATATGTTAATTTAACAAATGTTATCAACATCAGCTTGCTGGTTTTCAGAAATGTGACTGCGACAATACTTACAGTGACACAGACTATTGGGTAACCGGGCGATGGATCAGGCATGTTCTCATCTTCCAAGTTGTCATACTTGAGCAGAGACACAATCTGCAATGCAACAACATTGACAACCATCACATGGCTTTGACCAGCTTCTTCTTCTTCCCGTAAATGTCGACAATCATTTGGTTGACTACTCTGGCACTGGGAAATGAGATGCCAACTCAGGTGTTTTACTTCCCCTGGCAGAGACACCAGACAGAAGGGACCAACGGCTTATAGCGTCTCTTCTGTAGGACATAGGCAATGTAGGGTGAACAAAGTTCGAATCTCGGTTTTTGAGATCGACAGTCCAGCACTCTGACCACTGGACCGCCACACCTCACTATTTTCAAAATGGTTCAAAGAGGTCTCATTGTAATATACAAACTAATAATAATGCTACATGCAATCCTTTTTACAACAAAATCATGTGAATAAATATATTGCCTATTGCCTTCATTGACCAAACAGTATTAAGTAAATTAACACCATACAATTCTAGTCTATTTTCAGACAAATTAAAAACTTATACAATACACGGACATAGCATTTAATCAAATTTCTTCAGTTTTATGAGCAAATTAAAAAGTTTGTGGCAAAATTATCCCATATATCCCAAACCATGAGACATCACCGTAGTATGAGTTATGTTTTGCTAAATATAACCCAACCATTTTAACAGATACACAAACGACCGAAGGTTCTTACGACTGGAGGAGCAGGCAGCACGAGACTGCCAGAGACTTCGTTGTCGAGGATTGTGATTGTAGCCGAGGAGACTTTGCCAAAGACTGCGTTCTCAGGCTGGCCCGGCCCCAGGGACACGTAGAAGGTCTCGTGCCACTCGACGTCTGAGTTGTGTAGGATCTCTACTGGGAACTCAATGGATGACACGCCTACAACAGGAAGACTGGCCGTCACTCACACCTTGTCAGCAAATACTCATGGCATGGTGACATCATTTCATGGCACACTCTTTGCCACAGCACAGCTACATATATATACAGCTCAGAAAGCAAAATCATTCTGATATATATTGCTCTTTAAATTGGTCATTTGGTTATTCTAAACTGTAGTTTATATTTAATAGCAGATACTGTATTACATAACAAAATATTACGATATATCATTGCCACATTCTATTGTGGCTTAGGTTTTACGTTTGATAGCTCGTTCCAGTGTGGAACTGGGAACAAATATTGAAAATACATGTGTTCTAACGACAATGTTAAACATGGAAACAAACCTGGTGCGAACGTGAGCACTTTGCTGCGAGCGTTGTAGTCGAGTCCAGATATGGCTGAGCCGTCCCTGGTGCTACAGCGCGCCTTCAGAGTCTTGTTCTTGTCCCCGTAGCGCATCACCTTCACCGTGAGCACACTTGTCCCATCCACTGACTCCGGCTCATGCACACTGTAGGCCGGTGATTCTAGCTCCAGCCGCGGGGCTACAACAACACGACTTTAGGGCTCATGCACACTGTAGGCCGGTGATTCTAGCTCCAGCCACGGGGCTACAACAACACGACTTTAGGGCTCATGCACACTGTCGGCTGGCGACTCTAGCTCCAGCCACGGGGCTACAACAACACGACTTTAGGGCTCATGCACACTGTCGGCTGGCGACTCTAGCTCCAGCCACGGGGCTACAACAACACGACTTTAGGGCTCATGCACACTGTCGGCTGGCGACTCTAGCTCCAGCCACAGGGCTACAACAACACGACTTTAGGGCTCATGCACACTGTCGGCTGGCGACTCTAGCTCCAGCCACGGGGCTACAACAACACGACTTTAGGGCTCATGCACACTGTCGGCTGGCGACTCTAGCTCCAGCCACGGGGCTACAACAACACGACTTTAGGGCTCATGCACACTGTCGGCTGGCGACTCTAGCTCCAGCCACGGGGCTACAACAACACATGACTTTAGGGCTCATGCACACTGTCGGCTGGCGACTCTAGCTCCAGCCACGGGGCTACAACAACACATGACTTTAGGGCTCATGCACACTGTAGGCTGGCGACTCTAGCTCTAGCCGCGGGGCTACAACAACACAGGGCTTTAGGACTCATGCAGACTGTAGGCTAGTGACTCTAGCTCCAGCTGCAGGGCTACAACACAGGGCTTTAGGGCTCATGCACACTGTAGGCTGTGGGGCTACAACATAGGGCTTTAGGGCCAATTGTCTCACTTGTGTGGGTGCATGTGGTGCTTGTGTGTACGTGTTAAGAACTATGTATTCTACTTATGTGTAACAACCACCTGAGAAAAAATTTACAACTTCAAAAGGAGGTAACAACAGCTTAACATGGATATAGTGACCACAAAAGAAGGACACAGTAATTGCCGGATCCATCACATGACCTGTTGCCATGCCAAAACTCCGTCAAGCCATCAAAATTGTTTTTTATGACAAAAAACATAAGCCACAGTTTCAAAATTGACAACTGTACGCGGGAATGCTTGACAGAGATCACACACAATTTTGACTGTGACATAGGCAAACTGCTACGTACTGGATACATCAATTGCATAAGAATATAACAACTTAATATTACTTTTACATTTAGTTACCTAACACAATTTACTTGTTTCCTACAATCTGTCAACATCGGTTCAGTTCTTCCCACATTAGACTAGTTACACAACGGGACTGTGAGGAGTGATAGACCAAGTGTCCCCTCACCGTCTCCCCTGTTGGTGATGACGATGGTGGCGGTGTCTCTCTGTCCAATGGCAGCATCGCAGTGCTTCGTGCCACGGGGGGAGGCGAGCTTCAGCAGGAACCTCTCGTCCTGCTCGTAGATGTGGTCGTTGATGATGCCCACCGTACAGTTCTTCACCTGCCACATGCAGCAATAACCAGTTCACGACTGCTACATACTGGGTTTTAGTCAGAGACTAACTGGCTCCTTGGCAGTTGAAAACGTACTCAATGACAATTTGATTTGACAACAAATTTATGTCATTTGTGTCAGTAATTACACTAATAGACCTGTACACGTAATGCAGTTTGTGACGTGTTTTCTAAAGCTGTTTGAATGTATTCGGCCATAGCACAGGAACTGAATGTCATCTACTGCTCCTAATATACTTTAAATGATGCTTTAATTTTTAAAGTAATAAATGTCAAGTAAGTCCAAAATTCCTGATCAGTCAAAAGTATGTCTTCCCAAACGCAAGGAAGTATATCACTGTAAGTTTATAGGTGTAAATCTATTAAAACAATTGTGGACCAGTATTGAGGCCAGCCTCACTCCGGACGGCACAGAAAGAGGAGAGCAGTAACATTCTATATGATACATGATGCTGATAGATCTGAACAGAAGACACGGAGAGGAAGTGTGATACCTTCTCTCCTGGGATAAACGTCAGTCTCGAGTCCTCCGTCAATGTCCTCTCCGTGTAGTCATCCGCTACAGAGGCTGACTTTTGACGGGTGTAGCAGATGACAGAGGATACAAAGCTGATGTCTCCGGTCCTCACAACGGGCACGGTGACAGTCTCATTCTCCTCGTCCACCCAGTACTCCGCCTTCATCAGCTGCATCACTGGCACTACAGACAGACACATCTCTACATCACCATCACTGCGGACAGACACATATCTACATCCACCACTGTGGACAGACACATCTCTACATCACCATCACTACAGACAGACACATCTCTACATCCACCACTGTGGACAGATACATCTCTACATCACCGGCACTGCGGACAGACACATCTCTACATCACCATCACTACAGACATACACATATCTACATCCATCACTGTGGACAGATACATCTCTACATCACCGGCACTATGGACAGACACATCTCTACATCACTGGCACTATGGACAGACACATCTCTACATCACCGGCACTATGGACAGACACATCTCTACATCACTGGCACTACGGACAGACACATCTCTACATCATCAGCACTATGGACAGACACATATTTACATCACCATCACTGTGGACAGACACATCTCTACATCACCGGCACTGTGGGCAGACACATCTCTACATCATTGCCACTACGGATAGACACATATCTACATCACCATCACTGTGGACAGACACATCTTTACATCACTGGCACTATGGACAGACAGGGATTTATGCGATTACATTGCATAACAAGTTTTACGCGAGGCAACCAAGGCAACACTAAAGTCCTAGAGCCAGCCTGCAGGCTAGGTAAACAAGCTGACACTGTACCTTGACCAGGTCAGAGTCCAATAGCCTGAAGGCGTGCCGGCCTTCCCGCGCTTTAGCGTAGTGATACAGTAAAACCTAGTCCGACCATTCAGGACATAAAAGGCCACTGCACCTCCAGCAGCGGCCACATTTGAAATTCCTCGTGTTCAGTTGTTTATCGAATATCGTATCAGTTTTGACTCCACCTCCCTCCCCTCCTGCCATAAGACTAGTTATAAGTATGTATGGGATTTTCACAACACGCACATGTGTTAATTTTAGCTTTGCTGACGCTTTTCCCTGTTTCTAAATGGTACACGAGGTTTTGCCTTAAAGCTTTTTCCTCCTTCAAGTGTACGCAGGGTTTTTAGGGCGGTAATTAAAATAGGATTAATAAACGGTGTGGCGGAAGGCGGAATGGCCCCACCTCTCTCTAGGATGTGGTAATAGTTAGTAGTTTTAATCGTCTAAATGTCTGGGAGGCGTCTTTTTAATAGTTCTGGTGTATTACCATAATTTAAGTATGGTATTCTATAATGTGGGCCTTGTTTTTAGAATGTATAGATAAAATAAATGGGGCAATGTTTAAGACCTCAAATGGCCCACATTTGATTGTATTGTGTTTTAGCTAACAACTCATCCAATTATCGGGTGAATATTAAATAAATGTCAGAAGGTTATTCTGGCCACATTTCTTCCATATCTGGTGTTGTCTTGTTGCATTGCGTAAACATCTCTACATCACCGGCACTATGGACAGACACATCTCTACATCACTGGCACTACGGACAGACACATCTCTACATCATCAGCACTATGGACAGACACATATTTACATCACCATCACTGTGGACAGACACATCTCTACATCACCGGCACTGCAGGCAGACACATCTCTACATCATTGCCACTACGGATAGACACATCTCTACATCACCGACACTACGGACAGACACATCTCTACATCACCGACACTAAGGACAGACACATCTCGACTTTGACGAATTCTGGCATACATGCTGGGAGTTATATTTACTTCTGCCAAATCTCAGATATGTTAGTGAAATTTGTTTAGAGTTACTGGATATTAATTTCATACTGAATGGCTCACACAGAGACGTCATAGGCACAGCTAACTTCACACTGCAGGTGCAAGTAGAAGTAATCCACCCCTCTGAGATGTCAATTTTTAAACATATTTATACTGCTGCTGCTACAGTGATACTGACTGTCAAGCTTCGTGTCATTGACGATGACGAGGGCAGACTGAGGCTCTGCGAGGAGACTGCCGACAGACGAACTGAGGAAGACAACAAATGTCTCATTGCCCTCCAGTCTTGGGTCAGCCTGGTCATCCAGGATATCCAACTCACACATCTACAAACCACAACACAGACACGTATCACATGACAGGCAAGGTACACCCAGATCAGACACTTGAGACATTCCTTTCACATATTTTACCCATAATTTTATCACTTAAAACAATTGTTTTTATTTAAAAAATGATTTCACTAAATTATTCTTATTAATCACATATTAATTTATTCACTTATTAGTTTTATTGCTGTATCATTGTTGTGACAAGCACGTACATCAAATTTCATGAATACATAAAACATCATGAATTATACCGAAATAATGGAAATATTCAATGACTTTATTCTAATAGAATCATTAAAATAAATGTCATAATATCAACAATGTTTTTAACAATATTTAGCATTTATTTTGTTTTTTAATGTTTTATAAGTTTCTTAATGACAATTTGATTGGACATTTGGTGCTACATTTTTATTATTTTTAGTGCTATATTTTTTATGTTTATACAATCTCAACTTTTTACTCTTTTCTGTCTCAGCGCCTTCAAACAGGGTAACCTGGAGTCACGGCGCCTTATGAATGCTCTAATTATTATTATTATTATTAAAATGATATCTATGAAACAACATAGTTAAGACCAACCCACCACCATGATCTGTCCGTCATGGAAGACGACCTTCTTAGAGTGGGGGATGTAGTCCTGGCCAGGGGTGGCGGAGGGTGGGGAGGACATGCGCGTCGCACACCACACCATCGATGTGTGGGACAGGTCTGTACCCTGGCGCACCACCGGCACCTCCACACGCCCCGCATCCTCGTCCACAAAGTACACCGCCTCCGACAGGAAGATCACCGACTCTGTAACAGGAAGATCACCAATTCTATAACAGGAAGATCACCGACTATGTAACAGGAAGATCACCAATTCTATAACAGGAAGATCACCGACTCTGTAACAGGAAGATCACCAATTCTATAACAGGAAGATCACCGACTCTGTAACAGGAAGATCACCAACTCTGTAACAGGAAGATCACTGACTCTGTAACAGGAAGATCACCAATTCTCTAACAGGAAGATCACTGACTCTGTAACAGGAAGATCACCGACTATGTAACAGGTAGATCACCAATTCTATAACAGGAAGATCACCGACTCTGTAACAGGAAGATCACTGACTCTGTAACAGGAAGATCACCGACTATGTAACAGGTAGATCACCGACTCTGTAACACGATGAAGAAGACACATGCAATCACCAAGCCACTACTCCACATGACGAATACAGGGAAAGAACGCGAATTCTTTAGCAGACGATACAGAACTGAGATGTGTGGCTATCTCACCATCATTTGGCCCCTCTATGATGGCAATGGCCTGCGACTGTGGACCGATGCGTGACATGAGGGAGGGAGACGTGAGCAGGATCTCAAACTGTTCCATTGTCTCATATTCACTGTCATCAATGATCTGTAACACAACGTCAACTTTCTTGTGTACTCAACATAGTACGTGTTGGTTGGGTTTATATGATGGCACACTGCCTCACCTCATTCATCTAGACTAAGCTGATAAAACATAGTACGTGTTGGTTGGGTTTATATGATGGCACACTGCCTCACCTCATTCATCTAGACTAAGCTGATAAAACATAGTACGTGTTGGTTGGGTTTATATGATGGCACACTGCCACACCTCACTCATCTAGACTAAGCTGATAAAACATAGTACGTGTTGGTTGGGTTTATATGATGGCACACTGCCTCACCTCACTCATCTAGACTAAGCTGATAAAACATAGTACGTGTTGGTTGGGTTTATATGATGGCACACTGCCTCACCTCATTCATCTAGACTAAGCTGATAAAACATAGTACGTGTTGGTTGGGTTTATATGATGGCACACTGCCACACCTCATTCATCTAGACTAAGCTGATAAAACATAGTACGTGTTGGTTGGGTTTATATGATGGCACACTGCCACACCTCATTCATCTAGACTAAGCTGATAAAACATAGTACGTGTTGGTTGGGTTTATATGATGGCACACTGCCACACCTCACTCATCTAGACTAAGCTGATAAAACATAGTACGTGTTGGTTGGGTTTATATGATGGCACACTGCCACACCTCACTCATCTAGACTAAGCTGATAAAACATAGTACGTGTTGGTTGGGTTTATATGATGGCACACTGCCACACCTCACTCATCTAGACTAAGCTGATAAAACATAGTACGTGTTGGTTGGGTTTATATGATGGCACACTGCCTCACCTCATTCATCTAGACTAAGCTGATAAAACATAGTACGTGTTGGTTGGGTTTATATGATGGCACACTGCCACACCTCATTCATCTAGACTAAGCTGATAAAACATAGTACGTGTTGGTTGGGTTTATATGATGGCACACTGCCACACCTCATTCATCTAGACTAAGCTGATAAAACATAGTACGTGTTGGTTGGGTTTATATGATGGCACACTGCCACACCTCATTCATCTAGACTAAGCTGATAAAACATAGTACGTGTTGGTTGGGTTTATATGATGGCACACTGCCACACCTCACTCATCTAGACTAAGCTGATAAAACATAGTACGTGTTGGTTGGGTTTATATGATGGCACACTGCCACACCTCACTCATCTAGACTAAGCTGATAAAACATAGTACGTGTTGGTTGGGTTTATATGATGGCACACTGCCACACCTCACTCATCTAGATTAAGCTGATAAAACAGTTCCTTGACATATTGTGTGGAAATGAATAATAGTAACCAAAAAGTAACAAATAATAATAATCATTTTTAACAAAAGTTGTACTGTGCAAGAATGTGAGTAAAGAGAAGAAAATAAAAATGTAGTTTTTGTGTTTACAAAACAAATCAAACCAGTTAGCCGTCTGATAAGCAAGATAATGGCAAATGTCAAGGTGGTTCACACTGCAGTTTTTTACCAGAACTGAACATCATGAAAACAAATTAATTCAAAATAAAAATCTAAAATACACTATTTACCCTGATGTCACAGGTTGCCATGGAAACGCCTGCCTGGAAGACAACCCTGCTATGTCTGGTGTTGGGGCGACTGATGTAGTCAGAGCCAGACTGAAGGTTGTCAGCGTCCGCGCCCTCTGCACTCACTGGCTTAGTGTAGCAGATGACAGAGGCTGGGGTACTACTATCACCTGTAATCAACACACGACACAGTTATACACTGTCACCTGTCACCAACACACAACACAGTTTATACACTGTCACCTGTCACCAACAGACAACACAGTTATACACTGTCACCTCTGTCAGCAACACACAACACAGTTATACACTGTCACCTGTCACCAACACACAACACAGTTATACACTGTCACCTGTCACCAACACACAACACAGTTATACACTGTCACCTGTCACCAACACACAACAGTTATACACTGTCACCTGTCAGCAACACACAACACAGTTATACACTGTCACCTGTCAGCAACACACAACACAGTTATACACTGTCACCTGTCAGCAACACACAACACAGTTATATATGGTCACCAACACACGACACAGTTATACCCTGTCACCTGTCACCAACACACAACACAGTTGTACATTGTCACCTGTCACCAACACACGACACAGCTATTCACTGTCACCTGTCACCAACACACAACACAGTTATACACTGTCACCTGTCAGCAACACACAACACAGTTATATACTGTCACCTGTCAGCAACAGACAACACAGTTGTACATTGTCACCTGTCACCAACACACGACACAGCTATTCACTGTCACCTGTCACCAACACACAACACAGTTATACACTGTCACCTGTCACCAACACACAACACAGTTATACACTGTCACCTGTCACCAACACACAACACAGTTATATATTGTCACCAACACAGGACACAGTTATACACTGTCACCTATCAGCAACACACGACACAGTTATACATGGTCACCAACACATGACACAGTTATACACTGTCACCTGTCACCAACACACAACACAGTTTATACACTGTCACCTGTCACCAACAGACAACACAGTTATACACTGTCACCTCTGTCAGCAACACACAACACAGTTATACACTGTCACCTGTCACCAACACACAACACAGTTATACACTGTCACCTGTCACCAACACACAACACAGTTATACACTGTCACCTGTCACCAACACACAACAGTTATACACTGTCACCTGTCAGCAACACACAACACAGTTATACACTGTCACCTGTCAGCAACACACAACACAGTTATACACTGTCACCTGTCAGCAACACACAACACAGTTATACACTGTCACCTGTCAGCAACACACAACACAGTTATATATGGTCACCAACACACGACACAGTTATACCCTGTCACCTGTCACCAACACACAACACAGTTGTACATTGTCACCTGTCACCAACACACGACACAGCTATTCACTGTCACCTGTCACCAACACACAACACAGTTATACACTGTCACCTGTCAGCAACACACAACACAGTTATATACTGTCACCTGTCACCAACAGACAACACAGTTGTACATTGTCACCTGTCACCAACACACGACTCAGTTATATACTGTCACCTGTCACCAACACACAACACAGTTATACACTGTCACCTGTCACCAACAGACAACACAGTTATACATTGTCACCTGTCACCAACACACGACACAGCTATTCACTGTCACCTGTCACCAACACACAACACAGTTATACACTGTCACCTGTCACCAACACACAACACAGTTATACACTGTCACCTGTCACCAACACACAACACAGTTATATACTGTCACCAACACAGGACAGTTATACACTGTCACCTATCAGCAACACACGACACAGTTATACATGGTCACCAACACATGACACAGTTATACACTGTCACCTGTCACCAACACACGACACAGTTAAACAACGTCACCTGTCATCAACACAGGACTCAGTTATACACTGTCACCTGTCACCAACACACGACACAGTTATACTTTAACTTGGTGACGGATGACACACTGGGGTACTGCTGTCACCTGGCAATTACATGTGACAGGTGTTGGTAAATCAATCAATTTTAGCAGGAACCAATTTTCAAAAGATTGGCCATACTTATTATAAAAACAATTACAACAAAATTATGTGTTAGGTAAATCAAAAAGTTCTTAGTTTCAGTTTACATCATGTTATTCATGCAAGGACAAAATGGCTATATACTTGTGCAAGTAGTCAAACAGACCAAGTTACCTGTTCTGATAAGATTGGCATAGAGATGACCTGAGCTCTCATTCACTGCGTAGACTTTCTTCTCAAACATTATCACTGGTTCTGCAATCAGAAAGAAATGTTTTTTCTTGGTAGGTTTAATGAAGTAGAAAAATGACGAGTGGGATTATAACAGGTCCAATAAATATGATATATCTGCCTACTAAATTATCAAAGTTGACATAATAGACTTTGCAGCAATGAACATATATGCACGCATGCAGGAACGCACAAGTAAAAATAGTATACAATTTTTTACCTTGAAAGTCAACATTTATTCGACAGAGGTAGACATCAAATGTATACAGATTTACCAATATACACACAGTACACAGTGCATGCACACACCCACACACACATAAAACAGAAACCTTACCATCTTCTGTGTCTGAGATGGTGACGGCCACTTTGCGTGTCTGTCCAATCATTGTGTAGGCTGGCTCTATCAGTTCAACGTAGAATGATTCGCGTCCCTCAAAGATGGAGTCGTCGTTGATGATGATTGTGCACACCTTCATGTCCTGCCACTCGTCAAACTGCACCTGTTCGCAGGAAAAGATCAGTTTATTTTATAGCATTGTGTCCAGGCCTTGGAACAAAGCACTTTACATTTCATTGTGTGGCAGACATGTTCGTTAAAACATCTTTACTTCTCTGGGAAGCATTCAGCCATTCTACAATTACTGCATGAAGACTTCATACACGACTGTCCACCACTGTCTATAACCAGGTACTCATTCGTACAACTGAGTGAACTGAGGAAGAGTGGAGTGACGGAAAAATGACAAAGCTGTTCCAGAGGTGACCACTGTCACATGTCCACGACTCATCAGCTCAGTTAATAACAATGTTCATAAAATTATGCATTTTCAAATATAACAAAACTCAATTTCTACATTGTCTCAAACAAAGATTAATCACCACCAATACTGATATAGAAACTAAGACATAAGATCTGCAAGGTTCTACTTCTTTATGAGATCACGACACTGTAGTACAGTAAAACCTCACTATTAAGATCACCTTTGGGTCTGGACAAAAGTGACCCAAACAGCAAAGTGACCATATTAGAGAGACGACTATCTAAACTTTACTGTACGTGAAAATAACTCTGGACTGTTCTAGGGTGACCTTAATTGTGAGGCGGCTGTATTATTGAGGTGATCATAAAACGAGGGTCCACTGTGTTTTTATCAGCTACTTACCTGTCCCTCGTGTTGTGTGAAGTCTCGTAGACCAGGGGTGGTTTTCTTCAGTGTGGATGTTGCGGTTCCCTCAATGGTGCGACACGTGACAACAGAATACTGCAGCAGACAGCAACAGCAGCATTGAGGACCAGACAACACTGGATAACATTGCTTCTACGTGACACTGAGACACCATGGCATATTGCTGGACAAATACATTAATTCGTTAAAATGTTTATTCATTTGGAAGAATGATTAATGTCGATGTGAGTCATAGTTTTGTAATAAGAATTTTTTTATTTAAAAATACATTCAAACCAACCAGGGTATCTAGGGTCTACATTTCTATTCTTGGATATTATACGACTTCAGTATTGACTGATATCTGACAGGTTATACTGGTCCACAGTTGATAGGCCAATGAGTTGCTAGTCCACTGTAGCTTGGTGCTTTCAATGGTAATCATTCTAGATGATAATCAAAATGCTGTTCTGTCAATACACAAATGGCAAAGGCTTCTATATATCGTTATAACCTTTTACCTGACAGAATACATACGCTTTCATTGGAACACTGAAGAGTTCAAATTTTAGTGACACTCGTATGACTTCAGTACCACATTTAATGTTAAATTCTTTACTCTCTATGTGTGATCAATGCAAGATATTAAAACGTGTCCAAATCTTAAATTATCATACCATAAGGTTCCGTGTATAATACACCCCCATGTATAATATGCACCCCGAGTTTTGCAAAATTCTGACAGAATTCCTATATTACCATGTATAATACACATCCCAACTTTTGGCATCAACCCCTCATTTCCCCACTTCTGATAGTTTGCTTGAAGCGCGGCTCAGGGTTAGCCACTGTCATTGCATCAAAGTTTGTTTGTGTGATGATCCTTGAATCCATACCAGAATCGTAAAAATGTCCCTTACGCAAGTTACGGCATTACCACCAGCACATTACAACCAGCACATTACAACCAGCACATTACCACCAGCACATTACACACAACGATTTCACCACGTAAGTCACATCTAAACAGTCATTCTTCCACCTGGTGGATACTTGTATAACTACAAATTATGCCCAAGTGGGTGTTTATAGAACTACACGGAACCCCTAGTGGACTGTCAGGACAGTGTTTCCGCCATGATGTGCAAGCCAAACTGCATTACCACGAAACCATCTTCTATGAAACACGCATGTAAGACTTATATCTAGTCGGAAAAAAATTTCTTTAGCACTAGCACCATGTATAATATATACTTCTACCTAAAAAATTAGGAAAAAATGCGTATTATACATGGAAACGTACGATAAACAATTATCATAAACTATAACTGCCTCAACCAAGCCTTACAATAAATGAACTGCCACACAGATACCAAACAATGGATTTCCCAACTTGCCACACGAGGTCTCACCTGTTTGAGATATCCATATCTCTTGATGGGTATCCTGATGACTCCTGAAGTCTCTGTGATGTTGAACTGGGGCCTTGCGAAGGTGATGTACGACCACTGGATGTGCAGGACATTCCCGGACACCATGTTGGGCTTGCTGTCCATCAGGTCAAAGGTGAAGTTGTCACTCAGGACTGACATGTTCTTGGTGAGGACGTAACGAATTAGGCCGTTGTTCACTTCCTCTGAAACATCACGTCTACGTACAGCCACAGACCATGTGAACTTGTTCCCTTAGAATATTGTTGAATATAGTACACAGTTCCACCGTCATTTAAAAACTTACTTTTACAACCTTGCTTATCCACCTTTGCTCCCTGGTGTATCGATCCATCTGTTGACGACTTTAATACTGCTTATCTAGTTTGAGATTGACTAACCATTTTGTATTGATGCATCTTTGAGCTTGGTTTCAAAGGATTTACACACAAAACCAGTCAACTTATTATTATTATCATATGAACTACCGTCGTGTACTCATAAAGCTATATGAGACTCCACATACTAAACAGTCATATTTGTTCATATTTACCGATTCATATAAAGCATACAAAAGGGGAGAGGGTCAAGGACTTTGAACTATTTATAAAAACATCAACCACATTACTAATAATAAACGCGAAGGTAATAGTATTACCCAGAAAGAGACAGAGAGGATGTTGGTACCTTGTGTGAAGAACATGATGACGATGCCCGGATGTTCCACGTTCTCCAGCTGTCCGTTGACTGGTGGCCGAGTCACCTGGTAGATGATCTTTGAATCAGGAGTGTCCACGTCCGTCGTCAACAACTCGTTCTTTGTGATGAAGTTCATCGCCTGACAAATTACACGTCACAACCACTATCATTTTAGTTGATCGTAAATACAAGTTTCACATTACAGAATAGCTATAAAGATAGATGCGTCTTTATACATATAGCCATTGATACATTTTGTATAATTTTTACTTTCTAAAATACCACCACCTCTATTTAGAGCAGTTATTGAAATGCTGCAATGTCAATGTAGGACCATTGACTGTGACTGAGGATGCTGTATGTGCCTTACCCTGCCGTCCACCATGGCCAGGTAATGCAGACCAAGGTTCGTCTCCAAGATGGGACTGCCATCATCCACAGGGGACACTTCTATGGGGAACACCTACAACACACATCATACAATAGCACATAACCACTGTCACATGATCATGTACGCTTCATTCAACAGAAGGGAAATGCTCTGATCAGTTCCAGGAATATTGAGGCACTGAGCACAGAGAAATCCCCATGTGGTATGTCAATGTCTCCGAGAGAAAAAGAAGTTGTATTTAGTTTGCCATGTTCTTTACATTAAGCCTGCTGGGTGAAGCTTTGTCTGTCATCATGCGGAATCAGGAAACATTAATTTGTCTCAAATAATAAAACAAAAAGCATCATACATGCCTAATCAAAGTTTTTAAAATTGTACAAAGGTCTTTTATATTAAAATGAAAACAATCATAGAACACACTCTTTAAACAATACAATTAAACATACAAAAATTAAATAAATGTCAACTCAGTCAAATAGACATCAACCAAGATCCAAATTGGTCACTGGATACATACATAATTTGTACTAAGAACGAGATCTAGGTACGACCGGGCAGACACTGACCTGCGGCTTGGACATGGTCATCTCTCCGCCGTCAGCCTTCACTTTGTAGAGAGGGTTGGTGCCGTCTGAGACAGTGAACTGGAACTCGTCCTTGAGGGTGTTGCTGCCGTCATGTGTGTAGGTGATCTTGTTGTCATAGATGTCAGCCATCATGAAGGTTACAGCCGGCTCATACCTGTTGTCTTCACGTTCTATCTGTAGCTGGCCGTGACTTGGCGGTGACACGATGTGGAACTGGATGCGATCCTCCTGCCATGCACAGTCAAACATGTTTTTTTTATATAACAAGTCATTCATAACGCATTGTGAATCTACACAAAAGTCCATCCACAGGTGATGATATATGTAATATTTTTTAATATTTTTTAATTTATTATAATTTGTATTACATATTTATATATGTATTTTATATACTTCATTAATTTGTTGACTGATTTTGTATATGCTTTACATATTTTTTTTTTACATATTTTTTTTCTTTTTACCTGAAAGAAAACTATTCTTATTCAAATTCGTAAATTACAACAAATCTAGTTATTGAAGTCATACAGGGCAAAAAGTTTGGTCACCTTGTGAATGGTTCAGAACAACACAATGCATATTTTATTTATACCAAGTTATCATCTCTGCTAAGTTACAGTTGTAACATCATTAATCACTACTCAGTATCGTTCTTCAATTTGTAATATGGTACACATTTTCTAATTAGACTTAGACAATATCTGGCTCAGATTTTGTATTATAATTACTACAGAAATAAAAAAAACACTGACTCAAGCAATTTTAACCATTTCAGTACCACAGCCCTGACCAGCTGTGATCACTGAATACAGCATTCCCAGTGAATATGCAAGACAATGAACTACCTCACTTCAAGTCAAGATTTTAGCAACAAAAATGCATTTTATGAATAGGAATGTTAAATATTTTTGGAAAGTATGATAATCAGCAAGTAAAATGAGCCATATTATTTTACATTCCGTCATCATGGTAAACAGCAATCAAAGATGGCCGCCAAGATTTCAACGTTTTTGCAGTTGCTGAACACAGTTGGATATTAAGTTCGCCGACATCGTTATTGAGTCGATCATCAACATCCGACAATGATTCTTCGCTAAAATTATCAAATAATCTGTCCAAAACATACAGTGGTAAATCGCTAGTTGAAGTAATGCCGTCCGCCATTGTGGCCACCACAGATTTTGATAATCCATCATTAAAATCTCTGTAAACTATTATTGAGCGATAATAAACAATGACAACTGCTGAATAGCTCATTTATTCGCCTTGGCAACTGTACACGAGTGGCTCCATCTAGTGGATAATTATAAACAAAAACAATATGAATAGCAGACATCGTCAATGCCGAATAACCGGCCTGTCGTACGGAAGCGTCACAGACAGTGCGGCCAGAAATCCGGCCTGTCGTACTGAAATGGTTAAGAAATCCACTTTCACCTGCCATCCCATTTCTTTTATATCATAATAAGAACTGGCAGAAGACTTGTTGAAAATGCCTCTCTTCATCATTTCCCTCATCAAAGTATTATAAAGTGTAGGAACGTGATGCTTGCCTCTAGACAGGCTAGAGGACAGTGCTGATATGACACACTTACCCTGGTGTCTTTGTCGACTGCCTTCAGTTCAAACTCCGTGATCATCTTCCTCACGCCCTCCTGAACCTTGAGCACATGACTGGAGACAAGGGGCAGAGAGTCGTCTACTGGGATAATGGTCACATAGAACTTCTGGATGACCTGCACATAGAGCAGTGAGAACTCTAGTCAGGGACCTTGTTCATGTACTGTCTTCAACAGCATTCAATAAAATCATTGATTCTTTTCCTCACTGTACATAGACAAAAAGTCAAGTGAAATGTAAAGCAAATACTTAAAGGGTATCACTTTATGCTAATGTCGCGTTCCAATCAACTCATGTATACCGACTGTCAATTGGACTTGGTCAACTCGAAAGTTCAGAAGCAGGCCAACTTCACCACTGACAAATTTATGTAACTGGGTCAAGGAGGCGTTACAAAGTTGTATTTGATATAAATGAGCCCATTGGAATGCGGTATATGTAAGACTTCTTGCACTGAGCCTCGAACCTATCAATAGCAGACATCCTAAACAGTGACTGTTTCCAGCGAGCCTAGTCTACTTACGTTGTTTGTTCCGTCAGATACGGAGAAGATAAAGTTGTCAATGTAGAGTTCCACGTCGCTACTGTGTACGTACATGACAGCACTGGCGGCCAGGTCAGCCTGGCTGAAGCGACTGATGGCGTACTCTATAACATGCATCCCAACACAGTGAGCAACCATGTCATCGTAGAATATTTTATGAAATGATGTGCTGTTAGCCAATATTGACTTGCACTGCTTTTATTAAAACTGCTCACAAACAAAAGTTGAATCAGTTTAAACATGCTGCTGGTTCAGAGTAACAATGCTTTTACCTTAAAATCTGCTTGTCCAAAATCAGAACAAAAAATTGAATGCCAATGTTGTAACTAGTTTTGTACAATGCAATAACACAATAAATTAATGGCTAGACTTTCTGACAGTTTTAACTGTCAGATAACCTGACTGAAACATTTCCACACCAAATGTGTATCACAGACATGGCCTCATTTACTTTTTTAAAAGGCCCACAATATGAGACAAAGCAAACATTATACTGGCATTATTATTCTACATAAAAGCACTTCCCCTTACAAAGATTCATCTAGAAACGATGCGGTGTAGAAGTAGAGATACTAAGGTACTGACGTGGGTCCTGAGCGAAGGCAATGTGTCCCAGCATAGCAGGCTGTGTGATGGTGAAGACGAGGTCAGCAGGCTCCGAGTCGGCATCGGTGGCAGACAGGAAGTCTGTGGTGATCTTGCGGGCCGACCCTTCCATCACTGTCAGCTCCCTGTTGGCCAGCACCTCCGGCGGCATCCGGTCCTCTGTCAAACACAACACACTCCTTTATGTCATTTCAACTTTACATATACACTGTATGTACTACACATATCTTAAATAACACATAATATACATTTGTGGAGAGCAGTGTCGCAGTGGCTAGAGCATCACACTCTCAACAGAGAGAACACGGGTACAAATCCTGTGCTGCCGTGTCGACCCTTGGGCAAGTTCGTTCACTCTATGTTGCTCCAGTTCACTCAGTTGTATGAAAGTATGAATGAGTACCTGGCTATAGACAGTGGTGGATATTTGTGTATGAATAGTTTTCGCACAGTAACTGCAGCGTGGCTGAATGCTTCCCGGAGAAGTCGGGATGGTGTTTGATTGAACAGGTTTGCCAGGGAATAAAGTGTAAAGCACCTTGTGCAGTCCTGAGGACTGGATACTGCGCTATATAAGAACTTACTTTTACCTTTTTTACCTTTTTATATCATATCATGAACTTATACAAATTGGAAGGGCATAGAAATACCAGATTGTGATGAATAAATAAATAATTGTTTACCATGGACTTTTCTAATCAGTTGACTGGTTGACAGATTTTTAGTTAAAGAACTTATATAATCACCATCTTCAACTCATTAAATCTCCCATTATTTAATTATTATTATTTAATTATTTTCTGAATTAAAGTTGTGACATGAGAAGATATGAGGCTAATCAACCAGTGTTGGTTAATTTGCTTTTGTTGTAAGACAGTTAACTGCTATGTCAATTAGACTGTCACTTACCAAGAACGTTGATGAGGAATGTCTGATCTATCAAAGCGTTTCCATGACGATCAACAATGCTGAATTTGAAGGTAGCGATGCCAGTTGGTTCACCACGAGAATGTACATACTGAATGCGTCCTGCAGACAGTGGCAGCAATCACAATTAACAACACTACTTAATTTTACATCATCATAATAGTAAAATAAACAGTTTTTGTTGTATTTGTTAAATTGCATACAATAATAATAAACTTTGATAGTGGCTATAAACTATGTCAAATTCACCAGTGTATACGGTAACCAGTTCTTGGCTAACCAATACAGAATCCCCTTAATATAATGTGTAACAAACTTTGTGTATTATAGGCAGATAGTGGATGAATTAGAAAATGTGTTGATTGACATACCATACGCAGCTTAGTTCCAGCTGTACAGAAAACATGTTGTCAGTGAAACCCCAAACCAACACAGGCATAAAACACCAACAGCTATTATGAAACCTGACAGTAGGAACTTCAGCTTGTTTTCAATCAACGACACAGTCATAGTTTCAGAAAGAAAGTTGTACCTATAGAGTAATGCTAGCCATATGTTATAGCTACCACATGTACGAAGGCAATTGTGTGAAAAATAAATGTAATCCTTATGTATAAGTGTTTGTGTCTATCATCCACGAGAACGCTACAATACCTTGATCAATGTCAAACTGTTTGAAGCTGTTGAGAGAGCCAGTGACTGTGAGAGTCTGGACTCTCATCACTTGCTTCAACTGGAGTCGACCGAAGGAGGGAGCGACGGTGAGCACGTACTTCAGGTGGATGTCTTCAGAGTCTACGTCTGTTGCCTGCAGTTCACTCGGCTCTATCACAGTTGTAGATCCTGCAACAAAAACAGCTTGTGTACTCTGTGTCTCCTTCCTCAAATATCATTTTATAATAAGGGCCAACTAATATTTATTTATATTCATTTACTACGACTAACACTTATACATACTTTTTTAACATATTTACACATAAAAGTGATGTCATGTTTAAGCATATGTGGATGTACTTCAATATATTTTAACCTGACATAAAATAAAGATATTTTTGAGGATTTTTTCTATCCTTTGCTGCCTTTCTTGTAATACATTCCACTGAATAATCTTGTTCATGTGGAATGAAATTTAAATAAATATTTTCAATTAATGTTATTATGTCTTAAAAAGGATAAGTTGGTTGATGTACCGATTAAAATGTCCAAGGTTTATTATTTTAAGTAATCCAGCAATAAAATAACAAGATGGCCGCCTTCAAGACAACAATCACCTGGGTTCACCCGCAATCCTCTGTTTATTCTCAGACGAGGCGTTTCATCGTTGACCACACCAATGACCACCTTGACCACACCAGTGTTTTTGAACTGACCGTCGGTCAAGCCGAGGTTGAACTGGTCAAAGGTTACATCCTCTGGACCATCGTGGGTGTATACCAGTAACTCATTGTGTACGTCCTGTCAATAATAAACACAATCACTTTGAATGACTGGACACCTGACAAAATGATGCGACTGTTTTGGCATGTGCCTAAAAAATCACCAATTGTTCAATAACACTAAAAATTTCAAAACATTGGATGGACCGATTTTTTTGTTTTTATGCTAGCATTGCGATTTCTGTTTATTACTAGTAATTCACAATTATATTTAATAAGATGTCTTTTCTGAAATTAAAATTCTTTATCTAGATGTGTTCTTTGTCACTGAAGTAGATACGCCACTTCCGACACTCAATTGGAGAACAAAATTACATGTTGTGTTTCCTTCAGCAAATGTATGAGACATTCAGTGTATTCGCTACCTTGCAAACAAAAAAGTGTTAATCCAAGTACAACTATTGAAAAAGGAGTCTTAAACAATAACTATTACATTTAAGCAACATGTTAAATGTGTTTATATCTATTTCATCATTGATCTACTGACCTACGCTGGCATCTTATATTTTTAAATTATTGAACACAAATACTACTCAATTTTCAATATTGCTGTAGTACCAGTTTTTAGAGATCCCAATAAGACTAGTGTTCCCATCTACCTGATATGTGAACATGTCTCCTTTGTCCAGGGGCTCCGCCTGGAATACAGTGTCTTGTTTGAAGGATTTCTTCCTTAACTTTCCTGGAGAAAAATAAATACACACAATGATATTATATCATTTAAAGATGATCAGTAAATGTTTTTAATTAATCATCTAATCTCCTAGTGCACTTTGGCATTGCAACCACAAAAGTGATGTGCTATTTAAATTCTGCTTAATCGATGTGTCCATCTGAATCCACTAAGAAATAACTTATAAAACTACTAGGACAAAAAATGTCCTGATGTGTATAATAATCATGCTATCATAAGCACGTCCATCATAGTTATCAAACTTATATAAAAAGCAAACTAAATAAGCGTTTAACCAAAATTTTATGCAATAAAGAAACTTCTACAGTTTTGAAATCCACAAGTATCTGAACTAGGTAACATGTCAATGCCGTAGAGTTAGGGAGTCTATAATTGTATTGTATAGTTGGATGCACATGTCAAGGAGCCAAGTGTGAAGTACAACATAACAAACTGGGTATTCAGAAGATGCTGACATGTTGCTACATTTCCTGGCGATTTGTGGGGTGACACAGGTACTTACCAATCTGTGGCCGACTGGTCAAGGTAAAGATGAGGTCCTCAGCCAGCGAGTCAATGTCAACTACGTAGATGGAGGCATTGTTGACGATGACGCCATGCCCTTCCTGACAGAACACTTGCTCTGTCACCAGCACGGGCTTCTCATCATTGACAAGCTGAAGGCATACAACATGGCTGCCATCAGGTCAATGCTGATCAATAAGCATTGCAAACAGTCAGATAATACACTCATTTTATCTGAGAAATAAGCTAGCTGTGATACTTATAAATTAATCAGAATAAATACCAGAATAAAGTCATATGTTCATATCCAAAAAAAAGTAAAAGGTATGATTCTTTTGTATTGATTAGTTTTGAAATGGCCAGAGGAGAGTTTGAATTGAGTCCAATACCCAAGATATACAAATGATAAAATTGTGAACACATACATTGACAGTGATGTTGAACACATACATTGACAGCGATGTTGAACACATACATTGACAGCGATGTTGAACACATACATTGACAGTGATGTTGAACACATACATTGACAGAGATGTTGAACACATACATTGACAGTGATGTTGAACACATACATTGACAGTGATGTTGAACACATACATTGACAGTGATGTTGAACACATACATTGACAGTGATGTTGAACACATACATTGACAGAGATGTTGAACACATACATTGACAGGGATGTTGAACACATACATTGACAGTGATGTTGAACACATACATTGACAGTGATGTTGAACACATACATTGACAGTGATGTTGAACACATACATTGACAGTGATGTTGAACACATACATTGACAGAGATGTTGAACACATACATTGACAGGGATGTTGAACACATACATTGACAGTGATGTTGAACACATACATTGACAGTGATGTTGAACACATACATTGACAGTGATGTTGAACACATACATTGACAGTGATGTTGAACACATACATTGACAGTGATGTTGAACACATACATTGACAGAGATGTTGAACACATACATTGACAGTGATGTTGAACACATACATTGACAGTGATGTTGAATACATACATTGACAGTGATGTTGAATACATACACTGATAGTGATGTTGAACACATACATTGATAGTGATGTTGAACACATACATTGACAGTGACGTTGAACACATACCTTGACAGTGATGTTGAACACATACATTGATAGTGATGATGAACACATATACTGATAGTGATGATGAACACATATACTAAGTGATGTTGAATACATACATTGATAGTGATGATGAACACATACACTGATAGTGATGTTGAACACATGCATTGATAGTGATGATGAACACATACATTGATAGTGATGTTGAACACATACATTGATAGTGATGATGAACACATACACTGATAGTAATGTTGAACACATGCATTAATAGTGATGATGAACACGTACATTGATAGTGATGATGAACACATACACTGACAGTGATGTTGAACACATACATCGACAGTGATGATGAACACATACATTGATAGTGATGTTGAACTTGTAGGTGGGTGACTGGTTGACCCCGTCGGTGACATAAAGGAGGAAGACATCCCACGTAGGCTCCTTGTTCTTGTGGTCACTCTGTATATAGTGGATGTGGCCGTCTATGAGGTCCTGCAAGGTGAAGGACGTCACCAGGCGCCGCTGACTCTGCTCTGACCCCTCCGCTGTTACATGGCAACACATGAAGTTCACATTTCAAAATAACTTCAGACTCATCTATCAGAAATTAAAAAGTCTATCTTATAGCACAACATTTGTATTAAAAAATAAGTTTTATTTGTTAACAAATTGTGGTTATTCAGATTAACAAATGTACCAAGAGTATGAGACTTATGTTCTCTGAACTTCTTTCGTTGCTGTACACTTTGTATTTGTTGTCATTCTACATCTTCCAACTACTGCAATCGCATCATAAAAGTAAACTAACAATGATTGGACTTGAAGAGATCATCTCTCTTCAATTTGATTTAAGAATCATCATCACAGTTAAGAGGAAATGTTTTCAGCCTAAAACATTACTGGGACCATGGGAGAATTCCCCACCTGCTTACCTCTCTTTGTGTTCTCCAACACGCCAAAGCTGGGCAGCACTTCGGCAAAGACGGCCAACTGGTCCACTGGGGTGTCAGCATCAGTCGCTGAGATGTCAGCCATGGTGAGCATGACACGCTTCCCCTCGTCAACCTGCACCAACGAAGTCTCTGTTAGTGCGCACTAGCACTTGTCACATCCTCATATGTCTGCTGCGTGAGCTTCCATCACTTCACACCTTATTATCATCACTATTATATTAAATAATAAAATTCCATATGACAAGCATTAAGATGGTGAGATGACATTTCCAGTGTTCCACATCGCTAGTTTGCATCCTGCCCTTCCCTATCTGAATGAAGTCAACATTTTAAGATGATCTTAAATTCCATCAAACATATTTGAGTAATTTTATGTAAAATATTTATTTACCTATTTTATCCTAACAAATATCAAACATGAATGCAATACCCACTTTTCGACCACCTACATATCCATTCAAAATGATAATAATAATTTTACTGCATTTCTCTGCGCCATAAATCTGGCAATTATTGCCATTCCTAAAACATGGGATGTTGCTATTAAGTTAAATAAAACACTAAAAATATATATATCAATAAAAAATAGACAAGAATAAAAAACAATTAATAATAATTAAAACGACACTTTAAGAAAGAATAATAATAATAAAAGTTAAAGGTAGAAACTAAAATCTATACATGTCGCAGTTCTAGAGGTTACCTCTACGCCAGGTCCAACTTTGGCGACAGGTGGCTGGTTATTGACGGGTGTGATACTGATGGAGAACATCTGCATGGGCAGTTTGTTGCCTCCCGCGTCAGTCACATTGAAGTAGACCACCTCAGAGACAGTGCGCATCCCAATCTCCTTCTGAGACATGTACCTACAGTGCACATACACTCACATCAACATCAGTCATTAACATCAACTCACATCAACATCAATCATTACTATTAACATCAATTCACGTTAACCTCACTACCAACAACTGATGTCAACATCACTACTAACAACTCACGTAAACATCACTACCAACAACTCACATCAACATCACTACCAACAACTCACATCAACATCACTACCAACAACTCATGCCAACATCACTACCAACAACTCATGTCAACATCACTACCAACAACTCACGTCAACATCACTACCAACAACTCACGTCAACATCACTACCAACAACTCACGTCAACATCACTACCAACAACTCACGTCAACATCACTACCAACAACTCGTGTCAGCATCACTACCATCAACTCACATCACTACCAACTCATGTCAACATCACTACCATCAACTTATGTCAACCTCTCTACCATCAACTCATGTCAACCTCACTACATCAACTCATGTCAACCACTCTACTATCAACTCATGTCAACATCACCACCATCAACTCATGTCAATCTCTCTACCAACAACTCATGTCAACCTCTCTACCATCAACTCATGTCAATCTCTACCATCAACTCATGTCAACCACTCTACTATCAACTCATGTCAACATCACCACCATCAACTCATGTCAACCTCTCTACAAACAACTCATGTCAACCTCTCTACCATCAACTCATGTCAACCTCTCTACCAACAACTCATGTCAACCTCTCTACCATCAACTCATGTCAACCTCTCTACCATCAACTCATGTCAACCACTCTACTATCAACTCATGTCAACATCACCACCATCAACTCATGTCAATCTCTACCATCAACTCATGTCAACCTCTCTACCAACAACTCATGTCAACCTCTCTACCATCAACTCATGTCAATCTCTACCATCAACTCATGTCAACCTCTCTACCAACAACTCATGTCAACCTCTCTACCAACAACTCATGTCAATCTCTACCATCTACTTATGTCAACCTCTCTACCAACAATTCATGTCAACCTCTCTACCAACAATTCATGTCAACCTCTCTACCAACAACTCATGTCAACCTCTCTACCAACAACTCATGTCAACCTCTCTACCATCAACTCATGTCAATCTCTACCATCAACTCATGTCAACCTCTCTACCAACAACTCATGTCAACCTCTCTACCAACAACTCATGTCAATCTCTACCATCAACTCATGTCAACCTCTCTACCAACAACTCATGTCAACCTCTCTACCATCAACTCATGTCAACCTCTCTACCATCAACTCATGTCAACCACTCTACTATCAACTCATGTCAACATCACCACCATCAACTCATGTCAATCTCTACCATCAACTCATGTCAACCTCTCTACCATCAACTCATGTCAATCTCTACCATCAACTCATGTCAACCTCTCTACCAACAACTCATGTCAACCTCTCTACCAACAACTCATGTCAATCTCTACCATCAACTTATGTCAACCTCTCTACCAACAATTCATGTCAACCTCTCTACCAACAACTCATGTCAACCTCATTACAATTACCATGAACCTCATCACAATTAACATCACCTCATGTCAACCTCATTACCATTATCAGTGACATGTGTTGACAATACACAATTACCACCTTGCATTCTATTGTTTATACTTTGATAGCTACATTATAATCGAACCCTATCAGTGTCAAAATACTAAGGCAAGACTACAAAGATTCTGCTGTGTATAAAACAGCATTCTCACTTGACACGTTTCCTGTTGATATCCGCCTGAGTGAAGCTCTTGCCAGCAATCATCATCTCATAGCTGTTGTGCAAGAAGAAGCCGCCATATTTTGGTTCCGACAACAGAATGATCTTGAGTTCCGAGTCGGGTGACTCTTCATCGACAAAGGCGAGGTGAGAGGGCTGAAGGACTTGGCTGAAGTCTACAGCAGATAGGATGAGTATCAACATGAGAGTGGAGCACAACATACATGCCTACCCTGGGGGTAATAATGGCCCAAGTAGCGGAGATGTTTGCCAGCTGATGTATAACTGTGTGCAGTAAGTACTGCTGATGTACCATTTTGTTGATATCTTTAACTGAGGCACTTTATTGTTTAATCATTATGTCAGCCAATTGTGACTACTTCGTCTACTTTGCCAGGCTTGATGTATAACGAATCAGAATAAAAAACAAAATGTAATCGGGCAGTCAGACATACCTCACAGAACTATAAATATTGGAAAACATTATTCAGTTATTACCTGTTTAAATCTGACTAACAAACTGACAAAAATTAGATTACAACTGAAAGAGTCTCTTGTTAAAAGCTCCACTCTGCTTTTAACAGCTGAGCAGTGTGCTCTAGACAGGACGAAATGGAGGGGTGTCATCCAAGAGGATAGGGAGGGGTCAAATTGGCCTAGATATTTAAGTCAAGTTCTGTCAAGAGTCTCTTGTATCTGTGAGTGGCTAGATGCGTACCTTCAGCCACTACCAGTGTCATGGTGGCCATGGGGTTGGGCCTGGGAGACGAGCTGTCTACTTTGATTATGTCGACAACGATGTTGAGAAGCGATGAGTGGGTACCATCCTCCACGGTCAGTTCGATGTTGTCAGTGAGACTCTCAGAGCCGTCATGGACATAGTAGAACTGGTTCTCACCAATCTCCTTCAATGTGAAGTGGTCACCTGAGTGACACCAACAGCAGCGCAGGTGGAGAACAAGTTGTTGGTTGGGATCGTACAATTAATTCATAGTAACCAAGATTTCTGCTTCCAAAACTGACTTATTTATCAAGGGCAAACAATGGATACTATTTCATGCTTCCAAAACTGTTTTAGTTATCAAAGATATAGATAGTAGTTACACAGAGAGTTCACTCCACGCCTCTGGCGTTAGGGCAGCTTACATTCTTGTTTTACTGTTGTGTTACAACTTGTGTAAATCACACCTGCTTCAGTCGCATTTCTCCCATGCAAACTACATGGGATTGACCAATACCAAAAGCCATAGTTACACAACACATTTGAGAAACGGCAGTTTTTCTATTATGGAAATATTCTTCATGGCAAAAACTTCTGTAAAAAGTTATCTAACGAAACTACATATAACATTAACTTCCCTCTGATCACACCTGGTCACACTATGTGGTTCTACTAATGAGAACTACACTGATCAATGCTCACCTTCTCGGGGCGTAACTTGAAATGTGGCTGTTTTTTTGACAAAGTCGCCAGCTGAAGGAAGCTTAGTGAGAGTGAAGATCAGGTCATGAACCCTAGTGTCTTGGTCGACTATGTTGATGACGGCAGGACCAATGAGGATGGTACCCCCTTGGGAGGTGACTACCGAGGATGTGGTATCAACCATGCGAGGGGGGATGTTGTTCACTGGCATCAGTCGGATAACAAACTTGTGTTCAGGCAGCACATAGTCGTCTCTCTTGTCTTCCACTGAAATATGAAATCTTATAGCGATCTGTTTTTGTTTACATAAACAGCATGATGTGTCAGTAAGTATCAGCTAAGATTAAACAGGTTTTGTATACTACTCCTATACCATGTAACTCAACGCTGGGAAAATAAATGTCTGGTAACATGTTTAATATATATATATATGTACATATATAATATATATATCTACACATATATATATATTATATATATATGTCCTTGAAACATGAACTTCTTTGTGTTCATTCAGGTAATTTCAAAATGTTATCTTTATATTGGTTATGGAATAAACGTAACTTCTAATTACTAAAATTGTCTTAATACCATTTAAAAAGAATTTTTAATAGGTTAGATAGGTTTCTTTGGGCCTAATATCACAAAACATCATTATCAGTCATTATTCATTGTTATGTTATAGATACACATATCGACTGGGAGACTCCCCAACACATATTTAGGATAACTTACAAGTGAACATGAATGTTACTGTCTTCTCAGACATGCCAATTTCTTTCTTCGGCGGTCGATAGAGAATCTTGTTCCGGTTGATATCTTCCTGTGTGAACTCAAAAACCATAACAAACGGTCGCTCGATGTGTTCCACAGTTCCGTCAGTTGAAGACAGAGGGCGTGTGATGGTGTACACGAGGTCACGGTCACTTGTGTCCGTGTCAGTGAAGGCGAGATCAAACTTCGTGATGGCAATCACCTGGTTCTCAAGAACCTGAAACATAATATAATTTATTTATTTGCAATCGTAACATTGAATAAGATAGAAGAAACATGATAAAATGCCCATTTGGTAAAACTAGTATTTTGTTAGAAAAATTTTTTTTATTAAAAAACATCAACATCACATGCACCTGTCTATTTAGCCAGCACCAGAGGCCAGCATGTGTCATAAGGTCACCAACATAAAGCAAGACTAACCACATTTAGCTGACTGTTAAACAAATTACATTTGGCTACACAAAATGGACAATATTTTCTTGATTTGGTTGGTAACAAAATAATTTAATGACCAAGAGAAAAATATGCAAGAGTCAGCTAAGAACAGTGTGTCAAAGTACATCAAGATAAACAGTGAACTGTTTTTATACTGAATAGATACGTAGATACAGACAGAAACATTCTTCAAATGTCATAAATATAGTATGAGTATAAAGAGGTATACAGTAGTTTTATTAAAAGAACAGGGCTGATTAGATATTAGCAATATTACATTGATAAATAAGCCAATTTTTTTTCAAAAATCCTCAAAATACCTAGTTACTATTTTTGTCAATAAAGCCCATCAGAAATACAGATTAAACATTCATTAATAAAAGCATGTTGTCTACTGCATAATGCAAGGTTGATAGTCAACTCTCATTAACCTTTCTGTAGTCACATACGGAGCAGCTATGATGCCATGAACATGAGCCTCATTTCACAAATAATAATGGAATTACTTCTTTAGGGCAAATATCCTACGAAAATCCTACCTCAGTGGCGCAACATCTCCAGAGGATTAAGTGTTCTCATTGTCATGTACAAATCAAAAGTCGTCAACAGATGGATGCAATTGCTAAGAAGCTAAGGAGGATATGCAGTATTAAAAAGACAGTTTTTAGACAATGGCGAAATGAAACACCCTATCCACTCACCACCATGCCTAGGCTGACGCCATCAGCAACTGTCGGCACCGCACCTGGCATCGCAAGGTCAAAGAGATCAGGAGGACGAACCCGCTCTCCACCAGAGTCTCGAGTCGACTCCTCCTCCTCCTCCTCCTCCTCCTCCTCCTCCTCCTCCTCCTCCTCCTCTATTCTCTCATGAGTTGGCGGGAGTCTCCCTCTGGGACGCCACCCACTCTCATCCACACTATCTTCTTTCCGTTCCGATGGATATGATCCTTCCGATAGATGTGTCCCTTCAGGTGTGGGCGTTAATTGCTTGTAACGTGGGTCGCCCACGCCCGGTTTCGACCGGCCCATCCCGCGCAGGTCAGTGGGCTTGGGTAAGAGCTGCTCGTGAGGATCGTACGAGCGAGGCTCAGACACACCACCCCTGCGGAAGTCTATAGGTTGGGCAGCTTCATCCGTGAGAGAGTCAAATTCGTCGGGGATGGTGAATGTGTCAGTGGGAGGGTGGAAGGGGTCCTGGGCAGGGTGGAAGGGCCCTTTCTCGGGGTCGAATGACTCCGGTAGTTGGTCGACGCTCTCGCGGTAGGGGTCGAGGGTGGAGAGTGGGTCAAAGGAGTCTGCTTCGAAGGGGTGCACCACCACAATGTACATCTCCTGCTCCTGGAGGACGTTGGGTGGGTTGGCATTATCAGACACCTGGGAGAGAGGAAACAAGACTTCAGTGTGTGTCTCTCAGTCTACTTCACAAGGAGCAGGAACAGAAAATATTTATTTGTCCCAAATACACAATACAACAGAATAATTGTTAAAAGAACAAAATCCATACAACATATTGTAAATGAGTCGAAATGGAAAAAAACGAAGTTATAAATATAATAATGTAAGATAGAAAAATAGAGGATTATGTTATATAAGGGATGGGAGACTCCTACTAAGACTAATTATAGTTGCTGTCGTAGGAACCACTATGAATTAATTTCAGCTATTATTTAACTTATAAAAAATTTAAAAAATCCCTAGTAAAATAGTGCGTCATCAATATAAGATAACTGTACATGCCCATATATTACACACGTACTAAATATTCAAACAATCAGTTGTTAAATTAAGTAATTTATAGCCAAGGAGGAGATATACAAGACAATGGACTACCTCACTTCAAGTCAAGATTTGATTGATTGGTTTTTAATTTCATTGTTTGAAATTGTATTTTTACACCATAATTTATTTATTATTTATTTATTTTATCTTGGCTTATTTATTTAATTACTTTATATTTTAGCATTTAGTCAACACGTCATTTTAATATGTGAAGTGCTTTGATTGGTATCTATTTACTTAAAATGCGCTATATTAAGAAATGGAATTATTATTTGTTTATTATTAAGATTTGAGCAACAAAAATGCATTTTATGAATAGGAATATTACATATTTTTGGAAAGTATGATAATCAACGAGTAAAATTAGCCATATCATTTTACATTCCGTCGTCATGGTAACGAGCAATCCAAGATGACCGCAAAAATGTCAACGTTTTTTCAGTTGCTGAACACAGTTGTATATTAAGTTCACCGACATCGTTAGTGTCGATTGTCAACATCCGACAAAGATTCTTCGCTAAAACTATCAAATAATCTGTCCAAAACATACAGTGGTAAATCGCTAGTTGAAGTACTGCTGTCCGCCATTGTGGCCACCGCAGATTTTGATAATCCATCATTAAACACTGCGAAAACCTCCGTAAACTATTATTGAGCAACAATAAATGATGACCACAGCTGAATAGCTAATTTAATCGCCTTGACAACCGTACATCGTCAATGCCAAATAACTGTACTGAAGCATTACAGACAGTGTGGCCGGAAATCCGGCCTGTCGTATTGAAATGGTTAAGAAGCACTTTACAATGCTTCACAACAATCTGCTGTGAGGTCTTCAAAATGTAATATAAAATGTGACATTTTATGATAATAACAAACATGTTAATACAAAAAATACACAATACACAACGATATATTATATTAAACACATAAAAAGAAAAAAGAAATGTATAAAAATTCATTACAATTTAAAAAATAATTCTAAAAGCATCAATCAATTTATTCATACTGTTTGGTATTGGTTTTCGTTGATTTTATCCGTTTGCACGTGGTAGATTCTCACCTCAAACCGGAAGAAGTCTGAGTTTTCCTTGCCTCCATTGTGGCGATACCAGATCCTGCCTTCATTGATGTCACGCTGAATGAAGCGGAACATGTTAGCTCCCATCTGTCCGCCCCCGATGTCCCGCCAGCCCTCAGTGGGACCACCCTCTGGCATCGGCACCACCATGAGGATGTCACCTGGGTACACACACACTGACGCTAAAACAACCTGCGGGATGCATTCATACTGACTGTACAGTCGAATCTCGCTTTATGGTCACCTCAGTAGTGCAGCCACCTTGCAATTACGGTCACCTTAGGACAATGTATTTTTATAACACTAAGGTGTAGGGAATTAGTGCACCTAATACAGTCACCTTGCTACTAAGATAACTCTGGCCCTGTACTGACAGGGCCAAAGTCGAGGCATTTTTCTCAAGTTTTCCATTAATAACAGAAAATAACTAAACCATTATAATACACATCACACATACAATTAATAGAGTAGCTTTAATTTATAATACTAATATAATTACCATAAGACTTGCTATAAAGTCAGTCAACAGCACTTCACGTGATATTGAAGTGTGGTGGTTCTTATGAAGGAAACCTGGTGAGAAAATCTACAAGAAAAAGACATCAAATTGTGTGCATGAACACCTACCTTCCTTGGGGTTGTTAGAGGGTGGGGTGAGGGTGTAGATGAGGTCAGAGCTAGGCCGACCGCTGACCGTTTCATACTCAAGGTCCTCTCTGATGATCTGAACCATTTGACTTGGCTCTACAAACACATCTTTGTTGTGTACCAGCTGGGGTGCTTTGTTGCCCTGAAATACAAAAATACAACACATTGAATATACATACACACATATATATACATATATAGAGATAAAGAAGTTAATCGAAGGATGAATCAGGTTCCGCCATGATGCATAACACAAGCTGTTGGAAGGCAGGATGTTTTTTATACAATGTGGTTCTAGGAATCATTCCTTGGCAATCAAGTTACTCTTTGCACTTCTAATGATTTTTAATTTTTTTATTATAATGTGTGTATATATATACACACACACAGTGTATATGAATATAGTATCATTTCATCATTTTCTTAAAATGTAGCTTTTTAATATTGCTTATCCTCTTTAGTTCCTTAGCACATCCATCCATCTGTTGATGACTTTAGCATTATACACCAATCACGAGAATGTCGAACCTTTTGGGTGTGCTGTGCCACCGAGATAAAAATTCCAAAGACATTGACATCACTGAAAAATGTTATACTTTACTGAATAGACACACTGGGGCTTTGTGTATAAACAAATGGATGGGGATTGTTACCATGCAAAGATGCAGTACAGCATATAGAATAAACAAATATACGTATGCTACATGATATAACTGTAAAAATTGAAAGAATTTAAGCTTTCAACTTGGTTTCACAATACCTATACTGACACAATCATACACAATCATGTGGGTATAATAATATGATGTCTCTTTCACCTGCATGGAGAGCGCGATAGTGCAGTAGTTAGCACATCCACCTGGCATGCCAGCACTCTCAGTTCAAAACCCGCACCGAGCAGACTGATATTTGGCTTAAAAACCTGGCTCTCAACATTGGAGACTGTGTATCGCTCGTGACTCGGAGATCACTTTAATGTCAGTCCCATCTCAATTTGGAACGTAAAAGAACCACAGAACAAGCACCCTGGCAGTGACCAGCATAGAAAGGTCGGCTTGGCGATAATGTTCTGAATAAAGGCTGACTCGTTGAATGAGACCTTATAAGACCATAACATTCTAACAACCACTTATATGCATGTACAGTTAATAGAATGTTGCCGAGTGCTGGAAACAACAAGAACAACTAGAACTAAATCAAAGCAGTTGTGTGCAAGACTTGCCTTGAACCTGATGTCGACCTTGAACATGACATTGAGAGTGTTGTAGCCGTCGGAGGCCTGGAAGAGGATGTGGTCATGGAGATTTCTGTTCGTGTTGTTATGAGTATACATCACCTTGCCTGCGTGCAGCAGGTCGAGGGTGAATAACTTCAACACCACCGCCGGGTTCTCCAGCAGGGTGATGTTGCCGTAGGTCGGCCCTGAAACATCAACACTTGTGTATCAAATGTAGCGGCATTTTGGAGAATTTACGTGATGCATGTGAAAGCAATACATATCCTCCAGAAGGGACAACTTGACAGTCTGTAAGCAGCTCATGATGATTGTCTGCAAGGTTACATCAGAAACCAAGCAACCAAGTTCTTAGTTTCATATCATGTGCCACAGGGGGGTTGTATACAGTTGTGTGCATATTTTGTACAATTGTTCCAAGCTAAGTAAATCATCCACCAATTAGTTGGGAACGGTTTGTAATTATAATAATAATGTTTATTATTATTATACAGTTTACATAACTTCAAACAACTGTATGCAACAATCAGCTAATGTAATTAGTTGGTATTATTACTGTTATCATTACTGGTGTTATCACCAAAGACACTTTTAAGTCGCACCTTCCACAACTTTGATGACGACCGCGGCCCAGCTATCATCGTCCTGGATGTCAAAGTTCTTCTCTGCGGAGATGATGGCGGTGGCACCATGGTCCACCACTAGGGGGATATTCCTGACGAGACGAGGTGGCATGGCTGACGTCACCTTAATTGGAACTGTCTGTCTCGGACTACCACTGCTCATGTCACTCACCCATAACTCCACCTCACCTGCAACGTAACCACAAATAATACATTACTAGATCGGTATAGTAATTATATACAATGTCCCTACAAAGATCACACATTCTACACCAGTTGATCCGTATAAACATATTATGTGTATACAACTTCCCTACAAAATGATCACACATTCTACACCAGCTGGTCAATTTAAACGTATGTTAAACATATGTATACAAAATCCATGCAAAGTGATCACAGATGCTTCTATGCCAGATTTGACACTATTGACTATAATGATGAATGTGACAATCAATAAACTCCTGCCCAGTATCACTGGTCAAAAGTGATGTTGTCAGATGCTTCTCACATATTAACCCAAACAAAGCACCTGGACCCGATGGCTTGGGGGACCGTGTCATGAAGGTATGAGCGGATCAGCTTGGGGGACCGTGTCATGAAGGTATGAGCGGATCAGCTTGGGGAACCGTGTCATGAAGGTATGAGCGGATCAGCTTGGGGGACCGTGTCATGAAGGTATGAGCGGATCAGCTTGGGGAACCGTGTCATGAAGGTATGAGCGGATCAGCTTGGGGGACCGTGTCATGAAGGTATGAGCGGATCAGCTTGGGGGACCGTGTCATGAAGGTATGAGCGGATCAGCTTGGGGGACCGTGTCATGAAGGTATGAGCGGATCAGCTTGGGGGACCGTGTCATGAAGGTATGAGCGGATCAGCTTGGTCCTTTTTCATTAGGTTTTCCAGTGGCCTTTAAACACTCATTCTATGCCATGTTCATGGAAACTGTCTACTATTATGCCGATCGCAAAAAATCTGGCGCTAGACAATTTAATTAATGACTTTCGACCAGTGGCGCTTACATCTATCATTGCCAAGTGTATGGAAAACTTGTACGTAATCAAATAATCACGTCTGTAGCCGATCGCAAGGACACCCTCCAGTTTGCATATAGGACCAAGAGGGGTGTTGAGGATGCAACATTAACTCTGTTTAATTTAATTTCTAGTCATTTAGACATTCCCGGAACAACCATCTGCATTCTATTCATGGACTTTTCATCAGCTTTTAACACTATTCAACCCCATGTTCTGATAAAGAAGTTGTTGAATCTTGAGGTAAATTCTGACCTTCTGTGAATTAGGCAGCTTCCATGTGATTGGCCACAGCATTTTGATTTTAAATGCTAGTTTTAAGTAAACTGTTTACAGCAGAACATGTATGCAATGTTGTGGTGTGAGTTTTATTTATTTATTATTATTTATTTATAATTGTTTTAATGTTAATGCTAATTATGATATTTTACCAATTTTTAGTGCTGACCATAATGTGTGTTTTACCAATTTTATGTGTTGTACCAGTTTAATTACTGGTACTTCAATGTGTATCTAAAGGAAAATTTCCGTTTTCAATGCAATGTTTTAAATGGACTATAAAGTTATTGAATCTTGAATGTACACTAGTTGATTAGTATAAGCATTTTGTATATCTTACATAATTTCTACTATAAAAGTATGATGTCATTGCAACATCTTCGAGCACAATTTTATTTTAAACTTCAAACTGTATTCACAGTAATCAAATCTTGAAAATCTACTATGGTAGAGTTGTTTTAACTTGATGTTGATTCATGCTAACATCGCTGGTAAACCACTTGTTGACAATGCTAATGTCTAAAACATTGCCAGACACGAATACTGCTTTTAGCCACCTAGACCATGTAGCGCTGTCTGACTTCATGCACGAGTCAGTCACAACACGTCAACAGACCACAAAGTGTACACAGCACGTACATTTTTCAATCCAAATTTTCAATTCAAATAATTAATTAATTAAACATCTTTAAAAAACCAATGAGGAACTTGATTACCATTGAATGGTTCCTGCATCAAAAGCATCCTACCTTCCAGCGGCTTGTATGCATCATGGCGGAACCTGATTCGTTCCTCGATTAACTCCTTTGGCGAGAACATCGCATTGGCCAGCATGAGGTTGTCCTTGCCATCAACCACCTTTATGAGGTTGCCATTGGCTGGGGGCTTAATGATGCGAAACTTGAGCTTCTCGAAGGGCGTATCTTTGTCGGAGGTCATGAGCATGTCGTACGTGACGGTAGTGTAGCCACCTGTGTGCGCCAGGATCGTGTTGTTCTTGTACAGCACCGGGGCATACTGGTTGGCTGCAGCAAACATTTGTTATGGCAATTTGATGTGGATAAATACATGAGTAAGTTATCAACTAAGACACATCTTCTCTATAAACCCTTAGAAATTCTTACAAAGCCTCACACTAACCTAAATACAAGAAGAAACACATCGCATGAAAGAGACTGCACACTACATAATAATGTGATAGAAATTAGTTATAAAATGTACTAACTGCACTTGATCTAACATGGTGTAAAAATGAAGTGTTGCTCCAAAAATAAAATGCTTATTTCAAGAAGACAGGTTGGCTTACTTAAAAAAAAAATTTGCACTAACAATGCCAAAACAATCCACATCCGCTTCTTTCTTCTTCTCTGACTTTTCCCGTCATCTGGGGTCGTCGGTATGGCTGGTAATTTTCTTTCTCCATGTCGCCCTGTCCATCACCACATCTGCACTCAGACCCACGATTTCCATGTCTCTTCTGTATGTGTCTTTCCATCTGGTCTTCGGTCGTCCTCTCCTTCTTCCTGGTATCTCTGCATTTAACACTCTTCTCACTATGTGCTCCTCTTCCCTTCTCATCACATGCCCATACCATTTCAGTCGTTTCTCTCTTATCTTTTTGGATGCTTGTGTCACTCTTGTTGCTCCTCTAATATATTTGTTTCGGATCTTATCTTTCTCTGTTACTCCACACATCCAACTCAGCATCCTCATCTCATTTATCTATATCCTTGCTTCTTGTCCTTTCGTTGTTGCCCAGGTCTTTTCCCCGTACAGCATTGCTGGCCTGACTACTGTTTTATAGATCTTCCCCTTCAACTTCACTGGCATCCTCCTGTCGCACAACACTCCACTGCATTTCTCCCAATTTCTCCAAGCTGCACTCACTCTGTTTGATCTCCATTTACATGCCTCCTTTAAAAAAAAATCCACATGGCGAAATAGAAAATAGTTTGTTGTTTACCATAATTTGGTGGAATTTGTCCTTCAAAATAATTCTTCACAGCTGACACCTAATGTTGGACTTGGGTTAGCCACATCTGGGTGTTTGAGATTCTACAACTAAAATGATGAACATATGTAAGGGATAGAAGAGTAATGATACTACGTGTATCTGCCACTCACTTTCACACACCCGGCTGTCGTCATTGGCCATGTAGCCATCCCCACAGCTCTCGACACATTCTCCCTGCAGCATGTAGGAGCGACTATTGCACTGCTCACACTGGTCCTTGTGACTGCACACCAGGCACTTGGAGGGACATCCTGCAAACACAACAAGACACTTGGAGGGACATCCTGCGAACACAACAAGACACTTGGAGGGACATCCTGTGAACACAACAAGACACTTGGAGGGACATCCTGCGAACACAACAAGACACTTGGAGGGACATCCTGCGAACACAACAAGACACTTGGAAGGACATCCTACGAACACAACAACACACTTTGAGGGACATCCTGCGAACACAACAACACACTTTGAGGGACATCCTGTGAACACAAGACACTTGGAGGGACATCATGTGAACACATCAAGACACTTGGAGGGACATCCTGTGAACACAACACACTTGGAGGGACATCCTGTGAACACATCAAGACACTTGGAGGGACATCCTGTGAACACACCAAGACACTTGGAGGGACATCCTGCGAACACAACAACACACTTGGAGGGACATCCTGCGAACACAACAACACACTTGGAGGGACATCCTGTGAACACATCAAGACACTTGGAGAGACATCCTGTGAACACATCAAGACAATTGGAAGGACATCCTGCGAAACACAACAACACACTTGGAGGGACATCCTGTGAACACATCAAGACACTTGGAGGGACATCCTGCGAACACAGCAACACACTTGGAGGGACATCCTGTGAACACATCAAGACACTTAGAGGGACATCCTGCGAACACAACAACACACTTTGAGGGACATCCTGTGAACACAAGACACTTGGAGGGACATCCTGTGAACACATCAAGACACTTGGAGGGACATCCTGTGAACACAACACACTTGGAGGGACATCCTGTGAACACATCAAGACACTTGGAGGGACATCCTGTGAACACACCAAGACACTTGGAGGGACATCCTGCGAACACAACAACACACTTGGAGGGACATCCTGCGAACACAACAACACACTTGGAGGGACATCCTAATCCTGCGAACACAACAACACACTTGGAGGGACATCCTGTAACACATCAAGACACTCGGAGGGACATCCTGTGAACACAACAACTTGGGCAACACTTGGAGGGACATTCTGTGAACACATTCTGTGAACACAACAAGACACATGGAAGGGCATCCTGTGAACACAATAAGACACTTGGAGGGACATCCTGTGAACACAAGAAACTTGGAGGGACATCTTGTGAACACAACAAGGCACGTATATTTGTCACAGTTGTTGTGATACAAGAAATATTCAAACTGACACATGGTTAAATAAAAAAATTGTGATTCATGTTAGTCAGTTAAGATGTTAGAATAAAGGTTCAAATGTGATTTTTATGGTTATCTATTTTGTTATATTACATAACTAACTCATAGTCCACAACATGAACATAAAGCTCTCTCAACATTACAATTAATTTCATTACACTGATTAGACCATAAACAATTTAGTCATGATTAATAATAAAGTATTTGTTGAACTATTCTATCTGGACAGTTACGTCAGTCTGCACTCACTGATGCAGACATTGCCCTTGACATAGAAGCGTCGGTCGCATGTTGGCACACAAGAGAGTTGCTGCAACACCAGGCCATCAGGACATCCTTCACAGCCCCCGTCTCCCAGCAAACATGGCTGACACTCCAACCCACACACTGAAACAGTCGGTTTGTTTTACAGGTCAGACATGTAGCCAGAATTAATAACAGAACTGTAAGTAAAGACAGGGGCAAGAGTAACAAATTGTTGAATGGGTATCACATGCGAGAAAAAGATGGCAATTTCAAGAAGATGTCACTAGGCCAGCAAAAACAGGTCAAGTAAGATGAACAAATTAGAAATGTTCTAAACAGTTTTAAAACTCCCACCTCAAACCTCCCATCACAAATCATTTTTGCTGACGTTCAAGTATGTGTGAATAAATTAAATAACATGACCAGTCAGTGTAATAAGTGTGCACATTTGTTAAAATCATTGAAAGAACATACTTTGATTATGACTGACTATAACTCTGATTGCAAGTGACTTGTGAAAGTGTAGAAGGTAAAAAACATACATATCTACATACAAAGAAAACAAATATAAAAATCGTGAACAATCCAATGTCATAGATGGCTTATTTTTCCAAACATTTGATACTAGAGTTGAGCTTCAATGAACAATGTCCTACATGTTGTAGTGGATGCTAGAGTTGTGTTTCAATGAAGAATGTCCTACATGTTGTAGTGGATGCTAGAGTTGTGTTTCAATGAAGAATGTCCTACATGTTGTAGTGGATGCTAGAGTTGTGTTTCAATGAACAATGTCCTACATGTTGTAGTGGATGCTAGAGTTGTGTTTCAATGAAGAATGTCCTACATGTTGTAGTGGATACTAGAGTTGTGTTTCAATGAAGAATGTCCTACATGTTGTAGTGGATGCTAGAGTTGTGTTTCAATGAAGAATGTCCTACATGTTGTAGTGGATGCTAGAGTTGTGTTTCAATGAAGAATGTCCTACATGTTGTAGTGGATGCTAGAGTTGTGTCTCAATGAACAATGTCCTACATGTTGTAGTGGATACTAGAGTTGTGTTTCAATGAAGAATGTCCTACATGTTGTAGTGGATGCTAGAGTTGTGTCTCAATGAACAATGTCCTACATGTTGTAGTGGATACTAGAGTTGTGTTTCAATGAAGAATGTCCTACATGTTGTAGTGGATGCTAGAGTTGTGTTTTAATGAACAATGTCCTACATGTTGTAGTGGATGCTAGAGTTGTGTTTAAATGAACAATGTCCTACATGTTGTAGTGGATACTAGAGTTGTGTCTCAATGAACAATGTCCTACATGTTGTAGTGGATGCTAGAGTTGTGTTTTAATGAACAATGTCCTACATGTTGTAGTGGATGCTAGAGTTGTGTTTTAATTAACAATGTCCTACATGTTGTAGTGGATGCTAGAGTTGTGTCTCAATTAAGAATGTCCTACATGTTGTAGTGGATGCTAGAGTTGTGTTTCAATGAACAATGTCCTACATGTTGTAGTGGATGCTAGAGTTGTGTTTTAAGGAACAATGTCCTACATGTTGTAGTGGATGCTAGAGTTGTGTTTCAATGAACAATGTCCTACATTTTGTAGTGGATACTAGACTTGTGTTTCAATGAAGAATGTCCTACATGTTGTAGTGGATGCTAGAGTTGTGTTTTAATGAACAATGTCCTACATGTTGTGGTGGATGCTAGAGTTGTGTTTCAATGAACAATGTCCTACATGTTGTAGTGGATGCTAGAGTTGTGTTTTAATTAACAATGTCCTACATGTTGTAGTGGATGCTAGAGTTGTGTTTTAATGAACAATGTCCTACATGTTGTGGTGGATGCTAGAGTTGTGTTTTAATGAACAATGTCCTACATGTTGTGGTGGATGCTAGAGTTGTGTTTCAATGAACAATGTCCTACATGTTGTAGTGGATGCTAGAGTTGTGTTTCAATGAACAATGTCCTACATTTTGTAGTGGATACTAGACTTGTGTTTCAATGAAGAATGTCCTACATGTTGTAGTGGATGCTAGAATTGTGTTTTAATGAACAATGTCCTACATGTTGTAGTGGATGCTAGAGTTGTGTTTTAATGAACAATGTCCTACATGTTGTGGTGGATGCTAGAGTTGTGTTTCAATGAAGAATGTCCTACATGTTGTGGTGGATGCTAGAGTTGTGTTTCAATGAACAATGTCCTACATGTTGTAGTGGATGCTAGAGTTGTGTTTTAATGAACAATGTCCTACATGTTGTAGTGGATACTAGAGTTGTGTTTCAATGAACAATGTTCTACATGTTGTAGTGGATACTAGAGTTGTGTTTCAATGAACAATGTCGTACATGTTGTAGTGGATGCTAGAGTTGTTTTAATTAACAATGTCCTACATGTTGTAGTGGATACTAGAGTTGTATCTCAATGAACAATGTCCTACATGTTGTAGTGGATGCTAGAGTTGTGTTTTAATGAACAATGTCCTACATGTTGTAGTGGATGCTAGAGTTGTGTTTCAATGAACAATGTCCTACATGTTGTAGTGGATGCTAGAGTTGTGTTTCAATTAACAATGTCCTACATTTTGTAGTGGATACTAGACTTGTGTTTCAATGAAGAATGTCCTACATGTTGTAGTGGATGCTAGAGTTGTGTTTTAATGAAGAATGTCCTACATGTTGTAGTGGATGCTAGAGTTGTGTTTTAATGAACAATGTCCTACATGTTGTGGTGGATGCTAGAGTTGTGTTTCAATGAAGAATGTCCTACATGTTGTGGTGGATGCTAGAGTTGTGTTTCAATGAACAATGTCCTACATGTTGTAGTGGATGCTAGAGTTGTGTTTTAATGAACAATGTCCTACATGTTGTAGTGGATACTAGAGTTGTGTTTCAATGAACAATGTCCTACATGTTGTAGTGGATACTAGAGTTGTGTTTCAATGAACAATGTCGTACATGTTGTAGTGGATGCTAGAGTTGTTTTAATTAACAATGTCCTACATGTTGTAGTGGATACTAGAGTTGTGTCTCAATGAACAATGTCCTACATGTTGTAGTGGATACTAGAGTTGTGTTTCAATGAACAATGTCGTACATGTTGTAGTGGATGCTAGAGTTGTGTTTTAATGAACAATGTCCTACATGTTGTAGTGGATGCTAGAGTTGTGTTTTAATGAACAATGTCCTACATGTTGTGGTGGATGCTAGAGTTGTGTTTTAATGAACAATGTCCTACATGTTGTGGTGGATGCTAGAGTTGTGTTTCAATGAACAATGTCCTACATGTTGTAGTGGATGCTAGAGTTGTGTTTCAATGAACAATGTCCTACATTTTGTAGTGGATACTAGACTTGTGTTTCAATGAAGAATGTCCTACATGTTGTAGTGGATGCTAGAATTGTGTTTTAATGAACAATGTCCTACATGTTGTAGTGGATGCTAGAGTTGTGTTTTAATGAACAATGTCCTACATGTTGTGGTGGATGCTAGAGTTGTGTTTCAATGAAGAATGTCCTACATGTTGTGGTGGATGCTAGAGTTGTGTTTCAATGAACAATGTCCTACATGTTGTAGTGGATGCTAGAGTTGTGTTTTAATGAACAATGTCCTACATGTTGTAGTGGATACTAGAGTTGTGTTTCAATGAACAATGTTCTACATGTTGTAGTGGATACTAGAGTTGTGTTTCAATGAACAATGTCGTACATGTTGTAGTGGATGCTAGAGTTGTTTTAATTAACAATGTCCTACATGTTGTAGTGGATACTAGAGTTGTATCTCAATGAACAATGTCCTACATGTTGTAGTGGATGCTAGAGTTGTGTTTTAATGAACAATGTCCTACATGTTGTAGTGGATGCTAGAGTTGTGTTTCAATGAACAATGTCCTACATGTTGTAGTGGATGCTAGAGTTGTGTTTCAATTAACAATGTCCTACATTTTGTAGTGGATACTAGACTTGTGTTTCAATGAAGAATGTCCTACATGTTGTAGTGGATGCTAGAGTTGTGTTTTAATGAAGAATGTCCTACATGTTGTAGTGGATGCTAGAGTTGTGTTTTAATGAACAATGTCCTACATGTTGTGGTGGATGCTAGAGTTGTGTTTCAATGAAGAATGTCCTACATGTTGTGGTGGATGCTAGAGTTGTGTTTCAATGAACAATGTCCTACATGTTGTAGTGGATGCTAGAGTTGTGTTTTAATGAACAATGTCCTACATGTTGTAGTGGATACTAGAGTTGTGTTTCAATGAACAATGTCCTACATGTTGTAGTGGATACTAGAGTTGTGTTTCAATGAACAATGTCGTACATGTTGTAGTGGATGCTAGAGTTGTTTTAATTAACAATGTCCTACATGTTGTAGTGGATACTAGAGTTGTGTCTCAATGAACAATGTCCTACATGTTGTAGTGGATACTAGAGTTGTGTTTCAATGAACAATGTCGTACATGTTGTAGTGGATGCTAGAGTTGTTTTAATTAACAATGTCCTACATGTTGTAGTGGATACTAGAGTTGTGTCTCAATGAACAATGTCGTACATGTTGTAGTGGATGCTAGAGTTGTTTTAATTAACAATGTCCTACATGTTGTAGTGGATACTAGAGTTGTGTCTCAATGAACAATGTCCTACATGTTGTAGTGGATGCTAGAGTTGTGCTTCAATGAACAATGTCCTACATGTTGTAGTGGATGCTAGAGTTGTGTTTTAATTAACAATGTCCTACATGTTGTAGTGTATACTAGAGTTGTGCTTCAATGAACAATGTCCTACATGTTGTAGTGGATGCTAGAGTTGTGTCTCAATGAACAATGTCCTACATGTTGTAGTGGATACTAGAGTTGTGTCTCAATGAACAATGTCCTACATGTTGTAGTGGATGCTAGAGTTGTGCTTCAATGAACAATGTCCTACATGTTGTAGTGGATACTAGAGTTGTGTTTTCATAAAGTGAGTCTGAAGTGACACACGCAAATATATCAAATTTAGGAAGGACATTGAATATTCTTGTTACCTTGACACTTGTTTCCATTTGGGTAATACCCTTCACCGCAGTAGTCAACACAGCGGTTGCTAACGACGACTTGCCATGGTGACTTGCAGGTGGAGCACTGGCTGGCTCTACGTCCGTAACATGTCCCACAGCTCCGGTGACACTCTGCAACAACAATGTCACACTGTCCACTCTAGGGGACATTCTACTTTCTGCTCGCTTACAGGGTTGGAGAGTTGACAATCACTGTAACTCTTGGGAACATCTTGCCCTCTATTCGCTTACAGTGTTACAGAGTTGACAATCAAGTAACAGCATTAATGAGAGAATTCTGATACTAATAAAACATGTATTTCTATTAAAGGATGTTTTTATAATTATCTATTGAGAATGTTAGTATAACTTTATGGTATCATGCAGCAGCCAAGTTCCAGAGTGGCTGGGACAGTAGAATTTATTTCTTCATAGTGGCTCATATCACACTTACTTTCACAGGTGGTTATTTGTACATAGTGACTTGTATACTTTTACGTGAAACGATCACATTACACTTACTTTTACAGGTGGTTATTTCTTCATAATGGCTCATATTATACTTTTACAAGTAGTTATTTATTTGTAGTGGCTCATAATACACATACTTTTACAGGTAGTGATCATATTACACTTACTTTTACAGGTAGTTACTTCTTCATAGTAGCCTAGTGAACACTGTCTGACACACATTCCGTTCTCCAGGATGGTCCCAGACTTGCAGGTAGCACAGTGGAGCCGTGTCTCGCCATTGCAGGAAGCACAGCTGTGGTGACAAGCTGATGGGGGGGAGATAGTCAGAATTGAACATATACCAACAGATTCTATCATGAAAATGACGGTTACAAGGGAGAATAATAAGCTCACATTATCTTGTTTTTATACTAACACTTAAGACAATACTAATGGACGGAATTTAATTTAAAAGTTTGTGAAGTGAATTTAATTGATACACATGTGAATTGAGCTTAAGTGTAATTTAATAAAAGTCTCAAGTGATTTTTTCTTATCTCATATTTATTAGAATGTGTGATGTCACACAACACATTTATCTGCAACATCAATGTTTATGAACAGCTCCTTCAGATATGGTGCAGTGTTCAAACTTGAGACTACTGTGTGAAATGTGTTGTACACACATGCATGCAACATCACGCAAGCAACATCACGCATGCTCTACACGTTACCTTGGCACTTGTGTTCACTGACTTTGAAGAATCCTGCACCACACTTTCTCACACATTTGCCATTCTCCAGCATGCTGTCAGCATTCTTGCAGCTGGTGCATACTTCAGGGTAGGAGGGATTACAGGTGGCACACTGCGCACCACACACCACTGAAAACACACCATCCGAAACTGAAAATACACTGCAAAAAAAACTGGTAGAAAAACATATATTTCTCCTGTGCCAACATGTATACTAACAATTTGCAAATCTGGAGAAAATTAACCCTTTAGAGCCACATCCTCAGTCAGTTTGTGTCAGCCGGAAACTCTCAATGGCAAGGATTAGTGGCGCCCACTGTTGGATAGGTGTGAAACAAATATGAACTCGATTCTCACCTATAACCTGTACACTGATGCATATTTTGGGATGCATGTCTATACTGACATTTTTAAAGTAGTTTGCAGTTCAAACTGATTCACCACCATCTTTGATTTATTAAAACTTATGTAATGGGGTCAGTCTGTAAATGCAGACACAATGCAAGAGAAGTTGATTCTACTTTACGAGACAACGTAGCATCTTTGATCAACTATGATCCGAGATTGAAGTGGGGGTAACATGTGAAATTGTTTGTTTTACATAGTCAATTAGGCGGCTATTGTCCTCAGTAAATACACAACAAATATGCATTGCAGACGGCCATATCGTAGATCATCTTATCGGAAATTTAGTTACTAATTTTACTAGTGTTGGTACAGATGTATCGACTTCAATACAGTGAAACCTCGCTTTACGGTCACCTCAGTAATACAGCCACCTTGCAATTAAGGTCACCCTAGAACAGTCCTGTATTATTTTCACACACAGTAAAGTATACGATATCAGTCCCACTAACAAGGTCACCTCACTATTCAGGTGACTTTTGTCCAGTCTAAAGGTGACCGTAATAGTGACGGTCCATTGTAAATACAAATAAAAAATGTCATAAATGTTCAAGGATGTTTAATAATACCTAAGAAGGTACCATGAAACTTGAAAGTGGCTGTAATATGAAGGTAGTTCTCCTACCTGGTTTGCACTGTCCACAACACTCGCCCGGGGTGGTGACCCTGGCCGTGGAGGGGGGACATTCCTCACAAGGGTGAGTGTAACACTTCACCTTGCTGTCATTACAGGCACAGCGCTCACAAGAACCACTCTGCCATGTCTCTCCATGCTACAACAAACACACACAGCTATCATATACCATCCCTCACACAATCATCCCCCCCGCTCCATTTCCTTCTTCACTTCCATCTCCTTCTCCTCCCCCTCCCCATCTCCTCCTCATCTCCTTTCCATTCCCTCCCAATCTCTTTCCCTCCCCATCTCCTTTCCCTCCTTATATCCTCCCCTTCCCATATCCTTCCCCTCCCCACCCCATCTCCTCCTCTCCCCTCCCCATATCCTTCCCCACTTTCCTTCTCCTCCCCACTTTCCTTCCCTCCCCCTCTCCTTCCCCTCCCCATCTCCTTCCCCTCCTCATCTCCTTCCCCTCCCCATCTCCTCCCCATCTTCTCCCCTCCCCATCTCCTCCCCATCTCCTCCCCTCCCATCTGCTCCCCCTCCTCATCTCCTCCCCCTCCTCATCTCCTCCCCCTCCACATCTCCTCTCCTCCCCTTCCCCATCTCCTCCCCTCTCCATCCCCTCCCATCTCCTCCCCATCCACATCCCCTACCCATCTTCCTCCCTTCCCCATCTCCTTCCCATCCCCATCTCCTTCCCATCCCCATCTCCTCCCCTCCCCATCTCCTTCCCCTCCCCATCTCCTTCCCCTCCCCATCTCCATCCCCTCCCATCTCATTCCCCTCCCATTTCCTCCCCCTCCCCATCTCCTCCCCCTCCCCATCTCCTTCCCCTTCCCATCTCCTCCCCCTCCCCATCTCCTTCCCCTCCCCATCACCCCTCCCCATCTCCTCCTCCTCTCCATCCCCTCCCATCTCCTCCCCCTCCCCATCTCCTTCTCCTCCCCTTCTCAGTGCGACCAGCTGTGATTCGGTCCATGGGAGTGCCGGCGATGCATCCGATAGCCCAACGTCATCAAACACCACCGCCATGTTTTGGGGGCGGCGTTCAACGACATTGGGCTATTGAAGTATTTGTGCAATGCACTCACTTAGATGCTTCCGTACAATTTTCTATTTCTTCGGCGGTATCTCAATTAAACTCTCTTTTTCACAAAGTTTATCATTCATTTATCAGCTATCAAACTATTCTCCATAGCAACAACTTCAAGTAATGTAAACAGAAAATTAAACAGCGCATAGCATCGTGGGATTGTTCCGTGCCTAGTTTTGAGAACAATGGCTAGTTTTGTGTCTCATATGCATAAGTCTAAAGCTAAATAAGATTTAACAAGATTGCCATCCAGAAAATTAACTCTAGATGGCAGGTGGACAAGGAAGCCTTTTGGCTTATTGAGAGTCCAATACTTTTTATCTACGTGTATCCCACCCTTTTAAGGTACGTGTTGATTTTATTTTTAAACATATTCACGCTACTAGCACCAACACAATCAGGAGATAATCCGTTCCATTCTTTTACAGTCCTTTGTGAGAATGAGAAGTTTCTTATATCTAATATACACTGCTCCTTTACTAATGTAGCTTCATGTCCTCTGGTCCTTCTATCTTTCTTAACTGAGAAAAAAATATTTCTATCAATATTTTCATAATTAATATTTTAAACACTTCTATCTGATCTCCTCTCAATCTCCTGGTCTCTAGTGTTGTTAAACCAAATTTGTTAGGCAAATTTCATAACTAAGATCCCTCAGTTTTGGTATCATTTTAGTTGCTCTCCTCTGTACTCTTTCTAGCATATCTATGTCCTTCCTGCGATATGGCCTCCACGCTTGAATACAATATTCTAAATGAGGCCTAACTATTGTTTTGTTCAGCGGTATTATTAGCTCTTTTTCCTTATACATTATGTTTTGCCTAATTAATCCAAGGATTTTATTTCCGTTTGAAGCGGCAATACCCCACTGCTCTGAAACCTTCATATCAGGACTAATGGTTAACCCTAAGTCCTTTTCTTTTACAGTAGTACTTAGTACAGAACCTCCCATTGTATATTGTACATCTTTGTTCCCATGTCTTGTGTGGAGGCATTTACATTTCCCAAATTTGAACAACATTTGCCATTTTTCAGACCATTTTATCAAGTCAAGATCATCTTATACATGCTGTCTACTTTTATCACGTTTAATCCTTCTAAACAATTTTGTATCATCTGCAAATTTCAACACCTTGCTTGTTATATCATCATCCAAATCGTTGTTATATATTAAGAATAATATAGGTCCCAGTACTGATCCCTGTGGTACCCCACTCAAAACCGATTTCCAGTTTGAAGCTTCCCCATCAACTAATACCCATTGTCTTCTTTTAAATAGCCATTTTTCTATCCAGTTAATTAAACCATTTCCTCTGCCATGGGCCTTTAGTTTAAGCAGTAATCTTGGATGTGGCACTTTGTCGAAAGCTTTCTAAAAATCTAAGTAGATGATATCTACTGTTGATCCCTTGACTACCCACTTAGTGATATGTTCCAAAAAACATAACATATTTGTTAAGCATGACCTCGCTTTTAGAATCCCATGTTGAGTCATGTTTAACAAGAAAATCTACCATGTGATCTTTAATTAGTCTTTCTAATAATTTGCAAATCACTCACGTTAAACTCACTGGTCTGTATTTCTCTGACTTGTTTCTGGAACCTTTTTTAAATAACGGTATAATGTTTGCTTCTTTCCATTCTAAAGGAACCACTCCCTCTTCTAATGAAAAATTAAAAACTGTTGCAAGTGGTATACTAATTTGTTCTACAATTTCCAACAGTAGTAGTTTGGGCGGAATCCCATCCACTACAGGTGATTTATTATCTTTCATAGCCCTAATTTCTTTGCTACCATTTCCGGAGTTACAATTAACTGTCCTAAATAGTCTAATTGTGCCCCCTTGAACTTAGGCTCTGGTACTAGCAGTGAACTAATATCTTCCCTGGTAAACACTGAACTAAAATATTCATTTAGGTCTTTTGCCATTAAGAATCACTCTGATGTTATATTTCCAGCACTATCTTCTAGAGGACCGACCTTATCCTGAACTTTCTGTTTGCTCTGAACATATGCATAAAAACTCTTGCTGTCTTGTTTTATATTACAGGCTAATTTTTTTCGTAGCTTCTCTTCAAATTTATAATTTCAGTTGTAGCTTAATTTAGTGCTTCTTTATAAATGTTGTAGTCTTCGTCATTTCCAGTACGTCTATATGACTTCCACATCATTTGTTTATACTTAATTTTTCTTCTTCTTTTGATAAGTATTTCTTTCTGGACCATTTCCCTTGTGTTTTTTTGTTTTGTGGTTTTTTTTTTATAAATAAGGAGATCATCGGGATTTGGGACCTGGATTTCGATGCAAAATTCAACTTTGGCAAAAAGGGGCATGACTACTGACATAACTGACAGATGGCCAAGAAGATGACAGTTCTTTTGACACCAAACAGAGGTCGCTATCAAGGCATAAACATTGACTCCTTTTGGTGTGTTTCATTGATTCAGATTTTTATTGTCATTTCACATTTGATGGGCCTCTAACTGAGTGCTAAAATAGTGATTTAGCGGTGAGTAACTGCTAAACATGATCTTTATTATTAAGTAGATATGTCAATATTTCAGTGTCAGAAACTGAACGAAACAAAAAAGAAATTATTTTTGATGCATTTCACACTGCTTTGTTTGTCATTAATAGGATAACAAGTAAAACTGGAGATTTATATTAATTTTCATGTAGCCACATATCTTATTTAAATGTTATATATTTGAATATGCACTATGATTTTTTTCCTGACATTTTAATTTTATTTTTATTCTGATTCCAGTCATTGCTTTCTGGACAATTCTTTCCTTAAAACATGTATTTAAAAAGTCTGGCCTAACATAGCTTCAATATGTCAAAATCCAGTTCCTTGCTATAATGAATTTACAAGCAATAAAGTGTAAATACATCTTGATCAGATTTTGTCTGTTTTCACTATAAAGTATATTAATTAATATGACCAAATATGTGAAGAAACAACAATTGTATTGCATACCTTATGAGTAGAACCTTTGTACGTGCACTTTGCAAATGATACACATCTACGACAACACTCTCCAGGGTTCAAAATCTCTTCTTCATCCTAAAAAAGCATTAATTTCACTGCTCAAAGAACGAATTACAACAACACCCATATCAAAGTGATGAATCTATGTTTTTATATACAGCAGATTCTACAGACCTTCCATTACTTCATATAGCTATCAGTCATGTGTTATTAGTTATGTATACTCCTACACAAAACCTCTTTCAGTAGACATACTGTGTCTAGATCAGCCACACTTTAATGAATATATATATAAACATATAAACATAACACCCCAGGGGGCGTCTGCCAGATAACAATTTGCCTCATCAGAGTGATAATGCAGAAGCATTTTGGAAGCCCTGTAAATCACAGGGTTGCAGAGGTCCCTTTCTGACAATTAGCCACTTTAGGTAGATAGCATCATTTCCTTTGTTGCTACCAAGCCGGCCATGTCAGAACTCACAAGAAGCCCCAGGGAAAGTACCATATAATTATAGCACTTGTGTGACCTGATTAGGTTACCCTTTTGTCGTTTCAGGGTGCCGAAATGCATTTTACGCAATGCAACAAGACAACACCAGATATGGAAGAAATGTGGCCAGAATAACCTTCTGACATTTATTTAATATTCACCCGATAATTGGATGAGTTGTTAGCTAAAACACAATACAATCAAATGTGGGCCATTTGAGGTCTTAAACATTGCCCCATTTATTTTATCTATACATTCTAAAAACAAGGCCCACATTATAGAATACCATACTTAAATTATGGTAATACACCAGAACTATTAAAAAGACGCCTCCCAGACATTTAGACGATTAAAACTACTAACTATTACCACATCCTAGAGAGAGGTGGGGCCATTCCGCCTTCCGCCACACCGTTTATTAATCCTATTTTAATTACCGCCCTAAAAACCCTGCGTACACTTGAAGGAGGAAAAAGCTTTAAGGCAAAACCTCGTGTACCATTTAGAAACAGGGAAAAGCGTCAGCAAAGCTAAAATTAACACATGTGCGTGTTGTGAAAATCCCATACATACTTATAACTAGTCTTATGGCAGGAGGGGAGGGAGGTGGAGTCAAAACTGATACGATATTCGATAAACAACTGAACACGAGGAATTTCAAATGTGGCCGCTGCTGGAGGTGCAGTGGCCTTTTATGTCCTGAATGGTCGGACTAGGTTTTACTGTATCACTACGCTAAAGCGCGGGAAGGCCGGCACGCCTTCAGGCTATTGGACTCTGACCTGGTCAAGGTACAGTGTCAGCTTGTTTACCTAGCCTGCAGGCTGGCTCTAGGACTTTAGTGTTGCCTTGGTTGCCTCGCGTAAAACTTGTTATGCAATGTAATCGCATAAATCCCTTTACGCAATGCAACAAGACAACACCAGATATGGAAGAAATGTGGCCAGAATAACCTTCTGACATTTATTTAATATTCACCCGATAATTGGATGAGTTGTTAGCTAAAACACAATACAATCAAATGTGGGCCATTTGAGGTCTTAAACATTGCCCCATTTATTTTATCTATACATTCTAAAAACAAGGCCCACATTATAGAATACCATACTTAAATTATGGTAATACACCAGAACTATTAAAAAGACGCCTCCCAGACATTTAGACGATTAAAACTACTAACTATTACCACATCCTAGAGAGAGGTGGGGCCATTCCGCCATAAGGATGTGTTTATCAACTCAGAAATGACAAGCGTATTCTGTACTTACCTCGCTGCACTTGATTTTCTCACACTGGGCAAAGCTGCAACTTCTCTGTCCATTGCGGCAGATGCAGAATTCACAGCTAGAGACATTCCACATGTCTCCCTCGTAGTAGTGGTTGATGCCCTCCTTGCATACCGCTACAACCAACACATGACACTGCTACAACTAACACATGACACGGCTACAACTAACACATGACACGGCTACAACCAACACGTGACACGGCTACAACCTACACATGATAGGGCTACAACCAACACATGACACGGCTACAACCAACACATGACATGGCTACAACCAACACATGACACGGCTACAACCAACACATGACACTGCTACAACTAACACATGACACAGCTACATCCAACACATGACACTGGTACAACCACCATATGACACTATTACAACCAACACATGACACCGCTACAACCAACACATGACACTGCTACAACTAACACATGACACAGCTACAACCAACACATGACACCACTACAACCAACACATGACACCGCTACAACCAACACATGACACCGCTACAACCAACACATGACCTGACTACAACCAACACATGACACTGTTACAATCAACAAATGACACTGTTAGTGCGCAAAGCATTCCTTGGACATGTTACAACCAACAAAGAATATAACAGTTTCAGAGTGGATGATAAATCAATGGAACAAATGATCTACTGGCAGTGTAAATGCTATAAGCTATAATTAAAAAAAAATGACATCTAATATGAACATATCACACTTGGATTCTCCAAATGCCAAACGCTTAAATCTTGACCATTTTTTACATCTGCATTTTTTTTGCTTTGGATGATAATTTTGTTATGGACTTCAGAGATTTTCTCAGTTACGCTTGATTATATAATTACATAATATGAATATGATGACTTACACTAAGCGCCATATTTCAATATCCTTTCACCAACCATACAGAGAGGAGCCCATTGAAGCCATAGTATGGTAGACCTATCTTTACAATCTCCACTATGACTCATGCCAACTAAGCAGCCCTTCCCCGTGGCAGTGTCATTCCACCACATAAAAATTCACTCTTACTCCCATTTAAGTTTGTTACTACATTTTGCAATATCATGCCCCACGTTGACATCACCCAACCTGTCAAGCTGACTGTATCGGAATGCTGAAACAAATTAATTTTTACGCTACACCATGCAGCTAATGGTGTGAAGTATCAGGACCGGGCCATGATATCCTTACTGGTAACACAAGTGGTTGTCTGTTACTTAGTAATATGCCACAACACAAGTAACCCTGTGAAGTGCACTTTGGTTGCTGGCCCTGATCAGTTTACACCCTGCAGACGACTTGACAGAATACAGCAAGTCCCTTGCAATTCGCCTCATATCACAGACATGCTTATGTCAGGACAATGAGCAATGCTTGGTGCATGTACATGACACGTATTTGACACGTGGGTTGCAAACACAACTGCACTGTCATCCAAGTAGTATCTCCGGATATAACCCCCTCCGAACAAAACCTCCTCAGATATAACCACCTCCGGACAAAAGCCCTCAATTAAAAACTATTGTCCATTTTTTATATTAGCATGAGGGGTTTTATTTTGTTTGTATTTATATTAAAGTGAAGGTTTTTTATCCAAAGGGCATTGATTCTGGATAGGGTTTTATGTGTGTCACTTCAATATGCAGGACAATGCTACGAAATAAAGGTAAAGGTAAGTTGTTATGGCAGAGTATCCTGTCGCCAGGACTACTCAAAGTGTGTTACACTTTACTCCCTGGCAGACCTGGTCAATCGAAGTGCATCTTTACTTCTCTTAGAGGCATCCAGCCATGCCACAATTAATGTGTGAAGAATATTCATACTCAAATATCCACCACTGTCTAAAGCCATGTACTCATTCATACAGCTGAGTAAACTGGAGCAATGTAGAGTGAATTAACTTGCCCAAGGTTTGACATCGTAGCATAGGATTCGTACAGGAGTTCTCTCCGTCGAGTATGATGCTCTAGCCACTGCACCACTGCGCTCCATAAAAGGGGTGTTTAACCTAGTATAGTAACCTAGTGAGATGGTGAACCATAGTGATCTGTGGAGTGATATTGCAGGGAAACTATAACGATATGACAGTCCACTTTTTCACTGCCGCAAGAAATGTTAACACTAGCAGACATAACACGCAAAAAACTGTTTACATGTGAGTAAACACGGCAGCCGGGAGTATTTGCTTACACACAAACACAGCGTGCATGTGTTTACATATCTACATTCATGTCACTGGACAATACTTGGTGCATGCACACGGCAGTATCAAGTGTTTCAACGTGCTGCATGCAGGATTACTACACATACAATGCATGTTTTATAACTGCATACGGCAGACATGAGGCCTAAGAGGCGCGTCTATTCAGGCACACCTGTACACGATATGTTGTTGATTTCTGCCACACATCCTGTGATCAGGGCCTGTATCTACCCCCATACATGCCCCCGGAATCCTTTCATCATCCGGTACAGCTGATAGGCGATCTACATACTGCCATTTTGCCCATGGGAGGAGTGAGCAATCAGCTGCAATGCAACGCCAACAATGCTGCTTGTGTAGCTAGATGGCATATCAAGGTACGACGCTCGAAGCTTCTACATCTAACTAATCACTCAGTTGTCCTCACATTACAGCAAGGAGAATGAGAATAAAATTAGGAGATAACTGAAGTTACTGCTCCATGCTTCAAAATGACTAAACCATAACCTGACGTAGGCCTAGTTTCATGATGGCTAAAGTGTCCGACGTGAACAAAGAGGAATAGACAGAGAACAAAGGCAAACATTGCAGGTACATCTAAAATGGCCAATAGAGGCAAATACCACCAGCCCCGAGGTATACTTATATCCTTTATCGTTTTGAAATTGTTATCATGATTAATATGTGCATTTGATATGTTCACTAACATGTGACATATTAGTTGCTGCTTTGGGGAGGAATTAATTGACTGAATGACTGATTGGTTGATGAAATGACTGATGGACGGACGGACGGACTGGCTGGCTGGCTGGCTGGCTGGCTGGCTGACTGACTGACTGACTGACTGACTGGTTGGTTCTTGTCATGTTACTAACTGGCAGATGTACTGACTGATTAATAGATTAATGGATGGATGGATGGATGGATGGATGGATGGATGGATGGATGGATGGATGGATGGACTGACTGACTGACTGAATGACTGAGACTGACTGACTGACTGACGATACTGAATTGAAGTACCTCTGTCCTTTTGTATACACTCGGGACAACAGCTGTTCCTCCTCCATCTCAGCTGTTCCATCTGAAACAGTCGCGGGAGAGAACTGAAGAGCAGATTACAGAGCATATTCAATGATGTCAGGAAGACAGACTTGTTGGGAGGCTATTCTGTTAGACATACTCAACTAGAAAAACACACAAATCAGCAGACACTGACAAAAAGACATTTTACAAACAGGAAGCCCACTATGATTATGAAGAGGTAAGAAAAAAATAACTGTGTGTGTGGGCAAATGTGCATTAATATAATGATGGATCTGGTTTACAAATCAAAGCCACATTTCTGATACTCATGCTGCAATGGATAGCTGAGGTGGAGCAGATTTGATTCAACTGACAACACAGTTTAGATGGTCCTGACTTATGTCCACATTCAAAGTATACAACACAAACACAACTGTTGTTTTTAGCAATCATCATACGAACAAACCCCAAGGATGAAGGAGTCAGAGACAAAGTTGATCAATCAAGGTGTTCAATAATAATAACTGTATTAACCACTTACTCACAACCAGCTTCATGTAATGACAACATTAACCCTGCCAACTAAAAAACTAATATTCCAATTGCAACAAGTTTACAGCCGGAACAAGAATCTATATCACTGTACATGAAACTAGGATTTTGTACTGACTTAATGTGGATAAATATCATCTGAAGCAGTATTTTGTCAGGTTACTTCAAACTCATCAGAACAATTCAGTAGCAGTAAATTGAATCATCATTCCAATGCGTAAGGCTTCAGTTCACTTTGATCTCTTCAAGACAGTTGTTATTACATGATACTCACAGGCTGCTGACTATAGGATAGTTGTTATGAATGAGACGGACTGATACTCACAGGCTTGCACTGTCGGTACTGCTGACTACAGGTCTGCTGACGACACACCAACTCGCCGGCCTGACACAGACAGTGGGTGCACCGGTCCCGCTGCCAGCTCTCTCCATTCTGTCGCAAACCCACACTTCAACATGTAGTCATCAACAATAGAAGTTGTCCGTATACAGAACAAACCTGGCATGCTCCATACAGCACTACAACTAACTTGATGTTAGTGATAGTATGAGAGAGGGAGAGATCCAATGAGAGAGAGAGAGAGAGAGAGAGAGAGAGAGAGGAGAGAGAGAGAGAGAGAGAGAGAGAGAGAGAGAGAGAGAGAGAGAGAGAGAGAGAGAGAGAGAGAGAGAGAGAGAGAGAGAGAGAGAGAGAGAGAGAGAGAGAGAGAGAGAGAGAGAGAGAGAGAGAGAGAGAGAGAGAGAGAGAGAGAGAGAGAGAGAGAGAGAGAGAGAGAGAGAGAGAGAGAGAGAGAGAGAGAGAGAGAGAGAGAGGGGAGAGAGAGAGAGAGAGAGAGAGAGAGAGAGAAGAGAGAGAGAGGAGAGAGAGAGAGAGAGAGAGAGAGAGAGAAGAGAGAGAGAGAGAGAGAGAGAGAGAGAGAGAGAG